>CM055114.1:32140685-32740685 GCA_029204225.1 Diphasiastrum complanatum
TATTGAGTAGTACAAAAACAAAACTTCACAAAAAAAATATTACACTAACCTTCCATCCACATCCACGAACAAATTCCCATTCTAATTCGGTCACTTCTTCTCCGGTTTCGGATGCTTTTAGCATCGTATCAAAAACCCATTCACGAGAGCATTTTGAAGGTAAAGGCTCCAAAGGTCTGTCGTTCTCCAACGTCCTTCTTCTTCTTCGATTGATATTTCTTCTTCGTTTCAATGTTATGTTTTTTTCATTTTTGGCTTCTTCGTACCTTGAAATCCACTTTTCCATTTGTCCACAATTATATAATATGAACATGTCAATTTTCTCTTTTAATTGAGGTGAAAGTCTCTTTTGCACACCATTTCCATGTGGTACTTCACCTCAACACGTTCATCTTCTTCTTCACACCACATTTTTGGACTTGCAGGATGCAATTGTGAGATTATTTTGGTGATATAAAACAAAGATTCATGTACAAGCCAACTTTCTGCAATGCTACCTTCTGGCCTTTCCTTTTGTCTCACAAAGCCCTTCAAAACTTTCATAAACCGCTCAAGGTAGAACATTCGTCTCGTGTGCACAGGTCTTGCAATTGATACTTCTTCGACCAAATGCATAAGAAAATGAACTTGTATATCCAAAAAGGAAGTTGGAAAATCTCTTTCCAACAAACATACCATTTCGATCATTTAAATTTCATGGAATCCAGTTCACTATTTTTATTTCTTTTGAGGAAATCCACCTACAAGATTGATAGTACATTAGGTTGTTTAACACATAAAAATATTGAAATAACACAAATTTATACAAGTTCTTAAAAAAATATACAAACCTAATCATCAATGACAAATTGTAAAGTGTATTTTGTACGTCATCGTTAAAGAGACCTCGAATAGAAAGTGGAAATATGAATTGCAACATCTTATGCCAATCATGCGATTTCAATCCACTTAATTTACCATCTTTGGTAAATGATTTGCATAAAGAATGTGCATAGACTGTTGGAGTTCTCATTTGTTTTATGACATGTTTAACATATGAGAGTTGCAAGAATCCACGGCACGCTAGGAAGAATCTCATCTCCACCTTCGGTGTATTGAATTCAATAGGGTCTTTTCACATCGGCTGCTTGTAGATCTTGATGAGCTGCGGAGTTGTCTTTTATGCCAATGATGTGGTTCCATAAGGATTCACCGACGTTTTTGAATATGTGCATAGGATCCAATAGATGGTTTATCAATAAATTCCTCCAATAGGGTAATTTATGAAAAATAGACAACCGTTTCATACCATCAATGGATTCATTCCATGAAGAATTAACGTCGTGATGTTTAAGCCATCCACCATGCCATTCCGCTACTCCCATGCGTGGGGGTGGTGGTGTAGTTAGAGGATTATCTGCTCGCCCTCCAAAAAATCGCCTATTCAACCTTCGAAAAGGATGACCAGGTGACAAGTATTTGCGATGATTTTCGTACACCACTTTTTTCAACATAGTTGTGCTTTGTCGACCCTCCAAAAGTGGTCCACAGATTTAACATGTGTTGTAACCCGATGTGGTTAAACCTGCATAATTCATAAACCAAATTGAACATAAGCTTAGTTACATATACTCAAATGTTAAAACCTAAAACGGATTAGATTCATTATATAGATACCTGAACATTCGCTTAAACTGCGTTAGTCATGCATCGTCCACATTAGAATTCCACAAACAACAAAGTTCCTTTTTGTAAAGGTCTCAAGATGTCGTAAGTGTGAATACCATTCCAAATAATGCACAATTCATCGACCAAAGTGCAAGGTACACATCCATGTTCTTAGCCTTGTACTTTTCTGGAATCAATAAAGCCAATAACAAGTGCCCCGATTTAATATTCAACGATGGAGGTATGTTATAATTAACCAGCACAATTGGCCATGTGGACCAAGTTGATGCTTGAATGCTAAAAGGATTTACGCCATCCATAGCAAGGCCAGATCTCAAATTACGAGGTTCATTTTTAAACTTGGCCCATTGGTCTTCAATATGTTTACATGCAGGTGAATCACTTGGTACTTGCATCACATCATCCGTAGATCGATTTTTGACATGCCAATCCATTAGTTGTGCCAAAGATTTACATTGAAATAAATGTTGCAGTCGTGGGATAATTGGAAAATGTCGTAACACTTTTCATGGCACTTTATCCCCTTGTACGTCATCTCAAAAACGTGAAGCGTTACACATTGGACATTGAAGCTTTTCTGAATGCTCACCTCTATATAGAACATGGTCTTCTGGACATACATGTATTGTGTCGTAATCCATTCCAAGCACGGTCATCATCTTTCGTGCTTCTTTTCGTGTTTTAGGTATCACATTTTCTTTCGAAAGTATTCGATGCAACAACCTAAAAAAAGAGCAATGTGAGTTGTTAGAAAAAAAATTAACTTGATGTAAATACGCTATAAAGTACAATAGTTGTGTTATGCGTTAAGTACCCGAATAAAGATGTCACGCTACGATTACTCCATTTGTATGTTGCTTGAAGGTTTAGAATAAGAATTGACATAGCTAGTCTCGAAATGGATGCTCCAAGATAGTAAGGAGTGTCTGCCTCCTTGCTCAATAGAATCTCGTCTTCATCCATCTCAAATTGTTCGTGATCTCCGTTTTCATTAGAAGATGCATGCATATCATCAATCTCATTTGTTTCAAAGTAAGATTCAAACATGTTGTGCATTGTTTCATCGTGTTGCACCTCATCATCATGATCATTAGAATCAAGTTGATTACTCTTTTTTTCAATTGTGTTTGCCTCTTCAATTTGTTTCATTCTTTGTTTTCTCATGTCTATCAAAACTTGACGTTGATTGTAACTAAACACCGATGGATCAACTCCGTGGAATGGCATTCGATGTATTGGCTACACACATGAAACAAATTCCATAAGTGACGTATATAGATTGACGAAGATTATAATAAAAGACAATCATATAAAGTTAACAGACCTCAACGTCTTTCAAATTCGATGGTTGACCTTCTTCTTTTCGTCCAAACTTCCACAAATGATTTTCAACAATGCATCTTTCACGCATCTTTTTCCCATCACACTTGAGGCATGTGCACCATATTTTATTTTGAAAATAATTTTTCTACGAGAAACAAAAATCAAGTACATCTTTAGCACAATAGTTTAACTTATAATAACAAAGTCTTTATGAACAAGAAAACATGCATGTTTATTACTTACCCTGTTAACTTGAGTAGTGTCTTCATCGCTAGACTGATATGAATGTAATTCATCTCGTTGTGATAAACTACATATATGCACAAGTACAAAACACAAATAACATAAAATTATTGTATGATTCTAATGTTTTAATTTTTAGATAATACTATTCTTATACGTTGTCGCTTATGTGATTCTTTTGCATCTTGGTGCAAGCTCTAAACGCATATCTATCTCTTCTTTTGTTATTACAGGTATGAAAGTCTCACTCCAATATGCATTAAAGTTCTGTAGTCGATTTTCTTTTCTACTTCATTTCAATATATTAGGGTTTATTGTAACGTATTGTATGTTTATGAATGTAGTAATCATGTCGGGGTCAGGCAGTGGTGAAAGCTTGGGAGATTATGTTATAAATTTATATGAATCATTCTCTTGAGCAAAAAGCAGAACTGCAAAGTATGCTTAGCCGAGATGAGGGTGGTCTCTCACAAGCGGCCACGGCTCCCGCCCCCACCAAAGAGTCATCCACAAATCCTTATTATGACGTGGATCCTCAAGGTAATATAATTGCCAACAGAAAAGGGAGGGTGGTTTTGGGCCGGCTCTATTCTTTATGCCAATGCCATTTTGGCGACAGATTGTTTAGTAAATGGTCTAAACAACCTGTCGTCGATAAACAACAGGTTATTGCTACCCTTCGTGACGAATTCCAACAAGAAGAGAAATTCAAGGAGAAGGAAATTTATAAGCATATGAGCTTATGGATTAGGCATCGTCGTGATATGGCATGACGAGTTTATAGAGACGGGCAATCCAAGCTCTCTTGGTGTTCAAGAAGTGATTGGAACCGTGTAAAAGCGAATGAACGAACACTAAATAAATACAAGATTCAGAAAGATGTCGCGGCCGCTAGGATGCACGGGACAGGCAATCCTAGGTTGTGGGCTCGAGCGGAAAGACGGGATTGCAAGCAAGCATGGTAAGTGAACCTACACTACTCTTATAGTTTATCTTTGATTCATATGCTTTTATTTTTTAATATGCATTATGACTAGCTGCTCAAACGTAGCCCTAAATTAATCTCAACTTAAATTGAATGCATGGATAGTTGGCGGACTATGGACGTCTACCACTAAGGAGGAGTACGAATTTGCCGTCAGGGAATCATATGACGCATTAGTCAACAAACTAAAGAGCGAGGGTCATCCTCCAAATGTAAGTACTAGTTTTCGTATTCATACTAATGTGTTTTGTATTTTGACGTCAATTTTATTTAATTTAATACAATCAAGCATTAAAAATTAATGTAGTTTGTTTGCTTGTGTTCATGCAGACTTGACGTCTAGAACAAGGAGTCGTCCATATTTGAGTGATCATGCATGGTTGGGATCTTTGTGATCTCTGGATGTCTAATTTTTAAGCCTAGAAAGACTCATGCGACATTAAAGCACCAATTTTGTAATATATTGGTTGACATTATGAAAATATTATTATTGCAAATGATTGTGCTATATTGCCATTGCTTTTATATGTGCAATGTTCTTTTTTCAAAAATTGCAATGTCGAATTTCGAGATGCGGATTGATGTAATAACCAACTAAGAATTCAAAACCATGTGCAATGTCGGATTTCAAATCGAGAATCAATATCATATATAGAAATCAATGAAATTTATGATGTGCATAAAGCAATGCAATAAAAATTGTCATTCATAATGCACATGAAGTAATGCAATAAAATATAGAATGAAAAGTAATTTAAGAATGAAAAGTACCTCATGCTTAGCTTGTTGTTTGATCCAAATGTTGAATGCAACTCACAAATATTGTTTCAAAAATAGTTCATGAACATCGTTTCTCCAAGAACCCAACTCCCAAAACAACCTGATAAAAATGCATGCGCTATTTTTTACGCATTCAAACTTTATTTTTGATCATTCTGTTAACAGACGTCGGATTCCGATGTGTATTTGGGACGTCGGAATCCGACATTCAAGTAGACATCGGATGGACGTTAGATGGGCGTCGGGAGACATCCGTCGGACAATTTTATGGATCATTCTGAATTTACAGACGTCGAAATCCGATAGATGCTTTTAACATCAGATTCCGACATCCACGTCGGATCACAAGCCACGTCTTTGGACGTCGGATTGCGACGTCCATGTTGGACGTCGCAATCTGACGTCCACGTCGGACGTCGCAATCTGACGTCCATGTCAGACATCACAATGCGACATCCACATCGGATTTATCCTCGTCAACCGGGAACTGTCACTCTAGATTCCGACAACTTATGTATGTCGGATTGCGACGTGTTTTAAGGACGTCGGATTCCGACGACCTTATCGCAACATGTTTTTTCAACGTTCGTGACGAATTTAAAAAAAATTAAACTCACAATTCACGTCGCAAATCCTGGCGGGTGTTGTTGTGTATTTTATTGTTTTGATTCTAATTGATCAGTTACTCAAAATTTTAGCAAGCTTAATGAGTAGAGGAAATGTTTTGTTCTAAACAAAAATATATAAGATACATTATTGTGGAAAACATTAGTAACTTGTATCAACTATATGTTGTACGTGATTTGACTTGATGAGCCCAAATCTCTACAATTGTACCATGAGTTTCTACACAAACTTTGAGACCCGCTTATTAATTGTGCATGCACTAGCAACTGATAAAGTGTGTCGCAAGGAATGGCATAATCATCAGTTACACAAGAAAGATCTTCGGGCCGGAGATCTGGTCCTAATGGATAAGACCAAGGCGATCAAATGAAAATTAAAGTTCATTAATGAAGGACCGTACCATATCAAGGACATCTTCAATCATAGAGCCGTGAACCTTCCACATCTAGATGGGACTCCATTTATTACACCCATCAATGGTCACAGATTGCATAAGAACTGGCCACCTCAGTAGTACAAATCTAGCCTGATACTGACATGTAGATCACTTATAGATAAGATCCTACACTAAAACGGTTATTACAACAAGATCCATGTAGGATTTAGATTCAGATCTAGATAGGATCAAAAGGATAGCAGAACACCATCCGACAACATATGTCCTCTTATAGTGTAGATCAGATCTGAAAATCTCAAACAAATTTAGCAAAATAGAGAGAAAAAAACCACTTAAAATGTTGAATCAGCTACCAGATCTTCAGAAGAACCCTCATAGAGCTCAACATAGTCAGATCTGACCCAGATGGACCTATAGAAAGCCCTGAGAGAGTTACTTGTGAAGGAACAGTGAAAAAGAGGCCTCTATGAGAGTTCAGGTAAGTAGAAACTTTAGAACCTTCGCATGTCATCAAATGCGAAGCAGCAAAGATCGCAATCTTCTCTCTGCCTTCTTCTTCCGAGAGCAGAAACCCCAAATCGCGATCCACAGCATGAGCAAATTGGGCGAGAGTTCCCTCCCTATGAGAGTTGAGCCCTTGCATGACCTATAGAACCTTTCCATGGCAGGCAAAAAAACTTCTAAACTCTCGCCAACTTCTTTGGGATCTTAAAAAATCATGACAAAGGTCCTTGCAAAATTTGACATGGAATTGAGTTGTGGAAAGTGTATTTTTCCTAATATGCACTCTAATTTTCCTCTATATAAGTAGAAAATTCGAGTCATTTGTCACTTTTCCTAGCAAAGCTCTTGCCAATTTTTGATCTGAATTTTCAAATGTTTCCAAATGCTCTCGAACTTTGCACACAACAGTCTCAAATTTAACTAGGGTGAGGACAAATAATTCTTGATTAACACCATATCCAGTCCCGTACCCTTCTGTTCCACTAACCGTTCCCCTGATATCCACCATTTTTTCGTTTTTTGCCTTATCCACCTCCAACCCTTTTTTTTCAACCAAACTGGACCAACCCACTTCTCATCCACTACTCGTCAACATGGCATTCTCCACCAATCCTAAAAACCAACCATCCAGTCCATCAGATGGGACCAACACCACTCAGATCGCTCACCGTATTGTCCCTACAACTACCCATATCTACCTACCGACTCCCAGATTGCCCTTTGGATCCAAGCCACTCAACCTGTCAAGAATTAGATATGCAACATCAAGCATTCACTATAAGCAATCACCACAAGAAGGCAGAAGAAGAACACGTACTGTCACTCTATCACACTAACTCATACAGAACGTAAAATGTACAAATAAACCCTGAACCCTGATAGAGAGAGAAAACCTACGAGTAGACTAATAGACTAGCCTACGGCTATTGATAGCTGGTCATAGTTGTCAACATTAATGTGCATCGTAAACAGTAACAATGAAGTTTATCATTGATTTCTAACACTCTCCCTCAATGATAAAATTACATTTTTCTATCCCTAATAGAGTACGAAACCTCTCAAATCTACATCTACCTAATGACTTAGTAAAAATATCTACCTTTTGATCTTCAAATTTACAAAAAACAAGATCTCCATCAAGAATTTTCTCTCGAACAAAATGGTAGTGTGTTTCGATGTGTTTGGTTCGAGCATGTAAAACTGGATTTTTGGCAAGGTGAATGCAACTTTGATTATCGCAAGATATAGTAGTCGCATCCACTTGTGGTTGACCTAAATCCACAAGCAATCTTTGTAACCATACCGCTTCTTGTGTAGCATTGCTGAGTGCTCGATATTCAGCTTCCGTCGATGATAAGGCTACTGTAGGTTGCTTTTTGCTGCTCCATGAAATTGTAGTTGTACCCTAACTGAATGTATGACCACTTGTAGATCTTCTGTCAACAATATTACCTGCCCAATCGGCATTTGCATAACCTACCAACATTGGCATTTCAAGCTTATCATACTTCAAACCAAAATTCAATGTCCCTCGAATGTATCTGAGAATACGTTTAGCAGACCCCCAGTGTGCTTGACTAGGATCTTGCATAAATTGACTAACAACACCAACAACATAAGAAATATCAGGTCATGTGTGTGTCAAATAAATCAAACTACCCACCAGTTGTCTATACAAATAAGCATCCACTTTCTCATATTCATCATATGCAGTAAGCTTCATGTTGACATCCATAGGTGTACTCAAAGGCTTACAATCTTGCATATTGCACTTATAAAGCAAATCTCGTGCATATTTGCTTTGTGTAAGAAAGACCATGTCTTCCTTTTGCCATACTTCAATGCGAAGACAATAGTGCATCAATCCTAGATCACTCATGTCAAAAACTTTGGAAAGATCTAATTTTATTTCATCAATTAAGCTCTCATTACTTCCTGTAATAATTAAATCATCCACGTACAACACAATGAACACTATATCTAAATCTTGCCTTAGAATGTAAAGATTAGGATCAACATCACTCTTTATCATTCCCCTTCGCTTGAAGTGTTCATCAATGCAAGAGTATCACGCCCGTGGTGCTTGCTTCAATCCATAAATGGCTTTGTTGAGCATACAAACAAGATGCTCTCTCCCTGCCTCAACAAATCCTTGAGGTTGTACTAAGTACACCTCTTCATCCAGCACTCCATTAAGAAAAACAGATTTAACGTCCATTTGCTGGATCTTCCAACCATAGAAAGCAGAAATAGCAATGATAGAATGTATAGCTACCATCTTAGCTATGGGTGTGAAGGTTTCTACAAAATAAATACCTTCCTGCTGCTCAAATCCTCTCGCAACCAACCATGCTTTATACTTGTTGAGTTGTCCATCAGCTCCATATTTGATCTTGTATATCCATTTGCAAGTGATAGGCATCTTACCATCAGGTAGCTCAACCAAGTTCCACGTCCTATTTTTCGATATAGCTTCCATTTCTGTTTCCATAGCTTCACGCCACTCCTTGTGCTCCTTTGCTTTATCAAAAGTTTTCGGTTCTTGAGCCTTGAGCACAGAACCCATTAGGGCTAGATTCATCTCTAATCTTGAAGGAGGTTCTGATTTCTACTTGATCTTCTAAGCTCTCCCTGCTCACTTGATTCGGGAGTATCTCCCTTATTAGCATCACTTGTTACTGACAAGTACCACTTAGGCACTCTCCTAGGAATCTCATTATTGACCCTATCTTTTTCCATTGGCTCTTCCATATCGACATCAACTTCGCTTTATCATCAAAGGGATCAATTGTCAATTTTATTTGGTCATTTTGACCCCTTATCAAAAGTAGCATCTCTGGAAATCAGGATCTTTTGTGCATCTATGTCATACATCATGTATGCCTTGGCTCTTTCATCATATCCAAGGAAAATACACTTAACAACTTTTGCATCCAGCTTCTTTCATTTTTCATCAGGTACATGAGCGTAAGCATCACAAACAAATATTCGTAAATGAGAAACATTGGGTTTCTTTCCAGTAAAAGCTTCGTAAGGTGTCTTACCCTTCACGGACTTCGTAGGGCACCGATTTAAGATATGAGTAGCTCTGTTGCATGCTTCTGCCCAAAAAGTATTTGGCAAACCCTTGCCCTTAAGCATTTCCCTAGCCATCTCCACAATGGATCTGTTTTTCCGTTCTGCAACTCCATTCTGTTGTGGTGAATAGGGTGTAGTGGTTTGTCTCTTGATCTCCTGATCCTTGCAAAAATTTATAAACTCCGTTGAAAAATACTCACCACCACCATCTGATCTGAGGGTCTTAATATAATAACCTGTTTGTTTTTAAACTACAGCCTTGAACTCTCTAAACTTGGCAAAACTGTCAGATTTCTTGCTTATGAAATAAATCCAGATATGTCTACTATAGTCATCAATGAATGTGATGAAATAGTAACAACCACTAATGGACCTAGTTTGTATTGGTCCACATAGATCACTATGAACAAGATCAAGAATGCCATTGGCTCTTCTTGCTCCATCTTTGGGAAATCTCTCTCTATGCTGTTTTTCCAAAATGCAACCCTCACAAATTTTTCTTTCAAAAGAGATATCAGGCAATCCAACAACTATATTACCTCTTTTAAGGATTTGCAAGCTTTGAGCACTGATATGACCAAACCTTTGATGCCAAAAATCACTTCGACTATCAACAATGCTTACCATAGCTTGAGTAAAAGATCTCGCATTCAATTTGTAGAGTCAATTCTCGTTGACTCTAGCTCCTGTAGCAATCACTTTGTAGTGATTCTTGATGTCTTTGACAAGACATTTGTCACTGTCAAACTCAACCTTGAGTTGTTGATCAGCCATCGTCCCAACATATAGCAGATTGTTAGCTAAGCCAGGTACATATTGTACATTGCTTATATGCTTTATCTTCCCGTTGGCTAACTTCACTGGTACCACTCCAACTCCTTTAACAGATAGCAAATTGCCATCAGCTTGTCCAGCTTCATCACCATTGTCAGTTTTCTTGAGTTCTGAAAACCACTCTTTCCTTAATAATAGTCATCAAATTGATGTTGATCAGCATAATTTCTCGCTTGCCATTTGTCTTTTCTTTGTTTCATCCCCTTCTGTTTCTTGAAGCATTCATGCTCCCAATGACTAGGTTTGTTGCAGTACCTACAATTTTCAGGTTTATTTTCTCTTGAATAGTCGCATCCTTGACCTCGGTCTTGATTCCAATTACCTCGATTCGGACTATTATTGACTTGCTCATGAAATTGTTGAAATGATCCTCGGCTTGAGTTTTCTCCTCTCGATTGATACTTTCCACGGCCAAATCTTCCACCTCATCCTCTAACTGCAAGAGCTTGATCATAGCTCCTGTCACGATGATTCAAATTCTCTTGACATTGCCCTTCTTGCAAAAGCAATCCACCTAGTTCTTCATAGGTTGGAAGATTTTCTCTTGTGGTTATACTCGTCACAAACATCTGATGTGACTCACTCAGACTATTCAATGTCAATTGCACGATCTCACGATCTTGTACTCGCTCTCCAACTACTGCTAATTGATCACGGATCTCTTTGATCTTCAGTATGTGATCGGCAATAGTTGCACCATCATCCATCCACAATGTATGCAACTTTGTCTTTAAAAATAGTATTTGAGATGTATTTGTCATTTCAAACAATGTCTTCAATGTATCCCACGCTTCTTTTGGTCCTTCTGAATATGAAATATAGGGAATAATTACATCTCTAACTGATAAGTTGATGACATTTTGGGCTTTCCGTCTTCTCCTATCAAATGCCCGCTGATTTTCTTCAATCGCTGGCCTTGTCTCTTTACCTATCACGATCTCCCATAGCTCCTTTTCCATCAAAATGTTCTTCAGTTTGAATTTCCAAACTGCATAGTTGCCGACACCTTCCAATTTGCTTGACTCATTAAGAACACTCTCGCTTAGAGTTGCCATTACTAGATAGATGAGTCCGGATCACAAAATTTATTCACACCACAGAACTATAAATTTTTGGTTATACACCTGATATCGGTACGATGCGCGGGTGCATGACTCCTCGGGATTCTCTTTACCTCTGGCACGTCGCTCCAATATTGGTACTGATATGTGATATCGGTATGACGTGAGGATGTACGACTTCTCTTGGTTTTCTTTACCTCTGGCGCGTCGATCCGATATTGGTACGGATATGCTATATCTGTATGATGCGCGGATGTACGGCTGCTCAAGATTTTTTCTACCTCTGGCGTGTCGATCCAATATTGGTACGGAAAAGATTAAAAATAGAGGGAATATAAAAACTTTCAGAGGGAATATTTTAGATTCTCCATTTCGACGCGGCGGCTACGCTGCTTCCTCTTTGCAAAGATTTTGAAATGTGTGATCATTCAAAAGACAGAGATCAGTAATGTGAAAAGTATGAAGCCTTCTAACTTTGAATGGTAGTACTAGACACTGTCTAGTGTGATTTGCGGTACTCCAAACAGACAAATGAGAGATTTTTTGGCAAACCTCTCACACAAATAGCACTTTCCACAATAACTAGGAAGTATTGTAAAAATCTCCCCCACTCAACAGATTTTCAATATGTCTGATGCTGTCCTGGACTTTTTGATGCCTCCGGGACTGTGCTTTCATTCTCCATTGATGATTCTGAGCTCCAACCCTACAAAATACACCAAAGAAGAATTTCTTCTAGCCGTTTTTGTCTCTCCAAACTTTCACCTCCCGTGAAGGACTTTCTCACTTCATTGCGGAGCTTGTGACAAGCTGTATCCACTGATCAGGCACGTAGGACTATCGCTGCTCTGATACCATGTCAAGAATTAGATATGCAACATCAAGCATTCACCATAAGCAATCACCACAAGAAGGTGGAAGAAGAACACGTACTGTCACTCTATCACACTAACTCATACAGAATGTAAAATGTACAAATAAATCCTGAACCCTGATAGAGAGAGAAAACCTACGAGTAGACTGATAGACTAGCCTACGGCTATGCTATTGATAGCTGGTCACAACTGTCAACATTAATGTGCATCGTAAACAGTAACAATGAAGTTTATCATTGATTTCTAACACAACCACTTTTGGAAGCTATGGGCATTTACCCACAACTTTTCACCTACGCATTGAATCAAGAGTTTGTCATCCATGCCTTCAGGACTTGGGATGAAGGCAAGTCCAGATTTTATGTCGAATACGTAGGTACCACAAACAGAGTGCGTGTGAACCAAGCCTTTCTAGCTACCATTGGAATCGTTTCTGGTGATATACCAAAGCAATCTCATCGCCAAGCTCCTTCAACCATTTCTCTCTTATTGGACTTGTCAATATCCCGCATTCACATGAATGAAGGGTATTTGATCGAAGCCATAACTGATCCAGTCCTCCTAGCGAAGTATCTCCACTAGTCATCAAGAGGCGGCTGGCAGATATCTTTTTCAGCTCAGACAATAAAGGGCAAGGAGCTGCAAGCATTACCCACCCTCCAACCACAACCAGAGTGGTGTCAACAGCTATTTGAAAGAGACCTTGCGGCCATCAGGGCCTATGTGACAAGTCCGCAACAACTACGGGTGAACGTGCACTTCCTGCCATGCACACGATGATCCAAATGGGCGGAATGCGGCACCCCTCTGGACAAGATCACAATTTAAAATTTCCATTGGCCGATCATTCCATCAGAGTAGGTTGGAATACGGATTTAGATGCCAGAAGGGCTCTCACCATATTCGCCAATAACTACTTCAACTGCCCTGATCCAACAGTCCACGCGACAACCACTTACGCCCGTGTATCAAGAGATATGCAGACTTGGGAGTATACCTTGTGGACTGTATGTGCACTCGGCTTGATATTCTGGGAGGAATCGACTGATGAACCACTCCTGGGACTTGTTGCCAGGTAGCAACGTCTTCGTCTAATTTTTTATCGAATAGTGGGTCGACAATGGACATGCTTGAGCCAGAAGCTCAAATTGTCATGTCAATGGCAGGTGATGAAGGTTCTTATGGAACAATATCTTTGCCTTTGATGTCGACGAACTGAACCTCGATAAAGATTGTATCCTGACTGTACAGGATTTGCTGGGTATCGGGATCATACAGCTTGTATGTATTATCAGATGAAGTATATCCAATCAGGATGGTCTTGAGACATTGGAAGTCAAATTTCTTCCTTGTGTCTATTGGGATATGCGTGTAGGCAATGCATCCGAACACTCTTAGGTTCTTCACAGAAGGCTTAGAGCCTATCCACACCTCATGGGGTGTTTTGCCTGAGAGGGCCTTGGTCGGACATCTATTCTGGCCGTAAGCTGCAGTGGAGATAGCTTCGGCCCAAAAGCTCTTGGGCAGCAATGCATGCGCTAGCATACATTCAGCTGATTCAACCAGAGTACGATTCTTCCTCTCGGCTAAGCCATTTGACTGAGGACTGTAAGGAGTGATGAATTGTCGTTCAATGCCTTGGCTCTCGCAGTACTCCTTAAATTCAGTAGAGATATACTCTCCACCATTGTCCGACCTTAAGGACCTTAAGTCTCTTTTTCTGCACGCTCCTTGAAGATTCTGAAGCAATTGAAGGCTTCTGATTTCTTCTTGATAAAGTACACCATAGTCCTTCTGGAAAATTCATCAATAAAAGTTATAAAATACTTTGCATCCTTCAGCGAAGGATTTTTCATCGGGCCACAAATGTCTGAATGCACAATGCCCAACAATCCTCTAGCAGTATGCTGATGGCTTGATCTAATCGGTTTCCTAGTCTATTTACCAACTAAATAGTCTTGACAGACAGGTAACTCGACTTTATCACTAGGATAGTTTAGATCAAGAACAATAGAATGTCTAGACATTTGTTGTACATCAGCATAATTCAAGTGACCAAGTCTATAATGCCAGAGTAAACTTTTATTTGCATGAATAGAAGAGCGACTGACTAGAGGCAGAAAAGCAATGACTTAATCTATACAAGTATCCATGTCTCTTTCTGAGTGCTAGGACCTTGTCTGTCCTATCAACCACTTTGCACTGATCACATTCGAATTCTACTTTATGTCCTAGATATGTGATTCTGCTTATAGAGAGCAGATTTGTAGATAAGTTGTGTACATACATGACTTTAGAAAGTAGCTTAGATTGATCATTTGCAAAGCTCAATCTTACAGTACCTTCACCTTTAATAGCTTGTGTGCTACTATCGCCAAGGTGAGCATATTATTGGTATTGTAGGATGTATAGGACTCGAAATAGCCAATGAGGCTAGTCATATGCTGAGTGGCACCTGAATCCAGGAACTAAGAACTGTCGCTGGATGCTCCTTGTTGGCTGGTCATGAAGGCATCATGATTCGCTTCTTGAATGGGCTGTGGAACTTCTGTAGCTACATTGGCCACTTGATCCAATTGTCCCTTGCTGTTGTTCTTAGCTTGTAATATCCGGCAGTCTTGAATTTTGTGGTTGTTTTATTTGCAGTATTTGCAGAACAGCTTCTCTTTGTTTGCGGGTTCGACTGTTCTTTGTGTTGTGCTGGTTTCTGGTCTTGCTTTGATTGCTTCGGGCCTTTCTTCTTCTTCTGCTTAGTCATGCTCTTGTTGGTGTACAAGGCATGAGAATCAACTGAGGAACTAGAGGCCTCGTGATAATTGGCTCCATCAAGCTTGTCCATGATATGACTGGCTTTCCCTTGGGAATCCATGTGGAAGATTAGTCTAGGTGATAGGAATAACTATCAGTGACCTAAGTATGAAAATTTGGTGCTTAATTATAGAACAAGAAGGCAATTACTCTATCAGCTAGTAGAGTCTTGCTACTGTGGAAGCTTATCAGGCTACAAAAATTGCCCTGATACCATGTTGGGAAAGAGGGGGTGTGAAGCGAAGGATGGCTCGAAAAAAAAATGAACACAAAAAGAAGCGAACTCGAAACTCGAAAAAGAAATGAGCTCGAATGGAAAATGTTTGTGCATGATGGCATAAGCTATCTTGCTCTTTCCTTAAGCATGACTACGCCTATCAGACTCGAACAGAACATTAGTGAGAGAAATCACGTTCGATTTGATTACGTAGCCAAATGTAGTGAGAGACATACATGCAGAACCTCTTGTTGCTGAAGAACCAGTACCACAAGTGGCTCACCATTGCAAACTGATCAGAATGCTCGGTTGCATCATCATGAACCACCTTTCCACATGGTGGAGCCCAAGGAACCGCACACTGAAGTGCTCATAAGCCTACTAGCAAGCCATGTTAGTTTATCCCTTGGAGAATTACTGTGGATTGCGCCACAAGCTAAGGCCTTTTGGCTGAATGGGCCAAATCAGAAGCGGAACCAGTAGCACCAAACCCCACATATTGTGCGGGCTATGAAGAAATGAACAATGTCCTCCACACTGGGGCAGCGTGGGAAAGTGACGAACACAATATCACCCTGCCGATTAAGCACAAGGGATTCGAGGACGAAGTAGTAGTGGTAGATGGAGAATCATGTGAAATTTGATCTCCACTACATTGTACCAAAAATGAGGTTTACAAGGATTGAAGGCAGCGAGATTTTCCATTAAACTAGCAAATCAATCCTGTGTTAAAGCAAAAGGTGTAGTTGACGACATCTTTGTAAAAATAGCGGGATTGTAGTTTGTGATCATTGTGGTAATGGACATACCAGAGTCCCCATCTGCCTACCGCATTTTACTAGGAAGAACATGGTTGAGGACTGCACAAGTCGTTCACAACTGGGGTACTGGAAAACTCACCTTTGAGAATAGAGAGCAGGCTGTAAAGGTCGATCCAACCACATGGGCGGTGAAACCTACTGCACCAAAAGCTGATGACGGATCGTCTATGATTGATCATACAATCAATCGCCCAAGGCAAGCTAGGGGAGGTCACTACGATTCAGAGACAGATGTCATGGTATGGACGGACGCATTAGTAACAATTGACTGCATGTCTGGGCAAGCATGTCAATATGAATCAAATTTTGAGCCCAACACCTCATCACCCAAGTGCTACACAATGGACACACCAATTACATTTGGGGTGAATATGATCAACGTAGCATGGATGTTAGCGAAAGCTATTGAGAACCTAGTTGATGATGATTAAGTCCCTTGGAAACATGCTCTTACATACAACAAGGAGATTGAGCTAACAGATGAGCAAGTCCTACAACATATGGACCCAAATCACTATGGAATCAAGAAAGTACCAGCTCAACCACCACAAAAATCTGCAATGCTAAAGTTTTCAAGATAGATCCACCCAAGGCACCTTCCAACAAGAAGAACCAGTTGAGAAAACGTTACAACCAGGTGATCTGATGGAGCAATCTACCAGAGGAGGCCATAGCCACGATGGATGTGGATATTTGCAACCATGAAGCGAATGTCACACCATTACTGAAGAAAAACAAACAAGGATGAACCCAACTATGTGAGCAGAAAAGAAAAAAAAATGGTGTTGGATTCCTTGAAGTCAGTCCGAATGGACCCAGATGCAGCATCATCTTCTTCATAGATGACTGATAATCCAAAGATTACGAGTCGGGCTAAGATCAACATGCTGAAGGAGGAATCTCGCCGAACGCCAGTTCACGAGATGCCTGAGACCTTCAAGAACTATACCTTAGATGATGTAGTAATTATGATGCCGCAAGCTCAACAAGAACCCGATCAAAGTCAGGAACCAGCGGAGCAAGTCTTCAAAGGACCTGCGCGAACGCAACTGATGCATCTAGCTGAGCCAGGTGAAGAAGAAAAGATAGTGCATGTGGGAGAGCAGTTAACGCCCACTCAATTCAAAAGACTACGTTCATTATTGGTGGAATACAAGGATTGTTCTGCTTGGAATTATAGTGACCTAAAGGGTATCCCACCAAAAGAAGTCTAGCATACCATACCCTTGGTGGATGGAGCAGTCCCCAAGGTGAGTCGCTATTATCGCTGCAATCCAAACTACATGGAACTGATCAAGCAAGAGTTGCAGAGATGCTAATTTCATCTATGAAATCGAGCACACTGAGTGGGTGTTGCTAATAGTCATAGTACTCAAGAAGAATGGCAAGATGCGGATCTGTGTGAATCTTAAAGCGTTAAATGCAATCACCAAGAAGGACCATTTTCTCTTACCATTTACAAAAAGCGTCATGGATAGAGTAGATGGAGCAAAAGCCTACAATTTTCTGGATGGCTTCAGCGGTTACAATCAGGTGAAGATAGCTCCACAAGATCAGCACAAGACAACATTTTCCATAGAATGGAGGACCTATGCCTACAAGGTGATGCCGTTTGGACTTTGCAATGCCCCAAGTACCTTCCAGCGAGTTATGCAGGTGACATTCAAAGAGTACGTGCAAATTTTTTTGAAAATCTTCTTGGATGATCTGTGCACACATGGACCTAATGTAGAGCACTTATCCAATTTGGAGAAGGTGCTACAGAAATGCCGCGAGTACCAGATATCTCTAAACCTAGAAAAGTGTTAGTTTTGGGTGACACATAGCCTGATCCTTGGCCATATAGTATCAAGACATGGGATTGCTATAGACCTATCAAAGATCAAGTTCAATGTCAATCTACCACCACTAGGAATGATCCGCAAGGTCTACATCTTCATGGGTCATGCTAACTACTAAGATTTTCATTTTAGACTTTGCAGAGTTAGCACGACCAATCTATAAACTCACAATGGACTGAGGAAGCCCTAAAGGCTTTTCAGAAGCTTAAAGATGCATTGGTCTCAGTTCCAATACTACATCCACCCAATTGGTCCATCGAGTTTCATGTGCATACGGATGCATCGAAGTATGTAGTAGGAGCTGTCTTAACCCAGCCAAGAGAATACAAAAAGGATTTTTCAATCCAATCTGCAAGCCGTCAGCTCAGTGATTCAGAAGTAAACTACTCAACAACAGAGCGAGAGGCACTGGCAATGATCTATGCAGTTAAGAAGTTTCGACATTATTTGATGGCCACACACTTTGTTTTTTATACGGACCATCAACCCTTGATCTATCTTGTTAACAAAACATGCAACACAAGAAGAATCACTCGATGGTTACTTCTGTTATTGGAGTTTGATTTTAGGATAGTGGTTCGCAACAGAAAACAACATTACATGGCGGATCATGTGTCGCGAATCAAGGGGAAGGAAACAGTCGCCCAACCTGATCATGAGCTACCTGATGCTGTCTTAGTTTATATTGACACTATACCTGAGTGGGCCGCCGACATAGTTGAGCATCTAATGTGGGGCCAACCAGATAAAGCACTACCTAAGGCGGAATAGCGGAAGTTGATCCTAAAGGCTCGACCTTACCATCTCATTGCCGGCCAATTGTATCGAAGGGGACCAGATGATATTTCTCGAAGGTGTATTCTTCCACATGAGGCCACCCAGATTATTTTAATTTCACATGAAGGCATGGGTGGTGGTCATTTTGCATCCGACATTACAGTTCGCAAGATCATGCAATCAGGATGCTGGTGGCCAACGATTCATAAAGATACAAATGAATACCTGAAGAAATGCGAATTGTGCCAAAGAGCTAGGAGGCTGACAAGGCTGAATTATGACTTTCTACACCCAGTACTAGCTCAAGCACCATTTGAAAAGTGGAGATTGGATTATATTGGTCCAATTCACCCTGCTGCAAGAAGTACACAAGCTCGATACATTATCGCGGCCACAGACTACCTCACCAAGTGGGTCGAAGCCAAGGCAATATGAGTAGCTAATACTAGGACAACTGCCAAGTTTTTTTTTATGAAAATATCATTGTGCGCTTTGGATGTCCGGTGGAGATAGTCAACGATCGCGGAGGTCATTTCATCAATGAAACCATCAAGGTCCTATTGGAGGAATTCTTCGTGATCCATAGAACCAGTATGCCTTATTATCCTCGCGGTAATGGGCAAGCAAAATCATCCAATAAGATCCTATGTAGCGTAATCATGAGAACAGTTGAAGCTAGCAGATCTGATTGGGAACACAAATTGCATGTTGCTCTGTGGGAATTCAGGACATCATATAAGAGGAGCATTGATCAAACGCCATTTCAACTAGTCTATGGTCAGGATGCTGTAATGCTAGTGGAGTTTTTGGTTCCTTCATTAAGAATTGCCACAACGCAACGTCTTGATGAATCTAGATCCCTACAATTATGCCTTGAAGCATTGCATAAACTATGTGAAATCCGCTTACTAGTTGTGCATAGTCAAGATTAGAACTTAAAATTAAACTTTTTTAAGTTGGGTCCAATAAGGGAGGAAGTAGAGAAGTATCTAAAAGTTGCATCTTTACATAGTTAGGCACCTATCCAGTGTTCTAACCCTTGTTGACAGGCAGAAGGGCTACTACTACGAAAGATCTACGTCCCTACAGGATCTTTAGATCCATTTTCTTTGTCAACATTCCTTTACACATAAGGAGTAAAGAGGACATGGTTTCAAGGGGATCTTCAAGATGCAAGGCTGAGTCTTTGTGGATCACATGTCATGGAAAAGAGGGGCAAGTTTCAAGTGGTATCTACTGCAACATTCTTTCTTATGCTTCTCTTCCATTTATTGATGCACTATCTTGCTTTATTGAGATTTCTACATCTCAAAATTCATGTAAGACAATTCTAGTTTTGGATGATGCCTATTGTATGGACATTATTGGCTTAGATTTGTTTCCAAGACATTTTGAAAGTAAGATATTGTGTCACCAAGTGGATGCTCTTGGATTTAGTAAGAGAAAGAATGAGCTTGTTGCTCATAGTTTGAAAAATCATGCTTTTACATGGTTTGAGGCATTTTGTAAACTTCTCTTGAGATTAGGTGAAGCATCCAAAGAGAACACCTACATCCTTGAGCAAGTATTTAGCCTCACAAAGATCAAGATTGTATTTGATTTCAAGATTAGATCCATTATGGATAAAGTTCATAGTTTGTGGACTAGTCAAGCTAGAATGCTTAATCTTGATGATCAACACTTTTGCTCATCTTATGAGCTTGATCTCTATGATCTTTGTGATCTTTATGAGGCATGGAAGCCTCTGATTTTCATCATGTTACAGACATCTTCAGGCAAGTGGTACCTTCAAATCAAATATCATCATCAAACATGGATGAAGTACATGGATATAGTGGCAAATTGGTGGAATGCTCTTCAAAGGTGTTGGCAAATGATTTCTACCAAAGAAATCTTATAATGGATATGGTGAGGATGCTACTATGATAGATTCTTTTGCTGGTTTTTTACTTCATATGAATATGGATCTCCACGAGTTTCTATATGTACTTTCATTCCCTTCATTAATGTATGAGAGATCTATGAGTTTTTTGAGTCAATTTGGAGATTTGCCAATTTTTGCTTGTATTGTCTTCTCTCTCTAGATGAGCCCAAAAGTGGTATTTTCTCTCTCTACCCAAGGAGAGGAGCTTGTTGGGACTTAGTTTATTTCATGAAGTCTTCCACTTCTTCCCCCCTTAAACAGGTTTTGTCTTCAAAACAGGCAAGAACTTCATGAAGCAACCCTTTAACTTTCACACTTACCCATAAAATCATTCTCCTTAGTCTGACTTCAAATATCAAATAAGTACTTAGAGATGAAACAATTTTCCAATTGTTTATCTTTGCTCTGAAGTACTATATCTACTTTTAGAAGTACACTAAAGCGATAAATTTTCCTATTGGGTCCGATTCTCTCCAAATTAATAACGTCACCTTCATGTAAATTCATTTTACATAAACCACTTGGTGAATTATCACCTTACATTGGAGATCAATATTCAAAAGTTAAAGAAACAAACAATTATATTCTAAGACAATCCACAATTTCTTGTAGACCTGTCATAAATGCCACTTACACTTAGAATATAAAAAGAAACTAAGGTATAACAATTCATCATACTAAAATCTCTAGGAGATCCACGAAAAGAGTTGACTTCAACTCAATTCTGAGTACTCAATTTAATAGCAACCATTCAATCTCGATAGTTTGTTTGTCTCCCAATTAATCGGAGATCTATGCTCAATATTGCACACAAGCTTCTATAGACTACAATCTGTAGTAGAGCTTTAACCACTAATGTAAGCAAATTCCTCATAAGTAAAAATAAATTACCTTTATGAGAATGCTTGTGAGACCCACACATTATGCACTAGAGTAAAGAAATTTAGATTTTCAATGAACTGATCTAAATTCTTGACTCTTTTAATAGATCGAGAATTACTCATCATCTTAAGAATCAACACATTTCCTCATCTAAGAATACCACTTTGCGCTAACCTAGGTATGGACGAAATATACCGTTCAAATTTTGTTGAAATGCGACAAGTGTATTCACTAGGAACATTACTAATCTCAATATAACCAAAAACAATACTATAATAGATATTCAATATCCATTTCAGAATCAATTCATTCCTTCAAAAGAAAAAAGTACTCTTGGTTGTCTCAGTTATTATTAATAAACACTCTATAATAGAAAAGAATTCAATTTACAAAATTTCTATATGGAACACATTCCAATTGCTCCTTGTTTGCAAATTTCAAGAATTTAATCTAAATGCAATTACAATCCAGAGATGGTTCCACAAATGGATTATCATCAGATTGCAATTACCTCTTCCCTTGGAATCTTCGATTTGCTCGAAATTCTAAATGAACACTAGGGAAAGAAATCCAAATTTCAAAGACAGTTTAAAAAATAATTCCAAAGCTAAATTCCCAATTATATTCTCACTTTCTATCACTTATACTTCCGGAATTCAAAGTAGATCAACATAACTGGTCGACTCGGTCAACTAATCCTCTACACCTCGGGCTTCATTTCCTTCCTCCCTTCTCAAATGTGGTTTAGGCAAAAAGCACCAAATTTGGCTTGGAAAAGGACCAATTCTGAATCAGTAGTACTTTTATCTATTGATCATCTAGACAGTTTTGATTGTTCACCAGTTACGTGCCACACTCAACTACTGGTACATGTAGATCGACATAGAAACTGTTCCAACAAGACGTAATATTCTTGGTCTTTATTGATCACATAAACAAAAAATGTTGTTTTTAGTTGACATATTACAAAATCTTCAACCAAAAGTGAAATGTATTGTGACTTTATAAACCTGACTGATTTCATCTCAGTAAGGTCATTCACTTTATAAGCAATTTTCATTTGATTAAAAACCAATGAATCTGAACAAAATCAAAATGTCCATTGTTCTTTCAAAATTTACGTAGCTAGAATTTTTAAATTCGATATGGACCAAAATTGTGAAAATCGATTTAAAGCATCGACTTGGCAGTTTCATAGTTGCCATCCCAAAAAATCAAAAAAATTTACTTAAAATACCTACTAACTAAGAAATTTGCTTTCGACCAGCTTTTTATAAAACTGTATTCAAGCATGAAATTACTCTGATCAACCTACTGTACCTCCCTAGATCATGCATCCAACATGCATAAAGGTTCATCCAAACATTTTCAACACTGAAAAAGCATTCTACTGCTTCACAGACATGCATGCAAGAAGAACAATTCAAAAAAATTTCAAATTTTACTCTAAAAATTGCCAAACTTCTGGGCCATAACTTTTGCTATAGGAGTTCGAGCTGTAAAACACAACATATAGGGATATGAGATTAGCAAGACACTTTGCCACGTAGAGTTCACACATGCGAGTTGTAACAAACTGAAATTGCAATAGGAGGGTGCACTTTTACTAGGTGGTATTGTGAAAAATCCAATTCCAGCCCAATATGCATCCAATCAGAGGTTACAAGCACTCTTCTAAGGTTCAGTAGAGAGGCATAGAGGCTTCCATATGCATCAGGTTCAATAAGCAATCATAAGCTTAGATCATGCAAAATTGCATTTATGGAGTCCTTCAACAAGCAAGACTTCAAGATATTGGTGCCTAAGCCCCCCAAATCCAAACTGAGTCCATGATGGCTCAAATCAAAGGTAATTCATAATATCTTTCAACTTGTAAAAAGATTTTTTGGATTCAACCCTATTGAGAGTTATTGAAGCTCAGAAATACACTATTTTTTTTTACTTTTTGAGACCCTTAATGGTGTCCAATCCTAACCAAATTTCATGAAAGCCTTAGGACAACAACATTACACTTCTGAAAATGTGCAAGCAAAATATTAGCCATGTATTTTATGAGTAACACCAAAACCATTGAAAAAACCATCAAAAAATCGTGTTTTTAAAAAAAAATCATTTTTCAACCATTTTTGCAAATTCTTGTGGATCAAACCCACATGCAAGTGCAATCAGGCCATATCTACTCTAATTCACTTACATGCAGGCATTAAAAGTTTTGATTTTAGTAAATCATGGTTCATATAGTCCGTTTCTACCCCAAAAACCCCAATGTTTGGCTAAAAATCACTATCTAGGCCCACCTTTGACTTTTCCACTAGCATGCAATCATTAGAATCAATCATAATGATTGGAAAACAGCAATTACAAATCTGAAAAATGTTTATGAACAATAGCTTTGACAAATTTCAAGCCAAAACATGGAATACTAGCTCAAAAACCGCAAAAAAAACCGTCAAAAATCCATAAATTTTCATCATTTTCTATGGAGAATTTTCATAATAATGATCATTAGGTTGAAAGCAAACCAAAATCAGAGAAGCCACTTACTTGGAGGTCAATTCCACCACGAAGAAGTAAAAAGCAAGGGGGAAATACCAAAAAGTTGGAAAAAAGCAAAAGCAACTCCACCTTCTGATCATTGCAAAGCCTTGCTCTGATACCACTATAAGGATCGCCAAGTGAAGATCTGCCTAGATCCTGTCAATCAAAAGGACAAATGTGGAGCCAAACCACCCAACCAACATGAAATCGATAGTTAAATCCCTAACCGCTTCACCCCCGAGCCATGGTGACTGAATGCAAGAGAGGAGAGGATCTTGGCTCTTGGAAACAGGAAATTGGAATGAGGAGTAGGGCGAGTTTCTGCAAGATATATAAGCCCCAAAAGCTAGAAAATATTCTCTCTAGGATTCTCCTATTCCTATAAAAAGTGTTTGGCTTCCTATTCTTGCACAAAAGTTGTCAATCACCATGCAAAAGCTCCATAGGTCCAATTAGAGCACCTGGGCCCTCACAAGATTATTAATTACATTTCTGGCCTAGTCCAGAATGACGTGGCATAATTAATAATCTTGTACATTGGAGTACCGGATATCCAAGTCTAGGATTATTCTGAATCCTATATACAGGCCGTGGACGTAATAGCGGTGATGGAGAGGTGGGGCGCCGTGAGGCTTCAGAGTCCTGTGAGTTGTGAGTAGCCAGTGCCTAACAATGGGCAAAGTGTTCATCGTGAAGGGTCTCCCAATTTCTCGATAGAAAGCGACGAAGGCGTGCATGAGTTTCTCTATGACCAACCTCCCCATCTCTTGGAGGAAGGACCAGACACCAAAGGGAAAAAAGAAGGAACAAATTCTAAGCCGCAATGTCATAGTGGTCAATAGCCAAGCGATCGAGAGGAAGGCACATAGCAAGCCGATTTTCACGATGGAGAGCCAGGGGAATATGAAAGTAGAGCCTTGGATGAGGAAAGCCCAAGTGAAAGGTGCCGAGAACATCAAGCGAAGAAATCCAAGACCAAGCTGAAGTAGAGGGCGAATGAGGTGCTGAGAGAGAAGGGCCATCTTGAGACGACTAAAGCAGCACATGGCAAGAATGTTGGTGATGAGAAGACTTCCTTTAGGAGAGAAGAGATGATTGCAAGCGTGGCAAGAAACCCGTTCATGGGGTTGAGAAGGCAATGCAACGAGGGTCAAAGGAAGTTCACAACCAAACGAGGGGGTAGCAGTGCCAAGGGAAGAGTTGGCAGAAAGAGGAACAATGTATAGGGCAAGCATGGAACCATCAGCAAGTAGCAAAGCCTGACGAGAATGAGGGGGGGAGCTCGAAGGAGGAGTGTTACGAGGAAGAAGATGAGAGATGTTGGAAGCCATGAAATCAAGTGCACAAAGCGGTCCATGTGATGCACCTCCTCACCAACGGTTTTTTTTTTTTTTTTTTTTTTTGTTTTTATTCGGGAGTATGGTTACAATTTTGTCCTATGCTCAAATTTGAGCTATCTGCCCAAAGAGAGTAACCACGTGGCAGAATATTTAACATAGATATGTGCTCAAATCAAAGGCTATAATTTGACATCCATAAAAAGAAATTGCGTGCCAAATTGGTGTGTCTCTCTCACCACTGACCTTGTAAATGAGAAATCTCTTGTGTGTCTCTCTCTCACCAACACAAGTTTGCAAGAGTGAAATCTTTGTGTGTGTCTCTCTCATCAGCGATCCACATAGTAAAAATGAGTTTCCTGCCACACAAGCCATCAGTTTGTATGTGCATTGCAGCAGAACTCCATTTGCTATCAATCCATCGCAAACAACATCGAGCTCAAAGATTGGTTAGGTTCTGCTGCCACTGATATCAATCTCGTTTTGTTGTCAGTGTTATCAATCGAACGTTTTGCTGCTATACTATCGACTCAAAAATTGACCATGTTTTGGTGCCACAACAATAGTTTGTAGGATCAATGGTTAATATAAAATCCTTTCAATCACTATATCGTTTCTTTTGCTTTCTGACAATTTTTGGGGCTCCTTCTTGCCTCTGAATTGATCCTGCCACATAGCAGAGATGAGTTTGATGCCACACAAGCCATCAATTTGTATGTGCATTGCAGTGGAAGTCCATCTGCTATCAATTGCAGACAATAGTGACCTCAAAGATTGGTGCCAGTGCTATCAATCGGACGTTCTACTGCTACACTATTGACCTAAAAATTGGCCATGTTTTGGTGCCACTACAGCAGTTTGCAGGATCAGTGGTTAATATCTGAGAAATTCAGAAAATCCTCTTTATTTGAGGTTTGGGTTTTGTGATCGAGCTCATGTTGGTTGCATGTGCACTATTCTCCTCCATGTTGGTGCCGTTTGTGGCCTCTTTTCCTCACTTGGCCTACAGAGAAAGATATTGAATGCTCTCTTTGACCTGCATTTCTGGACTCCAAATTTAGGTAAATTTAAAACTGTCCTTCATGTGGCATTCAAGTAACTCGTTGCTATGGGATATCATAACCTGGTTCTTTAATAGCATCATAGTTTTTTGAAACTAGGAAAAGGTAGTACTGTTGTGGGGTAGTCAAGATAATTAGTAGAGAATTACTTATTTGTCTTTGATGAGGTTGGCATGTGCTCTTAAATTCTATATCGTTGTCTTCTTTTGAATTGGATTCTCCCATTCTCTCTTCCTTCCGTCTCAACTCTCAATCACCCTTTGTTTCTCAAGAATCTTGCTCTTCTCTATGTTTATTATTAGAATTATTAGCATGGTACTTTGTTCTTTTTGCATAGTTCGTGTACCCTGTTGAAATGTTCCTACAGTTCTAGACTCTCTCTACGTGCACAATTTTTTTTCTTATGCTTCATATGGATTACTGCTCACTCTATTCCACAATACTTCCTCGAACAATTTCGTGATTCACACTCCTGTAGAAGTCATGAGATATAAAGATTGCATGACTAGTAGCCGAAATCTCACTCACTCAAATAAATACTACTATCTGAAGTGTGTTTGCAATCATATTGCAAAACTTCTGAAGAACTCGTGCTGTACATATTTAGGTTCTTTTTTGTCGATTGTTTTTGCAACTTCAACCTCTCCTTGACAAGAAGAGCAAGCATAGATTGCAAGTGCTGCGTGAACATTGGCATTGGCGTTGTCACTATGCTATGCATGGCCCTCAGGCGTTCATGAAAGGTCCAACACAACCAAGATGAAAATGCCTTGACAAATATCAAGGTATCACAAAAGACTCCCAAAGAAACTACAAGTTGTATGCACAAACCCTGATGCAACGGACTCCTCCAGCGACAAGGATAGTACTTTTTGCAAAGGCCAACTCATGAAGGGCGCTCAAGACACCATGTTCAAGAAATTGCCATTAAAACCAATTATTCCTCCTACTCTTCTGATTGTGAAGATGAGTGGGATGTTCCTAGCTACATCAGTGGTTTTACTATTAGACTATGCAGCAGAGTTTCTATGAGAAACAGGTTCCAAAGAGAAGTCCACAACATCCATCATCAATCATCAAACTTGAAAACCGCTTTGTCGGCATCTGCATGAAGATTGTTGGTAGAAAACTTTCAAAAACAAGTAAAAGAAGCTTGATGGTGCAGAAAGTGGTGTCAAATGAAGTTCATGCGAGGATGGTACCATAGCCAAAGCTGCATGAAAACACAAAATCATAGAGGAAAGGAACAAGTACAGAGGAGTGAGGCAGCGACCATAAGGAGAATGGGATGCAGAGATTAGAGACCCATCTATGGGTGTGCAAGTGTGGCTGGGAATCTATGACACTACCGAAGAAGCTACAGTTGCTACGAGAAAGCAGCAACAGAAATGAGGAGCTATGATGCCCACACTAATTTTGATGTCAATCATTCCTCTTGGCATGTAACTCTATGTTAATGATTGTTGTTTACAAACTGATTGAGGCTCCTCATTGTAATTAGATGCTTTATATTTTCAAACTGAGTCTGCTGATTAGAACTGTTCGGAATCTTTCATACACTTGTACTAGACAATTAATATATGACGATCCTGGTGTTACACAGTAGTTTGTTGTGGCCAGGGTCGATGTCTCTTGCGTGTTTGGTTGTGCTTTTTGTTGCAGTTTGGTAGAATTTGATTTCATTTTGAGCTTTGTGCAAATTTATTCAAAAAATATTTGCTTCCTTTGATTTCTAATGCTTTCCAATGAGTCGTACTATCATATGCTATTTCTTCTACATTGTTGTTCTAGCTAGTTAGTTAGTTCTAACTAAGACGGATTTTGATTCAACTTTGGACATACATTGCTTGTCTTGCACATACTTTTCTAGTAGAGTATGGGCAAGACTATTTTCCTACAAATGAAAAGTCTTTCAATTTTTTTTAATTTTTAGTCACAAGTTTTGTATTTAGTCATGTATGAATTCTCTTGCCATGTTTTAAATGACCTTGCATCTTTCTCTTTAGATTTTCTGATAGCATTCTCATTTTCAATGTTGTCATTCATTTTCTTCAGCTTTTTGATGTAGATTTTACAAAATGTCACCGTTGGTTGTTTAGCTAGCCTGTCATAAACCTATGTACATAGATGACCTGAATTTGTCAAATTAGTATGCTTCTATACTAATAATTGTTTTTAAAAAAATTGAATAAAAAATCGTTGTTCGAAAGAACATTGAGCCAACTTTGTACACTATTTGAGATGTTTCATGGCAATTTGCAAATCGCAACTTCGAATTTCATTTTGCATATTGCATTATCGTTTGGGAGAAAGGCGAGTCTCCTAGTTTATAATTTTGAGAGGGAAATCGCCACCTCTTCTTTTGCCATCTTACATTGGATTAAAAAGATGGCTCTCTAACAATTGACTTTTCTTAACAACACTGGCATTGTGGAAAGATCTCAAATATGTTACAAAGCTTCTTTTAAATGACGATTTTTTATGCTGTATTGATGAAAAGAATGATTTCTTCAACAAGAATACTATTTAGACTTAATTGAACAACCTTGTTGTCATGATTAGCAATCGAAATTAGCTAAAAAATATCATGAATTGTCAACTATTTTAGTTTGGACATCATTCTTAATTATTTTTCGCCTCAAATGTCATAATTATTTTGAAATTTGTTGAGAACACATGAACATCTAATTCTTGCTATTACCAAATACTTGATTACATGTCTCTTTTTGGCAATGACAATCCCGTCTTTAATAAAGACATAGATTATGCTATTGTATTTCGATGTTTGCTATTCTTTTTCAAAATGCAACTTTGTTTTAGCTACAGCACAATGACATCAATTGATGAATACAAAACTTACTTCAAAAAGGTAAATTTTCTAAACATTTTCTTTGTTGAGATGTTAGACAAATCATTTGCCTTTCATGTTATTGAAATGAACTCAAGATAGTAAAAAATAACAATTTTTTGACTACCTGTTTGCATTGTCGCGAAAGGAAGCCTTCCCTCCACTTCTCAGCTGTCCCCTTCTCCACTTCCATCGGTTTCGGGTGAGACTTTACGGTCTCACCCCAATGTCTTTAAACAGTCAGCTTCAAAATAGTATTTCCCTACAATTAGCAGGACATGAAAGCAAAAACAGAAAGCAACTCACCTATCGATTGTGATGATGCTTTTCAACACCTTCACATATTTAGCATTTATCAAAATGACACAAAGTACAAAACGATTGGTATTTTATCTAGGAAGCATGTAACTCAAGTTGTTTGCAAAGAATGGCGGGTTATCAATTGTTTATCAAAGAATGGTGGGTTATCAATTGTTTCTCAAATCTTATATTAAAAGGTTGGGATATTTCATATATAAAACTTGGCAAGGTGTAGGTTTTGCATCTATACACTTGTTGCCCTTCATGTAGAGCAATGGAATTAGTGTCTTACACACTTTAGTGCCTTTCATGTAGCACAATATTCTACCAATTATTAGTTAATCTTTTCTATACCTTAAAAAATCATTAGTTAATCTCTACTATACTTTGAAATTCGAGAAAATGATGGAACTATAGAAACATGCTTCTTATGCAACATCTATAATTCAATTATTAACATCGCATACAGTTTGATTTCCTTGAAAATTTATGCTCAATTCGAATTAGGACAAAATTGCGTTGCTAGTTATGGTTATCCTCTACTACAAAAGAACGTCCAAGACTTACAAAAGAACGTCTAAGACTAGCAAAGCCAATAATTCAAAAAGCTTGATAGACCTGCAACAGAAATTGTTTAGAAATCCCCTTTGGTGTGAAATACTCTCTGACAACCACACATCTTTGATCAACCAAGAGTCACTGATGCCTCTTGTTTTCTACTCTAAGTGTGATTCACAGCCCTGAGGAAGGTTGCTGATCAGGAGCAGTGCTGTTAGAGATGTAATCTTTGACTAGGAGCAGTCGCTGCTGGAGAGATCACAGTGGGTGGTGATTGTTGGACAGCCGGTAGTGACTGTTTGGACCGTCCCTGATTAGGAGATTTCAGCCGTTGATTAGATTTTTGAAAGAGAAAGGTTGATTGTTGATCAGATCGTTGAAAGAACAGGGCTGATCAAATCACTCAAGGAGTAGGGTTGGCAGCCAACTCTCCAAGATTATTGATCAGATCGCTGAAAAGAGTAGAGACTTTAGCCTCCTGAAAACTATTGGAAGATATTTTCTACCGAGGGAGTTCATAAGCCCTGCTGACTGAAGTCAGATGATTTCACAAAACCATCTTTGTTGTAGAGGTTTGTTTTGAGTTCCTTGAAGAAGATGCTAATTCTACATGATAACCTTCTGCTGGTCGCGACTGTCTACAGTCTAATTCAGCACTTCTTTAGCTATTCGATCCTTGTCAAAAGTAGTGATGGGCAGATTTCAGAAGGAACTGAAAAGTTTTAAATAGCTATTGTAGTTGTGCGCCCTGCCAACAGGTTTCAGATCTATGGCGCAGCGCTGTCAGAGAACGACAGTAGACCACTCACCAATATATTATTCGAGAAAAACCATCCGCATTCAATATATCGAGGTAGGGTTTTGCTTTGAGGAATTCGAACTGCTTCGTGAATGGCACACAAATTGTGGATATGGGCAGTTTTAAAGGTTGAGATTGGCGTCTGATGTTGGTGGTACTTGTAGCTCATGGAAAAATCCATTGTTGCAAAAGTGGGCTCAATCGGTCAGGGATCGCTCAATTCGATCTTCCTCCTCTGGGTTATCATTGATTTGAGTTACGGTTAGTCAATTGGAAACAAGCTCACAAATTCTTTTCTGCTATATAAATGTTCAAAAACCTCATTGTCGAAGGGTTATATTTTTGAATTTTTCAAGGCATCATATCATATAGATGCGCAAAATGCTCCACATATGGGCAACGATCTCCCCCGTGCTGCCACAAGCTACAAGATTCCCATTTGGGTTTCAAAGGCATGCTACAGCTACTACTCTGGGCCATGAATTGAGACTCTACTTTGTTTCATGGTCAGCTCCAGACAGTATATTTTGCAGGTTTTCTGGTGCTTTGCCTGGTCACTATTACCTTAATCTTACAAAAAGGGTGTTGGGGAATGATGTGTATTGCAAGCAGGATGTCCATGGCAAGTCCCATTTGTCTTCGTTTCATTTCGCTTGCAATCCGAGACTGCAAGCTTCTCAGTTTGGGGCTTTAGTTCCTTGTATCATTGGGAATCGAAACTTGGTGAGGAGATCCACGAATGTTCTGAAAGTTGAGAGTGACGGATTAGGCGGGGTTTTGGCTGATCAGGATACTATTGAAATTGAACGTGGAGGAGAAGGCAGCCAATTGGAGATTGAAAAGCAGAAGTTGCAGGCAAGGGAGCACTTGGAAGCTTTAGACCCTGAGGAAACTCCAAATACGGAGTCTGAGACCGTGTGGGAAAGTGAAGTCTTGATTGAGGATGTGAAGCTGCTGGCAAGATTCAGGAGTCAGTATAACTTGGTGCAGGTCCTGGAGCTCTCAAGAGGAGCAGATCATCCGTTGGCAGGAGCAAGGGTCCTGCTTTTGGATAGACCAGGAAACATTCAAAGTGTGTATGATCCCTACAGAATTCTAACTAATGCATATTATGATGTATTGGCTTCGTTGCCTCCCATTCTTCCCCAAGGCCCAATAGCCATATATGGCCTGGGCGCGGGCACCATTGCACACCTTCTTTGTCATTTTTGGCCAGGAATTAACATTCATGGATGGGAATTGGATCCTGCTGTGATTAATGTTGGGAGAAAATTCTTTTGTTTGTCGGAATTGGAGAAAGAAGTTAGAGTAGATATGGATGGGTCCAGATTGGGCTTTGAATACGAAGGTCCGTCACTTGAGAAAGTATATGCTTCAGCTCGTCCAAACGCGGAGACCAGCTCAAATGACTACCTCTGGAAAGCTCCCTTCATGGGCATTCATGCAGTAGAGGAAGAAAGGCATGAACTCCCTGTCCTTCAAAGGGGCAAGCTGACTGTCCACATAGGAGATGCTTTAGGCCCAGAGGCCATGGTGGATGGTGGATTTGCAGGCATCATTGTCGACCTTTTTTCGAAAGGAGCAGTTCTTCCATCTCTTCAGCAGACAGAGACATGGGAGAGGATGAAGGAGAGGCTGAGACCTGGTGGCCGAATTATGGTGAATTGTGGGGGATCATGTGTGGAATCTGAAAGCAAAAAGGGTGGCGGGATCACAATGGAGGAGACTATAGCTACATTAGCAAGGGTATTTCCTAGGCAGCTTTCTAAAAGGGTTATTCGATTCAATGGAGACAATTGCATAGCCTTAACAGGGCCTATTCCTGATTTGAGAGCGTGGATGAGAAGCCTCCCAAAGCAATTGTTACGTGGAGTTTTTGATTGGGAAACAGTTGAATATGCTCTGATAGACAGATCTCTCTAGAATGAGAGTTCAAGGTTCAGAAAAGACCTTGCTTTATATGCTGTAATTTCACCATTCTTCCAAGGAAGGGGGCTATCAAGATCTAAATAGCCTTTGTTTGAGCTGCTGCTGATGTACCTTTCTTTGGACAAGGGCGGGGTATCAATTGTTGCCTACAAGGTTGTTGCAAGTCTTGTGCTCTCTGCAGACTTATTAGCCAGTCAAAGAGGTTTTGGTTTCCGATGGCAATGATTCCTTTATGTTTACTGAGGATGCCAGGTTGGTAGGAACTGCTCCTATATGATTGTAATTATTTGCAGAGTACATCGAAACAATTAACAGTCACAAGATATAGCTATCCTAATGGCAATGAATACTAGGATGTGCGAAATTGACTAGCATCTTTGCTGAGAGATCTTTGATTCGAATTTTCTTTTTGTAAGCAGTGACAAATGATTGGCTACAATCTTTGCTGAGAGATCTTTGATTCGAATTTTCTTTTTGTAAGCAGTGACAAATGATTGGCTACAGCTTGAGTTCTGATTGTATGGAATCTCGATGGTGATATATTTAGACTGTTATGCTACAATTAGAATGTTCTGCCAATTTTCGCAATGAAGAACCATCTTGGTTGATGGCATATTAAGACCTTCACCCATCCTTGAATGTCACAGTGGGCCTTCTTAGAAAACTGCCCGACTTGAAGCTTTATGTAACTAAAAAGTTGTTGCAGTTTTGTGCATGCATTCTTCACAAAGTGTAAGGGTTGGATGCATACAGTCGGAAAAACTATACAAGTTTCTTGCTACTATAGTTGCATCTTCCATATTTCCAAAATTGATGTTCTAATTTTATGCTATATTGTTAATTGATAACATATGCATTTAGAATTTTCTTCAGAGTTTTTTTCACATCCAGCCTCCAGGGCAACAAAAGTTCGGAAATTCTACCCTTTGATCAACTAACAGTTCAAACAAATCATCACTTGGTCAATGGTTTATGTTTCACTTGAAAATGATCATCTCAAGAAAGTGACATGATACGTGCTTCACATGGCATTGTTGAGTGATGTTTCAAAATCTGTTCCTCATAAGAGAGAATGCAACACTGCTTAGTATCTTGACTAGATCTGGTGTCAATCTTCCCTGCATAATTTCTGTTTATTTTGGACATAGAAAACGTAAAATATCAATCAATATCAATAGAACATATCAATCTAGTCCCTGAGGCATTAAATTGTTATTAGTGATCGCAGAAAAAATGGTTTTAATGCTAATCCAATTCCAATAGTATCTCAAGGACTCAAGTATTTACCTCTCTTATAGGGAGATCAATTACATGCCATATCCTGCATTCATGTGCCTAGTGTCAAGTATGTTTTATTTCGAATGTTGCTTTGTGGTGTTCACAAGCAATTTTGATGAGGTATATGTCATGTTATCATCATCGCCATTATGATGTAATGATTGTAGAGAGTCTCATTGAAGAGAAATGGAAATTCTTGTTCTTGTGTAGAGTGTGGATGAATGCAAAAGTTTGAAATAGCTGCTTCAATCTGGATAGATATTTGTATATAATCAGTTGGACATATTTTTTGATGATGCAGAAGGATAGGTTTTCCTCCTTATATCTTGCCTTAACTAGAGCCCTAAAAGTCCATCTCCAATTATGCTTAATGACAACCCTCCCCCTCCCTTTCTCTCTTTGTTGTACAACTATTGGAATTTGGGATGGCCCTATCACTTGCTTGCCTTTTCTTTTGCTATTGAGAGCCTGTTTGCTGAAGAATCTACTGGACTCTGTTTGCTGATATTCCTCAATTTTTGTTTGCTCAAAATCGTCTACCTCACGTTTACTGATTCTCTATCTAAGACTACTCAATGCTAGGCTTGATGCTTTCTGACATTCAGTTTGTCCAGGGGATTCACGTGTCTACAAATCGATTTAGCTACAGCTCAGTCACGGAATCTGTTCTGGAGTATAGTGGTGTTGTACCCGTCTGTCAGAGGCACAACTAATGATCTGGTCTCAATCCTACTGATAATGGATGCTCAACTTCAATCTGGATCTATCAGAATTTGAATCCTATGTTCTACAGTTCTACTTCGGATTATTTCTTAATTGTTTACAGTTTGCAGATTATTCCTAATCTACTCTACTCAAAGAACAGGGAATTAAACTAGTTCTACTCCTACTGAAATCACAGATTCGTCAACACAATTTTAACTAAACAACTGGGAATCCTACAGAGTGCTTGCTACAATTGTTACTCAACATTTGTAACAAAAACTCCTCAGGGAGTCGAAACTAGGAAACATCATAAATCAGTGGAATAGTAGATCGATTTCCAAGTCCTGCACATCTACCTGATGCTAATCCCAAACCAATCCTTAAGAGAAGAAAACATCAACAAGCACATTCATACATCAGTACCCAAAAATGATCATTCATTTGAGCCCATAGTTTGAATAGCTTTACAATGGAAAACATAATTATATTATTTGCAACTAAATTTTAGTGTATAATGTGATTATGCAAGGAACTATTTTTGTCTGATGAGATTTTTTGGCCGTGCCTTGCAAAGGCAGTACTATGCGTTGAGGTCGGCGGTCAATGGAGTTTGGAAGAACATCAACGTTAGAGACAACTTGTGATGGTGGCCCAAGCTTTTTAAGTTTAAACCTTAATTTGAGGTCGAACTATCCCACATGTAAGTAATCATGCATCCATGTAAAATAGAAAATAGCAAAAGACATTTGGTAAATGGAATAGATATATCAATCTGCTACTCAAAATTGTATTTACTTGAATGCTTAATAGCAATTCTGATTATCAAACTCATTGAAATTGATTGGCTATTAACAACCTAGCTTTCTATTACAATCGACATAAAGATTCCAAAAGACTGCTTTTCACATCATAGGAGCTATGATTGTAGTCATCATGGTTTTGTAGGCAGAAGAGGAGTGCAATATAACATTATAGCCAAGCAGATGGCAGATGGACATGAGCCCCCTTTAGTTTCATACCAGAAATTCAAATATGGACTTGCTATATTCGGCTCTTTGGCATTTGGTATTCTCGCACCACTTTAGATTTTATTTATTTTTGTCCTTAGTGTGCATGTAACAACTAAAAATTGAATTTCATATTATTTTCTAGCTATAGTTATTATCAACTTAGTAGTTCTTCCTTCAATGGTTGTATGTGCAACTTGGAATTTTTTTTCATTTTAGGGCTACTTTTGCTTTGTATTCTTTGCTGTGTTGACATGCCATGCAAGAACAAATGACGTTGTTTCATATTCAAATTAGGCTTGTCAGTGTTCTCTTTCAAAAGATCATGTGCATAAATTGTTTTTTTTTCTTCAGAAAAGTGGTATTCATTTGTTGTTTATTATTTTAGCTTAAGAATTAGGGCGTTTGAACTTTTTACCAAGACCAGCCCTTAGGCATTTTAGAGCTCTTTTGCTCCACAAAATTACACATCTAAATTAATAAAATTATTAATGTAATAAAATTTAAAAGGGTTGGTTTTGGAGTCTCTCTCTCTCTCTCTCTCTCTCTCTCTCTCTCTCTCTCTCTCTCTCTCTCTCTCTCTCTCTCTCTCTCTCTCTCTCTCTCTCTCTCTCTCTCTCTCTCTCTCTCTACTTGAAATCCTATAAATTAAAATTTTTATTCAATAAAATGTTCATTATTCTCTTTTAAACTAAGAGAAGCATTTGGTAAAATTGCTTTTTTTTTTGGGGGTGCTATTTCAATATCATAATGTTGGTAAAGTACAATCTCCTTTCTTGTTATTACGCCTTCCTCTTCATTAGGAGGATTTCTATACCTTGTTGATCATATATGATAAAGTCTTCATTCTAAGCAACTTGAAAGGTTGTTAGAGCAGGAGCAACTTTCCTTTTTGCAACTTTGGTGCTCTCAATTTCTGGAACAAAACTTTTACTGTTTGCATAAAAAACTTTAAATGGCTATAACTTTCAATGCATAACTCGGATATGAATGGTCCAAAAAGGAAAATTGATTCTCACAACTCATAGAATTCATTCGAATTGAGAAAAAGGAGTTTCTTAAGAATGTTATCATAAATTTCTTAGTTTAAGTGATTTGTAATGCCTAATAAATATCTTTGAGGATTAAAAGCATAATCAACAAACTATTACTAACCCGTTGAAAAACATGGGAAAGCTAACGCTCAAGATGGTTGAAAAACACTATTAGAGCTATATGTTTATATCTATATATTCAAAAAACCACATATTATAGCATGAAAAAGGCCATTGAAAAATATGGTCAGGATTTCATAGATAAATCATGACAATTGCATAAATGCTTGAATCAAATAAAGTGTGAATGTTCATGTTCTCTTGTGAATGATGTAAGCATGGAAATGGTTTATGGAATTATGAATTTATGGTATTACTGATGTTTGAATGGAGAATCATATTAAATATTTCATATTGAAATGTAACGGAAATGATTTCATACAACTCACCAAATTGAAATCCAATAAATGATAATGCTAAAAACCAATATTTGGAAACAACATATGAACTCATCTCCAGAGTAATACCTTATTGACTTATGAAGTATCAAAAACTAATTGTGATCTATCAACTTCTAAGGCAATGTCATACCTAGAAACCCAATGGCTGGCTTCATAACCACATAAAACCTTGCTATAGTGTTGTGAACACTATCAAGCAACATACGAAATATACCACAAGTATCCACATGCTCCAAAATGATGTCCTTTGCTTGAACTTTTTCTCTCACAAAGTGGTTTGCCACTTTGATATGCTTGGTCCTTGCATTGAAGATGAGATTCGAAGCAAGGAATTGGGCTGAAATGTTGTCATACTTGATGACGGGAACATCTTGACTTGTGATGCATTTTAGCTACCAAAAGACGCTTGATCTACAAAATATCCTTGGTAGTGGTGGTGAGTGTCTTGTATTCAGCTTCAGTTGATGAGAGTGAGATAATGTCCTACTTCTTTGAGAGCCAAGAGATGACTCCACCTCCATGATATATAGCAAATGCACTACAAAATCAGAATCTAAAAAGCCATCAAGTAAAAGTTATTTCTTTGATACACGATTCCATAATCTAGAGTGCTAGAAAGGTACCTAAGCACTCTCTTGGCTAACTTCCAATGATGGATCAAAGGAAATTGCATATATTGACTCAATCTATTGACAAAAGCTAAGATTAGGTCTAGTAATAGTGAGCCAAATCAAGGAGCCTATGAGACTTCTATAGATGGTGATGTCCATGAAGGATCATTCATCACCATCTATTGGATCCCTTACATGGTGCTCCATGGGAGTATCTATGCCTCTACACTTATCCATATTGAATCTCTTAAGAAGTGAAGTAGCATGCTTGTATTGACAAATGAAATAAGATGATGTACTATCTACTTCAAGGCCCAAAATATAGTGCAAAGATCCAAGATCTTGCATTTTAAACTCTTTTTCTAGAGCTAGTTTTGTGTCACTAATGAGTTTGACATTATTTCCACAAAAAAATGATGTTATCTAAGTACCTTTCTAGCACTCTAGATCGTAGAATCGTGTATCAAAGAGATAACCATTTCTTGATTGGCTTTTAAGATTTGGATTTTGCAGGTGATAAGCTTGATAGAAAGTCCATAAGTGCATTTGCTATATATATCTTGGAGGGAGTCATTTCTTGCCTCTCAAAGAAGCAGGACACTATCTCACTCTCATCAACTGAAGCTGAATACAAGGCACTCACCACCACTACCAAGGATATATGTTCCCATCATCAAATGTGACAACATTTTAGCCCAAGGCTTTGCTTCGAATCCCATCTTTTAACTTTTCTTGATGAATTTTCCAGAAGGACTATGGTGTATTTTATAAAGAAGAAATCAGAAGCCATCAACTGCTTCAAAATCTTCAAGGAGCATGCAGAAAAGGAGACTGGGCGGACGATCAAGGCTCTAAGGTCAGACAACGGTGGAGAATATATCTCTATCGAGTTTAAGGAGTACTACCAAAGCCAAGGCATTGAGCAGCAATTCATCACTCCTTACAGTCCTCAATCTAATGGCTTAGCCGAGAGGAAGACCCGCACCCTGGTTGAATCAGCCAAATGTATGCAAGCGCATGCATCGTTGCCCAAGAGATTCTGGGCTGAAGCTGTCTCCACTACAGCTTACGTCCAGAACAGATGTTCGACTAAGGCCCTCTCTGGCAAGACACCTCACGAGGTGTGGACAGGCTCTAAGCCTTCTATGAAGAACCTAAGAGTGTTTGGGTGCATTGCGTACACGCAGATCCCAAAAGACACGAGGAAAAAATTGGACTTCCAAGGTCTCAAGACCATCCTGTTCGGATATACTTCATCTGATAATACATACAAGCTGTATGATCTTGATACCCAGCAAATCTTGTATAACTGTGATATAGTCTTCATCGAGGATCAATTCGTCGACCTCAAAGGCAAGGATAATGCTCCAGAAGAATCTTCATCACCTGCCATTGACACGATTGTCCGAGCTTCTGGCTCAGGCATGTCTATTGTCGACCCACTTCATGATAGTGAATCAGACGAAGATGTTGCTGCTACCCATCAACAAGTCCCAGGAGTGGTTCATCAGTCAAATCCTCCCAGAAGATCAAGCCGAGTGCGCACACAGCCCACAAAGTATACTCCTGAGTCTGCCTGTTTCTTGATACAGGAACCGACGACAATCGAAGAGGCACTGGAAAGAGGCTATGGACAGAGAGTATTCCTCTCTGATCAAGAACCAGACGTGGTCACTAGTCAAAGCTCCTATTGGCTGCAATATCATTGACTGCAAATGGATCTTTAAGATCAAATACAATGCCAACGGAGCAATTGATCGATGGAAGGCAAGACTAGTGGCACAAGGATTCACTCAGATCCCGAACGTCGACTATAGCGAGACTTTCAGTCCAATAGTCAAACATTTATCGATCCAAATGTTCTCGTCTTATACTGCAGCTGTCGACGTCGAAGTACATCAACTTAATGTACAAACAGCCTATCTGAATGGAGTTATACAAGAAGATATCTACATGATCCAGCCCGAAGGATACGTTTTGAAAGGTATGAAAAATCATGTCTGTAAACTCCACAAAGCATTGTACGACTTGAAACAGTCTGCCAGAGCTAATCTGATAACAACTCTTTTGTTCTGCGTTCATATTTGCGTCAATATTGCTATGCTTACTTTTCATTCGGTCTGACTTTCTAATTGCTCAATCTGGTTCTGATAATTTGTTTTTAGCGAGTTAATATTAGTCTAGTTGTTGATGACTAATATTTGTCTTTCCTTTCGCGAATCATTCGCGACTAATTATCAGTCGAGCTCAGTATAGCTCTTCACGAATCATTCACAACATATAATTTGTCTAGTTGTCGATAAATTATTCTTTTGGTGTTTTATTAATGTTTGGCTACATAATCAGAACAACTGTGATTTCTATCACTAATGTTCTATTCGTTTCTGATAGGCATAGTCGTGCTTAGGGAAAGAGTCATATAGCTCATTCCGTTGTGCACGAACACTTCCTGTTCAAGTTCATTTCTCGTTCATTTCTTTTTCGTGTAACTTTCACACTCCTCTTAGTTATGCAACATTTTGCAAGATAGATTTGTTAGCTACTCCCAAGGCTAATCTAGGCTTGATGAACGAAGTCTTAAACAAAGGCTTAGTGAGAAGATCGCCCACACATGATGTAGTATATACTTTGCATCCTTCAGCGAAGGATTTTTCATCGGACCACAAATGTTTGAATGTACAATGTCTAACAATCCTCTAGCAATATGTTGATGGCTTCATTTGAATGGTTTCCTAGTTTGTTTACCAACTAGACAGTCTTGACAGACAGGTAACTCGACTTTATCACGAGGATAGTCGAGATCAAGAACAATAGATTGTCTAGACATTTGTTGTACAGTAGCATGATTCAAATGACCAAGTCTATAATGCCAAAGTAAAGTTTTATTTGCATGGATAGAAGTACTGGGCACCTAACTAGAGGCAAAAAAACAATGACTTAATTTATACAAGTATCCATGTCTCTTTCCGAGTGCTAGGATCTTGTATGTCCTATCAACTACTTTGCACTGATCACATTCAAATTCTACTCTATGTCCTAGATCTGTGATTCTTCTTACAGAGAGCAGATTTGTAGACAAATTTGGTACATACAGGACTTAAGAAAGTAGTCTAGACTGATCATTTTCAAAGCTTAATCTTACAGTACCTTCACCTTTAATAGCTTGTGTGCTATTGTCGCCAAGGTGAACATATTTCTAGGTACTGTAAGGTGTATAGGACTCGAAACAACCGATGAGGCTGGTCATGTGCTAAGTGGCTCCGGAATCCAAGAATCAAGAACTGTCGTCGGATGCTCCTTGATGGCTGGTCATGAACGCATCATGATCCACTTCTTGAATAGGTTGTGGAGCTTCTGCAGCTGCATTTGCCACTTGATTCGACTGCCCCTTGCTGTTGTTCTTTGCTTGCAGTATCCTGCAGTCTTGAATTTCGTGGTTGTTTCGCTTGCAATATCTGCAGAACAGCTTTTTTTTTGTCTTCAGATTCGACTATTCTTTGTGCTGTGCTGGTTTTTGGTATGGCTTTGATTGCTTTGAGCCTTTCTTCTGCTTCTGCTTAGTCGTGCTCCTGTTGGTGTATAAGGCGTGAGAGTCAGCTGAGGAACTTGAGGTTTCGTTCCTCCGCATGTCTTTCTGCAACAACATAGTAATGATTCTCGAAAGAGTCAATTCTGGATGAGTCATGATGATCATCACCCAGCTGTCGTATGAGCTTGACAAGCTTGTAAGCAGTTGCATTACTGCGTCTTGATCATTTATGACAGATCCGATAGCGGCCATTTGTCTTAGCGGGTGCTTGAATTGATTGATGTGATCCTGCAGGGAATCACCATTCATCATCTTGAGGGAGTAAAATTTCTTTCTGAGATGTAGCTTGGAAGCTATATCTCGCACTTCGTATAGTGTTCTCAAGATGTCCCAGACTTCTTTCGATGTCTGAGCCTCGAATACATGGCCGATTTGAGTATCAGTAATGTTGAGGATGATCAGCGCGAAAGCTTTTCCATCCTTCAGCTTCCATCTGGCGATTGTTGCATCGTCTATTTCGGGTTTTCCTTCTGCACCTGTAACAACATCATACAATTCTTTAGCCATTAGTACAATTTTCATCTTAAATTTTCACAGATGGTAATTGGCTCCATCAAGCTTGTCCATGATGGGACTGGCTTTCCCTTGGGAATCCATGTGGAAGAATTAGTCTAAGTGATCGGAAAAACTATCAGTGACTTAAGTATCTGGTACAGAATTACAAAACAAGAAGACAATTACTCTATCGACTAGTAGAGTCTTGTACTGTGAAAGCTTATCAGGCTACAAAATAGCTCTAATACCATGTTGGGAGAAAGAGGGTGTGTCGTGTGTGAGAAACAAAAATAGCTCAAAAAGAAAACGAACACAAAAAAGAAGCGAATGAGAAACGAACTCAAACAGAAAGTGTTCGTGCGCAATGAAATGAGCTATATTACTCTTTCCCTAAGCATGACTATGCCTATCAGAAATGAACAGAACGTTAGTGATAAAAATCACGGTCATTCTGATTACGTAGCCAAACGTTAATAAAATACCAGAAGAATAATTTGTCGCAAACAACTAGACAGATTATATGTCGCGAATGATTTGCGAAGAGCTAGATTGAGCTCGACTGATAATGAATCGTGAATGATTCGCAAAAGGCAAGAATAAATATTAGTTGTCAACAACTAGACTAATATGAACTCGCTAAAAACATATTACCAGATTGAGCAATTAGCTAAGATCACTACAATCTTGGATCCAGAAGGTTCAAACTACTTGATTTGGAAATTAAAGACTTCACTCTTATTGAAGGGCGAAGGTCTATGGCAATGGGTAGAACTAATAGAGGAGAAGCTAGTAGCTACTCCTGGCAAAGAACTTCGAGAATGGAGTTTAAAAAATGACAAAGCTATAGCAATTATTGTCTCATCTCAGTGCATGACAATATAATACTAGATCTTACATCATTTTCAAATGCAAAAGATTTATGGGAAGAATTGCAAACCAAGAATGAGACTCGATCTCGTAATCAGATCATATTGGAAGACCAATTAACTTACCTACAGTTGGACGACAAAGACCTGAACACATTCGTGCGAAAGATAAAAGAACTGTTTATTTCTTAATTCTGGTACAGAAAATACAATTTCTAAGAAAAAACAACTTAGTTATTTTCTTCGAGCCCTACCAGGTCATTCCACACAACTCAAACCTTCTTGGCGAAAGATGCGACAATGACACTTCAAAAGGCAATAGACGTAGTTAAAGAGGAAGTAGAAGCTCGTGAATGCTATGACGACAATGACGATTCCAAAAATGCTCTATTTACTCAGAAGAATAAATCTTCGAAGAAGTCTAAGTTTAAGAGAGAATCGTCTAAAAGGATGAGTCTAAGACAAATGATCAACAATCTGGAAACCATCAGAAAAATTCTAGTGATAAGAAGATCTGCAACAGATGCAGAAGATCAGGTCACACAAAAGATAAGTGTTGGTTAAACCCAAAGATTGAATGTATTCATTGTCATAAACGGGGTCATGCAGCAGTAGATTGTTATCAGAATCCCATAAATAAAAAGGAGCAGAATCGAACTGAACCTTCAAATTCAAACTATGTCGAAGACAAAGCAAAATGCTCTAGAACAGCAGAAGACAGGGCGACAAGGGACTCAATAGCTTATGTTAGTGTGGGGTCGAAGATCTTGCGTAGTATAGCCCTTCTGCCTGTCAACAAAGTTTAGATCACTGGATAGGTACCTAACTATGCATAGATGCTACTTTTAGTTCATTTTCTACCTCTACTCACCACTAACACTACTCTCCTTTAACTCTACTCCTCTACACTAACATTCATCATGATTTGGGTGAAGGGAAGGGATAGAAAAGAAGAGGTTGAGAAGAGAAGAGAGAAAGAGAGAGAGATAGAGAGTGAGGGTGGAGGCTAGCTCTAATGCTCCTTATGCTTGCTAATGAAAAAGCATTCACTATGGCAAACAATAAACATGAAAATAGAAAGCAATGGAAAACACAATCAAGAGCATTAGCAAGTAGTGAATAGCAAATGAGGATGCTTCTCTTCCAGAAATGGTAGAGTTTCGTCCTTCTCATTAAGCATGAAAATAGTGTACAAATGGTGCTTTTTTATAAAATGGGGAAGGCGCTTGCCCCTCAATCCTATTGGCTAATATTCACAATGATCCTATCCATTCATCTTGGACCCAACTTGATCCAAGGGTCCACAAAAAGTACATTAGAAATCACAAGATTCATGTGAGTCCCAATTTGGACCCAACTCTAAAAAGTAATCTCTAAGTTTAAAAATGACATTGGGCCTCTAGTTTTATTTTAATTCCAAGGCCCAAGTCAAGTTTATTTTAATTACAACTTTAATTGTGTGCTCATTGGGCCATGGGCTTATACACGCAGGATGCCATGCCTCGCAACACATTTTATTGGAGGATTTTATTTATTTACACTTTGTTGGGAATACCCCCAACAGGATCCATGACCTGAAGTAGTGTCGGTCCCTCGGCACTCTGTCGGTTTAGTATAGCGTTCTCTTGGACCGCCTCTGGTGGATCAGATAGCCCGTAACGTCTTCCATGAAGTTGAGATGTCCAGTTTCTTCGAGTCCTTTGGCGTGTGGAAGGACTTGTGGACTCCTGTCAGCCATTCCTGATCCACCCATGCTTGGAATCGTTTTGTCCAGGGATCTCCAAGGAATGCAGCTCGATAATATACGCGAGCGACTGGCAGCTGGTCTTCGACTTTGTCAAAAGCTAGCGCCTTATTTGGATCAAAAAATATGGAGAGAAGAAAATCATCCCATTTTGTTTCAATGCCCATCAAATATTTTAAGACCCGGACGTAAGTGGCTGTCGCGCGGACTATGGGATCGGGGCAATTGATGTAGTGACTGGGGAATGCGGAGAGAGCCCTTCTGGTGTCTACATCCGTAGTCCACCCATATTCGAAATTGATGATTGGCTAGTTGAAATTGTGTAGTTGATCTGGTCCAGAGGAGTGTCGCATTCCGCCCATTTGAATCTTCTTGGACATGGCATGAAATGCGCGTTCACCCGTAATTGTTGTGGACTCATCATGTAAGCCCTGATGGCCACAACGTGTCTCCCAAATAACTGATGTCGCCACTCCGGTTGTGGTTGGAGGGCGGGTAAGGCTTGCAGTTCTTTTCCTTTGATGGTCTGAGCTGAGAATGATATCTGCCAGCCACCTCTTGATGACTCGTGGGGATATTTGGATAAAAATTCATTGATGTTCTCCTCCATGGACTTCGATCTTCGGAAGGCCCGGCTGGCAGATATCGTACGCGAACCTCTAGCTGATGTTGCTTGGCCTTGGCTGGTGGTTGCGCCTTGGTTCTGGTCTCGCGTCTCAACAGCCGCATCTGTCTGTCCTTGGTCTTGGCCTTCGGACCCTTGATCTGGTTGAAATCGTCCTGTTGCCTGCTGGCTCTGATCTTGGCTGGTACTAGCCTGTGCAACGTCAGAATTAGGTGGCGGTGGAATTACCACAAGGGTGGGCTGGGCCTTCGTTTCCATGTATTGTTGGCAGGCCTTGAGGGCTTGCTTGGCCTGGGCGAGCTCTTGCGTTGCGCTTGCCTGATACTTATTGAACTCCGCCTAGTAGCTGTTGAGAGTTTGGCTATAAATCTGCACCTGACGTCGTAGAAGATTCATCTCTGATTGGGAAATCGGCCTTGTGTCTGGTGCAGATTGAGCTAACCAGACGAGCTTTTCGTCTTGTAAGGCTTTGACCTCCGTCCCCAAGCGCGTGTTCTCTGCTTCCAAAAGTGTAAGTTGCGTCTGGATGGGGGCAAGCCGTTGGGATGCTTCAGCTTGAAGCTCCCGCACCTTTGTGGAGGCCTCAGTTAGCGCTTTGGAGAGGCTTTGAATATATTTATTTAGGCCCTCCTCCTTTTGCTGCAACTTGGCAATCTCCTGGTGCCCTGCTTGTTTGTGTTGCTGAGCTAGAATCAGCTCTTGCCATAGCTTGGTGAGGTTGCTCGCAGTGTATTACTCGTTGCCAAATGTAGTACCCTGCTTTCTAGAATAGCTTTGGCCGCTACCGCATCCAGGATGTATTTTCCTAGAGTTTGGTACGCCATCGTTAGATCCGTGGGAGTAGCAGGTACACTGGCACTGGCAGGGGCTTGTGTTGTATCGGCCCCGATGACTTGTGAAATTCCGTCGTCATTGTCTTCGATCAGGTTTTCATTTGTCCTGATGCCATCTGGGGCGGTAGGGTCAGTCTGATCTGGTGATGATACAAAAATTGTTTGTACAAATGCGTCATCAGGCAGCGGTTGGCTGCCCTCAGGAACCTTTGTTGGCGAAGCGGGTGGGGTGTGAGAAACAACTGTGGAAATAGGGGTGAGGACGGTTTGTCCGAACGAGAGGACGGGAAGAACAGTGGGGAACTGAAGGGTGGTGTGGAGTATGGAAGAAGGTGAGGATGGAGCAGAAAGTGTCTGGCATGGGGGTGAAAATTTTATAACTTGCATCCATGCTAGAGTGTCGGGGAACAGTTGTGAATCAAAAGGATTGAATGTGAGAGGAGTAACGGTGGTGGCAAGAGTGATGGGAGATGCGATGGTGATGGATGTAAATAATGGAGCTGAGATAGGAGTGGTATCAACGGAGGAAACGAGGATGGACACAAAAACAGATGTGGATGGAACGGAGAGAGAGGTAGTGACAACAGAGATTGGATTGGAGGATTGCACGGAAGTGAAAGTGGCGATGGTTGATGGAGTGGTTAATGCAGTGGTGGAGACACGTCTTCGGGTAACCGGTGGGGATGTGGAGGTAGAGGCAGCGCCATGCATTCGTTTGCTGGCCGTTGTGTTAATAACTACAGGTTGGGAGGAGGTAGATGCTTGAGATGACGGATAAAGGTTAGTATGTGGTACAAGAGTAGACAGGAGGGATGAGCATTGGAAGCCGCACACTTTCGTCTCGAGAAGTGCGCAGGCAAAGTTACACAACAGGGAGCCTGCTGCAATTCGCTCACGATTGTTGGGTTTGATGGAGTTGGTTAGTTCTCGAATAAGGAAGCTATGCCAGTCATATGGCACAACATAGGGGTTAGGGAATTCCAGAAAGGATTCCACTATCTGACTCAGTAGCGTAGACTAGATTCTGTCCTTGCGAAATGTTGAAATAACTAGAAAGTTATTCAACAGATGCACAGCCAGCTGAATGACGGGTTCCGTGATATCTTCTATCAGGTAACCATTGTTAGTCTGGATGGGAATTTCTGGTGTGGCTTGGGTGACAAATGGTTTGATCAGAGCTTTGGCGTGGCGATGGGAGATGAGTTGACGATCATCAGACATAATGCCAACGGTGACCATCGAGTAGGCATTAATCCTGACCTTGTACATGGTACCTTGGTACAGGAAGTAGAAACGAGCCTTGACCTCGTCCTAGGTGACAAAAGCATGAAGGGCGAGGCCCATGTTAATCTCAGAATGGAACAGCGCCGGGTAAAAACCCATTGCTTCAAGGAGTGGGCCAGCTATCTACAGCCATGGTTGGATCAGACCGTTTGCTAGTAAAGGCCAAATCTGCGTGGCCTCAGGGATGTCACAGATGATAAACTGTTTGGCGCCAGAGTCTTCAGAGGATGATGAGGCCATGTTAGTAATGATGATTAGTGGTCGAAAAAGTCGGAAAAGTAGAAAAAATGGTGGAAAATAAAAAAAGATGTGGAAACAGTAGAAAACTGAGAATAATGAGGTTGGATGACAATGATTGTAGTTCAGAGCGCAGATTGGTTTTAATATGAGCATATGACAGCTGGTAGGAAGTTTGGTCAAAAACAGAAAACTTGTTATTTTCAGTGGAAATTTCGGCAGAGCTTCGTTAGCAAAGGTGACAAATGACTGGAATTCAGCCCTTATATAGCGAAATTTAGAGTGCGTATTAGGTGAAATCCACTTTCCCTTGTTCAGTTCTACCCAAATTTTGGCAAGCACCTTCTTCACAAAATTCTAAGATCTTAGGGAAGTTTGCGAGAGTTCAGAAGGTGATTTGACTGCTATGCGAAGGTTCTGCGAGGGTTCAACTCTCGCAAGAAGTCATCTCTTGCACAACTTGTTCTAGTGAGTGGATTTTCAAGATCAAACCATGCAGGCAGGCTAATTTCACTGCTCTAATTCCATTTAGGCACCTTGCAAGGGTTGGTAAGATGATCTTGATGCTCTGTGAGGGTTCTGAAAATTCTGCTTCTGGGAACTCTCGCATACACTAAAAAATGATGATTCCTCCATTAGGAACACTCATAGAGATTTTCATGGATGCATCTAGGTCAAATTTGGTGACTATCCAATTTTCAAGGGCTATCTCCCAAGGGATCTCAAAAAATCATGAAAAAAGTGCTCTTTCAGAGTGTTTTTTTGACAAGATCTCGAGATTTTCTGATTTTTAACTTTTGTAGACTGTAAATCAGCTTCATCCAGGCTTGATCTGACTGTTGGTAGTTCTCTGGAAGTTATGATGGATTCTTGGTAGTAGATCCATTAGTCAATATGATGATCAACTTTCTTTTTTATCCTATCAGGTTCTGGATCCTCCTTGGATTCTAATGGATTTCCCCGATCTTGCCAGATATGGCTGAATCTCGATGGATTTAGTTTGATTTGGCTTGATCTCTTTAGATCTAGCGGTGATGGCTGAGCAGATTAGCTTTTTGTAATGTGCCACCCCCAATCTGGATCTGTCTCACTGTGGTGGCCAGTACTTGTGGCTACCGTTAATGGGTGTGTCGAATGGTGTCCCATCTAGCTTTTCTAAGTTCACAGCTCCATGATTAAGAATTTTCTTGATCCTATAAGGACCTTCGCCCGTGAATTTTAACTTCCCCTTGATCACCTTGGTATTATACATCTGGACCAGATCTCCTGAACGAAGATCCTTCTTTTGTAATCATCGATCATGCCAAGCTTTGCGTCTTTCCTTTTCAGCTGCCAATGCATGCACAACTAGTAAGCGTGTTTCACAGAGTTTATGTAGAGCTTCATGCCGTAGCTGTAGAGATTTGGACTCATTAAGACGTTGCACGGTGGCAATCCTTAATGAAGGAACTAAAAACTCTACTGACATCATAGCATCCTGACCATATACCCATTGGAAGGGTGTTTTATCAACGCTCCCTTTATATGTTATCCTGAATGCCCACAGTGCAGCATGCAACTTGTGTTCCCAATCTGATCTGCTAGGTTCAACTGTTTTCGTGAGCACGCTACACAGGATCTTATTGGATGATTCTGCTTGCCCATTACCACGAGGATAATAAGGTGTACTGGTCCTGTGGATCATGAAGAATTCCTCCAACATGACCTTGATGGTCTTGTTGATGAAATGGCTTCCGCGAACACTGACTAATTCCACCGGACATCCGAAGTGCACAATGATATTTTCATAAAGGAACTTGGCAGTGGTCCTAGCATCAACTACTCTTATTGCCTTGGCTTCAACCCATTTGGTGAGGTAGTCTGTGGCTACGATTATGTATCGAGCCTGGGAACTCCTTGCTGCAGGGTGAATTGGACCAATATAATCCAATCCCCATTTTTCGAACGGTGCTTGGGCTAAGACTGGGTGCAGTAGATCATAGTTCAATCTCGTTGGTCTCCTTGCCCTTTGGCACACATCGCACTTTTTCAAGTATTCCTCCGTATCCTTATGAATGGATGGCCACCAACATCCTGATTGCAGGATCTTGCAAACTGTAATGTCAAATGCAAAATGACCTCCACCCATGCCTTCATGTGAAAGCAAAATTATCTAGGTGGCCTCATGAGGAAGAATACACCGCCGAAGAATTCCATCGGGACCTCTTCGATACAACTGGCCGGCAATCAGCTGATAAGGTCTAGCCTTCAAGATCAATTTTCGCTATTCCGCCTTTGGTAGTGATTTGTCTGGTTGGTCCCACATTAGATATTCAACAATGTCGGCAGCCCATTCTGGTACTGTGTCCACGTAAAATAAGACAGCATTTGCCAGCTCATCGTCGGGTTGGGTTGCAATCTCCTTTCCCTTGATTCGTGATATATGATCTGCCATGTAGTGTTGTTTTCCCTTGCAAACTACTATCCGAAAATCAAATTCCAACAAAGAAGGAGCCATCTGGTGATTCTCCCAGTGTTGCAAGTTTTATTAACGAGATATAGCAAGAGTTGATGGTCCGTATAAAAAGCAAAATGTGTGGCCATCAAATAGTGTCGAAACTTCTTAACCGCATAGATCATTGCCAGTGCTTCCTGTTCTGTGGTTGAATAGTTCATTTCGGTATCACTAAATTGTCGGCTTGTGAACCGGATTGGAAAATCTTTTTTGTGTTCACCTGGCTGGGTTAAGACTGCTCCAACTACATACTTCGATGCGTCCGTATGCACGTAAAACTCAATGGACCAATTGGGTGGTCGTAAGATTGGTGCTGAGACCAATGCATCCTTAATCTTCTGGAAAGTCTTTAGAGCTTCCTCATTCCAATGTGGATCCGTTGTGAGCTTGTAAATTGGTCTGGCTAACTCCACAAAATCAAGAATGAAGATCCTATAATAGTTAGCATGACCCATGAAAATGTAGACCTCGCGGATCATCCCCGGTGGTGGTAGATCAATAATGATCCTGATCTTTGATAGATCTGTGGCGATCCCATGTCTTGACACTATATGGCCGAGTATCAAGCCATGTGTCACCCAGAATTGACATTTTTTTGGATTCAGGGAGATCTGGTATTCGCGGCATTTTTGTAGCACCTTCTCCAAATTGGATAAGTGTTCTGAATCTGGTCCATGCACGCACAGATCGTCCAAGAAAACTTCCAAAATTTTTTGCAAATAATCTTTGAATGTCGCCTGCATGACTCACTGTAAAGTGCTTGGGGCATTGCAAAGTCCGAATGGCATCACCTTATAGGCATAAGTTCCCCATTTCGTGGCAAATGTTGTCTTGTCCTGGTCCTAGGGGGCTATTTTCACCTGGTTGTAGCCGCTGAAGCCATCCAGAAAACTGTAGGCATCGTCGCTAGCTACTCTATCGAGGACACTTTCCATAAATGGTAAAGAGAAATGGTCCTTTTTGGTGACTGTATTAAGCACCTTCAGATTCACACAGATCCGCATTTTGTCATTCTTCTTGGGTACTATAACTATTGGTGATACCCATTTTGTGTGCTCGATTTTGTAAATGAAATTTGCATCCATCAGCTTCTGCAACTCTTGCTTGATCAGTTCTGTATAATTTGGGTTGCAGCGATAGTAACGGCTCACCTTGGGGACTGCTCCGTCCACCAAGGGTATGGTTTGTTGGACTACTGTTGGCGGAATGCCCTTTAGATCACTATAGCTCTAGGCAAAACAGTCTTTATATTCCACTAACAAGGATCGTAGTCTCTTGAATTGCATGGGTTTAACTGCTCTCCCACATGCACTATCCTTTCTTCTTCTCCTGGTTCTACAAGATTCATCGGCTGTGTTTGCGCAGGTCCCTCGAAGACTTGTTCCGCTGGTGCCTACTTTGATCAGGTTCTCGTTGGGCTTGCGACATCATGATTACCACGTCGTCCAATGTATAATTCTTGAAAGTATCAAACATCTCGTGAACTGGAGCTCGTCGAGATTCCTCTTTCAACATATAGATCTTGGCCCGACTAGTCATTTTTTTATTTTCTGTCACCTGTGTAGAAGATGACGCTGTATCTGAGTCCAACTTGATTGACTTTAAGGAATCCAACACCTTTTTTCTGCTCTTTTTTGTCATTTTGGTGGGTTCCTCCTTGTTGTTGTTCATCGAGACTGTTGTGACATTCGCCTTATGGTTGCGAATATCAACGTCCACTGTAGCTATTGCCTCTTCAAGTAGGTCACTCCATCGGATCACCTGGTTATAGTGTTGCTTCAACTGATTCTTCTTATTTGCAGGTGCCTTGGTGGATCGATCATTGAGACTTTTGCTATAGCAGACCTTTGTGGTGGTTGAGCTGGTACCTTCTTGGTTCCATAACGATCTGGGTCCATGTGGTGTAGGACTTGTTCATCAGTCAGCTCAATCTCCTTATTATAAGTTAGAGCATGTTGCCAAGGGACTAGATCATCGTCCATTGGGTTCTCAATAGGCTCCGCTGACAGCCATGCTACGTTTATCATATTCACCCCAAATGTGATTGGTGTGTCCATAGTGTAACATTTGGGTGAAGATGTACTGGGTTCTGGATCTGATTCATATTGACATGTCTGGCAGTCAATAGTTGCTAATGCATCTGTCCATCTTACGACATCCATCTATGAATGATAGTGACCTCCCTTGGCTGGCCTTGGGCGATCAATCGTATGATCTGTCGTGGATGATCCCTCATCAGCTTTGGGTGCAATAGATTTCACTGCCCATGTGGTTGGATCTACCTTTACAGCCTGTTCTCTGTTCTCGAAGGTGAGTTTTCCTGTACCCCAGTTGTGTACTACTTGCGCAGTCCTCAATCATGGTCTTCCCAGTAAAACACAGTATGCAGATGGAGATTCAGATATATCCATGGCCACAAAAGTAATCACAAACTGCATGTCTGCTATCTTTACGGGAATATTGGCAACTACACCTTATGGTTTCACACAAGATTGATCTGCTAGCTTGATGGCGAATGTGGCTGGCTTCAATCCTTGTAAATCCCATTTTTCATATAAAGTAGTGGAGATCAGTTTGACACGCGATCCTCCATCTACCACTGTCGCCTCATCCGCGTATCTCTTGTGTTTGATTGGCAAAGTGATGTTGTGTTCCTCACTTTCCCATGCTGCTCCGATGTGGAGGACATTACTTGTTTCATCATATCTTGCACAATATATGGGCTCAGGAGCTACTGAAACCTCATCCGCTTTGGCCCATTCAACTAGGAGGCTTTTCGCTTGTGGTGCAATCCGCAGTAGTTCTCCGAGTGGTAAACTAATATGGCTCGACAACAAAAGTGTGAGCCTTTCAGTGCGTGGTTCCTCGGGCTCCACCATGTGAAAAGGTGGTTCATGTTGGTGCAACCAATCATTCTGATCAGTGCGCAGTGGTGAGCCCGCTTGCGGTTCCCGTTCGACCTCGACTGGAGGTTCTGTGGGATTGTCTCGTTCTTGCTCTTTTTTCTCCTCTTGTGCTTTTTGTACCCAGTGTCTTATTTTCTGGTACTGTCTTCTCTCTTCCCTCACATTTGAATATGGCGCTGAAGTTGAGGGTTGGTCGTCAATGACCGATGGTGGTGGTGAGGGAGCCACTTCCTTCCTCTTCTGTGCTCGCGTAACAGCTAACACAGGAGCGTGGTCTTGTCGGCCTTTCGATGGCATCCCTGTTGGAACTGCTGATTGCTGTATGGCAATGAGGTTAAGAGGTGCACTGGTTCCAGCTTTAAATGGACAATTCTTGAAGCAGTGTTCGTAACCGCAATCTCAACAGGAGGTTGTATATTGTCCCTTGTAAGGACATTCTACGATCCTGTGTCCTTCACCGCATCCGTAGCAGCCGTAATTTCTTCCACCTTGACGTTGAGTTTGAGCTGCATAGGCCGAAACATATTCATTTATGACAGGATCAATAAATGGTTCATCTGGTCCGTACCACTGCTACTGCTCAGGTTGAGATGGCATTTGCATCTCTTGTTCCGCTGCTGTCAAATTTACATGGGCCACTTGTTGATTGGATGGCCCTGGTGGAGCAGGTAAGGCCATGCGTTGTGGTTGATTGGGTGCTCCGTACCTTGGTGCCGCGTTAGGTGCCCCTTGATGATAAGGATAAGAAGTCTGATAAGGACTTCTCTTCTGTTTAACAATCCTGGGGTTAAATGGACAAAATGTCATATCGTGCGATGTTGCATTGCACAGATGGCAGAATCTATGTGTCAGTCTCAGATTTTGCTTTAGGACTGGACACTCATTCGTTGTATGGTTTTGCGTGCATACTGAACACCATACATTTTCTTGTCGAGGATAGTGTAGCTGGTTTGGTTCCGGTTGATGTGGAGTTACTGCTACAGTTCCCTGTAAGGCCTTCAGTTTCTGGTCAAACTGCGCCGTAAGTTGCTCCATCTGTTGTTTGTGTAATTTTGTCATTTGCTCCAGCAGTAGTTCTGTGGATAGAGCGGATGCGTTTGATGATGATGATGCAATCGAGGGAGTAAGAGTGTGGGTGGAAGGATATTCATCGTCAAATCCCTCATCCTCTTCCTTGATGGCATCTTCCATAGCTTCTTGCAGAGTAGCGTACTGCTTCCGTCACTTCAGTTCTCTTCTGATGCTTCGTGGTAATCCGGCTAGGAACCACGTGATCATCGCATGATCGGGAGTCAGGGCTGCACTGCACTCGGATCGTAGATGTTTGACCTGTTCAATATAGTCTCGGACTCTTTCTCATTTTTCCATCTTGACTTTGCTTAGCAGGAGAAACGGGTCTTTCAGATATTTCTTGGTTTAAAACGTGTAATGAGAGCCGCTTTAACTGCTTCCCAGGTGGATTTCTCTTCCTCTGACAGGTTGAAAAACCAATACTGAGTCACTGCCAGAATCTACTTAAACTACTCTAAAAAACAAGGCTAAAATGCAGCTAAACTAGTTAGTGAAAACCTACCCCTGACAATGATGCCACTGTGGGGTCGAAGATCTCGCGTAGTATAGCCCTTCCGCCTGTCAACAAAGGTTAGATAACTGGATAGGTACCTAACTATGCATAGATGCTACTTTTAGTTAATTTCCTACTTTCTCCCTTAACTCTACTCACCACTAACAATACCCTCCTTTAACTCTACTCCTCTACACTAACATTCATCATGATTTGGGTGAAGGGAAGGGATAGAAAAGAAGAGGTTGAGAAGAGAGAAAGAGAGAGAGATAGAGAGTGAGGGTGGAGGTTAGTTCTAATGCTCCTTATGCTTGCTAATGGAAAAAGCATTCACTATGGCAAACAATAAACATGAAAATAGAAAGCAATGGGAAACACAATCAAGAGCATTTGCAGGTAGTGAATAGCAAATGAGGATGCTTCTCTTCCAAAAATGGTAGAGTTTCGTCCTTCTGATTAAGCATGGAAATAGTGTACAAATGGTGTCTTTTTATAAAATGGGGAAGGCCCTTGCCCCTCAATCCTATTGGCTAATATTCACAATGATCCTATCCATTCATCTTGGACCCAACTTGATCCAAGGGTCCACAAAAAGTACATTAGAAATCACAAGATTCATGTGAGTCCCAATTTGGACCCAACCCTAAAAAGTAATCTCTAAGTTTAAAAATGAAATTGGGCCTCTAGTTTTATTTAATTCCACGGCCCAAGTCAAGTTTATTTTATTTACAACTTTAATTGGGAGCTCATTGGGCCATGGGCTTATACACGTAGGATGCCATGCCCTCGCAACACATTTTACTGGAGGATTTTATTTATTTACACTTTGTTGGGAATACCCCCAATAGTTAGTGCTGATCTATGTTGTTCAACAAATTCAATTCAAGAAGTAGTACTTGATTCGGAAGCCACCTTACATTTTGTTTCCTCGAAACAAATATTGTCTTAGTACAAGAAGACGAATTATTCGAGATTCATTATACTTGGAGATAGTTCTAAGCACGTGGTTGATGGAACTGGTGTACTATGGCTGGACACGAATCAGGGTGAGAAGAAATTGAAGGAAGTTCTCTATGTCCCTACTCTTGACAAAGATCTTCTATCCATAGCTAAGATAGTCAATACAGACATGTCAGTAACCTTCACAAAGAACTCTTGTAAATTGGTTGAGGAAGATTCTGATAACCTGGTTGCTAAAGGCGACAAAGAAGGAAATTTATATCACCTGAATATTCGAACAAGAATCGAACAAGCGAATCAAACTCAGGAATCAATAGATATACTATGGCACAAGAGGCTATGTCACATGAACATGGAAGCCTTGTACCAAGCCAACAAAAGTCAGAGAATTTTGCTGATGCAACATACTCTGCTTCGCAGGATGACTGAGCCACAATGGTTTGCTTCTTGCTGACCCAAAGAACTGTTGCTCCTGACGCGATGGTGCATCCTCCTGAGATATTTTTCCAATCGTTCTTGAGGGATGCCCAACTAGCATCAATGTAGGAAAGCATCGTGAACCCTGCATCACGACAATAACACAAGCCATAATATCTTGTTAACTGAAAATATTGCAAAATTTGTTTTGCAATCTTCCAATGTATTGAGCCTGGATTCGTGCAGAATTGGCTCATCCTAAACACTACATAAGCAATGTTAGGGCGTGTGTTGTCTGCAAGATACATCAACGAACCTATCAATTTCCTATAAGGTGTGAGCTGCATTTGTTCTCTCTCTTCTTCAGTCCTCGGACAATCGTCGTTTGTTAGCACCGTTCCTATGAGCATTGGAGTATTCACTCCTTTGCAATTCAGCATCCCAAAATCCTCTAGAATTTTCTAGGTGTATCTGGACTGGTGAAGGTATAGCTTACCTCCCTCATAGTCCCTTTCAATTTGCAAGCCAAGGTAACACCTCGCTTCTCCCAGATCCACAATCTCAAAATCTTTTAAGATGTCTTCCTTCACTTCAACAATCAGCTGCTCACTCTTACAAAGTATCAGAGTGTCATCCACATACATAGCCACAACAATGATCTGTCCATCTGTAACTCTGACATACACATTGGAATCAATCATCAGTGGCTTGAATCCTAATGATTTCAGGGCTTCATCCTTCTTTTTGTACCATTGTCGAGTTGACTGTTTCAGACTGTAGATACTTCTATGCATTCTGCATGCATAATCAGAAAGTGAATTTGAGACATATCCTAGAGGTTGATCCATGTAGACCTCTTCGTCTAACTCACCATGCAAGAAGGCAGTCTTCTTGTCCACAATGTGGATCTTGAGGTCATAAGCAACTACATATGCAAATAACAATCGTAGGGACGAATGTTTAATGATGGGAGAGAAGGTTTCAGAGTAGTCAATATCATATCTCTGAAAAAATCCCTTCGCTACCAGTCTTGTCTTGTATTTTGAGACATTCCCATCCGGTCCATACTTGAGCTTAAAAATTCATTTGCATTTGACAGTCTTGCACTTATGTGGTAATGGCTGTAATGTCCATTCCTGGTTCTTCCTCATGGATTCCATCTCTTCGTTCATGGCTTGGATCCATTTGTCCTTCTCTGGACATTCAATTGCTTCCTCGAAAGTTTGGGATTCTCCACTGAATCCACAAAACTCTTCTGATGTAGAAGCAGAGCTGTCTGGCACGTATCTTGATGGCGCTCTTTGTGGTCTTGTCGACCTTCTAGGAGATTCTCCTGGGACAACAATGCCTTTGTCTTTGTCTGCTCTGCTAGGTCCAGAACCATCTTGGTTTATAGGTACTATAGCAGTAGGCTGCCTCTCGAATCTTTCGTCTTCAGATTCGTTACTTGAATGGGAAGCGACTCGAAAATCTTCGTTTTCATGTTCTCTTCTGCTCCCTCTGTCACTGGTGGCAGATCATAGTATTGTCTCTCTAGAACCTCATGGCTGACAGGATCGTCATTGGCCATTGTCCTGCTCTCATCAAATCTGACATCTCTCACTATTTTCACAGTGTTCGTGTGTGGCATGTAGACTCTGTAGTATGACGAGTTGTTGTCATAACCTACCAGAAATCCTTGTTCAGCTTTCTCATTAAGCTTCTTTCGAAGCTTATCAGGAATATGTACATAAGCTGCACAGCCAAAGACTCTGATGTGAGACAGGTTGGGCTTTCTACCCCACTATAATTCATGTGGTGTCGTGTGAAGGACACCAGACTTCCCTGTCTTGTTCTGGATGTATGCGGCTGTAGCTACTGCTTCAGCCCACAGTACCCTTGGAGCCTTCGAGTAGTCCATCATGCATCTGGCAGCTTCCATCAAGGTCCTATTCTTTCTTTCTGCAACACTGTTGTGCTGCGGTGTGTAGGCTGTAGTTCTTCTGTGAATGATGCCACGGTCATTGTAGAAGTCAGTGAAGCAATTCGAGATGTATTCGCCACCTTGATTTGTTCTGATCTGCTTCACTTTGTTGCTTGTGCATCTCTCAGCCCAATTCACATACTCTATGAATTTATCAAGTGCTTCAGATTTATTCTGAATAAAGTACACTCTGGCAAATTTACTATAATCATCAATGAAGGTTATGTAATATTTTGAGCCTCCTACTGAGATCACATTGAAAGGACCACAGATGTCAGAATGCACTAACTCTAGATCTTGGTCGTTCTGTAGGAGTCTTTGACGAATGGAGTGTGTGACATCTTACCCTTCAAACATGCATCACAGGTGGTCAAACTAGTTGCATTCGAGATGCTGACCCCCATTATTGCTCCATGATGGCTTGCTTGGTAAAGTGCCATTGAGTTCATGTGGCATAGTCTCCTGTGCCATAGAGTGTCTAACAAATCATCATGAGTCTGATGCACATCTGTAGGCAGGCTGATATAGATTACCTTTGTTTCTGCCTTGTGGCGTCAACCACGTTGCATGCTTCATCAGAAAACATCACACGCATCCCTGCATCAGCTATTCTTGCCACAGAAAACAAGTCTTGCTACAGTGTAGGCACGAACAGAACGTCTTCGAGTCGCCTGTCTCTACCATTGGTGTTGAGACACAATGAACCAAAATCGTTCACTTGATGTTTGGATCCATCTCCAAGAACTAAGAATCTTGAAGAATCAGAACTTCTGAAATCAGACATTATTCGATGTCACGAAGTGTGAGGTGGCTCCTGAATCTAAGATCATCTTATGTGTGTCATATGTTGATGCTGCACACACGTCTTCACAAATGTAGGTGGTCGAACAGTTTCTGTTCGATTTCTCTTTGCCCATTTTCGAGTTCTTGGGCTCCTCGACATAGGAAGAACTATTGTTGTTCTTCTGTCTATTCTGTGCTGATTTTTTTCTTGGGTTCAGGCGACAATCCATGGCTGCACGATCCTTCTTGTGGCAGTGGATACACTCAATTTTCAGATTGAGCCAGCATGTATCAACTGTGTGCCCATCTCTTCTACATCTCACGCAAGTCTTCTTTTCTCCACTTTGTTGTTTCGACCTCCCTTTGCTCTTCTAGTTGCCTTTGCTGGTCCCCTCCGCTTGTTGATCACGATCCTGCCTTTAATTCGACTCCCTCTTAGGCTTAAATTGTTTCTTGGATTTTCATTTGTTGTCGTAGAGGGCCTGGTCAGAACCATCCTTGTGATCAAGGTGCTCTCTCGTCTCGACTTCCTCTCGAATCTCGACAATTGCCTTTTTGAGGGTCATGGTAGGATCTTTTGCGAGCAGGGTCCTGGTTGTCTGGAAAGATCTAGATAATGCTCTCAACAGGTAAGTGAGATGCTTCTTAGCGGACAGTGCATTCTCTGCTCCAGAGTTGTGTAGTGACAAGAATAGATCCTTCATCTTCCTTACAAAAGAAGTGAGGTCTTTCACATCCCACTGTAGATTTGTCAGTTGATCTTCCAGCATCATTATTTGACTTCTTAATTTCATTTGAAGTCTTGTGAGCAGTGCATCCCACATCTCCTTAGCTTTGGAGAGTGTAGCCAGGTCAAGTGTGAGACTATCTTCGATGGATGATGATAGCAAGGCTACTACCTTGTCATTTTTCTCCCTCCACTCGCGTAGCTCTTTGCTTGATGTCGTAGGCATCTCCTCTGTGCCATCCACCTAGGGGAATAGTCCTTCACCCTTGAGTATCAGCGATGTCTTAACTTTTCAGGCTAGAAAGTTGGATCCTAAATAATCAAGAACTGTACAGATCTTGCTCTGTATGCTGCTGATTGAAGCCATTGCTTTTGAAGTCTGTTCTCTTGTTGATGGTTGTTTGTTTGAATGCTTGGCCTCCTTGATTTGATAGCCCTTTGGCTATGTCAGATTATGACAAGGTAGGCTCTGATACCACCGATGAGACAACAATCAATCGCGGTCGCAAAAGAAACGCGAAAGCAAACAACAATACAATTCAGATGGAGTTCAGATATGATTGCTAGTCACTGCCAGCTATATCATTCCTACAGTCCTCCAGAATGTAGACAAACACTGCTATACTACGTTAACAAATTAATGTAGCATTCAACAAGATCAAACCAAGGTGCGAAATTAATTGAACAAGTGAATCAGACACAGGAATAGCAGCAGACTAATCTACATTCAAGATCAGAGAAGGTAAGAGTGATATGTGCGCAACGGCTTCAAAATCATCTATTATTTTTCTTTGATTCTTCAAGCACTGCATGCAGATCACGCAGTGCGTTGGCGTGAGAGAAATACAGTTCTCCTATGAGTAATGTCTCGCTTACTAGCGGACTGATCTATAGATCCTATGAGAATTGTCTCGCATGCAGGCAGACTTGTATTCTATATTTTTCGTCTTCTTGCTTACTAGCATTAGACTACTTCATTTTTGTCAAGTATCATCCAGAAAGTATATAGTCGCGTCGTGTAGCTTCTAAATTAGAGTTATTAAACATCTATAGCTAATCACGAATTACAAGAGTGGCAGATTAGCCACGACCTAGAGTGTATCTGCTGACGTCATGTTATCAGATCAGATATCTGTACTTTTGGGTACTTGCATGATCTTCTTGATCCTTTTTGGAGCGTGAGGGCAGAAAAAGTGTCGCGATGATTTTCGTGTCGCTTCGCGTCGTTTGACTTTTGGCGTCATCGGAATTTCTCCTGCTGTATTGCGAAAAATTCTCTTTCACAAATCTTTCACGTTCGTGTCTTCTCGTCCGGATGTTCATGAACATTTCTGTTTCGTGTCTTTTGACTTTCGCGTTCGCGAACATTTTCGTCAGGCAGAGGGCTAAAAGCTAGCAAAGCTTTGGTAATAGAAACGTTTTGTTTCTTCATAAACAAGTAGCTAAACTAGTTAGTGAAAACCTATCCCCGACAACGGTGCCACTATAGGGTGTAGATTTAGTCGGTGAGTAGCCCTTTTGCCTGTCAAAGAGGGTTAGTGTGAAAGATTCAACTAGTTTGATCATATTTGCAATATTTTCATATTTGGCATATTGAGGCCAACTTTGTTTTTAGACTTAGAGATTGACTTTTCAAAGTTCATTAGTCTAAATGTCATTTGAATAAACAATTTTTGAAAGTGTGGGAAAGTTAGAAGGCGAGTTTGACTAGATTCAAATTTGAATGTTGGATACTTTGAATCTAGACCCAAAAATAGTAGGGTTAGCATTTTGAGAGAAAGCCAAGCGGCCAAATAGGTTTTGAACCTGCTATAAAAGGATGTAACTCTTCTCTCTTCTCTATCTCATTTCATGCTTATACATGGTTCTCTTGGGTTCTACTATCCATTGGTGGACTATGCTCGTGATTGCTTGCATTTCTATGTGTAGAATGATCTATAATTGCTATTTTTGGTTTCACACGTGTGAATTGTCGAGATTAGCTTGCTGGTTTTGTATGGACAACAATAGTACTTTATCATATCATTCAAGTTTGATCAAGTTCTATCAGTGTTTGCATCTCATTTTGTGTGCAGATGCTGATTTTTCTACATTGGTGAGATTGGTAGAGTATTTCTCTTTGTATCCCAAGATCTTTCAAGTGGATTGGATAATGATTTGAAATCCTTCACATGGTATCAGAGCTTGTGTTTCAGGTTATGAAGGAGAAAATCAGATCTATCAATGATTTGGTGAAGATATCAAGGCTAGAGCATGCTAGAGAGGATTCTACACCAAAATCGAGTTCTTTGTTTTTGTAGATTGAATCTACCTAGCTCAAACTCGACCTATTCTAGAAGCTTATGTGCTCAATTCACATACCTTTATGTACAATAAAGTTTATAATGAAAATAACATGATCATGGCCCCAAAAATTGAGATAGGAAGATATTATTTTACTAATTTCACAATCCGTGTTCTGGGTATTCTTGGCTTTCAAAACCAAGTGGTTGGTCCATGAATAACTCTTCTTCCAATTCTGCATGCAAGAAGGCAGTCTTCTCAACCACAATATGGATTTTCAGATCATGAGCCACTGCATACGCGAATAACAAGCAAATTGATGTATGTTTGACTACCGGTGAGAAAGTATCAGTGTAGTCGATCCCATACTTCTGTGAAAATACTTTAACAATAACCTTGCTTTGTATCTGATGTTTTCTCCATCAGGACCTGTTTTGATCTTGTAGATCCACTTGTATTTGACTGGTTTCCTTTAATCCAAGAACAATAAAATGAGTTGAAGACAACTAAAATCACAACATCAAGCAGTCTCTTTTGGGAACGACAATCTTTTATACTACAAATCCTTACAATTAAGATAAGTATAACATGACATATGCTTATTTTTGGCGCTGTTGCTAAGAATCAAACCCGGGTCACCTGCGTGACAAGCAATAATACTTACCACTATACTATAAAATAAACATATATCATGTTATACTTATCTTAATTGTAAGGATTTGTAGTATAAAAGATTGTCGTACCCCAAAAAGACTGCTTGATTTTGTGATTTTAATTGTTTTTAACTCATTTTATTGTTCTTGGATTAAAAGCTAGTTGTCAACGGACATTCAAGAGTATCGGCGACCAGTATCACTGGTCAAATGTGGTTTTAAACAAACAAAAATAAAAGACATTGATGCCGACTAATCTCATATCGAAAATGTTGCATTTCTGATTAGTGTATTCGACTTATCGGCCAGTCCGATATATCGGTCTGTGCACCTAATAAAGTTTTTCAGACAAGCAAGGTTTGTTGCATTAGATAAACCAAGACAGGGAAACATGCAAATGTCTCAATACAATCCAAGTGTAGTCCGACAATCTATCCTCAACAACAGAGAGCACTCATTCCTAAGAACGACTGACTATTGAAGTAAACTGCACGAGCATCCATATGCAAATTTTGGAGTATTGGTTCACAACAACACAGAACAAGCCTTAGGATGTGTAAATTTGAATATACATCAGTGTAATGTAACAGTGATTCTGAAAGTTAACATCACGATTATATTCCAAGCAATCGATTATTTGATCACACAGACAATCAAATAACCAATGAGTTTGAAGACAATCTTAGTAGTGAATTTACGGTTGCTCTCATACGACAATATCAAGGCTAAGGACGTGTCTGACCAGAGTTTCAATCACAAGCAAATCCGACAAGGTGAGGCTTACCAACTGTCAGAACAGAAGTACTCAGCACACAGAAGGCTTATGAAAGCAAAGAGAAGGGAGAACTTGAAGACTCAAACTCTCTCGGTGATTTCCTGTAAAACTCAGTAATTGTATTGAAGTGTAAGTGAAGTACATATAGTGAACATGCGCGAGAGAAGACGGCCCTCTAGTAACTGATATGTAGCTTCATATTTAGTTTAATTAACTAATTGTAATCAATAAGAAAATTACAAGTGTACATTTCCTAGGTGGCATCCTTGTCACGCAGCTTCGCTCCAATAAGAAGCAAGCACGTGGAAGGTTGCAACATTTGCTTTGAGGCGCAACTAGTAGGGCTTGTGGAGTGTTCATCTCTTAGGGCAAAACATGTTCTTAAAAATGTCCTATTATAAACAGAACCCGCAACAACAAAGTCCTCGGCCATGTCCTTCTAGAGTGTAACATTCTTCAGTAGCTTCGCATTTAGCCGGACGAAAGAACCATCCAAATAGAGGCTTTGCATTGCCATTACAGAATAAGTAACAAACTTTTTGAGATCTTTGTTTGCTCTTCTTTCTTTGATGGCACATGCGACATTCTCATAGTGAACATGGTAGCCCGCTTCCCAATCGGAATACAGCTCCCACAGGTCTAGATATGTGACATCAATATCTTGTAATAGATTTTCTCTATCAAACTTTGCAAAATCTGAAACTTCTTTCGGCTGGTACAAATTGAACTGGCAATGTCTTTTCCAATAGTCTATTTGTTCTAAATAATAGTAAAAAAAGTTCATTTCTTTTTGCTTCAAATACTCTAATGCATACAGTAATGTACAACCTAGATATAATTCTACACTACCAAAAGGTATGACAAAAAATTTGCCCTGCAAAGGCATCTCTTCTATTCAGGTGTAAGCCTATCCCAGAGATTCAAAAAATCTGTTTTCTCCTAGGGGCTTCCCAGTCGGCCCAAGTAAAACCCATTAGACCTGGCAAAAATGAATACTCCACATGCCATTGCAACTCACAATTAAATTGCAACGGCAGCCAAACACAAACTTTATCAATAAAAATTCTAAATTCATGAGCAAGTACCTTATCCGTTTTCTTGGATTTGGTTGCACGGGTTCGCTTGGACTTTTGTATGTCGGCCGGATCTACCTCAGCTTCAAGCTCTTTTGCATAGATGGCATCCTTTATCTGGGTCTACAGAGACTCCAGTTCCCTCTTCAGTCGATCATTCTCAGCCACAACGTTGCGAAACTCCTCGTGGGCTTCCACACTGGTGCAACTGAAAACTTGGGAACTATCGAGAATGTTTGAGTCCACTTGCTTCCCTTTCTGATAGGTTAGGACTTCTGCCATTAGAATGTCGATATTCCTAAGGGCCTGAACATGTTCTTCCTGTGAATTCACACTAGAACATGCAGCCTTTGACAGTTCCTTCAATTCTTCTTCAAACCTATTCTTCTCCTCATACAGGGGTTGGAGAAGCTCGACCTTGAAGGTTTTTTGTAAAGATACCTGTGCCTACTTCCATTTGGCTGCATCCACCTTGATGGTGCCTCCATCTGAACAGCATTGCAAGGTATTGTTGGCACTGATTCTTGCCAACTTTTCAGCATCAAGCTGCCTTGGCAAGTCTTCTGTCTTCTTCTGGTATAAGTCTACCTTATTAGTTAGAGCAATGCGCTCTGAATTGAATGAAGCAATTTGTTTCCTTGCAGTTGATAATTTGACCTTGCTGTTGTCCAATTTGGACTGAAGAGACAAGGAGTAATCATTTAATTTTCTCAACGTAATTTCAAATTTTTTATTACTTTGCTCCATGGCGTTGAGCTGAGCCAAGAGCTTCATCATTTTTTTCTTCAGGTCTTCATTCATCCCCTGGAGCTTTGTGACTTTCAGCTCGTATCCTCTTTGTACAACGTTTGTATTACACAGATATATGATCATCTGTTTAACCTCGGGGTTTACATCTGCCAACCAGTCTGGAGTATCTGGCTCTGGCGTCTGATCCTTCTGCTCTGCCTCTTTGGGTACATCTGCAGTGTCGACAGCAACAGCAGTTGTGGTAATAGTATCAACAATGACATGAACAACATGGTCAACAACCTCCTGGACCTGCTCAATTCGAAGAGCTGCAACATCCTGGTTGTCATCCTCCGTCTCTATGTCTGCCATCGTAGTGTCAGCCCCAACAACATCAATAGGCACAGAGTCTTGTGTAGCTTGACTCGAGCCTACCTCATCATCAACAATCTCGATGGAGCTAAGATTGACTTGTTGTGGAGCTGCAAGTGCAGTCTTCCTCCTCTCAAATAGTGCGAGTTCTCCTGCTGACAAGATGCCCAAATGCAAGCACAAATGTGAAATGTGGGCTGCATAAGCTGCGTACTTGCATACTTCATTGAATTGTGGAAGGCTTTGAAGGCGATGGCTGCAAAATTGATTTGCTCTCCTTTAATGGCTAAGAACAAATACCCAATCCGGTCTTAAAGCAAAATCTGAGATTGACACAGAGATTTTGCCATCTATGCAATGCAACGCATCATCGCACGAGACAACATTTTGCCCATTTAACCCCCAGATCATACAACAAATTAGGAATCCTTATCAGAACTCTTGTCCTTATCATCAAGGGGCACCTAATCAGCAACACATGGCCTTACCTACACCACCAGGGCCAGCTAACAACCAAGTGTCTCATGTAAATTTAGCAGCAGCGGAACATGAGGCACAAGCATCATCTCAACTTGAGCAACAACAATGCTACAGGCTGGACAAACCATTTGTAGATCCTACCATTAATGAATATTATGCGACCTATGCAGCTCAGCCTCAACATCAAGGTGGTAGAAATTATGGTTGTTACGGATGCGATGAAGGCCACCGAATTGCAGAATGTCCATACAAGGGACAATGCACATTCTACAAGAATTGTCTATTAAGACCTGGGGCGAGTGCACTTGAACCTAATCACAGTACAACCCACAACAGTTCTAGGAGGGATGCCATCCAAAAAATAACACTCCCATGCCCCAGTGCTAGCAGTCACGCGAGCACAAAAGCAGAAGGAAGTGGCACCCTCACACCCCCATTAGTATCCGATGATCAACCCTCAGCTACAGGACCGTATCCAAATGTGAGAAAAGAAAGAAAATAGTATCAGAAGATATGCCATTGGGTACAGATACGCAAGAGGAGGAAAAAGCAAAGGCGAAAGACATACCTGTAGAACCTCGTGTTGATGAAGAAGTAGTACCACAAGCGGGCTTGCCACTACGAATTGATCAGGATGATCAGTTGCATCATCATGAACCACCATTCCATATGGTGGAGCCTGAGGATCCGCACATTGAAGTGCTCGCAAGCCCTGTCAACTTATCTCTGGGAGAATCACAAGCCAAGAGACTTCTGGCTGAATGGGCCAAAGCTGAAGTGGAACCAATAACACCAGAGTCCATATACTGTGCGGGCTACAAAAAAACTAGTAACGTCCTCCACATTGAGGCAACGTGTGAAAGTGAAGAACACAATATCACCCTACCAATTAAGCACAAGAGATTTGAGGACGAGGCAACAGTGGTAATTGGAGGATCAAGTGTAAATTTGATCTCCACTACTTTGTACTAGAAATGGGGTTTGCAAGGATTGAAGCCAACGCAATTTGCCATGAAGCATTCTTGTGTAAAACCAAAAGGTGTAGTTGACGACATTCCTGTAAAAATAGCAGGAATGCAGTTTGTGTGTGTATTAATTTTGTGGTGATGGACATACCAAAGTCCCCTTCTGCCTATCACGTTTCACTAGGAAGACCATGGTTGAGGACTGTGCAAATGGTTCACAATTGGGGAACCAGAAAACTCACCTTTGAAAACAGAGAGCAACCTGTAAAGGTCAATCCAACCACATGGGCGGTGAAACCTATTACACCAAACGTTGATGATGGATCATCCATACAATTGATTGCCCAACGCAAGCCAGAGAGGTCATTATGAATCTGAAATGGATATCATGAGATGGATGGATGCATTGGCAACTATTGACTGTATGGCTGGGCATGCTTGTCAACATGACTTAGATTCAAAAGCCAGCACATCGCAAATGACTCAGATGCAGCGTCATCTTTCTCTCAGATGACCGAAAATCCAAAAATTATGAGTCGGGCTAAGATCAATGTGCTGAAGGAGGAATCCCGCCGAATGTCAGTTCACGAGATGCCTGAGACCTTCAAGAACTATACCTTAGACGACATAGTAATCATGATGCCGCAAGCTCAAAGAGAATCTGATCAAAATCAAGAACCAGCAGAGCAAGTCTTCGAAGGACCTACGCGAACGCAACCTATGAATCTTGTTGAGCCAGGAGAAGAAGAGAAGATCATACATGTGGGAGAGCAGTTAATGCCCTCTCAATTCAAAATACTATGTTCATTGTTGGTAGATTACGGGGATTGTTTTGCTTGGAATTACAGTGATCTAAAGGGTATCCCACCAACCATAGTCCAACACACCATACCCTTGGTGGATGGAGCAGTCCCCAAGGTGAGTCATAACTATCGCTCGAACCTGAATTACACATAGTTGATCAAGCAAAAGTTGCAAAAATTGCTAGATGCTGATTTCATCTATGAAATTGAGCACACTGAATGGGTGTCGCCAATAGTCATAGTACCCAAGAAGAACGACAAGATGCGTATCTGTGTGAACCTGAAAGCGTTAAATACAGTCACAAAAAAAAATCATTTTTTCTTACCATTCACAGAAAGTGTTCTGGACAGAGTAGCAGGAGCAGAAGCCTACAGTTTCTTGGATGGCTTCAGTGGCTACAATCAAGTGAAAATAGCACCGCAAGATCAACACAAGACAACATTCGCCACGGAATGAGGAACCTATGCTTACAAGGTGATGTCATTTGGACTCTATAATGCCCCAAGTACCTTTCAACGAGTTATGCAGGCGACATTCAAAGAGTATTTACAAATTCTTTTGGAGATTTTCTTGGATGATCTATGTGTGCATGGACCTAACTCGGAGCACTTATCCAACTTGGAGAAGGTGCTAAAGAAATGCCAAGAGTATCAGATATTCTTGAACCCAGAAAAGTGCTAGTTTTGGGTGACGCATGGCCTAATTCTTGGCCATATGGTACCTAGACACGGGATCGCCACGAACCTGTCGAAGATAAAGATCATCCTATCGATTTGCCACCACCAAGAACGATCCGCGGAGTCTACATTTTCATGGATCATGCTAACTATTACAAAATCTTCATTTTGGACTTTAGCATGACCAATTTACAAAATCACAATGGAATCACATTGGATTGAGAAAGCCCTACAGGCTTTCCAGAAGCTTAAAAATGCATTGGTCTCAGCGCCAACATTACGCCCACCCGATTGGCTCATAGAGTTTCATGTGCATCGAAGTATGCAGTTGTCTAAACCCAGCCACGAGAATACAAAAAAGATTTCCCAATCCAGTTTGCAAGCCGACAGCTCAGTGATTTAAAGATGAATTATTCAACAACAGAACGGGAGGCACTAACAATGATTTACGCGGTTAAGAAGTTTCAACATTATTTGATGGCCACACATTTTGTTTTTTATACGGACCATCAACCCTTGCTATATCTTGTTAATAAAACTTGCAACATAGGGAGAATCACTCGTTGGTTATTCTGTTGTTGGAGTTTGACTGCCGAATAGTAGCTCGCAAGGGAAAGCAACATTACATGGCGGATCATGTGTCACAAATTAAGGGGAAGAAAATTGCAGCCCTACCTAATGATGAGCTACTTGACGTTGCTTTGTTTTACATTGACAGTATACACCTGAATGGGCCGCATATATAGTTGAATATTTAATGTGGGGCCAACCGAATAAATCCTTACCCAAGGTGGAACAACAGAAATTGATTCTAAAAGCTACACCTTATCAACTGATTGTCGGCCAATTGTATCGAAGAGGACCAGATGGTATTCTTCGGAGATGTATTCTTCCACACGAGGCCACCCAAATTATCTCAATTTCACATGAAGGCATGGGTGGTGGTCATTTTGAATCCGACATTATAGTTCGCAAGATTCTGCAATCAGTATGCTGGTGGCCAACAATTCATAAGGATACAGATGAATACTTGAAGAAATGCGATGTGTGCCAAAGAGCTAGGAGGTCGACAAGATTGAACTATAATTAGTTACATCCAGTTCTAGCTCAAGCACCATTCGAGAAGTGGGGATTGGACTATATCGGTCCAATTCATCCTACCGCAAGAAGTTCGCAAGCCCGAGAGTTTCCCATAGTCAGATCTGACCTGGATGCAATGGAATACCAGTCTGCAAGAGTTAAGGATAAGAGAATCTCAAGATCTCATCAAGAAACACTAAAAAAAAGCACTATTTCCATGATTTTTTGGGATTCCTTGGGAGTTAGATCTTGAAACTTTGACAGTCACCAGATCTAACTTAGATGCATCTATGAAAATCTCTGCGAGAGTTACTGATAGAAAGATCACCAAATTTGAGTGTCTGTGAGGGTTCAAGAAGACAAAATTTTTGTAGCCTTCGTAGAGCATCAAGATCAACAAACCAACCTTCGTAGAGGCCTAAATGGAATCAAAACAGTGAAATTAGCCTGCCTACAGGGTCTGATCTTGAAAATCCAGTATCGAGAGCAAGTTGTGTGAGAGATCATCTCATGCGAGAGTTGAACCCTCGCAGATAGCCTGTGAACCCTCGCAGAACCTTCGCAGGGCTATCAAATCACCTTCTGAACCTTCCCAAACTTCCATGAGGTCTTAGAATACTGTGATGAAGGTCCTTGCAAATTTTTGGTTGGCATTGAGCTGGGAAAAGTGCACTTTGCCTAATACACACTCTAAATTCCGCTATATAAGGGTAGAATTCGAGTCATTTGGCACTTCATTTAGCAAAGCTCTGTCGAAATTTTCTTCCAAATTTCAAAGTTATCCAATTGCGATGAAACTTTCCACAAACCTTCACTTTCCCACACAACTACCAGTTCTACTCTCAGTACTTTTATTACCGCTTTCATTCTCTCGATTTCCACCTTTTTCCAGTTTTTGAACCTTTTAACTGTTTTTGACACCTTTTTTTCTTTTCTGAGCGCCTGTTCTTTTTTTTCCATCTCTGTCACTAATGCACTTGTTTATCATCTAATGACTTCTTCCTCCTCGTCTGACAATACTGGCATGAAGAAGGTCGTCCAACGTGAGATACCTTCTGCCACCCAGATTTGGGCCCTACCATCTGATTCCTTGATCCAACCTTGGCTTAAGATAACTGGCCCTCTTTTTGCAGCAATGGGCTTTTATCCGGCACTATTCTCCTCTGACATCAACATGGGGCTATCTCTCCATGCTTACGCCATGTGGGACACGCCGAAGTCACGTTTCCACATCCTATACCAAAATACCATGTACAAGGTATGAATCAACTCTAACTCCATGGTCATCGTTGGCATAGTGTCCGGTGATCACCAGCCTATCTCCCATCGCCAAGCCAAAAACATCATCAAATCTTACGTAACCAAGACTGTTCCTGAGATCCCAGTCCAGACTAACAACGGGTACTTGATAGAGGCTATCAACGATCCTATAATCCAAGCAGTTGCCTACTTGTTGAACAACTTTTTAGTTGTTTCGACTTTCCGCAAGGACCGCATCCAGTCCACGCTGCTCAACCAGATCGTGGAATCCTTCACGGAATTCCCGAGCCCCTCGGTAAGGCCATATGACTAGCATACCTTCTTTATGCACGAACTCTCCATTGCCATCAAACCTAACATGCATGACCGTATCGCAGTAGGACCCCTGCTATGTAACTTTGCATGTGCGCTTCTCGAGGAGAAGGTTCACGGGTTTAACCGATCCGGCATTTTGTCTGCCACTGTCCCACACACTACACTGTACCCGCCTTCTAACGCTTCCACCTCCCATCAAGCTGGAGGAGAGAGACACTGAACTCTTCTTCACAAGATGTTGTGAGGAACATTAGTCAAGACTGCATAATTTATAGTGTCATGCAGTGAGGTTTCCAAGAAGGTAACACTTTGCTTTGCAAGGGTGGGAACAATCATTTCCCTCCTTTTAAGCTTAAGTTTAAACCCAATGTAGAGCATATTTTAAAATTAGAGGTGAGAAATTAAAAAAAAAAACCATATAGTGCAAGTATGGGGGGGTATTGATTTAGGACCTTACGTTGTTGAAGAGATGGTAAGCGTGTCATTGTCTAGTTGTGTAATAGCATAGCAAGGTATTTTTAAACGAAGAAGCATCCATGAGAGAGAGAGAGAGAGAGAGAGAGAGAGAGAGAGAGAGAGAGAGAGAGAGAGAGAGAGAGAGAGAGAGAGAGAGAGAGAGAGAGAGAGAGAGAGAGAGAGAGAGAGAGAGAGAGAGAGAGAGAGAGAGAGAGAGAGAGAGAGAGAGAGAGAGAGAGAGAGAGAGAGAGAGAGAGAGAGAGAGAGAGAGAGAGAGAGAGAGAGGATGTGTACAATAATCAATATCAATGTAGGAAAAGCTACTTAAATTTTTTTTGCACCAACTTAAGTGACTATAGGAAATGCTTGCATTTATTTACAGGATATACAATAGTTTCCATTGGTATTTCAAATGATGTCAAATGTTGTAGAGATGCCCTTTTCAACAATTTTCACTGATCAAGCCTGAGGCCCTTCTACAAAGAGACATAAATCTCGTGTTTGTCCAATTGGAGCCTAGGATATACCATACAAAATCACTTGTATTGTATCAAAGTCTAGACTCAATGGGAAATGAGAACTCTACCAACCAACCCGCCCTTGAAGGACACAAAATTTTTCTTCTTCTCAAGTAGAGTCCTGCACACTAAGAAATACATCTACAAACATCACACTTCATGTCATGGTCATGTGTTTTTCTTAGATGGTTTCCTTTCAAACATTTTAAGTGAACTAAAACTAAAACTAGATCTTAAATACACAAGTGCATGGGTCGTGTATGATCTTCTATACTTTTCCAATTTCAAATGATGTCTTAGTCCACAATGACACTTATTTTGATCACTTTGACCACCCATTACATCACAAGGAGTGCAAGGCCAGATGATATGTAATATCTATGGTCCTCGATATTACTGTGAACAAGGTTTAAGGATCAAAACATGTACAATTGTTTTCTCTTGTATAAATACTAGAAGAATGGGTATACTCAGCATAGCTATTTATGGAGTCTTTGCCCATACATTTTGTAGATGTAAGATGATCTTATGAAAGTCTATTGCACGTGCAGGGCCAAAAATTTTACCAATAAATTTCAAGCTTGATCGTAAAAGCCTTTTTCAATGCGAATTTGAAAACATAGTTCATGTGCAAGGCCAAGAAGTTTAAGAATAGTTTTTATGCATTCTAGTAGAGTTTGTTTGATGCAAAATTTCTTCCAAGGTTACCCATCTATATTGTGTGATGTGTAGATAATTTAAGATGAATAATATCTTGACTTGCAGTGTAGGTCCACATCTCTTAATGTCTGGATATTATGTATGTCAGAGTCCAAATATTGGGCTATTTTTGTCATTTCAATTAAGATTCCTATGTCCCTCAAGTTTGACTTCAATGTGTCACTAACAAAATAATTTATAGTTTGTTCTCTTTCAAAGTAATCTCCATACACTAAATGGTTGCCTTGTATTCATTTTGAGATAGGTCATTTACTATCTACAAACATTGGAGTATGTCCACCATGCTTGTTTTTCTCTTGAAGGAACTTGTATCAATAAGAAGTTAAAGTACCCCTTTCACTGAAAGATTCCAAAAAATTGGCCTCATACAAAACTTGTCAACATATAGGACAATTTGCATAGGTATGGATAATTTCATATAATGTAAGTAGTTGTAGTAATGTTTTTTTAGAATAAATAATAGTCTTCTCTAATATATTGTGTACCTAATTATGTGCTTTGTTAATTTTTAGTTATCTACAAGGAAAACCTATATCCTTTCATAAGTTTGTTTCCAACAAAAGCTAACTCTTGTTATGTTCCAATCTATAAAGTAATAAAGTCCTCAAATTAAAGTGATAATAGACATAATTACTACTCAAAAAGCTCACACCAAATCAGCTAAAAAATGAAGTAGAAATTATCATGCAAGAAACTTGAGAAGAAGAACACTATAGAGATTCAATATTAGGACATGCTAGTTTCTATTGTCCTGATACAAGCTGGTGACCCATTAAGCAAATTGGTGAAACTCAGCATTGCCTTGAGTCTCTCAAACATGAAGCTCATGCCATTACCAAACTTTGATTGAAACATTATTGATACAACCAATAATATAGAGTTTGATATTTTGCTTGGAGATCCTTCAGCTTTAGCTCTTTTTCTTCAAAATTTATAAAGTACAAGGTAAGAAAGCAAAACTTACAGAAGCAAAAATTTATCAGCCTCCTTAAAAAGAAGCAAGGACGGAGGAGGTGATAGAATCACCAGTCTCAAATTCCTTGCTATTTATATCTAACCAAATGTTCCAAAGAGTGATGACTCTAATACATTGCCAAAAGGCATGAACAATTGCATCATCAAAAGTAATATCATTAAGCAATAAATCAGTGTGGCCAAACCTCCTAAATCTGACATGAAAGTGCGTGATGAAGAGGTCAGTCACTGATTTCCATATTGGAGCATAGCATTGAAAAAACAAATGAAACACATCCACACCTAATGTTTTACATTTAGAGCAGACATGCGACAGATCACCTCTATAACTAGCACAAATTGGAAGAGAAAGCTAAAGAATCCTAAGAGAGAAGAATCTATGCTTGTCAGGTCTGATTTTGTGGGTGTGATAAAATCTAGTTTTCCAAAGATGAGGAAAATAAAAAAAGGTTTCACTTGGAGTTGAACCATGAGAAGGTGAAGTTGGGCTCTTTGGTGGCAGAGTCGACTGAGGAATAGGAGATTTTGCCCAACTTGTCCAGGGCCTTGAAAAGCCATTTGTTATTGCAGTCAGTAGACGAGGAGGTAGTGATAGGGCCAAGGTATCCATGAGAGAAGGCAAAGAAGAGCAAGCTAGTTTTGCGGGTGGATAGGCCAAGTGGGGTCTTGAATTGGGAAAAGCTGAGGGAGTAAATGGAGTTCATAATGTGGTCCCAAGTGGCAAGTCCTTTTTGGGTAAGACTTACACATAGTCTTTTTTCAATCATAGCAAGTGGTTTGAAATTGAGAGAAATAGCTTTAGAGAGCCACATAGACTCTAGAGTTGAGATGGAGTTATCACTCGACTAGTAAGTAAGCTCCCACATGGAAAGAAAGACTCTAGAAATGGACTTCAATGATCAGATCCATAGATCAGAGTGCTTGACTAGGACAAATAGCCGAAGACAACTAGGATTGCAACATTCGTTGTTGTATAGAAGGCTTACGTGGTCATACGTTGGAAGTACGAAGCTATTGCAAGTTCACTATTCAAGGTTATTGAAACGTTGTTGGAGGTAAACAAAGGAGGAAGGGAGGTGGAGAAGAGGAAAGACGAGCGGGTGAACTCAAGGAAATAAAGATTGGAAATTAATGTTACCATTAGATGAATGAAGGGGAGGAAGAATAGTCATCATCATTAGAGCCCAAGGCTTAGGACAGACAAAGTTAGAGTGAATTCAACTATAGAGAAGATCGATAGATAGAGAGAGAGAGAGACATAGTAGAAGGTTCGAGAAGTCCCAATCCACCCAGTCTTTTAGGTGTCGTGCATATATCCCAATTCAGAAGACTCGGGCCATTGTTCCAGAGGAACTTTCTGAACAATGGTGAGGGAGTAGGAGGGGGGAGAAACTAGATGAAGATAAAGTGTGTGGAGTAGGAGGAAATAATGTGTTTGAGAACAATGAGTCTAGCTGGAAAGGAGAGGCCGGAAGAATTCCAAAGCAAGATTTTGAACCCGATTCTCTCGGTTATCCGGTTGAAATGATTTCTATTAGAAATAGAAGCTCCAAGAGGGGAACCAAGATATTTGAAAATGGTGCCATGTGGAAGGACGTTCAGGCCTAGTTCTTGACACCATTCGCGAGTAGGATCAAGAGAGAACAACAATATCGAATTTCTAAAAGTTGATCATAGAGTTAGTGATATTGCAGAAGTGGACTAACTTAAGGAAAAGAATCGAGGCAGATGGGCGGTGAAGTTCGATTATGCAAGCCAGATCATCAACAAAAAGCTGCAGGCCAAGAGCTCCATCTCGAAAGATGAAAGGTCAAAAGGAGGAAAAGGAATTGAGCTTATGAAGATGGTAGATGAGAGGCTCCGTAGCAATTACAAAAAGGTAGGTGAAAAGAGAGTAGCCTTGTCTTATGCCACCAGAAACAAGGAAGGACGAAGAAAGGACTCCTTGAAAAAGAATGGAAGATGAGTCAGAAGAGAAGAGGGCACATATGAGTTTGGTGATGTAGTCAGGGATGCCAAAAGAAGAAGAATAGATAAGGAGGTAGTTCCAACTGATGCGGTCAAAAGCTTTATCAAAATCTATCTTAAGCACAAGGGCTGGGTAGTTGAACAAGAGAGAAGAATCAATGGCTGACCAAACATTCAAGATGTTATAAAAAAAGGATCTTCCTTTAATAGAGCCAACCTGACTTTTGAAGAGGTGAGAGAGGAGGAGAGGGCAATCCTCATAGCAATAGCTACGATCTTATAAGAAGTGTTAAACATGGTGAGCGAGCAATAATTGAAAATTCTAGTGGGAGACTCGATTTTAGGATAAGTTTAATAAGTCCCCGAGAGAAGGAGGAGGGGAAGAAACCTGAGGAGAACACATAATTAGTGGCAAGAAGAAGAGAGGGGCTCACAATATTCCAATGCGCTAGAAAAAGTCAACGGTGATACCATCAAGGCCAAGGGTTTTGTTTCTGTTAAGAGCTTTATGTGCAAAGTGAAGCTCTTTTAGGGAGAGAGGAGCAGAGTGAGAAGTAGTGTCTTCCATCGGTAGTGGAGATGGGAAAGAACAGTAGAGAGGAATGTCTTGATTGGAGGGAGGGCTTAGGAGGAAGAAAATGGTTATAGAGAAGAGAGAGGTGGTTGGAGAAAGAAGTGCAAATGGCTTCAAGAGAAAGGAAAAACGATTCATTTATAATGAGACCACATGAGTCTTCTAATCTCCTATGTTGAGATTTAAGTTTTCTGAAAAAGAAGGCCGAAGGAAGGTTTGCTTTCCAAAGCTAGTTGAGGTGGATTTCCTTTTGCAAAATAGTGGCTTTGAAATGATCGAGAATTTTGAGATGGTTTAAGACTGCAAGGAATTCATCAGTACGAAGGGAAGGGTCAGCATCACAAGTCCTATCTAGGGTAATCGAGGAGAGGGTTTGCCTTAGAGAGGATTTGAGATGGGAGGAGGATGAACTGGCGAGTCTCTCCTGCTAGTGAATGAAGGAGCGCGAGCAGTCAATGATTTCTCCTAGGTCCTTGAGAGAGAAGATTTTAGAAGAGAGTGCAAGGCAAAGGTCTTTATTCCAAATCAGAGAATTGTCCATAATGTAAGCCGAGTGGCACTTCAAGGATTTGGCTGAAAAGAAATTAAAGTGGAGGGCAACAAGAAGGTAATTTGATAGAGTAAAAGAGGGGATGGTGCTACAAGAGATAAGACTGGCCCAGTCCCCTTTGTTGGAAAGGTAGAATATGTCAAGTCTAGCAAAGGTGAAGAAAGGGGAGAAACATCCATTGTTCCAAGTATGAAGGCGAGGGAAGTTACACAGAGTAAGAGCATCAGAACGATTAAAACCGTTTGCCATGCAATCTCAGGCATGTCCTTTTGCAAAGGAAATACGGTTAGGGCCATCAAGAGGGTGGAGATACATGTTAAAGTCTCCCATTAGGACCGAGGGTAGGGAGTTAAATGGAGAGATATTGTTCTAGAGGTCAACATGGGAGGGAGGAGAGTTAGGGGCGTAAATGTTGAGAATATTGAAGGAGAACGTGACATTTAGAAATGGTATAGATATTAACTTGCCTTCCAGGAAGAGAGGAGTGAGAGGAAAGTTTATAGTCTCTGGAGACTAGAGTTAAAAAACCTCCTCAAGTATTGTTAGTAGGAGTGCAAGAGTAATTGAAATTCTAGACAAAATACTTGATTAGCACGTCGAGGAGAAAACTGCTCAATTTGGTTTTCTGGAATATTGCAATGACGTTTCTCTTTAGGAAAGTGCAACCTTCTCAGTAGTCTAGTCCACATCAAAGGCAATGCATTCCTTAGAATGTAGGCTCCCAACAACAGGGTATATTGTCCGTTCTTTGTCACCTTCGACTTGATAATGAGTTTGATTCTGGCATGAGTTCCAGATATCTGATTTTATGATTCTTATGTAGCCACAAAAATGTAATACCTCCAACTAATATACGAACTTAGGTCTCATTTTATAAAGCAATAACTCCTAATCTCTTTTTATGAGTCCAACAAATAAACAAACACAATTAAATAATATTGTTAATCGTTTGAGTTACTTCCCAGTCTAAAATTCCAATTGAGCTACAGTAAAAAAAATGCTACAACTTACAATGTCTGAATGGAAAAACAAAATCAAGTTCTGATAGAATCTGTAAGCCATGCTCATAGAGCCTACCGACTCAACATAATTGGAGATCTAGACCAAAACCAATACATAAGCATAAAAGGACTGAAACAAGTAGTCAAATGCTTATGACTCTTATAAACAAGCTCAATCAGGGGTAGGTACATTCAAATTGATTATTAGACAATATTCACAAAGCGTTTATATTGTCCTTTTTGTTTGACCATCATATTCTATATACTTAAAAAAATTCATTCTAAGACATTTCCAATTTTTCAGATATAGCTAACCAAAGTGTCTAGGAACCATCTATCTCGATCACTCACTTTGTTCTTTGGTAGTCCATAGAGTCGAAAGAATAGCAAATATCTTATCCAAGTTAGAAACTTTTACATTTATTCTTACAAGAATAAAAGTAGCCAGCTTGATGAGTTGATCGACTATTACCCAAGCTGCATCATAACTTTTTCGAGTTCGAGGACTAGCTAAAATGTCCATAGAGATGCTCTTCCATCTCTTATTGGAAATCTCCAATGGATGCAATGGTCTATTGGTTTTGAAGCGTTCAACCTAGTTAATGGACACTGCTACAATTGACCACATGTAATTCTTTGAAGGGTGTATCTTTGGCCAATAAAAGTTCCTTCAAACCAAATCATGTGTTGTGTATGCTCGAGTGCTCTACACTCGGTATTTAATCGCGACATTTATAATATAGGATTTGACATCTAATTGTGTTTATACTTGGCACACACCTTTCCATTCTTGAAACAATAGTCCATTTTGGATAGAAAATTGATTTGCTTCTTTATTATCTTTCATACCTAATTGAATATCTTGTCCCTCATTTAAATTAGTGCTGCACATATTTCTTGAGTGTGCTTCACTCCATATTGACAAAAGCAGACATTCCTCTTAACAATGTCCGTATAATGAAAGATAAAAGTTAGTAGAACTTTCCATGAAGAGAAGCTCATTCACTTCACCAATTCAACTAAGAGCATCCACTACTTGATTAGTAGCAGCCCTTATATGTTGGATTTCAAAAATCAATTCCTTTGTTATTTTGCCCATCTAGCTTTACAAAACTAAGACTGAAAATTAATGAAGCCATCCAAGTGCATCTTTCACTCTAATTGTGATCTGATGATACTATCTTGAGATTGCCTTGATAAAGTATTTAGCTCCACCAATATTATGTACAAGCTCATCCATTCTAGGTAATAAGTATTTATTTTCACAGTAACCTTACTTAGATCTTTATAATCCACACATACAAATATCTCCTCCATCTTGTTTGTTCTTAAAAGGACTCGTGCAAATGTCTCATTCTAAAATATTCTTCTAGTGGTCTATCAACCTCATCTTACTATTTCTAGCTAACCTATATATAGGATTGCTCGAAGGTATGTTAACCATCTAGCAATACCTTTCTCCAGTGGTCTACTGCAGTGCTCGGGAAACCTCCCTCAAGTTTCTCTTTAATATCATACATCTTTCAATGGATGTCGGTGTTTGAAAAATAGTGCCTTTTAAAACCTTTAACTCAAAATTGTTGCATTCTACAATTATTGAAAATTGTGGTTTATTATAGAAGCTAGCCTTGTTAAAGAATATTGCATCAATTGAAACCATTTTTGATCTACTAAATAAAATTCATTATATTAAAAAAATGTCACAATTTTCAAAGGTTGCCATCCAACTATTTTTCTTTGGTGTCAACCTCGCTCACTCCAACAATCATTTTCATGTTACAATGAAATTAGCGATGTGTCAACAGGTTTACAAACATAACTTATATAAAAAATTGTGTAAAAGGTCGAGCAATTGCAAGGTAGAACTTCCCCAATTCAAAATTTTATGTGGTTTATTGAACTATTATAATGATTTACATGCATCCTAAATATTCAAAAGCCAACATTTTAGAATCCTACATATATTTTACTAAACATAAATTTCCTATGAATTCAATTTTTTTTAAATTTTTAACAAGTCTCATTCCTGCATTATATCTCTAAAGTTGATTAGAATATGCCGATTTTCCGAACATTGGACTCTACTACCTTCACACTCCCAAACACAAGGGCATGAAACTTTTTTATTTCCTTGGAAGGCCGGACATTGACATTTTGTGAAGTTGTTTGGGATAATTTCAATTTTGAAAGGCAAAGACTCAAGAGTCGAGAGGTCTTTAAAATGCATTGGAATTTGGAGCCGAGCGTGTTGCAAGGCCAGGCAAAGAAAACTTTAGTTAGTGAATTATGAGGTCGCCAATCCTCTATTGTTTGAGGTGACACATATTAAATATATCAGATTATCCTGCTCTCTCTCTCTCTCGATCGATCGAGTCGATCGTTTGAATCTTCCTTGCCCGCCATGGGCGAGCTTGCTCCCAAGACAGACACAAGAGCTTAGGACGACAGCGATGATACAGAATAGAAAACAGTATTGGAAGAGACATTACACATTCAATACTTGTTGATGCAGTCTCTGTTGCAGCTGCAGTTGACGAAGATTAGCTCCGTCTGATCTCTTATTCGGAATTTCCTACTTTTGTTGTCTGTTAAGCTCTGAAGATTTGCGATAAACACGTGTTGCCGCAACAAAGACGGGTTGGTGAATGGTGAAGCGTTACTATTATTATCTCGTGGAAGAACACATGATAAACTTCAGATCTTTTATTGATGGAGACAGCGTATCTTTCTTGCTTATTACAACTGTGATGGCAATGGACTTGTTTTCCTTTTGTATGTAGTCATTTGTTCGATTTGTGCGGTCGTACTCATTGAGTTTCTGCGTTTAACCAGTGGAAAGGAAGTCCTAACTCACGAACCGCGGCCGTCCATTCCAGAAACGAAGTAGTATCAGACAGCTGATTAGGAAGCAACAGATTCTGTGTACATTCATCTCCGAATCGTGTAAAACGGACTGCGAATTGTCGTCGTCTTTACGAACATGCAGATTTTGTTTGAGTTTGATGCAGATCGGGATGCCTTGAAACTAAAATGTTTTTCAGTATATTGACGAATAAAATAGCTAATCTTATCAAGTCAAAAGCAGCCTGGGTATGTCAATTTCCTATAAGCTATTGCTGAAACCGGCTTATGGTTGTTTTTAGACGGTTTTTAATTGTCAACCTGCTGTTCGCCTCGATGATCAATGGTAATAGACGTTGTTGTTTAGTCTAAATCCGTAAGGAGCAGCTGCGTGTTTGTATAATTGGATGCGGTAACGATGAGCAATATTATCTTCGGTGTTTCCGAAAAAAATCTTCAGCTGTACAGCTTTTGACGGTGATAAATGCATAATTTCGTACCATTACAAGCCAATTTTGAAGATTCTTTTGAATAACGAAAGTTCAAGTGTGCCGGCCTTTAATCCCGTCAAGTCTGCAATGAGCTCGCCTGAATCGACAGCGTATCCTTTACTTTCTACAAGTTGTTACTTTGAATAAAACCAAAATTGGTTTCTGGTTCGTTCAGGTTTCCAAAGCATTCTTCATTAAGATCCAATTTGAATATTTGTTTGCAATGTGCGTTTCATGATGACCAGCAAGCAAGCCGCGGTTATTTTAGCCGTATTCGCAATTTAATTTCAATCAGTTGAAATGCTTAACGACGAGAGCCTTCGGGAGGAAAGAAGAAGAGGTACGTTGATCATATTTTGGACGTAGTATCTCAAAAAATGGCAGCTGCGATAAGGGACACAACAAATGGACATGCTAGGAGTAGAGCGCAGTCTTTTAACTCCAGCGGCAGCACACCAGTGCATGCCCGGGCATCTTTGCCTGCATCCACAGCGAATGGCAAAGTCCTCGAGAGTTATAGCGACGACTTTACCACGTACGTGTCCTCACCATATCTTTCGTCGTTTCAAAATAGCAAAGTAGGATTTTGAAGCAAACTTTATATTGAACATATGTAGTACGCTTACTACAGGGTTGTGAATTGAATGCATAAAAGATAACAGAACTTCAAAGGATATCATGGAAGTCAATTTGACCACCAAAAATTTGAAACAAGGAACTTATGAAAATCTACAAGATCTCTTGATAAGAGCTAAAACAATTGCCATTCAACTTGACATGGATTTTGCAACATTTACTGATGATTATTACTAAGCTAAACTGGAGACGATCATAGTAGTGGTGTTGAGCATTTTTAGCAGGTAAAGTCAGAGTTCAATGGACATTTAACTTTTTCTCTATTTGATCTTTTTGGCATGCATAAGGGATTCTGAATGACTTTGAAATTGTAAGATCATCGTAAATCTAACCATGACCAAGAAAATACAAGACCTGATTAGCCTCCTTGTAGCCATTGAATAGCTGAAGTGTCTTCAGGTGTAAAACCCTAATCTCTCACTCACCAGCGACCACATGAAAAAACTGGCACCAAGACCTTTAAGAACTCACAAAAATCTGATGCTAGTTCTACACCTACAAGCCTACCATAGATCTCACTTGATGGGGGCCCAAAAGGGTGGGAGGGGACGGGTGTGATGAGGGACAAGAGAGTTACGTGAAAAAATAGACATTCTGGATTGAAAGTCATAACTAGAGTGGCAAATAAAATACATATGCGCCTTCAGAGGACCAAAATAATTGAGTATTAAGAGCAGTAGGAGTCTATATGTTATTATTTGCTTTCCTTCTGAAAAAGGAACTAGATAGAGTTTGCTTTTTATAACCATCTGAACGGGGCTGCAATTAGCCAGTTCTAACCGATTGCCATTCAACAGATAATTTCATTCGACAGACAGTTTCCTTTCAACTATAAGACACCACATTCAAGGTAAAAAAAAAATTAGAACCACCGTCCTGACATAATATTAAAAAATATGAGTACATCAAAATTCCATAAATAGCTTCTATACAACTTTTCTGTGTAGAAGTTTTTGTAGACTCGAGATCCAAAAATTGATAACATGATTCTCTGCATGTGTCCAAAGTGTAGCAAATTTATCAATCTTCAACTAGTTTTCTGCAACAAGCGAAAATCAGTCAGTATCCAGCCAATTTTCATGCCGTTTGGAGATGCGCATCTAATATTGTTGGAATGATGCTTTTGCTGCACTAGTAGTGTCTAGCATTACACATTTTGAAATATTGAGGATAAAGTTGTTGTATCCTAAATGCATCTTGAGATTAGCTTCATAATAGCTAAAAGTGATTCAATTATAGGCTGTATGGCCTTCCATGGCCTGTCTCTTTGCAGTAAAAGCGTTGTAGCTAGTTTCAGCACCCATTCTACTCACATTTTGGCAGCCATTTCGTGCATCTTTCCATCTACATTTGGCGGGCCTTTTCGAACTACATGGGAGGCAAATTTCAGTGCTCATTTCCAACTTTATTTGGCAGTCTCCACTGCACTCTTCACAGTCATATTTGCCGGGTTTCCACTCCTTTTGGCAATTTCCTCCAACATACCTGTTTCACTTTATCATTCCTGCTATCGCACTTTTACCACCCTCTTTGCTATCACTATATGCTGAGCCTACGTTGGGATGACGATTCTATCCTCTCGCTCAGGGTTTGCGCTTCTTCAATACTACTACTGGTATGGCTTGATCGGATGAGACCCCTCACCCTTTTGGTATTGAACACATTCTTCAGCAACTTTAGCTCATGCGATAGGAGTTTACATCCCAACTTGACTGACTCGTGGCACAGATTGTCACTCTTCCAGTGACTGCCTCTACTACCACAGATCCATCTTTGCCCGAGGCATCTCCTACGCCATTTGCAGTTGTTGTCTGATGCTCATGCTTCTCCTATTGGTGGCCATTTTGGTTTTCAGAAGTCTTATGCTCGTCTTAAAGGCCATTTCTATTGGCCATCCATGAAGTCTGAGCTAGCACATTTTATCCGTGAGTGTACCTTTTGTGCCCATAATAAATATTCCTGTGCGAAGTCCATTGGCTTGCTCCAGAGTTGGCCCATTCCTCATCGCCAGTGGACAAACATTTCTATGAATTTTATCCTTGGCCTTCCTCATACCTGGCGTGGTAATGACTCATGTATGGTGGTGGTAGATCGGTTCTCGAAATAGGCACATTTTATACCGGTTCACAGTACTATTATAGCTGAGCAGTGCGCACGCCTTTTTATATCAGAGATTTTTTGGTTGCATTGTATTCCACGTACTATCCTTTCTGATCGGGATAGTAAGTTTACATCTACCTTTTGGATAGAGCTTATGTGTATTTTGGATGTATAGCTTCTTATGGGTAGTACTTATCATTGTACTGTTGATGGGCAGATTGAGATTCTTAATCGGATCCTTGAGGATTATCTTTGCACTTTGTTTCTCCTTCAGGGAAGGATTGGGATTAACATTTATGTTTGGCAGAGTATAGCTATAATAGCTCTGTTAGTACCAGCACTGGAGTTTCTCCTTTCTTATTGGCTCATGGGTATGCTCCTCTTTTGACCGGGGTGCCTCTTCCTCTTGATGATACACCAGTCACCATTGCTGCTTTTTTATCAGGTGCTCGTGAGCTTATTGCTAGGGCTACTACTCATTTACAACAGGTCCAACAACGCTATCAGACTTCTGTTGATCGCCATCGTCGTCATGTCCAGTTTCAGATTGGCGATATCGTTTATCTTTGGTTACGTTTTGTGCGACATCATTTTGTTCAGGGCCATGCTTCTATTGAGAAGCTTGCACCACGTTATTATGGGCCTTATCATATTTTGGAGTGCCTCAGTCCTGCAACATATCGCTTACAACTGCCGGATACTCTACACGTGCCTATGATACTCTACACGTGCCGGATACTCTACACGTGCCTATGATACCTTTCATGTTAGCCTGTTTCTGAAGATATGAAAATAGTTGCAGAAATGGCCAAGGTAGCCGCTGTAAAGCACCACAGATACCTACTATAAATCGGTGAGGTAGCCACTTAAAAGTCAGCCGCTGAAAATCACCTAAGATAGCTGCTGAAATTTGTTGAAAAAACTCAGCATTGCAGGAAGGAGATATAGCCAGTGTCCGATATCCTACAAGAAAGAGCAATAAGTCTTACAAAGAACTTAGGGATAATCAAAATCATAACCTACTGAATGAATGTTTTGCTGCTGACTATAGTTTATTGAAAACAGAGCAAAATCTTTAATTGAAAAAACTAACTAGGACGAAAATAAAATAAGCAGTTTTTGGCCCAGAGTACTGCGCCCTCTACCAGAATTCCAATGTCTTGTGAATAGGTAAGCCTTGCAACATAGTTGCAGCAGAGATTCTTGAATTGTGAATCGAATCATTATTCGAATCGATGAAAAAACAACATGATTTCCTGCGAATCGCTGTTTTTTAAAAGAAAAAGACAAAACTAGGCAATATGGGTATCAGTAGAGAGAGAAAAATTAGAGGATTGCATGTAGACAAGACTCTAGTAGGTTCAGGTCCGCCACAAGCAGTCAGGTGAAATCTTGATTAATTGCATAAAGTTGAGTGACAAAAATTCTACAAATATTGTTGAACGGACATTTGGCACTGAACCTTATTGAAACGCAGTGAAATGCACACTGAACCATGCCAAACTCTACTAAGCTGTACTGAACAACCCTAAACTGCAGACAATGCGATTGAATTGGAGCAGATCCTATTGAGCAACAAAAAACTGTACTGAACTGTAAAAAACCGTCCTGATATTTCAACAATCTAGTTGGTGTCAACTCCAGAATGACAACTCTGATCGAGATATTATTTTTTGGCTCTACAGTATGTTCTTGATACTTGTCGTAAGGGGGATAAACCTAGTAGTAAAAAAAATTTCAGGTCCAAATTTTTTTTTAAGAAGCAAAGAAATTTTTTTTTTGGGCGATTTGCTACAACGAATCGCGATTCACAAATTACGATTCGCTGCAACTATGCCTTGCAAATAGAAATAACCACAAGTTCAATAAAACATCACTACCCTGTAAATAAAATAACCATTACTCCTACTAGGTGAAAAGGCGCATCCCCTTGCAAATTATGTCAAATAAGCCCTAAAAATACAACATGTTCATGATCCAGGACAATGTTTTTGTCAGTAGAGGAGAATTACTATCTAGTATCTCAGGACCTTTACATTAGGCTCTTTTTTAAGCATTATTGACAACATGGCTTACTAGATTGGGTCCATTATGCTTTGAAATTAGATAAGACTGCCGTAGTTTGGGCCTCAAGCCCAAGTGGTAGCGTATACGGTCTCTTAGGTACTCATTCTGTGTCAGCATAAAGCTTATTTTACTGCTTTCAAGAAAGCTATTCAAAGAGTATTTAGAACATTGTTAGTAGGGCTACTCAAGCATTTTACAATCGATTAAATTTTTCCTTGCTCATTGGACAATGTACTTAGTTGCAGATTGTCATATGACCATCAATTTGTCTTCCACTGTTGGTTATATAATGCCATACGATGTATCGATTATAACTGCATATTGGTTACTTTGGAACCATTGATTATATTGTTGTGAAATGTCCCAAACAAAAGCTAATAGACTCATTTGAAACAATGGACAATCATGATAGTTAGAATCATTGAACTTCTTGCACGTGTAATTGTAGATTATGAGATACTCTCAGTTTAAACTCAACATCAAAATGATCCAATTCATATCATGGTTAAGGATATGCTATAAAAGTAAACATATTGATCCTAACAAGGAGTGTGATGATATTAACGTGTATGAACTAGTTTATTGTGGACATGTAATCTCTATAAAGTATCAATGTTGTTGATGCTACTATTTCCTATCAGAGTGCCCTAACCTCGCTTTTCTTAAACAAAGCATTGGACCTATTTGTATCATCAAAGATACTATGCATCTAAGCACTTTGGTTTGTGGAATTAAAGTGACATCGAGATTGTAGAATTAACATGAAAACGTAACTCACAAGAAGGAAAGGAATAGTAGACTTAGTAGTCTTAATACTAAAGCAGCTTATGATGGTGATCTTTCAAAGATTATTTGTGAGGAGGAGAAAAATTATTTGATATGTAATCCAATAACGTGTATATTTGTCCCATTCGAGAGAATTTGAAAGAAATAGATTGCATGGCTTTCACAGACGCTGAATCTCGTGATTCGATGCTTATAATTTTCATTGATTTTCTTTTGTCTGGGGAGACAAGTTCGGCCCTGTCGAACCACGTCACATCACATCCCCCAACAAGAGTAGTATCAGAGCAGGTTCTAATTATCAATCGAACGATGTAGATTTAGGACGAATCTTAGTCAGTCAAGATGTAGTCTTCTTGGAAGACAAATTCTATGATTTCAGGCAGAAGCATCCAAAGCAAGAGTTTGTTCCAACAACTCCATTTACCATCGACAGGCCTGGACCTATGAATGTTCCTACACCTATCGAAGATATCCCAGTCACACAACAAGGAGATCCATCTACTCAGCAGACAATGATTGTTCGAAGATTTGCTCGAATTCAACGAGAGCCTGCGGATCGATACATCCCTCACGCATTCATCAATCATGATAAACCTACCTCAGTTGCAGAAGCCTTGTCAAAGTTAGAGGTAGACAATTGGCGTACAACCATGAACGCTGAGTACAATTCTTTGATCAAGAACAAGACATGGAGTTGTCGACCCTCCTCCGAATGCGAAGATCATCAACACCAAGTGGATCTCCAAGTTGATGCTTAACCCAGATGGATCTGTTGCCGGATGGAAAGCCCGACTAGTGGTGAAAGGCTATGAACAAATCTATGGGATAGGTTGCACTGAGACCTTTAGTCCAGTGGTAAAGCACCAATCCATTTGAACATTACTGGCTATCGCAGTTGTAGAAGATCTGGACATTCATCAATGGATGTTCAGACAACATCCTCTATGGATACATCCAAGAATACATCTATATCTGTCACCCAGAAGGTTACGTCCTTCAAGGACAAGAGCACAAAGTTTGTAAGTTGCAGAAAGCCCTTTACGAGTTAAAACAAGCTCCTAGAGCCTGGTTTGATAGAATAAATCGATTCTTGTTGCAACATCAATTTACTTCTAGTTCTGTAGATTCAAAAGTGTATCTCCAGTACAGAGGCTCTAGCTATGTTATAATAGCACTATATGTCGAGATCATCAACAATTCCAATCAGCTATTGCATGAGATGAAAGCTCTACTTTCGAAGGACCTCGAAATGACTGATTTGGGTTTAGGGTTTAGGGCCTACTCGACATGGAGATCACAAGAGACAGAAGAAGCAGAAGGATTGCTAAAAGCAGCAAAGGTATCAAACCAATGTACTCCACAAATATGGCATGGAAGATTGCAAGTCAATAGACTCACCCATGGATCTAGGATTCAAACTATCGAAGGACATGTGCCCTAAGACTGATCAAGGAAAGGAGGAGATGTGCAAATACCCCTATCAGTCGACCATTGGGTCGATCATGTATGCCATGATTTGCACACGACTTGATCTTGCATACACAGTTAGCACACTATCGCAATACATGTCGAATCCAGGCCTACCACATTGGAAAGCTCTGAAAAGAGCATTGAGGTACATACAAGCCACAAAGCATTTTGCTTTGTGTTATGATGGAAATTCAAAGGATGCATTAATCCTGAAAGCCTAATCTGGGCTGGAGACGGACCCATTTCATGGAACAGTCGAAAGCAGAGATGAATTTCTTTGTCCTCTACTGAGTCCAAATATGTTGCAGTCACCTCTACAGTCAAGGAAATTATTTGGCTAAGAAGATTACTCCAAGATCTAAAATTTTAGTAGAGTAGACCAACAAAACTCCATTGCGACAATCAGAGCTACATAGCTCTTTCTCTGAACCCACAAACTCACTCTAGAACTAAGCATATCGAAGTTCAATTTCATTTTCTAAGAGAGAAGGTTCAGAATAAGGATGTCGAAATTAGTTACTGTCATACCAACAACATGCTGGTTGATATTCTGACAAAGCTATTGTCTAAAGAAAAACATGCTACCTTAGTTAGTATGTTAAATTTTTATTCAAGTTCTTAGCAGTAAGCTTAAGGGGGAGTGTTGGAGTTTAATCTTACTCGTACTCACCTAATTCTATTTTATGAGTACTCTTGTACATTGTAAATACTCACTCTCTACAATAGTTTGTAGAAATGAACTGTTATTCGAGACAATCTGAGGTTTTACACGCACATTCCAACAATCCACAGAAATACACGGATATTCGAAGCAGAGCAAAAGTCGACTCGACAACGAATATTTGAGTTCAAGCCAGACGACTCACCATCGAAATCGACTTCAACTCGACTCTCCTTGACTCAACACTATCGTTTATTGAATGGTACCACTCAAAATGGAGCTCTTGGCGAATTTAATACAGACTATGTCACTGTTTGGACATGCCATTGGATATAGTAACTGCTCAGTGTCACACCTACCGCCCACATTTTAGTTTAGCCTCTTTTTGTAAAACATTTACGTCGTGTCTAAACACCAGTTCACAAGAACTGATTAGACGATAAGTCAAAAGTCTGTCACTTTGTATGTAGACAATAGATCAGAATAATACATAGACACTGAGTAGACATATATTGTCGATATAGTCGAAATAGACATTATTATCAATCAGACTATCTTACTCAGAATCAGATATTTTGAGAGAGTGAGAGTAATTCAAGAAATAGAGAGATTGTTCTATTTGTCGGTTGTTTCGATCAACTGTATAAGCTTAGTAAGATTACAACCCTTAGTGCACGACTGTTGTGAATGATTATCGGGCACATGTACAGATTCTCTATTTTCTTCACATCCTGTAGTCATTGTCGAATGCTCTCTCATTCTTTTCTTTCTCATTGTCTGATGCTATCTTGATTAACGTAGAATGTCAATTGAAGATTGCATGGCTTTCACAGACGCCTGTTCGCACTCTTCATGGTTGTCTTCGACACCTACCCAGACATTCTTCTAGGTTAAACGAATTAGCTAAGCAATTGTCCGAATCTGGGTAGTTCGATTCGATCCTTATAATTTTCATTGTTTTTCGTTTTTCTGGGGAGACAAGTTTGGCCCTGTTGAAACACATCACATCACATCCCCCAACATACCCAATACTTAAAACACTTCAAACAAATTCTAGTAATAAAGTTGATAAGTTGGGTAGAGTTTTATGTTTGGACCAAAATCTTTGATGTAGATATTCTTTCCAAGGCTTTGCTAGATATGTGAATTGTAGTTATAGTTATCTTGAGTACTCTTGGTGAATGGTTGCGTCCATGATTGCTTTTGAGCTTCATACTTGGAAGAGAGTGGATAAACTAACTATCCCTGCCAACTTGATGATAAATTTGCAGTAAATCTTCCATAGTACCAAAAAGTTTTCTGCCAGAGGTTCATGAAGACTCTTCTATTATGGAAAAATTTCAGGTACTTCAAATTTTTGGATGGTTTTGAATAAATGTATTTAATCCAGTCCAAAACGTTGTGTATGAATTTGACTTGGAGCACAAGTTTGATTAAGTTAAAAAACTTATAACTCTCCTTCAATGCATGAATTTTTTCTCATTTAGTCACTTTTGAGTTGCAATTTTGTTTCTTTGATTTTTGTTTATTTGTTATCTACTAGGCTTTGCTTTCAAAGGTTGAAAATTTCCATGATATGTAGGTTGAAGTTTACATTATGGCAATGAGAAAGCAATTACAGTCAGTAGGGAAACGTGGATTTTTTGCAAGGAAGCCTGCAACCTTGGAAGGTCATGACATGTATGGAATTGAGGACATGCTCTGTTTTCAACGAGTATGTTTCTTTGGGCCATGTGGTCGCTTATTTTGTTTTTGCTTAAAAATCTTATCATGCGGAAGCTATTTTCATCTTTCGCTTTTGGTCCCCCTATTCTTTTCAAATGAAAAATGTCTTTTGTACTTCTTATCTATAGCTGAAAGTCCTTTCTTAAAAGGAGAAGGATGTTGGTAGGTTGTATCATGTGTGCAATTGTTGAAGGATGATAATATTCCAACGGGAACATTTAGAGTTTGTTATCAAAAGTGAAGTTTGTTTGACACCAAGGGATCAACATTGTCATAATCATGAGGTGAAGGTATTTCAGCCTTTGATATTGATAGATTAAGTTTGCAATAGTACGAGTTAGAAAATGTAATGACTACACGTGCTAGGTTGGGAGTTACAAGCAGTTATGAAAAAACATTACATTACCATAGAGAGCATCCACAATCTAAAAAAGAAAGAAAGAATATTGTTAAATGTATAAATATAGATTGGAGAGCATGGACCATTGATGATAGAATAAAGAAACTTATGCCAATCATAAACTAAATGTATTAATGTGAGGCTGAAATGGCCACAACTTCAATTTTGAGAAGCTACTCTTTAAACAATTGGTCATCAATAATGAGGCTGATAATCCTACTTATGTAGTTTGGAGTTAGGACTAGATGCCCAATCATGAACATGTGAACCACAAATGACTAAAAGTATGCCAAAAGTAAACTACAGACCCAAAGGCCATAGTAATAACAATGCACATCCAAGTAGATGTCTCTCTACAAGACACTATGGTGAAACCTCTCCCTTAGATAGACTACCCTCAATGTTGGTATAACGAAAGTGATTGTGCTGAATCAAAGATGTTGGTGCAAAATTCACAAATTAGAGTTTTTGAAAAGTAGGAATATCATATCACTAATTGCATATTATAGAAGCTATTGAGATATATGAGTTGAAGTAGAAGCCACAAAATAAGAAAGAGAGATGCTAGTCATGGATCAAATAGCAATCCAAATGGAGTTATAGAACCAGAAGCTTATCATGGAGAACTCAATTGCATTACCACGCCAATTGAATACACTAGGAATTCCACATAAAGGGGCAAATATGGACTCATGAGAGTAATGGGATCCCATGCTAACCTACTAGATCGAGAATGCCTGTCGAATGTGATAGTAAGGCAAGGGTGCTAGATGAGATCCATAGGCTGCATGGATTACGAGGTTGATATTCATTTGTATTCATTTGTTGGACATGAGCCCTTTTATTCATGAACGGGCTCATAAGCCTTTATTATGCATTTATATTTAGGATTGGCCTAAGGCCCCTAACTATTATTATCTTTTGAAGTGGGGGTCCAATTGAAAGGATGCAATTCCTCCAAGAATGCATAGACTATTTCCCTTTCACAACCCTATTTGTGGATAAGCTTATGGAAGTGCCTAGAAGCTGCAATTCTATGGTTCTTATTGGACATTCATTCTCAACTTATGATTTGGTATTGCTTGGGCTCTCTGTAGGAAAATTTCTTTTGCTATTAGTTACAAGCTAAGATTCACTAGCTATGCTAGAAAGCAGGACTTGAGCTAGAAAGCAGGAAGAGAATGCTTAAGGAGGCTAAAGAGGAGCAATCATCATAAACTGAATGAAGGAATACAATGCTGCCCTACTTATACCCTCTCCCTGAATCAAATGGAGGATTCAAAAAAAGGGAGGGAAAAGGATTTGGAGGCAAAATAGTGCGCCCTCCCAATAGGAGGACCCCCACTCCAAATCAATGTGACCAAGTCTTAAAAATATAACCAAATAGGGCCCAAGGCCAGTATATGAATAAAAAGGGCCCTTAGGACTGCTTATGCATAATAACAATAAAAGAATGGACGCGACGAATGTAATGAGCCAAGTCCATAACTCTCCCCTGCAGAAAAACAAAGCCCTCCACCGGCTAGCAAGCATAATGACTATCTAAAACAATAATGTAAGCATGCTAAATACTGAAAAATCACGAACTAATGGAAATACTGATGGAGAGGACATAAGTCGTCACAACAGATACCCCAAAAGCATCATAACTGTGTAAAGCAAGTACTAAGCAAATACGACAATAAAGAATAGTCATACCTAGCCGAATCATGAAGCAGAGGGAACATCTACAATGACATCTGTAGTAGAGGAGAGAACTAAAGCCATGAGGGCTCGAGCCTGATCTGCCAATAATGGTGTATGATAAAACACATCAATAGGCTCCCAAGTGGCCTCCTCAAGAGGACGACCATCCCACTGTACTAAAAACTGAACCTGCCTGCGACGTCGACTGTACTGAAGGCGAACCTGATGGATAGCGGCTTGCAAAAAAGGGAACAGCTCTGGCTCTGTAGGAAATGTGAGATCGCGAGGAGCATCATCCTCAATGGCAGCTCGTAACAGGCTAACATGAACGATATCACAAGCTCATGTAGAATCAGGCAACTGTAACCGGTATGCAACAGGGCTGAGGTGATCCAAGATACAATAAGGCCCATAATAGCGTGGTGCAAGCTTCTCAATAGAAGCGTGACCCTGAACAAAGTGATGACGTGCAAAGCATAACCGGAGGTAAACCATATCACCAACCTGAAACTCAACATGACGGCGATGACGATCAACAGAAGTCTGATAGCACTACTGAACATGCTGTAAGTGAGTAGTAGCCCTAGCAATAAGCTCACGAGCACCGGATAAAAAAGAAGCAATGGTAACTGGTGTATCATCAAGAGGAAGAGGCACCCCTAGAAAAAGTGGAGCATACCCATGAGCCAATAAGAAAGGTGAAACTCCAGTGTTGGTACTAACAGAGCTATTATAGCTATACTCTGCCAAACATAAATGTTGGTCCCAATCCTTCTCGGAAGGACATGCAGGCGAAAAATATCTGATAGAAAAAGATGTGCGCACTGCTCAGCTGTAATAGTACTGCGGACCGGTATAAAGTGTGCCTGTTTCGAGAACCGATCTACCACCACCATACAAGAGTCATGACCACGGCGGGTATGAGGAAGACCAAGGATAAAGTCCATAGAAATATCTGTTCACTGGCGATGAGGAATGGGCCAACTCTGGAGCAAACCAGCGGACTTAGCACGGGAGTATTTATTACGGGCACAAAAAGGACAATCATGAATAAGATGGGCTAGCTCAGACTTCATGGATGGCCAATAGAAATTGTCTTTAAGACGTGCATAAGACTTTTGAAAACCAAAATGGCCACCAATAGAGGACGAATGGAAAGAGAACTTGGAATACATAAAGCACCATAGTAGTATAAACGGTCATCAACAATAGTATAAACCTGGAACTTCTAAGAGGACGAAAGGGGACGAGTATGATAAACATCAGAAAAGTCAGAACAAGACAAATATGCGGCCGGTAAATCATCAAACCAAGAAGGAACTGAAGCAACAATACTATGTAACAATGCATGAAGACGAGATAAAGCATCAGCGGCCGTGTTTGCCTTGCCTGGACGATACAAAATATCAAAATGAAAAGACTGTAAAAATTGTAACCAACGATATTGACGATCACTAAGATCACGCTGAGAAAAAAGATAACAGAGAGACTGATGATCAGTAATAATATCAAAGGGAACACGATACAAATAATGACGCCATTTCTTAAGAGCATGGATGACAACAAGTAGCTCTTTTTCATGTACAACGTAACGTTGCTCATAAGAGCGCAAACGACGAGACTCATAAGCAATAACACACTTGGACTGACGGAGAAGAGCGCCTAAACCAATAGCACTAGCATCAGTCTCAACAATAAAACGCTGATCAAACTGGGGAAGACACATAACAGTAGCAGAAACAATGGCATGACTTAAAGCATCAAAAGCAGTTTGACACTCAGAAGTCCAAACAAAGGCATGAGACTTCTTTAGTAACGAACGAAGCGGAGCAGCCAAAGTGGCAAAATACTTAACAGGACGACGAAGATGGGTTGCCATACCTAAAAACATACGAACAGAATGAGCATCGGTTGGGACAGGCCAATTCTCAATGGAGTATCAAGAATCTGGATATAAACATCAGAATTATCAGGAGTAAGAGCCTCATGGTAAAAAACAGCGGTAGGAGGACCAGGAGACTGTCGGCAATCCTGGGCGAGATGATCTGGACTCTTACAGCGATAACAGAGGCGCTTCTGCTGAATCTCAGCGAACTCTGCGGCTGAATAGCGGCGAACAAAGGCAGGGCAAGGTGTAGAAGGGCGAGGGGGAACTGTAGTAGAAGAAGCCAAAGTAGGAGAAGCAGTGGAAAGAGGGCGAGAAAAACGAGAAGAAGTGGACAACTCAGGATACTTATGCTGAAGGGTAGTAGCCAGGGAGATAGCATCTGAGAGAGTAGGAGGCCGAAAAGAGGAAACATCATATCGTAAGGAGCCTCTAAGACCAGCAATAAGACATGAAATAAGCTCTGTAGGATGAAGATCAGTAAAAAGGTAAGAAAGCTCAGTAAACTGATCAATATAAGCAGTCAAATGACTAGTATGGCGAAGGCTACGAAACAGATCACGTTGGCGAACCAACCACTGTGGGTCAATCATAGCCATACGAAGATCATGCCAAAAAGTAGGCCATATATGTAATCCCTCACGAGTAGGCTCAGAGCGATAGACACGCCACCAAGTCTGAGCTCGACCATCTAAATGTAACGCAGCCAACTGCACTTTCTGGGTTTCAGTCTTGGGATACATAAGAAAATAGGTTTCTAACTTAGAGAACCAATTTTCCAAGATATTCCCATCAGATGAACCAGAATAAGTAGTAAGCTGGATGCGATCACGAACATCACGAGCAAAATGAGGCTCAGGATTACCTGAAAAAGTAGAAGAAGGAAATCTTGGTGGTGCGGAGGGAAATCCAGGTGGTGGTACAGAAGACCCGAAAGGAGACCCATAAGAACTAGCACTATATGAAGGGAGACCAACGTACTACCAAAAGCACCTCCTGAAGATGGAGATGGAGAAGGAGCAGGCGTACTCAAAATACATAATAAAGGTTCTTTACCAGGACGATGAAGAATGTCTAGGGGGGTGGTATCCCCTCGTGGTAGGATAGTCTCAAGGCTAGAAAGAATATGATCAATACGACTCTCAAGATGATCCATGTGGGAATCAATATGTGTAAAACGATCATCTAAAGAGCTCTGCGGAGGGTCTTCTGATGAAGAAGTCGCCATAGGGACTAAGGAAGAGACAAAAACCTGAGGGAGAGGACGTTTGTCGTCACCCCAACTTAGTCTAACTTCCGAAATCACCAAAAATGGCACGTAAACAGTAAATCAAGATGGATAATAATCAGAAAATGAGGGGCTGAGAAAGTAGGTGGTTTCTAACAAATGGAAAAATGGAAAGAGGAGGGTGTGAGGCAACAAATATGAATAGGAATAGGGGGCTGGAAAGAGCAGTATATGAGCAGAAAAGACAGCAAGTAGGTGCAAAAAGGAAGTGCAAAAAGGGCGCAAGCAATACCTGGGTGGGTGCTGATCCGTCGTTCACTCGGTAGTGCCAACAAAGAGAGGTAAAAGCTGAAGATAATAGGGCACTGGGCAGCAACTACCAAGATCCACAATATGCGAAGAATAGGCTGAAAAAAAAGGTGCTGAAGTAAGGTGTCGAACAGCCTCCAATCAATAGCCGAAACGGACAGCAAGTTGGTGAAAAGAACCGCTGAAAATGAGACGGTAGTAGGGCGCTGGACAATAGCTACCAAATCTGCAAAAAAAATGAAAATTTGCCGAAAAATTCGACGAAAGTGATGGGTTACCGCTAAAAATGAGATGGTGGTAGGGCGCTGGACAGCCTCCAATCAATATAAAAAATGGACAGCAAATCGGTGACGAAAAGTGTCGAAAATGATGAGGTAGTAGGGCGCTGGGCAATAGCTACCAAATCTGCAAAAACAATGAAAATATGCCGAAAAAATCGACGAAAGTGATGGGTTAGCAGGGCGCTGGACAGCCTCCACCAAAACTGCAAAAAATGATGAAGAAATCGTCGAAAGATGCTTAAGGAGGCTAAAGAGGAGCAATCATCATAAACTGAATAAAGGAATACAATGCTGCCCTACTTATACCCTCTCCCTGAATCAAATGGAGGATTCAAAAAAAGGGAGGGAAAAGGATTTGGAGGGAAAATAGTGTGCCCTCCCAATGGGAGGACCCCCACTCCAAATCAATGTGACCAAGTCCTAAAAATATAACCAAATAGGGCCCAAGGCCAGTATATGAATAAAAAGGGCCCTTAGGCCTGCTTATGCATAATAACAATAAAAGAATGGACGCGGCGAATGTAATGAGCCAAGTCCATAACTCTATTGCTTGTAGGGCTCTAACCATTAATTTTACGTGATGCTATTTTGCCATCTTGTGGCAAATTGTTAAATTGCTTCATGTATTGTCAATTTATGCCTTATTAATGATAAAATTTGTGATTCTTCACAACTTGGTTATAAAGTACTTTCTTGAGCAACACTTTTTTCTTTCTTCAGAACCATTTGTCTCCATACTTTTTTTTGGGTGTGTTCAAAATTGAGTTTTGTCAGTTGCTTTTGTCTTTAAGCAACTGAGCACGGTCTTTTTTTTTTGTTGGTTATTTTTCAAGAACCCTGGTTTTCAATTTTTGAAGGCCATCGCCTTCATATTTTTGGCAAAATAAGTTGAAGATTGTTACAATTTCATCTAAGTGGATCTTTACATTCTTTGTTGATCAACAAGTGTAACAAAAACTAAGGCTTATCAATCAGATATCTCTATTTGAAGAAATCCCATTTTCAAGTTTTTTGCATCAACTAGAGGGTTGCATGGTAGAGGACAACCATTTATGGTCATTCATGCCAAGTTTTGGGAGTATTCTCACACTTTTATTGCTCGTTTTGCATACTCTTTTTTTTAGAACATATGTTGACAACTTTATTGCCATCTAGCAAATATATTGGAGGATTTTTACAAGGATTTTGCTTCATATATGCTTTCCTGAATTCCAGCTTACATATATAATCTATATAGTAGTCATTTTTTAGCCTTTTAATGTTTTTGGGTGGACCTAGAATCTACATGGGGTGACGACAAGAGTTTGCTCCCTCAAGGGCTTTTTGTAACATAATTTTTCACTAGTTAGGCTTGAATCATTCTTGTTGCATTTCTTCCTCAATATCATGGAGGATCCATGAGATTCATGCTTATGTCCACATCCTTCTTTATGCCCTTGTATGCACCAGATTTTGTGTTACACTGGGTTCATCAGACATGACAAGCATGCACATTATATTTGGATACATATTGTTGGACAAGATATTGGTTTGGACAGGGACATCTTTGTTGCGGTTCCAGAGTCTTCCTCTTTTTCTAAGGCATTGGTTCACCCTACCTTGATCTCTCATTGCATATTGTCATATTTGTAGAGCATGGGCATATTTTCCTCACTGGCGATTTTAATGCTAGAAAATCTTTACGATGGTCATAGTCTCACGACGTCCTCTATACATGTCTGGAAGATATGCCTGTCATCCTCATAGTGGTGGTCATACTGTTGTTGATTATCTCATGGGTTCACCATCTTCCATACCTCTCATATCTAATTTTCATATCTCTCCCATTACCCTTTCTGATCACTCTTTCCTCTCTTGCACTATTGGCAGCCTCCCCCCCCCCTCCCCATTCATCTTTCCACCCCACGCTTACTCGTGCACCTAGATACACATTCAGTCTACCAGGAGTCTCTAGCCTCATTACTCCACTCTTTTCCCTATGATAATCTAGTTGAATCACATGCTGCTTTCCTTACTACATCTCTTCACACTACCGCCTCTCTTGACTTTCCCTCTAAGCCTCATAAAGGCAAATCCACACATTCTTCACCACCTCGTCCTCTACACCCTATGGTATGACGCCAAGTGTTGCTCTCTTCATCATCTTGTCACCCATGCATGTACTCATGCTCCTCACCTTCTCCGCTCCTTCCGACATTCTCCATCATAAAAAGCTTGCCTTTGACGATTCCGAAGGAAAACGTCTTGTTGACCTTCTTTTCAGTTCTTCCTCAGGCGCTTTTTAGCGTGAGTTTATTCCTTGTGCCCCACCACCTCTCCTGGATGACCTCCGCATTTGGGTCGACTATGCTACTAGTCTATATACTATACCCACCGACTCACCCATTTCTATCTCTCCCCAACCATCTGAGTTCACCTTCTTCACCTCTGATATGGTCCTGGTGGCCATCAAGAGACTGAAATCCCATAAGGCTAGAGATATCGAGGACCTTAAATTTGAACTCCTGACTCATTCTGTCAACCTACTTGCCCCCACGCTCTGCAGTTGTCTCTGGCTTCCCATCCTTCTGGTGCACCAACATCATCCACCCTATTCATGAAAATGGTGACCCCAGAAGCTCCTCAGAAACGCCCTTCACTCATACAGCCCTTCAAACCAGATGATTTTGAGAAAGCCAAACAAGAACGTTTGTGCTTTGTGTGTATGGGCAAGGGACACACAGTCAGACAGTGTCCCAAGGGGCCTTTCACTAAAAAAGATAAGAAAGATAAAAAACAAGTTCATCTTGTTCAGACTGTATGTTTCCCCAGTGACTCGGCAGCTTCCGAAATCAAAGTGTATCATGAAGATCATGAACACTGTTGCCAGCTGACCTCTGCAATGCTAGCGAGACCCTTCAGCTTTGGGCCGCATGACCTAGTACGTATGCATGGGAAAGTTGGTAACCAGTCAGTAAGAGTTATGGTTGATGATGGGGCAACCCATAATTTCATCAACTACACCCTGGTTAAAAGGCTTAAACTACCAGAAGTACCTAGTCATCATAGGTACATAGTTTCATTAGCTAAGGGTGAAGATAAAAAAATATGGGAAACTATGGTAAGTAAGTTAAATCTTGGTATTCAGGGGTACCAAGATGAAATAAACTTTCAGATAATGCACCTGGATCGAACAGACATTGTTCTCGGGAGAGATTGGCTCTACAGTTTAGGACCTTCCCTCCACAGAAACTATCAGGAGAACACCCTCAACTTTCAGCATAAAGGCCGAGAGATCCAGTTTCATGGGGAGCATGATGTTCCCAACAGCCCTATGGTCTGCAGTTCAGAGCTCTGTCAGCTAATTGGAGACGAAGACCATCAGGTATTCTTATGTGACTTTCAGTTTATTCCTGAAGTTTCTATTTCCAGTTCTATTCAGCAGAAAATCAGTAAATTAGAAACTTTATTGTCTAAATTTAAAGATGTTTTTCCTGAAGATTTGCCACATGGTTTACCACCTAGCAGAGAGGTGGATCATGTAATAAACCTAGTACCAGATACAGCACCTGTTTCTAAACCTCCGTATCGGGTCAGCCGAACAAAGGATGAAGAAATAACTAGGCAGTTAACAGACTATCTTGGGAAAGGCCAAATTCAGACCAGTAGTTCACCATGGGCCTCACCAGTCCTATTGGTGAAAAAGAAAGAGGGGTCTATGCGTCTTTGCGTAGATTACAGAGCCCTCAATAAAGTCACAATTAAGAATAAATACCCTATGCCTCGGGTAGACGAGTTGTTTGATCAACTCGACGGGGCTAAGTTTTTCAGTAAAATAGACCTTAGATCGGGATATCATCAAGTCCGTATAAAATCGGAAGATGTCTCGAAGACAACTTTTAGGACTCGTCACGGTCATTATGAGTTTAAGGTGATGCCATTTGGGCTCACAAATGCTCCAGCTACCTTTATGACCTTGATGAACAGTGTCCTCAGACTATACTTGGGTAAGTTTGTAGTCGTATTTCTAGATGACATCCTCGTTTACAGCAAAACGAGGAAGGAGCATCTAAAACACCTCAGAAAGGTGTTTCGACTGCTCAGAAAGCATAAGCTCTATGCTAAACAATCCAAGTGTGAATTCTTCGTTGAAGAAGTAGCATATTTGGGTCACATTATCTCTTCAGATGGGATTAAGATGGACCCAAATAAGGTTAAAGCCATACTCAGTTGGCTGAGACCTCAGAATATTTTGGAACTTCAAATCTTTCTTGGTCTAGCAGGATATTACAGACGATTTGTCAAGGAATATGCTCAGATAGCAGTTCCTATGACAAATCTCCTTAAGGGGAAGGGAAAGGAGTTCATTTGGGAGTCCGCACAGCAGGAGAGTTTTGATGCTCTCAAAACAGCCTTAGCTACAGCACCGGTTTTAAAAGTCGTCGACCCCAATTAGCCATTTGTGGTCGAAACAGATGCTAGCGACTTTGCAGTAGGTGCTGTGCTAACTCAGAGCGGACGACCAGTTGCGTTCGAGAGTAAAAAACTCGAGCCAGCTCAGACTAGGTACAGTGCCTATGAAAAGGAACTCTTTTCTATAGTCCATGCCCTTAAGACTTGGAGGCATTATTTGTATGGTGCCAACTTTGAGGTCCTGACAGACCATGAGAGTCTCAGATACCTTTGCAATCAACCTGAGCTTAGAGGTCGGAAAGCTTGTTGGGCAGAGTTGATGCAAGAGTTTGACATGTCTATCAGATATAGGCGTGGAAAATTCAATACAGTAGCAGATCCCCTTAGCAGAATGCCTATGATAAACGAGCTGAGTTTTACTCAGATTCGTAATGAGTTACTCGAGTCCTTGAGAGGGAAATGCCAGCATGATGCATTCTTCTCTACTATCTGGAACTCAGTCCAGAACAGACAGATACAGACTCCAGAACCAGTTTCCGGGGCTGGTGCCAGTTCATCCAAGAATACGGCAGCTTCCGTTGAGGATGATGATGAGTCCGAGTATACGTCGTCAGATGACGTTGAGGATTATGAGCCTGTATTACCCAAGCAAACCCCAGTGGTTGAGGGTCAGTTGACTCAAGGATTCAAATGGAAACAGTATTCCATTCAGGATGAGTACTTGCGCTATAGAGATAGAGTATGTGTCCCCAATTCAGAGGATTATAGGCAGCAGGTCCTATATGAATGTCATGACAATCCTAGCGCGGGACACCCAGGCATACAGAAGACCTATGAGCTTCTTCGTAGGCAATTTTTCTGGCCCAGTATGAAAAAGGACGTCCACCAGTATGTAACCAGTTGCCAAAAATGTCAAGTAAATAAAGCAGAGCGTTTAAAGGCAGGAGGGTTGTTGCATCCCTTAGAAATACCAGCTGGTAAATGGGAGAGTATCTCCATGGATTTTATAGTAGGCCTGCCTAAAACCCAAAAGGGTAATGACGCTATATGGGTCACAGTTGACCGTCTGACCAAAATGGCTCATTTCATTCCGACCAAAACAACCGTTAGAGCTCCAGAGTTAGCGAGGTTGTTTGTAGACGGGCTATTGAAATTGTACGGTCTACCTTCCGGCATAGTCAACGACCGGGACAGTAAGTTTACTGGAAATTTTTGGAGGGCAGTATTCCATCATCTCCATACTAAACTTAATATGAGTACCACCGACCATCCACAGACGGACGGTCAAACAGAAAGGGTAAATCAAGTGTTGGAGGATATGCTTCGTGCATACGTCAGCAAGAAGCAGACTAATTGGGAGGAGTATCTCTCGATATTAGAGTTTGCTTATAACAGTACCAAACATTCAGCTACGGGATACAGCCCATTTATGCTCATGTACGGTTTTCAGCCATGCTCACCCACAGCTGTAGGGTTTAAACAAGAAAAAGTTGAAGCAGCCAGAAACTTTTTAGAGGACCTAAACCAGATGATAGAACATGCTAAGCGTAGCATTAGACAGTCCCAGGATCGAGCCAGGCATTATGCAGATCCACACAGATGGGATGTGCAGTTCTCCACTAGTATGAAAGTCTACTTGAGAGTCCCAGTTGACTCTAAAACCCTCAAATCAGGAGTGTGGGCTAAGTTGTCTCCAAGGTATTGTGGTCCCTTTACCATTAGTAGGAGACTAGGCGAGGTCACCTATGAACTAGAACTCCCACACAGCAGTAAGGTTTTTCCAGTCTTTCATGTAAGTCAGTTACAAAAAGCCTTAGCCAGATCAGACAATCTGGTAGGGGACAGTGTTCTAGTTCTCCCATTGGATCCTCAACAACCTCCACATGAACCAGAGGAGATTCTTGATAGTAGAGAGACGCAGACTCGTCATACTCTATACCGAGAATATCTGGTTAAGTGGAATGATCAGCCTGTTGAGAATGCCACTTGGGAAAGAGGCAGCGTCCTTCGCGAGATTTTTCCAGACTTTGTCTTAGAGGACCAAGACGGTTCTTAAGGGGGAGGGAGTGTTACGAGCTCGTGACCAGTGCCGAACCCTAGAGAACACAGATAGGTCAGATACCACAGTCAGGGTCGTGTCCAGCATACATGACCAACAGGGCAAGACAGTGTGAGTAGTGTGCCCCAGCACGGTCCATAGCCATGGCGGGCCTAACACAGCCTAGGGACCCTGTCAGCAGGATAGGGCCCCCAGTTGGGTCCCAACGTGCAGTCGGCCACGTCATTGCCACGTGGCCGACACTTGGCAGTAGCATGCTACCAGTCCTCACACTGGGCTAGGAGGGGCTTACTCTATATCAGGGAGTAGGCAAGGTTGGGTGGATCAGTTAGTGTTTGCCCTACTGTGGTGTTAGGATCTCTTACAGTCATGGTGTAGCTCGAGCTATCCCTCCTATCATGAGAGGACATACTTCTCATCCTCCTACATGACCTCAACGTCCACCAGAGTTACCTCACATCGCAACTCATGTCACATCTTTCTTCCTCGGTGGAGCTGCTGATTTTGATGGGCCCACCCACCAATTGGACGGAAGCTCGAGTTTAGACAATGGATATATTAGCAGGAGCATCCCAATCTATTCTAAAGGTCCACGATGAAAAACACATTGAACATGAGTTGGTGCCACTACAACTATTACGTCCATGTCCGGTTCAGAGGATTTAGAATAATCCTTGACGTGGATATTCAGCACTTCAGTGTACGAGTTTATTAGTTGTGCCTTGCCATTCCAAACTAGGCCAAAAATGTAATTAATAACCTTATGTGGGCCCAGGCACACCCATTAGGACATGTGGAGCTAGTGCATGGTGATTGACGACTTTATATGCATGTAGAGGAGATCAAAAGCAATTGGATGAGAATTGGGATCTTATATGGAATACTCCTAGACTCCAGGGGTCTATATAGGAACTTGCCCTCCTCCACTTCTAGATTTCAGTTTCCAATTGCCAAAAACCTCTCGTCTTCTGCATTCAATCACTGTGGCTTGAGGGAGAAGCTGATTGGTGGTGCATCAACAACAAGAGCAGCATCTGATGTAGAGGAATCAACAAGTGCAGCAAGAGCATGAGCCTGATCCGCAAGTGATGGTGTATGATAAAAGACATCAATAGGCTCCCATGTGGCCTCAATAGGACGACCATCACACTGGACCAAAAACTAAATCTGCCGGCGGCGTCGACTATGGTGAAGGCGAACCTGGTGAATGGTAGCTGGTAAGAAAGGGAACAGCTCAGGATCAACATCGTGGCGACGAAGGGAACATCTCGGCCGCGTCACCTGAAACCAAGCAATATGGAACAACCAGGAATGCCAAGGAACCAGAAGATCAAGCAGCAACCAGGAATGCCAAGGTGTCCGTAATGCCCAAGATAGTAGAAAAGCAGCCCAAAAGATAGGGACATCATACCAAGGTATCCAAAAAGCCCGAGAAGGTAGAACTGCATCAGCAACGGGAAGCCAATAAGGAAACTGGAAAAGAGATGGACACTCATCGCGAATAGCCGCATCATACACGTAATCAATGGCACACGGTACCCTCAAGGCCGATATCACGAGAAGAGCAGCATGCCAAAAGCTCTAGAAGGTCCAAGAAATCAATGCATCATCTAAAAAGACATGATGCATGAAAATAGTAGCAACAAATCTAGAAATAGTAGAGGCCCCAACTGAAAAACTGTAGCCGAAATACTCATCCAGAAAGACCTCATATGGACATACCAATTCATCATAGGATGTAGCAAAAACGGATGGAGAATTGGATGACCCATCAGAACTGGCCGCAAGTGTAATCGCAAAGTACACAACAGGCGCACAAGTGAGGAATAGAAGAAATTTAGTGGAACGAGGAACAGGATCCGCAACATCAATAGCAAGCATCTTAGCAATATCCACGTGTAGCTGGGAATGAGTATCAAAGCACATATGAGCAACACTGAAGTATATGGCAGCAACATCCCCAAAAACTATCCAAGAGAGGAGAAGGAACTCTCTCAAGGTACTCTGATGGTCTCGGAACACCAGAACAAAGTGGCAACTCAGCATCGAAGACCAAGCGATATGGAGCAACACGAACGAACAGTAGTTGGAACAGAGGCAATAACCCAAGCCATCGGGATATGCCAAGCCTGACAATGAGCAACAATCCAAGGAACAAATAGAGAGCCACATGCATAATCATAGAGATATCCGCACCCTAGGCGAGCAGTAATATGGAAAAACCAGCACCAATCAATAGGTCCAAATGAAAACCAAGCTATACGTAATAACCAGGAATGCCATACATCCATAGCTGAAAATGAAGCAGTAGTATGAGCAATAGGTCCAAATGAAATCCAAGCGATACGTAATAACCAGGAATGCCAAATATCAAAAGGTAAAAAGGAATCAGTCGCATGAAAAACCTCTAATGCATAAAAAGCCCAAAAGTCTATACCATTGGCATTGACTGCAACAAACCTATATGTAGAAACACAAGGAGACTGAAGGATCTCCGTATACTCATCTAGAAAGATCCCAACATATAAATACCCTAGCTAAGTAATAGTGACCATCTGGCAAATATCCTCTGATGGAAAATGTGTAACGGTAAGGGTTAAAGGTGCATGAATCATGTAAGGAACCGTAGAAATATCATGAGGCAGACAAACCTGAATCAGAGATCCATGGAGTAAAGTGAAAGAAGATACAACCTGATCACCAAGAGCGAGGAAACCATCAACCGTGGACCCGTGAAGAACCTCAGAGAAAACAGCAGGAACATCGGCCATAACGGACTCAAGAGATGGAGATATAGAGACCAGTGGAGAAGATACTGCACCATCCACCGAAACAAGAGGGCTATCTGAGGGTATGCACAGAAGCAATAGTAGAAATACCACCAAGGTATACGGCCTCAATATCAATGAAACCAGGAATGACCACTGAATAGGATATCTGTGAATCAAGGCATATAGGCGCAAGGCACGTAGCAACAACCTGCAAATCCGGAGCAACATCAACCTGAGGAAAAGGACCCACGGATGGTGAAAGTAACGCAACAATTGAGAAAAGAATGGGAACTAGCAACCTCAACACTGAGAGGCTGGGAAGCAAGAACAGGTGTAGCACGAATCCTGGTGGCAATGTAACTGCTAATAAATGAATAAGTACTGCTTGTATCCACTAAAGCAATATACTCTCGCCCCACATCTAGAATAATATGATCCACATGTGGAACAATAGATGTAGGCATAATAATAGGAGCATCAACTGATAAGTTCTGGCCTAAATATGCATCTAGAAGAACCGCATACTCATCTAGACGGCTATCAGCAAAATAAGCTAGTGAGTATACAATAGGACCATCATAAGATGTATAACCATATGCCATATGGAGATCTATTGGAGGAGTAGCCAAAGCATTTGAAAGAGCAATCGTAGATTCATGAATAATATCGAAATAAGGAGCATAGGCGACAACATTTATAGCATGGCGCTCAGGAACATGAGTAGCATCAAAGTACTCAACAACAATATCAAAGCATGCAACAACATCAATAGTAGTAGCAAGGCATACTATATCAGTATCAAAGCATGGAACAATATCATAGCATGCAACAACATCGGTAGCACCATCAAAGCATGCAACGGCATCAGCAATAGTATCATCGCCTGCTATATTAGTATCAAGGACCAGATCAGCCGCAACCTATATATGTGAATCAGCATCAGTAGGAACCTGTATATGTGACTCTCACTCACTATGGGATATAATGACGAGCTCAGGTAGATCAATAACTATCTCAAGTAAATCAGGCAACTCGCTCACACTGTGTGATATAGAATCATCCTCATGTGTATCACTAGCAATGTGTGAATCAACCTCATGTGAATCGCTAGAAATGTGTGACTCTATCTCTATTTGTCCTGCACAAGAAAATGGAACCTCGCATATGGAAGAATGCTCATGAGGGGAAGGTTTATATTGGAGCATAGAAACGAAGACAAACGAAAAAGTGAAAAATGAAATCGACGACGAAAATGAACTATGGAATTGAAACGCAAATGGAACGGAAACTAATAACAAATAACGAAAGACAAAATGAAAAATGCGATGGAAAACACAAACTACAAAATGGAATGGAAATAACAAAACAACAGCCACAGGCAGAAAGTTAAGCCAGGCAAGACGCTAATAAAGTGGACGAACTGAAGAAGAGGACATAAGTCACAACAGGTTCGCCAATGAAAAGATGTGACAAAGCCTTCTAAACAAAAAAAAAATGACAAATAGTGTAAGTAGTACCTCGCAACTGCAATCGAAAGTGTGCTGAAAACGGTATTAAAATGGAGAGATACCGGGCAGGCACCAAATAGAGATAAGAGGGGCTTGCAAAAGCAACCAAATAATGAGAGAAAGAAGTGGCAAGTAGTGGAGTATATGGCTGGAAAATGGATAGCCAAGTATAAGGAACGTGAGTGCCAAAAAGAGAGGGTTAGGCAGCCAGTAAGCAAAGCTGGAAAATCGGTAGAAAGAAGGTGGAGACAATGCAAGGAGGGGTGGGCTGGGAAAGAGTACAAATAGGTTGAGTTGTGGACAGCAAGCGGAAAGTAAAGTAGAGTGCTGGAAGTAGGTGATGGTGGGCTGGAAAATGGGCAGTAGGTGGGCAGCAGTAGGGCGCCAGTCCTCCAAACGATAGTGATAATCTGCAAAACAAGTGGAGAGAGAGAGAGAGCTGAAGATCCAATCTGAAAATGGGTGCTGGGCAACAGCTAGTAAGATTCACAAATGTCTTGCAAACTGATGGAAAAACCATTGAAAATGGTGATGAAGTAGGGCGCTGGACAACCTCCAAACACTTAGCAAAATGGATAGCAAATCGGTGGAGAAATCCGTCGAAGATGGCAAGGTAGTAGGGTGCTGGGCAGTAGCTACCAAAATCCGCACATAACGTAAAAAAAAATGGAGAAAACCGCTGAAAATGGTGATGAAGTAGGGCGCTGGACCGCCTCCAATCAATCCACGAAATGGGCAGCAAATCGGTGGAGAAAATCAACGAAAGTGATGGGTTAGTAGCCTCTACTAAATCTGAAAAAGTGGTGCAAAGGAAAGTGCTCTGATACCAAGTTACAAATGAAGCCACAATTGATCTAGAGCTAAGCTATGAAAGCATCACATAAGCAAGACTTAACCCTATAAAGTACGAAAGAGAGAGATTAAGGAGACTAAAGAGAGAGATCAATATCATCAGCTTGTTAGACATAACTAAACATTCACCTCTCACTTTAGTAGTCACTAGTTATAACCGTGAGCTCAAAAATTGTAAGGCCCCCGTTATGAGGAGAAGCCATAATTGAGCACGGTTGTTAGTATGGGGTGAGACCATGATGGTTATGAGACGGCTGGATTGCATAGCAGGAAGTCTGGGGGGGTTCAGGGGGTGCAGCCCCCCGAGAAATAGGGGTCCGGGGGGCGGTAGCCCCCTGGCGGGGGTTTGGGGGGCGGAGCCCCCCAACGGCAGGGTCCGAGGGCTGCCGGTAGACCCCGGCCCCGACGGTATGGCCTCTTCATCATTTGGCCTTCCAACTCCTTATGCGAAAATACACTTTTGGTGTTTTGCATCCCTTTTTGACACTTGGTTGTTCGCTCTCTCTGATGGTGGTCGCCACTATATAACTACCACATTGAGAAGCATTCCGTAGCAGTTGGAGCATCCTGTTTATTGTAGATCAGTCGTCCAGAGTCTATTCGAGATCGCTATTGAAGCCCTTCTCCAGGGTGTGCACGGATTGGATAGCACCATCATCATCATATGTAATGGCTTTATTATCAGTTTTTCAAATTCGAGTTTATTGTCTCTTGTCTATGCTGAATTCAATTGATTATTATAATAAGCTGAGTAACAAATGACACAGATTCCCTACTTATAGCCTAGAGGAAGCCCTAAAAGGAAGCTTCCAGTGGTTAGGGCCCAACTGGGAGGGATAATAGTGCGCCCTCCAAGAAGGCCCCCACTCTCCAGTAATATGTCCTAATGTCCAAATAATGAATAATAAGGCCTAAGGCCAACCCTATAGTCTAAGTTTCAATAATGAATAAAAAAGGGCCCAAGGCTTGCTTATGCATAAAGTAAAGTAAATGTAAATGGACGTGGCGAATGTAATGAGCCGAGTCCATAACTAAGAGAAAGGTAATATTCTTAGCTGTTACTAGAGAATAGACAAATAGTTAAGAACTATGAATGCAAAAAATTCATTGAAAGTGTAATCAGCTTGTGGATTCTGGTCAGATGACATACCACCAAGTCTAAGTTTTCTGATTGCTATTTGCAGGAGCCTATTCCAACTTCATTACTACGAATTAGTAATCACCTTATAAGCCGTGCTGTGAAGCTCTTTCAGATTGTTCTAAGGTACACGACGACTGATATTCCAGGGACAGCTACCTTGAATTCTCAAGAGCAAGTGTCTCTTGTCACGAAACTCTATACACAGACTTTGAAATGTAGTGAGCTCCGGGATGAGTTATTTGCCCAGATCTTTAAACAAAGTCGGAACAATCCTTACAGGTAACTTGCTTGCTCAGTTCTTATCCTTCCTTTCACTTTACTATTTTATTTTGAAGTGTGCTACTTTATTCTTATTTGTTATTCCCTATTGGCATCTTTGTGTGTAGTTTGAATGGAACTAAACCTGCCCTTGCAACAGCGCCTTTTGCTTGTGCTCATCTTGTTGATGTGCATGAACATGATACCCTGTGATATGATTCAAATGCATGACTTTTAGAAATTTATTTTCCTTTTCTTTCTTCAAAGATTGATATCAACTGTTCTTCTATCTGGTATTAATTGAGCCAGTTGCAAACTTCTTGTAGCAATCAATTATTTGCACAAAATTTGTGTTGTGCACTTATACGGACTACCTGTTGAAATAGGGACTCTGTTTTGATGTCTTTTACTGCTCTGGAATTCGAGCAGAATATCCTAAGTGTCATTCAAGGTAGTTATAATAGCTTCGAACTTACCTGCTAAAGGCCTTTGGAGAGGTGAATAATATACTTTGTGGTTTGCTTTCTCTTTTGAACTTTATGAAAGTCTGTTTTTGCAGGTGACTATGTCATTCTCCTTGCTTGTTGCAGTTTTTGTCATTGATGCTGCTGAACTGCGAACAGGATTTTTTTGTTCATAATTCTATGGAACACCTACATACTGATGACCTCATATTTACCTGTCATTGTAAAAGCCTGAATTTGCACATCATTATTTGTGATTTATTGGTGTTGATAATTTCATCAACGGTAACAATATAACCTATTGAACAAATCAAGAGTTTTAATCTTTGATGCCTCCAGTAACAAATTCATAGATGTTTGAGGTGCAAGGGATAATTTTTCATTTATCCTTTTTTGATGTGTGTATAGGAGTTTAGACGGCCCTGTAGTTACAGAATGGGGCACTCACTCTGCATGTTAAATCTTACTTTTCTTTAGGCTTCTATAAATCTCACTAATTTATACAGTGTTTATGTGAACTTGTCTCATATGCTTCAGCACTCATTATTACTTATCCTCGGACCTCAATATATCTGATTAGAACATCAAAGAGCCTCTCAAACTAGGTAATAATCTCCATGAACTTTGCTGTGATTGTAAAAGCCTAAACAAAGAGCAAGTACACCATCCAGGTTTATTGTTTACCATCAAGCATTGTAATTATTTTCTCTGGCATTTATGCTCATCTCACTTATGCAATACTGGCTACTTTGCATTATTCTAACAGTGAACTTTGTAGACCTCTGATTGTGTCTAAATGCCCACCTATCTATATGTCTATAATGACATAGAAGGTTGCTTTGAAAGGATTGTTTAGCTGATCTATTTAAAATTGTGTTCTAGGTTGGAATATAACTTAGCTACTCACAGATGCTTTTTTCTTTGGGTGACTTGGTCAACAAGAGGCTGCTGACAGCTTCAGTTTACTTATGTGACAGGCATTTTCTAGTAAAAACTTGGGAGCTTCTATATTTGTGTGCATCAGCTATGCCTCCATCCAAGGAATTAGGACTTTACTTACTAGAATATGTGCACACAGTAGCAAATGATCAAAGATACGATCATGGAATACAACTTTTGGCTTTTAATACATGGAAGGCTTTAAAGTGCACCATGAAGGCAGGGCCAAGACATACTACTCCAGTCCACGAGGAAATAGAGGCCCTCATTTCTGGACAAAGATTGACTACCACCATATATTTCATTGATGAAACTTCTATGGAGATCAACTATGACATGAGAACAACTATCTCAAATGCAATTGAGGTAGGTGACTTCTATCGCTAATTTTATATATATATATATATATATATATATATAGAGAGAGAGAGAGAGAGAGAGAGAGAGAGAGAGAGAGAGAGAGAGAGAGAGAGAGAGAGAGAGAGAGAGAGAGCTTTATGTCTTTTTTAGTGCCAAAAGGCACATAAGACCAAGCAAGTACATTCAAGTATGATAGATACCAAAAGGAGCATATAAATGTCTCCAATAAAAAAACAACTACAGATGAAGATAAAGGATTAACTAGCCAAACTAAAGCAGATCCCTACGATACTCATGATAAGTAGATCTAAGAGATGATACAATGGAATGCAGTATAAAATATAATGTGCAGCAAACAAGCAAGTGAAAAATCGTTTGATAGATCATGTCACAGAGGGTCCCAACCGAAGAAAGCAAGGATAGATGATGCTACAGGTCGTATGGACCCTACATTCGTGAAGTCTCCTAATGGCCATGAAACTTGGTCTTGAAGCAAAATGCTGTTGCCGGTCTCGATGAAGGACTCGAGAAAGGATATTTGACTCATCCTTTGCCAATGTCACAACGTCATGATCTGCTCTGGAACACCTCCTCGAGAAAAAGGAGGTGATTAGGGTCTGGGACTCCTGATGTCCATATGGACCTCTCTAGCATGTATCTCTACAAAGTAGGAGCATCTCACACACCATTAGTGCCACACATCGAGGGTCTTCATATGAATGCAATGTGACTGGAGAATCGCAGAAAAGACAATAATAGCGTCCCCTGATCTCATAATAAATAGGACATCTAAATAGGAAATGCTCCTTTGACTCCACCTTCCCCAATTTGCATATTTGGCAAAGTCTACTCATGTGAGGAATGCTTTGAAAGTGCCCTGTCTCCACATATAAATGGTGTGAGGAAACTCGGAACTGTCCCAATGTTAATCCGAGGCAATGTGAGAGTCCACTATCCAAGTAACAAGGTAGAACTTGGACCCCGACACTATCCATCTCGAGGAAGCTGGAATGGTAGAAATCTGGTTTGACCCCTAGAGTGCTTGCCAAGTCAGTCAACAATATTCACGATAGATAACCCCTGTGATATACTAATGGGACCCTTTTGGTATATCTGAAATAGGAGATGATAAGCTTGGGAGTACCATGATAACTGATGACCCTGGTGATGAAGCTGGTGAGAAGAGAGAAGAGCTGTATATGGATAGCGTGAAACCATGAGACTCATCACTCTTTGGATGTATGTAATCAACTTGAAAGTAGCCTCATCCCGAAGTGATATGACAACAAACTCAGCTAGGATAATGTGGTGAGGAGCAAAGGGCTTGTCCTAGATCATATGTGCATGCATAGTGACTTGTAGACGAGAGATACTAGTCCACTCTGACTCGGGAATCCCTGTGCACCAAGCCTCTACTACATACATAGTTGTAGGTGAAACAATGGTGTAACAATCTACACTTACTCAGGGCATACCAGTTACGAACGGATCCACGAGTAATCTAGAAAGTAGCATAAAAGCGAGACTTAATCCTAGAAAGCAAGAAAAGGAGAGACTAAGGAGGCTAAAGGAGAGAGATCCATATCATAAGCTGAGAAATGAAAGTGACACTGGAGCCCTACTTATACCCAACAGGAAGCCCTAAAAAGGGGTCCAGAGGATAATAGTCAACTGGGAGGGAAAATAGTGCACCCTCCAAGAGGGCCCCCCTCCAAGGTAATATGTCAATAAATAATAATAGGGCCCAAGGCCAACCATATAGTCTAAATGTCAGTAAACAATAAAATAGAGGGCCCAAGGCCTGCTTGTGCATAAAAAGTAAAGGTAAAGTAGGTGCAACTGGACATGGCGAATGTAAAGAGCCAAGTCCATAACTCTCCCCGACACAAAAGAAAGCCCGCGCCACGAAATGAAGAGGCAGCATAGGATCAAGCAGCAGGTCCTGGTGTATCCGCAACTGTAACAGAGGAGTCAATAAGTGCAACTAGAGCACGAGCCTGGTCCGATAGAACACATCCATAGGCTCCCATGTAGCCTCCTCAACAGGACGACCATCCCACTGTACCAAAAATTGAATCTGCCGCCGACCCCGACTATGATGAAGATGAACCTGTAGAATAGCTGCAGGTAGGAGGGGACATAACTCTGGATCAGTAGGAAACTCAGCATCACGAGGAGCATCATCCTCAATAGCAGCATGTAATAAACTGACATGGAATATATCACAGGCCCGTGTCGAAGAAGGAAGCTGCAACCGATATGTCACAGGACTAAGAACCTCCAATATGCGATAAGGTCCATAATAACGTGGTGCAAGCTTCTCAGTGGAAGCATGGCCCTGAATAAAGTGTCGAGCAAAACGAAGGCGTAGATAAACGATATCCCCACCCTGAAACTGAACATGCCGTCAATGACGATCAACAGAAGTCTGGTACCACTGCTGGACGTGCTGTAGATGTGTGTTGGCCCGAGAAATAAGCTCGCAAGCACCTGATAGAAAAGATGCAAGTGTAACAGGTGTATCCTCAGGAGGAAGAGGTATCCCAGGTAATAGAGGTGCATAACCATGAGATAATAAGAAGGGAGAGACACCAGTGCTGGTACTAATTGAGCTATTGTAGCTATACTCAGCTAAACATAGATGTTGATCCTAGTCCTTCCCTGAAGGAGTAACAAAATGGCGGAGATAATCCTCAAGGATCCGATTAAGGACCTCAGACTGTCCATCGGCTATAGAGTGATAAGCAAAACCCATAAAAATCTGAACGTCCAGTATGCGCATAAGCTCTGTCCAAAATGTAGAGGTAAACTTACTATCCCGATCAGAAAGGATAGTACGAGGAAATCCATGGAGGCGAAAGATCTCTGATAAGAATAAGCGTGCACACTGCTCAGCTGTAATAGTACTGTGAACCGGTATGAAATGTGCCTGCTTCGAAAACCTATCAACCACCACCATACATGAATCATGACCACGCTGGGTACGGGGAAGGCCGAGAATAAAGTCCATGGAGATATCGGTCCACTGGCGATGAGGGATAGGCCAACTCTGAAGCAAACCAGTAGACTTAGCACGAGAGTACTTATTGCGGGCACAAAAAGTGCAGTTATGAATAAGAATGGCTAGCTCAGACTTCATGGATGGCCAGTAAAAGTGGTCCTTAAGACGAGCATAAGACTTTTGAAACCCAAAATGGCCACCAATGGGGGAGGAATGAGCATCAGTCAATAACTGGGGATGAAGAGGCAAGGAGCTAGGGATACAGAGATACCCAGAATGATAAAGACGGTGATCGACGATGGAGTAGACTTGGTGTGGACAAGAAGAAACAGGAGGTGCAGAACTATAAACATCACGAAAGTCAGGACAAGTGAGGTAAGCAGAAGGAAGATCATCAAACCAGGTAGGAATGGTGGCAACAAGTGTGTGTAACAAAGCGGGCAGACGGGATAAAGCATCGGCAACAACATTCGAATGGCCAGGACGGTATAAAATAGAAAAATCAAAGGATTGTAAAAATTGCAACCAACGAAATTGACGATCACTAAGATCCCGCTGGGGTAATAAACAACGGAGGGACTGGTGGTCAGTGACAATGTCAAATGGTATACGATACAGGTAATGACGCCACTTCTTAAGAGCATAGATAATGGCGAGAAGCTCTTTCTCGTGGACAGAATATCGTTGCTCATAAGAGCGAAGCCGACCTGACTCATAAGCAATGATGCACTGGGACTGGCGAAGCAAGGCACCCAAGCCAACAGAAATCGAGGTAAGCACATGACAGCGGCATCAACAGTAGCGCGACGAAGAGTATCAAAGGTTGTCTGACAATCAGGGGTCCACTGAAATGTACGAGATTTCTTTAGAAGAGCATGAAGAGGAGCAGCCACAGTGGCAAAGTGTGGAACAGGGCGGCGAAGGTGAGTGGCTAAACCGAGGAACATACGAACATGGTGAACATCGTTTGGTGTAGGCCAGTCCTGGATAGCCTGAACCTTATGAGGATCAAGGCGAATACGCCCATCACAAATAAGAAAGCCAAGAAATTCAATCTCAGCAACAACAAAAGATCATTTGGATAGTTTGGCAAACAAATGATGGTGAATGAGTAACTGAAAGACAGACGTGAGATGAGACACATGCTCGTCAAAGGATGTACTAAAAATGAGAATGTAAGTGGACGCATATGTTATTCATAACATTTTGGAATGTAGGAGGATCGTCGGTAACACCAAAAGGAAGCACACGAAACTCCTATAAGCCAAGATGGGTACAAAAAGCAGTCTTATGTTTGTAAGAGGGGTGCATCCTAATCTGGTGATATCAGCTGGTAATCTCCCTGGGAATCGATGCCAACAAGGGAGTGGGTAACTGAATCATGCACAAAAGTGAGTGTCTGCCGTGTCAAATCCAGTGTAACGACACCAAGAGAAGCAAACCAATCAGCACCAAGGATAAGATCGTGGCACTCCATAGGGATAATATAAAGATCCACCTGTTCAGAAAAATCCCCAATGCGGTATGTCAAGCCCTGGAACATTTGAGAGCTAGGGAAAGAATGAGAACTGGCAACCTCAACAGTGAGAGGCTATGGAGCAGGAATAGGTAAAGCACGGATCCGACTGGAGATGTAACTGCTGATAAAGGAATGTGTGCTGCCTGTATCCACTAAAGCAATATATTTGCGTCTAGTAATGCGTATGCGTAATCTAATGGAGCGAGAACCAGGACGCCCAGTCCAGGTAGCATAAGCAAGCTGGGCATGGCAAGTAGTTGGGAGGAGGTCAGAAGAAGGCTTGGACATAGGATCAGGGTCATCAGAGATACGGATACAGCTATCAGAATTGTCAGTGTCAGTGCTCTCATGATAGAAAACAATAGTAGTAGGGGGAAGAGTCTGGCAACAATCACGAGCGAGGTGGTCTGGGCTCTTACAACGGAAACAAAGACGTTTTTGCTGAATGTCGGCGAACTCTGCGGAAGTGTAGTGGCGGACAAAAGCAGGGCGAGGAATAGGAGGACGTGTGGCGGAAGGAACAATAGAGGAGGAAGGCAATGTAGGGGGTGGAGTAGAAATTGAGGGGGGACGAGGTTGGGAAAAACGGGAAAATGATGTATTAGGGTACTTATGCTGGAGAGTATTAGCAAGAAACATAGCATCAAAAAGAGTAGGGGGTCGAAAAGATGCGACATCATAGCGTAATGCACCTCGAAGTCCTGCAATGTAGCGTGAGATGAGCTCAGCAGGCTCTAAGTCTGAAAAGAGGTAAGAGAGCTCTGTGAACTGATCTGTGTAGGAAGCCAGGTCGCTAGTATGAGTGAGATTGCGAAAGAGATCACGCTGGCGACTCAGCCACTGAGGATCAATCATAGCATGGCGAAGGTCGCGGCGAAAAGAGGGCCAGAAATGCATCCCCTCCCGATCAGGATCAGAACGAAAAACCCGCCACCAAGTGGCAGCCGACCATCTAAATGTAAGGCGGCTAACTGGATCTTTTGAACATCAGTCTTAGGGTAGATCTAGAAATAAGTATCAAGCTTAGCAAACCAATTCTCTAGAAGATTCCCATCAGAGGAACCAGAATAGGTAGTAAGCTGTATCCGGTCACGGAAATCACGAGCAAAGTGCGGCTCAGGACCTGTCGGACGTGAAAAGGGGTGAAATCCAGGAGGTGGAGGAGCCGGAATGGGAGGTCCACCAAAGTGGCCACCAGGATAACTGGATGACGACGGTGTCCCGAGGATAGGCGTAGCCTTGCCAGGACCATGAGGCTGTAATGCGTCAATCTGGGACTGAAATGAGGCAAGATTGGTCATGACAGTATCTAAACGAGAAGAGAGGCTAGAAATAGCAGCGTCCATGGCCTGACGAATATGATCTGTGAAAGCGTCCTGAGGGTGTTCACTCGTGGTCGGAGAATGAGCTTCCGACATACTGAAAGAGAAATGAAACTAGAGCAAGAGCAAGAGACGTACGGAATCCAATGGACGAACTGAAGGAGAGGACATAAGTTGTCACAATAGGTACGCCATAAAAAAACACGTAAGTGACTCTCACACAAACTCGTAATAGAAGTAGGAAAAGGGAAATCAGCGTCTCCAGTCCAAGTGCCAAGATCGAAAATACCGAGGAATTGTTCCTGAATGTGATCAAAGAAAATCGGTTGCCACCAAACAGGATGAGAATGCCTACTCAAAGAAACTTTGCGCACGGCTTTCAGAAAGCGCCCGATAATACCACAACAGTTGCAACCAATCGTAGATGAAGAAATAAGAGCAACAAAAAAAAAATATAGACGATGTGGTGTGCTTTATCCACGAATTGCAGGAGCTGTCTGCATGAAAGAGGGAAGGAGAAGAGGGGAGGGGTCAAGGAGGAACAACGAGGGGTCAAGGAGGGGTAGCGAGGGTAGGGATAGAAGGAGAAGGGGGGGGGGGGGGGGGTCAGGGATGAACAGCGAGGGGGTAAAGGAGGGGCAGCGAGGGTAGGGAGAGAAGGAGAAGAGAGAGGGTCAGGAGGAACATCAAGGGGGATGAGGGACAACGAGGGTAGGCAAGAGGAGAGGCCAGCGTAGGGGGAGCAAGCAAGGGAGAGCAAGAGGAGAGACCAGCCTAGGGAGAGACCAGTGAAGGACAACGATGGAGGGTAGAGTTCTTTGGAGAAAAAAAAATTTGTGCTCAGGAAAGTGCTCCGATGCCAAGTTACGAACGGATCCACGAGTAATCTAGAAAGTAGAAAGCAAGAAAAGGAGAGACTAAGGAGGCTAAAGGAGAGAGATCCATATCATAAGCTGAGAAATGAAAGTGACACTGGAGCCCTACTTATACCCAACAGGAAGCCCTAAAAAGGGGTCCAGAGGATAATAGTCCAAGGTAATATGTCAATAGATAATAATAGGGCCCAAGGCCAACCATATAGTCTAAATGTTAGTAAACAATAAAATAGAGTGCCCAAGGCCTGCTTATGCATAAAAAGTAAAGGTAAAGTAGGTGCGACTGGACATGGCGAATGTAAAGAGCCAAGTCCATAACTATACCAAACTTAATTTCTAAAGCGGAACTACTCAAGATTAATGTTATGTACCATAACGGTACGCCCTTCAGTGCCGGCCTCACAAGGGGCATGATGCAGGTCTGCGTTATCGACATGTTTTGGTGCCACGTGTCACCATCCTAGGTGGTCACGTGTCGCCGGCAGGACCGTGCTTGATGGGACCCACGATGCTATGCCTATATAGTGGTGGGGTTTCCCTTTTCCATTCACTCAGGCTACCCGGGAGTTGGTGGATGGAGAGCACGTGCATTAGCTAGGATGTATCTCCAGGCCAGGAGATGTGTCCTAGGGAGAGCCAAGGGAGATGTATCCTAGGGACGCCAGTTATCGCAGGAGGCTTGATCAGGCATGTGTTGTCGATAGCTTCAGTGCACGGGGGTGGGTCGGTTGTGACCCTATAGTTACGAATAGAGCCACAGCTGATCTAGAATTAAGCTATGAAAGCATCACATAAGCAAGACTTAACGCTAGAAGCAGGAAAGAGAGAGATTAAGGAGGCTAAAGAGAGAGATTAATATCATCAGCTGAATGACAAATGACACAGTTTCCCTACTTATAGCCAAGAGGAAGTCTAAAAGGAAGCTTCCAGTGGCTAGGGCCCAACTGGGAGGGATAATAGTGCGCCCTCCAAGAAGGCCCCCACTCTCCAGTAATATGTCCAAATGGCCTAATAATGAATAATAAGGCCAAAGGCCAACCATATAGTCTGAATGTCACTAATGAATAAGAAAGGGCCCAAGGCCTGCTTATGCATAAAGTAAAGTAACTCTAAATGTAAATGGACGCGGCGAATGTAATGAGCCGAGTCCATAACTCTCCCCGACACAAAAAAAAGACCCAACTGCCGAAAAGATAACCAGATCAAGTAGCAGCAAGCCCTGGTGCATCAACAGCTAGAGGAACATGTGATGTAGAGGAATCAACAAGTGCAGCAAGAGCACGAGCCTGATCCGCAAGTAATGGTGTATGATAAAACACATCAATAGGCTCCCATGTGGCCTCCTCAATAGGACGACCATCCCACTGGACCAAAAACTGAATCTGCCGGCGGCGTCGACTATGGTATAGACGGAGCTGTAATATAGCAGCAGGTAAAAATGGAAATAACTCTGGAGCAGTAGGAAAGTCAGCATCACAAGGAGCGTCATCCTCAATAGCAGCACGTAATAAACTGACATGGAATACATCACAGGCGCGTGTGGAAGCAGGAAGCTGTAAGCGATATGTAACTGGACTAAGAACCTCCACAATGCGATAAGGCCCATAATAACGTGGTGCAAGCTTCTCAGCATGGCCCTGGACAAAATGATGACGTGCAAACCGTAAGCGTAGATAAACCATATCTCCAAGCTGAAACTCAACATGGCGGCTGTGACGATCAACTGAGGTCTGATAACGCTGCTGAACATGCTGTAAATGAGAACTGGCCCGAGTAATAAGCTCTCGAGCACCTGATAGAAAAGATGCAAGTGTAACAGGTGTATCCTCAGGAGGAAGAGGAATGCCAGGTAAAGGAGGTGCATAGCCATGAGATAATAAAAATGGAGAGACACCTGTGCTGGTACTAACAGAGCTATTAGCTATACTCTGCTAAACATAAATGCTGATCCCAATCTTTCCCTGAAGGAGTAACAAAATGGCGTAAATAATCCTCAAGGATCCTGTTAAGGACCTCAGACTGCCCATCAGAAGTAGAATGATAAGCAGAACCCATAAAAAGCTGAACATCCAAAATACGCATAAGCTCTGTCCAGAATATAGATGTAAACTTACTATCTCGATCAGAAAGGATAGTACGAGGAAATCCATGCAGGTGGAAAATCTCTGATAGGAACAAACGTGCACACTGCTCTGCTGCGATAGTACTGCGAACTGGGATAAAATGTGCCTGTTTCGAGAACCTGTCAACTACCACCATACATGAATCGTGACCACGCTGGGTATGGGGAAGGCCAAGGATAAAGTCCATAGATATATCAGTCCACTGGCGATGAGGAATAGGCCAACTCTGGAGCATACCAGCAGATTTAGAACGAGAGTACTTATTACGAAGACAGAAAGGGCAGGTACGAATAAGTACAGCAAGCTCAGATCGAAGAGAGGGCCAATAGAAATGGTCTTTGAGACGAGCATAAGACTTCTGAAAACCAGAGTGACCTTCAACAGGAGAGGAATGAGCATCAGACAACAACTGGGAATGGATACCCAAAGAACTAGGGATACAAAGAGAATCATAATGATAAAGACGATTGTCAATAATGGAGTAAACCTGATGAGGACTGGACGAAACAGGTGGGGCAGAACTATAAACATCACGAAAATCAGAACATGTAAGGTATGCTGCAGGTAGAGCATCAAACCATGGAGGAATAGTAGAAACGAATGTATTTAACAAAGCTGGAAGACGAGATAATGCATTAGCAGCAGTGTTAGCACGACCAGGACGATACAATATGGAGAAATTAAAAGACTGTAAAAACTGCAACCAACGAAATTGATGATCACTAAGGTCACGTTGAGAAAACAGATAACGTAAAGACTGGTGATCAGTAATAATGTCAAATGGGACTCGATACAGATAATGACGCCACTTCTTAAGAGCATAGATAATAGCAAGAAGCTCTTTCTCATGCACAGAATAACGTTGCTCATAAGAGCGAAGACGACGCGACTTATAAGCAATAATACATTGTGACTGGCGAAGTAAAGCACCCAAACCAACATTACTAGCATCAGTCTCAACAAGAAACTTCTGATCAAACTGTGGTAAACACATAACGGGAGCATCAACAACAGCACGACGAAGAGTATCAAACGCTGTCTGACAATCAGGAGTCCACAGAAAAGTACTAGACTTCTTCAAAAGTGCATGAAGAGGAGCTGCGATAGTGGCAAAATGAGGAACTGGACGATGAAGGTGAGTGGCTAACCCAAGAAACATACGAACATGATGAATATCAGTAGGTATAGGCCAATCCTGGATGGCCTGAACCTTATGAGGGTCCAGACGAATGTGACCATTACAAATAAGAAAACCAAGAAACTCGATCTCAGAAACAGCAAAAGAACATTTAGAAAATTTAGCAAATAACTGGTGGTGTACAAGTAACTGAAAGACCGAGGAAAGATGGGCAACATGCTCAGCAAGAGACTGACTAAAAATAAGAATATCATCAAAATAAACCAAGACACAATGACCAAGAAGCGGACGTAAGACGTTATTCATCACATTCTGGAACGTAGGAGGGCCATTAGTAACACCAAAAGGAAGCACACGAAATTCATATAAACCAAGATGAGTACGGAAAGCAGTCTTATGTTCGTCAGAAGGGTGCATCCTGATTTGGTAATATCCAGAACGAAGGTCTATCTTGGAAAAGATTTTAGAGGTACTGAGCTGGTCAAAGAGGTCATCCATGTCTGGAATAGGGTACTGATTACGAATAGTCAACTTATTTAAAGCACGGTAATCAATACAAAGGCGTTTGGTCTATCTTTCTTATTAATAAGGAGAACAGGAGCACCAAAAGGGCTGTGACTAGGAACAATGAGACCCTGATCTAACAAGGCAGTAATATGGAGCTCAAGCTCATCACGCTCAGATCGAGACATACGATAAGGGGGACGGGAGGGAGGAGCACTCATCGGGATTAACCTACGAAAATTGAAATTAAACCAAGATTTTGATTCTCAATAGTAAGTACTAGTAAACGATCTAAAAAAAAAAATAGCAAATGTAAACGTTGAAAGTTGAAACTTGAAGCCTGAAGGTTCTTAGTGTAGACTCTACTATCTAGACAAATCATGGTAGATACTAGACTCTATAGAATTCAAATTAATCATTACCTGTATGGGCTCCCCGGTCTCTCTTAGCTTCTTTAGAAGCCGTAGGTTGGCATGCACATACACCAACCTCTCCAGCTGCGCAGTAGAAAGTCTGTTCCTCCTCTTCGTATGAATCAGAGAGAACACACTCCAATTTCTCTCACATGCAACTGCTTCGCAATCTTGTGAGAGGACGCGGATGGCAAGTTTCTGCAACTTGGGAACATCATTCCCGTACTTCATCCACCATGAAACAGAGCGCAATTGCCTTTCCCTCAGCATGGCAGCTGCGCGACCGAAATCGAGGCGCTCGGTCTTGAACATTCAACATTCAACATTCATCACCATTCAAAATAGTAAATACTAAATTATTACTACTATTAACTAGCTTAGACTTCAATACATACTACATAGATGAAATTTGAAATTTGAATCATGATTCATGATGGCACCAAGTTCCAACTTCCAACTAGCAAGTAATAAGCTATAAGTTATAACTACCAAGTGGCAAGTACTTAGTACTTAGTACTTACTGCTAGCTAGTAGGTTGTAGCTTGTAATTACAATTTACTAACTACATACTTGAATAAACTCAAGTCATCCATGAGTGCATCTTGATCCCTGGGATCAGGATAGACAGAGAAGACGTAGGAATGCCATCCTTGCCTGAGCTCTCGATCATGGAATTGATCTTCCTTCCTCCATAGTGGATGAAGCAAGAAAGCCACGACATGCAGAGGTTGATGGAACCACTGCCACCTATCTAGAAATAGGCCCCTTACTTCTTCCAGCCTACAAACAATCAGGAGTGAAGTTTGAACATTCAAGTCTCAAGAACCCTGATTCCGATTACGAATATCAAATTTGCAAATACTCATTACAATCTACTATTAAGTTTTAACTAAATTGTAATCATGAATGTTAATGAAGAATCAACTTTGAAACTCTCAACGTAGTAATATACCTGTCAGGAGCTATGCTGGTGCAAGTCTGAAGTTGCTCTCCCAGCCTATCCATAAACTCACAGAGAAGGCCTAAAGTGGAACCCTCTCTATCAATAAGGCGCATCACACTATAGATAGGCTGCATGGATATGACAATGGCGCGTGCATCATCCCAAAATGAAGTCCCCATCACGATCGCCTCAAATCTCTTGGCCCTGGCCTCTCGTGATGGGTCCCACTCTGCCCAATGGTTTGAAACCACTAGTTACCTCAGGCTTGCATGCACTTTTATGAGCCGCTCCAAACCAAGGAACATATAGGAAAACCTAGGATGAAAATCATGAAATAAGATTGGTAATTGGTCATAGGCACCAGGCTATAGCGAAATTCAAATTCTATGAGCACTGAAACTTGAAGCTAAAACAAAATTGCAATTTGCAAATCAAAACATTGGAAACAGGGTAGGAAGTTGGAAGTTGGAACTTGGTTACCTAGTGGGGGCAGGCCTCAAGAGATCCAAGCTGGAATAGGACCTGAACATGCTCAAGACCCTCTGTCTCTTGGTGACAAATCTCACCAAGAATCGTGCCATGTCTACAACTTCCTTGACCCAGGGTAATCTCCCAATGTCTTCAACTAGGAGGTCAAGACAATGTGCAGCACATGGACTCCAAAAAATCCAAGGGTACCTCTCATTCACGAGCTTCCCCATGGCAACACAATTGGACGCGTTGTCCGTGATAACTTGCATTGGAATTCCGACAAAGGTCGAATCATGACTCATGAACATTCACCATGGAGCATTCCAGAATGAAATGCAAATTGCAAATGTAAATGGCAAATGCAAATTGCAACGTTCAAAACAATAATCACGATTCATAAAATGTAACTTACTAACTTCCCCGTCCCCTAACACCTCCAGCCCTACCAATAGCACTATTGCTGCCCCACCTACTGGCATTGTGGGAGTCTCTCCAGAAGAAGGAGGTGGAATGGATGCTCTACAGCGGAGCTAGTGCCGGCTACAGGTGACGGCAGTGATGGGGAATCTTGGCGCTCTGCCGCACCTATAAAAATAATGGTGTTAGGCTTTAGCTAATAAATTATAGTTAGTGAGAGAGAACATTCACTAATTTCTCATTAGTAATCAAAGTTCAAACTATAGACTGAACTTTGAAGTTTTAGCTTTAGATCAATCATCATTGATCAAACAAGATTTAAGAATCACCTGTGGCTGAAGTAGTAGCAGGAGAGTCGTCCCCGATCCCGGCAATCGTCAGTGACTCTGGGGCCTGAGTGCAAACAGTGAGCTTGTATCCTTGAAGACGTAAAAGATGCGCTCTTATTCGAACGGGGCCACCTCCATAAGTGTTCCCGCTACTTGCAAGTCCACTTCTTCGTGCCTGATGTGCCATAACCTGAATTAAGGGTGACATGATCCCATAAGGGATCCCACTGTTTGGGCATAGCTAATAGCTATCTAGTGTCAACAAAACAATAGTATTAAATTTAGACTTCAAATTAAAAACTAATCCTAATTTTTAAAAGGGTAAACCTAAGCTCTAACCTCTCACACACACACACACTCTCCCTCTCTTTCAAAATTCACACACACACGTCACACACACACATACACATGTCACACTCTCCCTTTCCTCTCTCTCTCTCTCACACACACACACTCCCTCTACTTCAAAGTTCTCACACACACACACAGACTCCCTCTACTTCAAAGTTCACACACACACACACACACACACAAACACTCCCTCTCTTTTACACAAACACACACACACATATAAATCTCTCTCTCTCAACACAATCACAACACAACACACACACTCACAAGTCACAACACAACACAACCTAATCACAACACACACTCACAACACAATCTCTCTCTCTCTCTCTCTCTCTCTCTCTCTCTCTCTCTCTCTCTCTCTCTCCACTGCAACTTGTATTACATCTTTCTTCATTAGTAGCAGTATCACCTTTAGGACATGATCTGCGGCTTGCTTCCATTATACAAAGCTATTTCTAGCTTTATACCTTTTGGTTTTAGTTAACACTGGTAATTTGTATTTAGATTTATTTTATATGCTTTTCTTTCAGTTTCGGAGACGTTTTTCATACGCTCCCATGTGGTCCACATACTGGATATGTACTTATTTGTCTTATAAATTCATGGTTATGACGGATCATGAGTCTCTTAAGTCTATCTGTGATGCCTCGGACCTTAGTGGTTGTAAGGCCGTTGGTTGGAACTCATACATGAGTTTGAATTCGATATTAAGTACCGTCGAGGTACGTCGAATTGTGTCACTGATGCTTTGAGTCGGATTGGAGAGGTTAATCAGTTATGCTTTGCTGAGTTCCAATTCGAGTTTGTATCTTCCTCTGCGAGATCTTTGTTGGACCGATGAGTTTTTTGGTCGTATTTGGCAAGAAGTCCTGGCGGAAAGCTCTATTGTGGGAAATAATCCTGGAAAGCAGGATTCCAAGAACTCTCGCGAAGAGAAGATACTTGAAATGAAAGGTCATGTCGAGGCTTTTGTTCAAAGTGTGAACAATGCCAAGTGAACAAAGCGGAAAGACTCAAAGCAGCTGGTCTATTACATCCGATGGAAATTTCCAGCAAGAAGTGGGAAAGTATTTCCATGGATTTTGTGGTCGGACTTCCCAAGTCTGGGAAGGATCACGATGCCATTTGGGTAGTAGTTGACAGGCTTACCAAAATGGCGCAATTTATGCCAACAAAAATCACTGTCAGAGGTTCGGAACTTGCTCAACTCTTCATTGAAAAGTTGTTCAGGTTGTATGGTTTGCCGAACGATATTGTTAGTGATCGTGATTCCAAGTTCACTGGCAAGTTTTGGCAGGCAGTCTTTGAGAGACTGGAAACTACCTTAAGTCTTCCGTCTACGGATCACCTAGAAACCGATGGTCAGACCAGTTGATGGAAGATATGCTTCGCACATATGTTTCCAGGCGACAATCAGATTGGGAAAAGTACCTCCCAATGTTTGAGTTCACATACAATAGTATGAAACATTCTAGCACTGGTTTTAGTCCTTTTATGCTCTTGTACGGCTTTCAGCCTCGTTCCCCTATCTCCATTGGACTCAAAGCTCTCACGGTACAAGCTGCAACGGATTGCTTGCATGATATGCAAGAAATGTTGTAGGTGGCTAGGGAAAGCATTAGATCGGCTCAGGATCGAGAGCCCAATTATATGCTAACCGAAGCCGCTCTCCTCGAGAGTTTGAGATCGGTTATTGGGTGTATCTTAGAATCCCAAAGGACTCTAAGACACTTTGAACGGGAAATGTCTGAAGTTATCTCCTCGTTATAGCGGTCCTTTCAAGGTCGTTAACAAGATTGGTAGGGCTGCGTAACTAGAACTACTCCCTGTTGGAACTAAGGTTCATCCTGTATTCCATGTTAGTCGTTTAAAGGAATGACTTGGTGGAAAGGATAACCTGATTCCCACATATGATCTAGTGTTTTTGGAGGATTTGACTGCTTTTGTACCCCATGAACCAGACCGGATCATGGATACCCGATGTCATCAGCTGAGAAATCGTTTGATTTCTGAATATCTGATTCATTGGAAAGGTAAGTCAGATGATGAGGACACCTGGGAGATGAAAGACGATTTAAGACTTAGATTCCCTGGTTTTCTCCCATAGAAGGAAGTTTTTATGGGGGAGGGAATGTTATGTACCATAACAGTACGCCCTTCAGTGACGGCCTTGCAAGGGGATGACACAGGTCACCATCCTAGGTGGTCACGTGTGGTCGGCAGGACCGTGCTTGACGGGACCCACTATGCTATGTCTATATAGTGGTGGGGTTTCCCTTTTCCATTCACTCAGTCTACTCGGGAGTTGCTGGATGGAGAGCACGTGCATTAGCCAGTGTGTATCTCCAGGCCAAGAGATGTGTGCTAGGGAGAGCCAATGGCGATGGTTGGTGGTATGGGACGCCAATCATCACAAGAGGATCAGGCATGTGTTGTTGATAGCTTCAGTGCATGGGGGGTCGGTTGTGACCCTGTTGATGGGCGGATATGGTGCATCGTCACGTATGGGGTGTGCGTCAACCTTCAAGGCAATTGGAGATCTAAGGGAGTTGTAACAGTTACCCCCTCTAGTGATTTCCCACCTAGAGTAAACATTTGTTGCTACATAAAGGACCTCCAGGTATTAAAGATCAAAATTTGGGTTTTCCTAGTATGCACAGTCAAACCAAAAAAGTCCCCAAATGCTTTTAGTGTATCCAAATGCAGCTGCAAAGCCGGACCTGATGAAGACAACAAACCCACAGCCCCACATAATTGCATCCACACCATTTCACTCCATGAAACATTTTTGATATGATGACAAGTGTTGTTTTCTAGAACATTGAGTAACCTATGCATATACCCAATCATCACCTTAAAATCTCTGGGAGATCTCTTGAGATTGGCATAGTCCTTAGCTTTGTCCCGAGCACTACGGATACTATCCCTTGCCACTTGCAGCATTTCTTGCATATCATGTAGGAAATCCGCAACCTTAACAACTTTCATCTCCACATTAACTGGAGATCTAGGTTGAAAACCATACATAAGCATAAAAGGACTGTAACCTGTACCAGAATGCTTTCTACTATAATTATGATGTAGTGAAGCAGCTAGCCAACAAAAATATCTCGTGAAATCTCATTACAAAAAAATTCATCCAATAGCGTTCTAAGATAGAGATAAGAAGAAGGTCATGATGGTAGCTGAGGTGGTTGATGGTGATTTTGTACATTGTGGTGAGTATATGTGGTGTGTAGATCATGGTTGTTGGCGTGGTTGGCGAGAGAGAGAGAGAGAGAGAGAGAGAGAGAGAGAGAGAGAGAGAGAGAGAGAGAGAGAGAGAGAGAGAGAGATCTTCCTTGTTGAATAAAAGATGAAATCTTAACTTGTGGGTAGACTTCCTTATTGAATAAAATATGCTCATGTGGTCTATATTCTAGGAGCTTGCTGCAAGCATAAAGTTATTATCATACAACTCTTTTGGCTTATTTGCGTGGCATCGAACCTTCTTGAATTCCAAATCAAGTGATAGTGCAAGAGGTATGTGCCCTTCCTCCAATGAATGAAATAAAAACTTAGCTATTATATCCACATCCCGAATTTGAACGCGTATTTTTTATGTGGAATGTTATCTAAGACTTTGTGATCAAGTTGTTAGGATTTTGGGAAGCTTGATTTTGAGGGCAATATAACTTGAAAAATACGTGAACTATTTTTGTTTATTTGGAATGGGTCTAGCTACTGATTTATCATTTATAGAACGAACATGTACTAGAAGAGATGCTTCTTACCGATTGAGAAACTAATATAAATGTGAGAATTGAACCAAACATAAGTACTACACAGAACTGGGAATGTATCATTGTATCATAAAGCAGGTGATTTGGTTGAGTCATAACAATAGACAAAAGAAAGTAAGCAACTATGGTAAATAATGAAGGTAACCAAATTTGTGGAGGATACTTGTAAGATCAACGGATCCTGATTATCGTCCTTTGACAATAGTTGCTTATCACATTATTGATAATATATTAGGATGTTTTCACACACATGCCCTAGGGCATACCTAATTGCCAAAAAAACTCAATCCTCAGTGGAGAGAAAAATAGGATGGCCATTATCCCATTTCACATAGGAAGATAAGGGCGCCCATCTGGCAGATGACTTGGCATGAAAAATGCTGACTTGGGTTAAGTGAACATGCCAGGCACTGCCTCCCAGCATCTACACCATAGTAGGGCGCTTAGAAGATGCTCATATTTGAATTTTTTAGAGGGAGAACATCGTGTAGGTTTCTATAGGATAGAAAAGAGAGAATGAAAGTCCACTTTGCATTAGTGTTCTCGTGTGTGTTCTTAGACCTAGGACTTGGCAGCACATAGGATTATCTAAAATGCCACATTAGCATGTTCCTTGATCATTGTATTGGAAATAAAGTACTATTCATATGGAGGGTTATTTCGTATGTCAAATACTTCTTCATCTTTCTTCAAAATCCACTATGCCTTCTTTATGGAAAATTGCTATTTATTTGATCTCTTTTCGTGAATGTCGTGGGAGTACAATATCATAACAAGAAAGTTTTCTATTAATATCCTTGAGTTATGTCCCCATCATTGGCTAGAACATGCATAAGCCTCCATGTTCGTGCTTGGCTCTATCTGCCATTCATTCAGTTACTTGCATTCACTTTAGGGTTGTTGATTTTATTGCTAAAAAAATCAATATTAGACTAGGGTTATTTTAGGTGGAACATGTTCCACCCATTAGATTCACACTACCAAAGGATGGGATTAAATCATGTCCTGAGACATTTGTGCACTTTAACATCGACCTACACATAAAAATAACTAAAGTAGGAGTATTCTTGGAACTAGTTGAGTTTGCCATTGATGGTATTCTATGATAAGAGTAAAGTGTTGTACGGACTAAATGGGATTCATTGAGATGTGCAATATCTATACCATTTGAAGTTTACAACTTCTACTTTGATTTTCAAGGTGATTGTTTTGTGAGTTTTTTTTCTTTACGTCAGTGAAAAAACATCATAGGATTCGTAGTCTTAAACTATTGCAACTATAGAATTTAATTGAAAGCTCCTTATTACTTGTGCTCCCATCTTATGATTTGACACTTGAGGACTTGGGCCTTTCATTTAATATTTGTCATTTATTGATAATTTCCTATTATTAAATCCTATTGGCAGAGCATAGATCCTAACCCTCATTTATCTCTAAGACACTATGCTCCATGCATGCATTCTAGTTGGTTGATTGTCTAGGACTAGTTGTTTAGATCAAAGAGTAGCTTCAAATCAATGTGGCATAGTTTCGACTTTTACTTAATGTAGCTAGATTCAAATTACTCATGGATATTATCATCTTATCATGTTCTACATCATATTGAGCAATACATTTTCAATACTATCTTTGTTTATACTTTGTCAGAATGTGTTGTTCATATCTGGATCTAAGGTACCTAGACCCCCAGGACACGGGTGCCGTGGGGTATTTTGGATTAAACCTTGTCCTAAAGCCCGTCTTCGATACATCATCTGGATGAATTCTAATCTGATGATAACCAGTTCGCAAATCAATCTTAGTGAAGTACCTGGCTCCACCCAGACGATCAACTAGATCGTCCATTCTAGGCAAGGGATATTTTTTTTAATGGTAACTTTATTAAGCCCCTTGTAGTGAACGCACATCCGGAAAGTACCGTCGTCTTATCCTTCAAAAGAACCGGTGCTCCCCATAGCGACTTACTAGGCCGAATGTGACCCATATGAAGATACTCCTCAATCTGCTGAGTCATTTCCTCCTCCTCCTTCAGACTAAATCGATATGGTTGTTGGAAGATAGGCTGACTACCCGGAATCAAGTCTATCTTATGATCTACAGACCTAGACGGTGGCAGACCATGTGGACGTTCACTAGGGAATACGTCACCAACTTCTTGCTTCAAATCAACTAATAATTGTTCCTCTTCATGTTCATGATCTAAATTACAACACTGACTTCCATCATTCATAATGAAATTACCATCAATAATTGAATTAGAACTATCATTCACATCAGAAGATTCAGAAACAATTCCACTTAAGCAAGATTTCAAAACAAGATAATAACAATCAAAATTGTGAGCTTTCTTTATTAATTCCGCTGATGCAATCATCGGAAACTGAGTACAAGTATTGTCTCCAAAAATGGATACACTTTTACCACCATGATCAATAAACTGTAACTTATGTTTCTTGAAATCAATATGCAAACTATCAAATTTTTTAAAGAACCACTCATATCCTAAAATTATGTCCGATTGGCCCAAGTTCAGAACATGAAAACTAATTTTCTCAACATAGCCTTGAAGATCTAGTTCCAATCCCGGAACCATCATGTCAAAAACTTCAGTATCCGCCCCCGACGCAAGCTTAATCGCATATTTGTGGTCACTTGGCTTGGTAGGCACCTGGATTCTCTGCACAAGTTGAGAATTAATAAAGTTAAGGGTACTACCTGAGTCAGACAACACATTCACATCTTTCCCTAACAATCTTCCCCTAACTCGAAACAAATTGTGAGGACCAAAAGACAATGTACTGAATTGACATTCACAAGTAGCATTAATAACATCAATTTCCATTTAACCTGCTGGCAGATCGATTGTTGCAAGATTAGATGAGGACTTGTTCTTCAATGGGCATTCTTTAGCTAAATGGCCCGCCTTACCACAATTAAAACATAGCCCTTGCTTAAAGGCATCTCTCACCGATGTCTTAAGTTTTTTCTTAATTTTCTTGCTTGACTTGGGTTTCTGGTAAGCCATCGCCTCAAACTCATCAAAAAACTTCTTGGATTTTTTCCGTGGTCAAAAATTTGTCGAGCCCTTCTCTTGATCGTAAACACGTGCGATCCGGATGGCGTCCTCCAACGAGTTCAACTGATTGCGCTTGCAGTCATTTCTAAAAATCCGCGGGTAGTCCATTTACAAACTACCACTCCGCGTACTTCTTATGGAAATGCGGCACTTTCATTAAGAGATCCATGAACTCTTGGATATACATATCCAAATCACGCGATCCCATTTTAAGCTCAACAAAATGCCGATAGGAGTCTTGCTCATCCACAGTCATGAACGTTTTCAGAAACACATCCCGAAAAGTGTCCCATGTAACTAGCTTAGGCTCAAGATTTCTCCACCACGACATGGCCTTACCTCCAAGTAAATTAAAACAAAAGAAATTCGTTTTTCTTCAGGAACCCCGTGTAGACCAAAATAACTATTCCACCTGTTAAGCCATGACTCCACAGCCGCCCACACTTCACATTGGCGATGGTACCCCCTCACCGAATAATTCTTGTTCACAACCAGAAAATCCGTATGAGAAGAGCGGGAAATCGTCCGAAAATTTAAACAAAACAAAAAAACAGTTTCATTTGGGAAAATGACATTACCATTAACATATCTCAACTACTGTTCCTGCCAAAAAAAAAAACCACTTTTCAATCTAGGACAAAAAAATCCAAACTGTAAACTCCAAAAACAAACCACAAGTGCAAGCATTCCCTCCTAAATGCACACATACGCAAGCAAAAAACCCGATGCTAAAAAATTCCAGGTAAAAACCCCCCCCTCCCTCCCATTCACCACAAACCGGTCCACACCAAGCCACTCACACGATCCGATTGGCTCCTCTGATACCAATAAAAGGTCTCCCAAGACTTCTAATCCGGATAGAGCTCCGAGGACAACGGGGAAGTGTAGTGGACGAAACCAACCCAACCAATCCTAGATCTCCTCTGATCTAGCCCCCGAGCACTAGGGAATCTGGCAAATCACAAAGATAGGAAGCGCTTACCAATCCGATAGGATAACGGCCGCAGACTCTCAATGATCCTCATGGACACAGGTGAGGGTATATATAGAGTGTAGAACCCACGCCGTCTGCCTATGCACTAAATCCACATGTAAGCGTACTATCAAACCATACCAAACTCCCATGCATGTCCAATACATGTAGGTACCCCTAACCCATAATAGCCAATACCCACGCATAAGCACAGTGCATGTACACCCTGTCCCATACTAGGATGCAACACACATGCAAATACCGCATGCGGGTGTGACCCCATGGTCCTACTCGACTATTATCTAGATAAGGCCTGGCCCCTACGTCCAAGGTAGCCCCTAATGGTCCAAACCCCCATTAGGGGCATGTACACCCTATCCCATACTAGGATGCAACACACATGCAAATACCACATGGTCCTACTCGACTATTATCTAGATTAGGCCCGGCCCCTATGTCCAAGGCAGCCCCTAATGGTCCAAACCCCCATTAGGGCCGTAACATCTACTAAGATGAGTCCTTTCGACTTGAACTATGGTTTTAGGCCAGCTAGTCCAATTACTGTAGGAATGCCTCATAAAGTGCCTAGTGTTCTAGACTTTCTAACTCACATGGTATAGATGCTTGAGTTAGCCAAGAAAAATGTGAAACAGGCGATGGATCGCGCAAAGACATTTGCTGATCGGGCACACCAGGAGAGTTTGAGGAAGGAGACATGGTGTTTTTCCTGATTCCAAAGGACTCAACTTCTCTTAAGACGGGCAAGTGTTACAAGTTATCTCCGTGTTACCCTGGAAAATAGTTAAAAAGCTTAATGATGTGCTGCTTATAAACTAGCGTTACCTCAAGATTGTAAAGTTCATCCTATTTCTCATGTTTCACGCTTGAGGGTGATAACTTGCTCTCTAATGGACTTGTTTTGTTTCAGGAGCATGGAGAGGTGATGCACGAATCTGATAGAGTATTGGACCGGAGAGAGAGACGGTTTAGAAACCGTCTGATCTGTGAGTACATGGGTGCGTGGCATAATAGACCTCTCACTGATGCTACCTGGGAGACCGTGCACGCTTTGCATGCATAGTACCCTTATTTTACCATTGCGGATGATGTTCCTCGAGGAGGGAAGGAATGTCATGTACTTATATGCCTGCCTCAGTATGAACACGCCGGACTTGTAAATATTGAAATGGCTCACATCGGCCTGTGGTGTTTTGTAAGAAAATGTAAATAGCAAGTTATTGGTAACTTGTTGACCTGCTTATATTTGGTATAGGGTACTGGGTCTTAATTTAGAGGCTACTGGACTGACCTCCTCAAAAGTAGGAGAGTTGACCGGTCAACGAGACACGTGTCATATGCTCATTGGGACACTTGGTCCTGTACATGAGTGACACAGGTCGGACGGTCCTACTCGCTTGCCAATGTGTCAGGGTACTACCAAGTGGCAAGTGTCGATTGTGCATGGGGCTCGCCATGTGTCGACGTTAGGAACGGGTCAGGGAGACAACATAGCTATGAATCATGAAATATATATGCATGATGGTAAAAAATTCTCCAATCATGTCTTAAAAATGGTGGTGATGAAGAGACAACATAGCTATGAATCATGAAATATATATGTATGATGGTAAAAAAGCCTCAAATCATGTTTTAAAAATGGTGGTGAGGCTAATGCTGCTACTGCTATTGAAGGAGGATGTGATACGAGCTATAGTAGGAGGTAAATGTTACGAGCACGTAACCAGTGCCGAACCCTAGGGAACACAAGAGGTTAGATACCACAGTCAGGGTTGTGTCCACCGTACACGACCAACAGGGCAAGACAGTGTGAGTAGTGTGCCGTGGCACGGTCCATATCCATGGCGGGCCTAACACAGCCTGGGGGCCCTGTCAGCAGGATAGGGCCTCACGTTGGGTCTCGTCGTGCAATCGGCCACGTCAGAGCCACGTGGCCGACACTTGGCAGTATGCATGCTACCAGCCCTCACACTGGGCTAGGAGGGGCTTGCTCCATATCAGGGAGTAGGCAAGGTTGGGTGGATCAGTTATTGTTTGCCCTACTGTGGTGTTTAGATCTCTAACACTGGTATCAGAGCCATCTCCATCTTTGGGAGCTTAGTTTCAGCAAGAGAGAAATCTATCAGAGTGTATAGGATCTCTTCCAACTTTCAGGAATTGGTAGAGCAAAGCCAGCGCTGTAGAAATAGCCTTCTTCTGAGGAAATCTTCATGGGATTGCTTGCTTTGTAGGAAGAAGTTGAACCAGATTTCTAGAGCAGGTCCAGCGCTGCAAAATCAGCCTTCATCTCTGATTTTTGCCATCAGATTCAGGGAGTTTGAGCGGTTTTTGGGGGCTGGAATTGATCAGCAAGGCTAGCGCTGGTTAGGAACCCAGAAATTTGCAGGTCTAGCATGGATTTTCAGCTATTTATCTGTGTTTTTCAGCAAGGATTTGCTTCAGAGATAGGGGACTGACCAGCGAGCAGGGTGCTTTTAAAAATACAGAATTTGAGAGTGGTTTTTGGCCCCAAACCAGAGAGTTTCTGAGCAGCCAGGTTGCTGTCCAATCAGCAAGGGCAGGAAGCCATTAAAATCAGAATTTATATGCATTTTTTCGAGTCTTCCAACCTGGGTTTTAGATCAGAAATCTCAGGGACAGGTTTGTAACTTGACAATGAGGGTGGATGATCAGTAAATTGGGAATTTGGTGCATTGTTCCAGCTTGCAGATCTGATTTTTGAGGCAGCAGGTCCAAACTCCATCAGAGAGGGTTCTCCAACAATCATCTACACCATTTCTAACTTACCTTCACCTGATTGCATGCAGTTTGAGAAGACAGATTGGACAACTATGGTTTCTTGCTTTTCTCTCTGGAACTACAGTCCTAAGAAAGAGCTAAGTATTCTGCTTTCGTTTTTCCAGTTTAGTCAATCTTTTTTCTTATTTTCAGTCAGAAGTTAAGGTACATCTCTTTTGGTTCAGAAAATGACCACTCCTCAGGGAAGTTATGTACTTGGCTCATTACATTCGCCGCTTCCATTCTTTTATTGTTATTATGCATGAGCAGGCCTAAGGGCCCTTTTTATTCATATACTGGCCTTGGGCCCTATTTGGTTATATTTTTAGGACTTGGTCACATTGATTTGGAGTGAGGGTCCTCCTATTGGGAGGGCGCACTATTTTCCCTCCAAATCCTTTTCCCTCCCTTTTTTGAATCCTCCATTTGATTCAGGGAGAGGGTATAAGTAGGGCATCATTGTATTCCTTTATTCAGTTTATGATGATTGCTCCTCTTTAGCCTCCTTAAGCATTCTCTTCTTGCTTTCTAGCTTAAGTCCTGCTTTCTAGCATAGCTAGTGAATCTTAGCTTGTAACTTTGTATCAAAGCACTTTCCTATAGATTGGTGGAGGTTGTCCAGCGCCCTACCACCCATCACTTTCACCTTGAACGAAGAGAATGTAGTCGATCCCGCTTCTGCTTCAGCTGGTTATTGCGCAGATGTTCAACTTCAGAGGGTAAGACTGCAAGGTTGTCGTAGAGAGAGAGTGTGTGTATTTACATAGTGTACTAGTACTCAGAAAATGTAACGAACCCAAATCCTGGAGATTGGTGGAGACTGTCCAACGCCCTACCACCCATCACTTTCATCGATTTTTATCCGTCATTTTTGCAGATTGGTGGTGGCTGTCCAGCGCCCTATTGCCCATCACTTTCGACGATTTCTTCATCATTTTTTGCAGTTTTGGTGGAGGCTGTCCAGCTTCCTGCTAACCCATCAGTTTCGTCGATTTTCTCAGCAGTTTTTCATTGTTTTTGTAGATTTGGTAGCTGTTGCCCAGCGCCCTACTACCTCATCATTTTCGACACTTTTCGTCACCGATTTGCTGTCCATTTTTTATATTGATTGGAGGCTGTCCAGCGCCCTACTACCGTCTCATTTTCCGCGTTAAACCATCACTTTCGTCGATTTTTTCGGCAGATTTTCCAGGTTTTCGCAGATTTGGTAGCTATTGCCCAGCACCCTACTACCTCATCATTTTCGACACTTTTCGTCACCGATTTGCTGTCCATTTTTTATATTGATTGGAGGCTGTCCAGTGCCCTACTACCGTCTCATTTTCAGCGGTTCTCTTCATCGACTTGCTGTCCATTTCGGCTATTGATTGGAGGCTGATCGGCGCCTTACTTCAGCACCCTTTCCAGCCTATTTTTCAGCATATTGTGGATCTTGGTAGTTGCTGCCCAGAGCCCTATTATCTCACCATTCTCGACAGATTTTTCCCTCGACTTGTTGCTCATTTTGCTGATTATTTGTCGGCTATCTAGCGCCCTCTTTCAGCACTTTTTTCAGCTTATTTGGCGCGAGTTGAGGATTCGGATTGGTGGCTGGTTGGCGCATATATTCTGTCATATGTTCAACTTTTACCTCTCTTTGTTGGCACTACTGACTGGACGACGGATCAGCACCCACCCAGGTCTTGCTTGCGCCCATTTGTACTTCCTTTTTGCACCTACTTGCTCTCTTTTTGTTCACATACTGCTCTTTTTCCAGCCCCCTATTTCCCTCTCATATTTGTTATTTTGCTGCCTCCCACCCTCCTTCCTATTTCCATTTTGTTAGAGCCCTTCTACTTATTGGCCTTGCACATTTGATGTCCATTATTCTACTTTATCAGCCCCTTATTTTTTGATTATTATCCATCTTGATTGGCTGTTTCTGTGCGATTTTTGGTTATTTTGGAAGTTAGACTAAGTTGGGGTGACGACAAACGTCCTCTCCCTCAGGTTTTGTCTCTTCCTTAGTCCCTATGGCGACTTATTCATCAGAAAACCCACCGCAGAGCTCTTTAGATGATCGTTTTACGCATTGATGCCCGCATGGATCGTATTGAGAGTGTTCTTTCTGGCCTTGAGACTATCATACCACGAGGGGATACCATCCCCCCAGACATTCTTCATCATCCTGGTGAAGCACCTTTATTTCCTATTTTGAGTACGCCTGCTCCTGCTTCATCTTTAGGAGGTGCTTTTGGTAGTACGTTTGGTCTCCCTTCATATAGTGCTAGTCCTTATGGGTCTCCTTTCGGGTCTTCTGTACCACCACCTGGATTTCCCTCCGCATTACCAGGATTTCCTTCTCCTACTTTTTCAGGTAATCATGAGCCCCATTTTGCTCGTGATTTTCGTGATCGCATCCAGCTTACTACTTATTCTGGTTCGTTTGACGAGAATATCTTGGAAAATTGGTTCTCTAAATTAGAAACCTATTTTCTTATATATCCCAAGACTAAAATGCAGAAAGTGCAGTTGGCCGCATTACATTTAGATGGTAGAGCTCAGACTTGGTGGCGTGTTTATCGCTCTGAGCCTACTCGTGAGGGGTTACATATATGGCCTACTTTTCGTCACGATCTTCGTATGGCTATGATTGACCCACAGTGGTTGGTTCGCCAACGTGATCTGTTTCGTAGCCTTCGCCATACTAGTGATTTGACTGCTTATATTGATCAGTTTATTGAGCTTTCCTACCTTTTTACTGATCTTCATCCTATAGAGCTTATTTCACATTTTATTGCCGGTCTTAGAGACACCTTATGATATGATGTCTCATCTTTTCGGCCTCTTACTCTCTCAGATGCTATCTCCTTGGCTACTACCTTGCAGCATAAGTATCCTGAGTTATCCACTTCTTCTCGTTTTTCTTGCTCTCATTCCACTGCTTCTCCTACTTTGGCTTCTTCTACTACCGTTCCTCCTGGTCCTCCTACCGCTGTTTCTTCCCATGAGGCTTTTACTCCCGATGATTCTGATGTTTATATCCAGATTCTTGGTACTCCTGACCCACATTCTGTTGATGAGCTAGCTGACCCGCTTCCTGATGATCCTGCTTCCGCCGCTTGCCATGCACAGCTTGCTTATGCTACTTGGGTTGGTGGGCGTCCTGGTCCTCACTCTATTCGGTTACGTGTTCGCATTTTGGGGTGAGAGTATATTGCTTTGGTGGATATTGGCAGTACACATTCATTTATTAGTAGTTACATTTCCACCAGGATTCGTGCTACACCTATTTCTGCTACACAGTCTCTCAGTGTCGAGGTTGCTCGTTCCCATTCTTTTTCCATTTCTCAGATGTTTCAGGGCTTGGACTATAGCATTGGTGACTTCTCTAGACAATTAGATTTTTATATTATTCCTCTGGAGCACTATGACATTATTTTTGGTGCAGATTGGTTTTCGTCACTTGGTACTGTTGCTGTGGATCTTTCTCAGCAGACACTGTCTTTTACACATGTTGGTCAGCATCATTTACTTTCTTCTATTGACTTCCAGAGTGATTATCAGTTGGTTACCGGGAAGCAGTTTATGCGTAGCCTGCCAAAGGCTCATGATGCAGCTCTTCTTTGCATCCAGAGTACATTAGTTGCTGCTTCTATATGCCTTGATTCACAGATATCGTATTCGGTGGTCGTATACCCTTGGTGGTATTTCTACTATTGCTTTTGTGCCTACCTCAGATAGCCCTCCTGGTTCGGTGGTTGGTGCAGTATCTTCTCCATTGGTCTCTATATCTCCATCTCTTGAGTCCGTTATGGCCGATGTTCTTGCTGATTTCTATGGGGTTCTTCACAGGTCCACGTTTGCTGGTTCCCTCGCTATTGGTGATCAGGTTGTATCTTCTTTCGCTTTATTCCATGGATTTCTGTTTGAGGTTTGTGATCTGCCTCATGATATTTCTACGGTTCCTGACATGATTCATGAGCCTTTCGCCCTTACCGTTACACATTTTCCATCCAAGGATATTTGCCAGATGGTCACTATTACTTATCTAGGTTATTTATATGCTAGGATCTTTCTAGATGAGTATACGGGGATCCTTCAGTCTCCTTGTGTTTCTACATATAGGTTTCCTGCAGTCCATGCTGATGCTATGGCTATATGGCATTCCTGGTTATTACGTATAGCTTGGTTTTCAATTGGACCTGTTGATTGGTGCTGGTTTTTCCATATTACTGCTCGCCTAGGGTGCGGATATCTCTATGATTATGCATGTGGCTCTCTATTTGTTCCTTGGATTGTTGCTCATTGTCAGGCTTGGCATATCCCGATGGCTTGGGTTATTGCCTCTGTTCCAGCTATTGTTTGTCTGGGTGATCTTTAGGTTCCCAGTCATTTCGTGTTGCTCTATATCGCTTGGTCTTCGATGCTGAGTTACCACTTTGTTTTGGTGTTTCGAGACCATCAGAGTACCTTGAGAGAGTTCCTTCTCCTCTCTTGGATATTTTTGGGGATGTTGCTGCCATATACTTCGGTGTTGCTCATATGTGCTTTGATACTCATTCCCAGCTACACGTGGATATTGCTCCGATGCTTGCTACTGATGCTGCGGATCCTCTTCCTCGTTCCAGTGCATTTCTTCTATTCCTCACTTGTGCACCTGGTGTGTACTTTGGGATTACACTTGCGGCCAGTTTTGATGGGTCATCCGATTCCTCATCCGTTTTTGGTGTATCCTATGATGGATTGGTATGTCCATATGAGGTCTTTTTGGATGAGTTTTTCGGCTACAGTTTTTCAGTTGGGGCCTCTACTATTTCTAGATTTGTTGCTACTGTTTTCATGCATGATGTCTTTTTAGATGATGCATTTATTTCTTGGACCTTCTGGAGGTTTTGGCATGCTGCTCTTCTCGTGATATGGGCCTTGAGGGTACCATGTGCCGTTGCTACTTCTCATTCATGGGCCTTATGGATACCTTGGGCTTTTGACCATGCTTCTCCATTCTAGCTATCCTTTGTCAGAATGATCTCTTTATGCTCCATGTTTCCTGGCATATCGCTTGCTTTTCCATGCTATTACAGCATGCCTGTCATCCTGCTTATGTTCCTACTCCTTGGTGCTGGTCTTCCGATGCTGCTATCTTTTCTTGGGGCACCTTGCAAATATGGTTGATGGTTACGTGTATGATGCGGTTATTCGCGATGGGTGTCCATCTCTTTTTCAGTTTCCTTATTGGCTTCCCGTTGCTGATGCAGTTCTACCTTCTCGGGCTTTTTGGATACCTTGATATGATGTCCCTATCTTTTGGGCTGATCCTCTACTAGCTTGGGCATTACGGATACCTTGGCATTCCTAGTTGTTGCTTGATCTTCTTCGAGTTCCTTGGCATTCCTGGCTGTTCCATATTGCTTGGTTTCTAATGACGCGGCCGAGATGTTCCCTTCGTCGCCATGATGTTGATTCTGAGTTGTTCCCTTTTTTACCAGCTGCCATTCACCAGGTTCGCCTTCACCATAGTCGACGCTGTCGGTAGATTCAGTTTTTGATCCAGTGGGATGGTCCTCCTGTTGAGGAGGCCACATGGGAGCCTATTGATGTGTTTTATCATACACCATTATTGGCAGATCAGGCTCGAGCCCTCATGTGACTATTCTTTATTGTAGTATTTGCTTAGTACTTGCTTTACACAATTATGATACTTTTGGGGTATCTGTTGTGACGACTTATGTCCTCTCCATTAGTATTTCCATTTGTTCGTGATTTTTCAGTATTTAGCATGCTTACATTATTATTTTAGATAGTCATTATGCTTGCTAGCCGGTGGAGGGCTTTGTTTTTCTGCAGGGGAGAGTTATGGACTTGGCTCATTACATTCGTCGCGTCCATTATTTTATTGTTATTATGCATAAGCAGGCGTAAGGGCCCTTTTTATTCATATATTGGGCCCTATTTGGTTATATTTTTAGGACTTGCTCACATTGATTTGGAGTGGGGGTCCTCCTATTGGGAGGGTGCACTAGTTTCCCTCCAAATCCTTTTCCCTCCCTTTTTTGAATCCTCCATTTGATTCAGGGAGAGGGTATAAGTAGGGCATCATTGTATTCCTTTATTCAGTTTATGATGATTGATCCTCTTAGCCTCCTTAAGCATTCTCTTGCTGCTTTCTAGCTTAAGTCCTGCTTTCTAGCATAGCTAGTGAATCGTAGCTTGTAACTAGGGACGTGATCAACCCCCGGAGAGAGGCATCGACGAACTTACAGAAGCCTTGACTTTTAATAAGGGGAAAGAACCCATGGAAGTGGAGGAACAGGAGCAATTCGTCGAAGAGCTCAACGAATTGGTTACCAAGGAGCAGTATCTCCACTTGGTAACCGAAGTGGATGAACTGAAACTGGCTTTAGCCAATTTCAAGTCCAGTGTGGATGACTCGTTCGTCAAACTCAAAAGCTTAATTTTGAGCTCCGCGAAAGGAAGCCTTCCCTCCACCTCTCAGTTGTCCCCTTCTCCACTTCCATCAGTTTTGGGTGAGACTATTCGGTCTCATCCCAGTGTCTTAAAAGACTTAAAGCCTCCTACTTTTATTGGTGAAGAGAAGGATAGAAACGTAGATATTCTACAAACCTTCCTCAACAAATGGAAGAACATACATGCTCTTAAACAGACCCCTGATCATTTGCAAGCTATTGAGACCAGTCTTTCCGTAGGACCCATGGCCTATAAGTGGTGGTTAAACCTCCAGGAGACTGGGCAGACTCCCCGGTCATGGAAAGCTTATGAAGAGGCTTTCCTAAGTGAGTTTGTACCGGAAAACGAACTTGATAGAGCCTAGGAAGCCTGGGAAAAAACAATAATGGACAAATCCTTAATCTAATATATCTTACAGTATTGAGAAGCAATTTTAAAGACTAAAAATATGGATGACTATCAGAAAGTCAGAGGGTTTGTCCATGGCCTTAAAGATGAATATAAAGTAGAGGTCCAGAGAAACTCGCCTACTACCCTAGAGCAAGCTCTCAGATATGCTCAAATCTATGATGATTTAGTGGGTAGGAAGAAGGCGAGACAACAACCTCTTTTTGAGCAGCCTCCTCAGAAAGACTTTCAATTTAAAAAGAAATTTTTAAAAAGAAAGAAAGAAGATAAAGTTAAGAGTGAAACTCCTCAAAAACGCCCATCGCTCATACAGCCGTTAGGCCATTCACTAAAAAAGATAAGAAAGATAAAAAACAAGTTCATCTTGTTCAGACAGTAAGTTTCCCAAGTGACTCGGCAGCTTCCGAGATCAAACTGTTTCATGAAGACCATGAACATTGTTGCCAACTAACTTCTGCAATGCTAGCGAGACCCTTCAGCTTTGGGCCGCATGACCTAGTACGTATGCATGGGAAAGTTGGTAACTAGTCAGTTAGAGTCATGGTTGATGATGGGGCAACCCATAATTTCATTAACTACACCCTAGTTAAGAAAACTCAGACTTCCAGAAGTACCTAGTCAGCATAGGTACATAGTTTCATTAGATAAGGGTGAAGACAAAAAAAATTGGGAAATTATGGTAAGTAATCTAAATCTTGGTATTCAAGGGTATAAAGATGAAATAAACTTTCAGATAATGCACCTGGATCGCACAGATATTGTTCTCGGGAGAGATTGGCTCTACAGCTTAGGACCTTCCCTCCACAGAAATTATCGCATAGATATTGTTCACGGGAGAGATTGGCTCTACAGCTTAGGACCTTCCCTCCACAGAAATTATCAGGAGAACACCCTCAGCTTGCATAAAGGCCGAGAAATCTAGTTGCAAGGGGAGCATGATGTTCCCAACAGCCCTATGGTCTGCAGTTTTATGTGACTTTCAGTTTATTCCAGAAGTTTCTATTTCTAGTTCTTTACAACAAAAAGTAAGTAAATTAGAAACTTTATTGTCTAAATTTGAAGATTTTTTTCCTGAATATTTATCGCATGGTTTACCACCTAGCAGAGATGTACATCATATAATAAACCTAGTACCAGGTACAACACCTATTTCTAAACCTCCGTATTGGGTCAGCCGAACAGAGGATGAAGAAATAACTAGGCAGTTAACATATTATCTTGGGAAAGGCCAAATCCAGACCAGTAGTTCACCATGGGCCTCACCAGTCCTATTGGTGAAAAAGAAAGAGGGGTCTATGCGTTGTAGATTACAGAGCCAACAATAAAGTCACAATAAAGAATAAATATCCAATGCCTTGGGCAGACGAGTTGTTTGATCAACTCGACAGGGCTAAATTTTTTAGTAAAATAGACCTCAGATCGGGATATCATCAAGTCCGTATAAAGTCAGAAGATGTCCCGAAAACAACTTTTAGGACTTGTCATGGTCATTATGAGTTTAAGGTGATGCCATTTGGGCTCACAAACGCTCCAACTACCTTTATGACTTGATGAACAGTGTCTTCAGACCATACTTGGGTAAGTTTGTAGTCGTATTTTTAGACGACATCCTTGTTTACAGTAAAACGAGGAAGGAGCATCTAAGTGCGAATTCTTCTTTGAAGAAGTAGCTTATTTGGGTCACATTATCTCAACAGATGGGATTAAGATGGACCCCAGTAAGGTTAAAGCCATACTCACTTGGCTGAGACCTCAGAATCTTTTAGAGCTTCAGATCTTTCTTGGTTTGGCGGGATATTATAGACGATTTGTCAAGGAATATGCTTAGATAGCAGTTCCCATGACAAATTTTCTTAAGGGGAAGGGAAAGGAGTTCATTTGGGAGTCCGCACAACATGATAGCTTTGATGCTCTCAAAACAGCCTTAGCTACAACACTAGTTTTAAAAGTCGTCGACCCCAATCAGCCATTTGTGGTCGAAACATATGCTAGCGACTTTGCAGTTGGTGCACTGTACTAACTCAGAATGGACGACTAGTTGCGTTCGAGAGTAAAAAACTCGAGCCAGCACAGACTAGGTACAGCGCTTATGAAAAGGAACTCTTCTCCATAGTTCATGCCCTTAAGACTTGGAGGCACTATTTATATAGTGCCAACTTTGAGGTCCTGACAGATCATGAAAGTCTCAGATATCTTTGCAATCAGCCTGAGCTCAGAGGTCGGAAAGCTCGTTGGGCGGAGTTAATGCAAGAGTTTGATATGTCTATCAGATATAGACGGGGGAAATTCAACACAATAGCAGATGCACTTAGTAGAATGCTATGATTAACGATCGATGTAAGAGAGAATAGAATAGAATAGAATATATTAATGTCTATAGAGTGCCCTTGGGCACATAAGACAGAAAAAGTACATTAGAAAAGATCATTGTCCATGCTGGACTTATTTCTATCAGCTAAAACATAGAATAAAACAGAAATAAACCGGAAATAAAACTAAAGCTTAACCTCCAGCTATGGTGAGGGTACAAAAGCAGTAGAGAGAGAAAGAAAGAAAGAAGGAAAGAAAGAAAGCTTTATTAACGTCTTTTGGGCACCCGTGGGTGCTTAAGACCAAAAAGAAATTATGTACAAGCGAGATCTATGAGCAAGTTTTTTAGTTTTAATTGTGAATAATTTTAAGCCTCATGATAAGAGATCTATGAACAAGAAGCCATGGAGGTAAACCTAAATTATGATGCCTTTTATGTTATTTTCATTCCATTTTTAGGTCCTTTAGTGAATGTGAGTGAGATACTTTTTGGAAGTCATCGTTGCTGATCTACTCATTTCCAATTATTCCCTTATCAGATCAAAGAAGTTACTAAAATCAATATTCATCCATGATAGAACTTTGGATCCACAAGACTCTTATCTTCAATCAATTAGCTAACATTGATGTCTAGGAAAGTGGTTCCTCTCTCTGGTGTAGATTATATCCTTGGACACTATGTTGTTAATAATTTGCTTTTCATCCAATGTATAAATTACATACTTTGCCAAAATATAATGACTTCTAAAAAAACTACTGATCTTTTCAACTCATTAAAAATGCTCTGTACTACTCAAAAAACGTTTTTGGTACCCTCAATTGAATCATTGTTTGATCTGTTGTGGATTACAATATGTCATTTTCTATCTACACAGTGCATCAATTGTTCACTTACCCTACAAAAAATATGATTTTTTTATTGTTTTGAGAATCTTCATTTGATCTGTTTATGAACGTTCAATCAATCCTTCACCTCAGTCTTGCAACTGAGCTTTAGTGGTTAGTCTAAATTTTCAGATATTCATTCATTTATCCTCACAATTGTACTCTTTTGTAAACCTTATGCTACTTTGATATTTTAGTGTATACATCTAGAATGTTATTCATAGGTACTCTAGTGTGATCATTACCATATGTTCTACAAGCTAAAAGCTTATGCCAAAAAAAACTGACCAACTTTGTAAGCGTTCAACAATGTTGTCTAGTGCAGTAAGAAATCCTATTTTGAAGTTCTTGATTGTTTTGTGAATTTAGAAAACATTCTTGATTGATTTTCAATAAATCTCACGCATATTGGAAAAATATAGCATACCTTGGTCTGTATGGCATCAATAAAGAGACAGCCACTACCATTGGATATGGTTGAGGGATAGATCCGTGGTAACTTGTGATTGAGCCTTGTTAGAGATAAAATTCTCTTAGAGTTGGCCTATCAAGATTTCATGGATATGGAAATTCAAATGGATTCATACGAAAACTTTTAAGACATACAATGTTGAAAACCTTGCTAAGGTATTGTGCCATTTCACTTTTTTCTTTAGTAATGCAACAGATGATTCGGTATTTTAGCTTAGAATATCATGGATATCATGAAAGACATACACTGAAACCAAAGGTCCTTCCTAGCCTCAAGAACATACAATTTTTATATGATCCATTCTTCATGTTGGATGCATCAAGATGGATCAAAAAAGAAAAACAAGAAGAGATTTTTTTGAGCACACAAAGAGATTAAAGGAGGAATCCCACACATACTCCATAATTCAGCATTTATTTCTGTTCTGTTTGATCTCAATTATGTTACTAATTGTAATTCATCTCACTTCTCTTTACTACTGTAGTAGACAATACTAAAATCTTTCTTACACTTGAGTCATTCTTTTCTTTGTGTATATCATATTTCCTCTTCCTTTTTCTTACAATCAGTATCTTCTCCTTTTATGATAATTTTATATTACTACAATGTTTTCAGCACTACAATTCTCTTTAGAGTTATGCTTGTACTCATGATCCAGGCCTCTTATGTGTTATGAAAATAGCATTTATTGATATCAATGAAGAACAATGGCTAAAGCCCTACAAGCAATAGCTAAGCATTATGGTCAATTATCAAGAAAGGACATGTTTGCACTCATGAGGTATAAGCAGGATTAGCAAAAATAGTTGCAACCAAAGGATCAATAGGAACTACTGGAAGTATACCAACAACCAAAGCAATCGGCATTAGGGAAGTAGTAGCACCAATTAGGACATCTAGAACATCCTGAGAAACATTGAGTAATGGGTCCATACCAAAACTAAGATTTTGTACATAGCTAAAACAATCAGACGTTAAATCATCTTGTTGATGTGTCTACCACCAAGACTTAGCTTGCCATAGAAATTTGGATGTAGCCAATGCAATCATATCGACATCAAATGTGGATAGATCTCAAAATGAGAAGCTATTGCACTTAACCAATTCGACAATTTAGTGTCCAAGAAAAGAACTAGTGCTTCAGAAAAGTGCTCTGATAGCATGCTATGAACTCAATCACATATATTGATATCAATGAAGAACAATGGCTAAAGCCCTACAAGCAATAGCCAAGCATAGACAAGATGTCTCCCACGAAGAGCCCAACAATACTTGTTAGAAAAGGAATACAATAATCTACCTAATGACTAATTGATAGCCCTATATATACTATCTAGAGGTCTTTAGGGGAACCCTCTGGACATTAAGACAAATTAGGGTACTTTGGTCCCATAATGACATGCCCTTAATGGTAGTTGGCCCAGTACCTAAAGGTATGCTATGAGGGCGAGTAGTTAGTAAGGTTAGGGGAGGATGAGTCCTTGACACTATGGATCTTGTTATGGTTCTTTTCTTGGGCTTAGGTGGTTCAATTGGGCCGTATTTCTATGTTTGTAGCCATTTATTGTTACTTTTACATCACAAGATTGAGTTTTTTTTTAGGATTGGCTTTGGCTTTGTTGGTACATTTTGAGCTGTCTAATGGTATTCCTATTTAACATTCGTGCTCTATATGACTATCTTGGTCAGTTTCCATTGTCGCTATTAATTGTTAACCATGTTTCATACGGCTAGCTTTGGATCTAATAGCATATTTTGATCCACTTCTCATCATAGTGGTAGGGGAATGTGGGAACATAGAGCTTTAGCAGATGTTTCGCACACTTCCAAGTTCTTCAGTCCACAGATGCTCATATGAATGTTGTGTCAGAAAATGTGACAATTGGGACGTTTTAACATGTGTCCAAGCTATGGGAATATCCATTCCCTTGTCACGACCCTGATGTTCTTGACACAAACCAAGAACACCAGGAAATAAGAGGCAACAAAAAAAAATCATATGTTTAATATATTCTGTTCATATAGCAGTGACCTTCATGCTAAAAATTACATGTATCATGGTGAGTTTTTGTTCACATTTTTCTGGATGTTTTTGTTTTGTTTCCCATTCTTGCTCGCAGGTGTGTTCCTATTCCATGGTTGTTATTCTTGGCATTCTTGATCTGTAGACGGGGCTTTTAGTGTGTTTATGTGTACCTCGTTGTTGTCATGTTGCACTCTTAAACTATTTGACTTGTTGGCCGCTCTTTGTATATGCCATAGCTATGACAAATATATTCATGTCCTTAATTGGCATTCTTAATCTATCTTTTTGGCATGGTATCTATTTTTTTGCAAGCAAAGTTATTATGGCATATTTTAGCCCTACCCTTTATAATGATGTGTTTATTTGACATGTGTGGTCCATTGCTTTAGGAATCAGCGGCTATCACTTCACTGTTTCGGTCTTTCGGCTACTATTTGGCAGATATATTTGGCAGCTTCTTCTTCCGTGTATGGGGATAGCTATAGGTATATTGTTGACTGCTACTTGGGTCCCTATGCTATTATTTGGTGACCATATGGTTTGGGCACTTAGCCCTTCATCATTGATTTGACATCTATTGAAAGATATGTACATTATGACTTGTTCGAGTCCTATTGGTTGAATGCAGACCCTATCCCTTGCTTGGGACCTGAAGACATATAGATAGGACTCCATGCCCTCATTCTAGTTGGCTGCTTCTTGCATTCTATGTTGTCATATTGCTATTTTTTTACATGAGAATGATCTTCATAGTTGCATTATTCTCTTGCTGTGTTTCATTATCATGTTTTGCTCATATACCTTGGCACCTAATATAGCACTGAATCCTAACGAACATGGTGGTTTTCCAAACATAGAGAGACTCTAAACATAGGGAGAAATGTTATAAAGCTTTCACCATGAAGCTTTTAATGTGTGTTATACTTGAGTTGGCAAGCTATAGAGAGCAAGTCTTTTGTTTGAGATATAAAACAGGCTAACATCATCTAGTGTGAAAATGGACGCAAAATGGACTTAGCATTGGTTGCTTCAATTGGTGGAAATATCCATTGACATCAGCAACTTTCTGCAAAGTTTGCAATGATGATTTGAAGTGATTGTCCCCCATAATTTGAAGTAGTTTGCTATATGAATCAATTCAAATACAATGAATATATCCAAATTTGGAAGGCATAACTCAGTAGGTAGAAGCATACATATTTCCGGCACGTACAAGAAGTTATGCTAGCTGATACTCTTGTGTGTGTATGTAAGATCCTATAAGCTCAAGTTTGCAGTCTGCCAAAATACGTTTCAAGTTGCTAAACAATATCATCTTTCTGTTCAAATGCTTTAAGGCCTGCAAGGAGCCTATTAGAATATTTGATATACTACATTTTGTTCGATGATATCACTTGTACTGGTCAGCCATTAGCATTGTGAGTTAAGAGTGTCATATGGAAGGAGCATTGAATACTTTGTGCATTACTCTGTCTCGAACAAATGGCTTAATGTCCTTAATGTTTTCAGTAGATTTCTGCAGTGTACTATCTTTGGGAAGAGTTGATTAGCTTGCATTCTTGCAGTCTTCTTATATTTATTTTCTTGTGTTTTGACTGTGTTAAAATTTCTAAATCATGGAATAATGCCCTTTTGCTTGTAGCTTTTTTCCAGTTGAAACTTTTGGCTTAATGATATTTCAGTTGGAGCTCTATTTTATTAACTTCTCTCTCATTTGATAACATTTTCAGAAAATATGATATTGGAGCACAATTTAGTCGTGTAGTAAGTACCTTGCATTTCTATTTTCCCATGGCTTAATATGCATTTTTGTCATATTTAATTTGTGGTCTTCAGACGAGCATTTAGGATTGGATGAGAACAGATACGTTGGGGATCTTGTATTGGAGTTCAAAATGTCCAAAAATCGCCGTAAAGGTGAACCACAACAGTCTTGGCTGCTATTTAAAAAGCGAGTGTTCCCCGAGTCTGATGAGGCGATAACCGAATCAGTATTCCTGCATCTATCCTACATTCAGGTTTCTTTCGGTTTCTATTCCTTGTCTTCCCTCAAGGCTACCCAAAGCAGCAAACATAGTCCACGTGATTGGCTAATTGATAAATTTGCAGCTCTACCTTAAAAAGTTAACAAAAGATAAGTTGATGATTTGTGCACTCGCCACTTTTTTTTTTCAATAACGGAGGGAGAGTTAAGTTGCCTACTTGATAGTAGATATTGTGTTAACAATGCGCTCTTCATTCTAACTTATCATCAGGATGCTAAAGAGAATCCCTTAAATTTGTAATTTGATCAAGAAAGAGCCATATGACATTTTAGTTATAGTATTAGAAAGAATTTTCATGCAGGATTAGCTATATTGTATTTTAGAAAGATCAGTATAGCATTGAATGAAGAGATCAGAATCAGGAAGGCCACATAGTGTAGATGATAAATGAACAGACAGAAGATCAGGTTTTATATGATGGTACTCAAATTTTCAATAAGAAAGAAAATGCCTTCTATGCAGTTGCAACACGACTATATCCTTGGTTACTATCCAGTGAGAAGAGAAGATGCTGTTCAGCTTGCAGCTCTACAAATTGTTGTGAAGATGGGCTTATCAGATGATGATGCTTTCAACGGGTATGCTATTTGGCTTGATTCATGGTGCACATATGAATTTTGTCTGTGAATTTTCAAATTTCCAATACGGAGCATTCTTAATTTCAGCTCTAAAGTTAGAGAATGATGGTTGAAAAAATGCTCATATCCAAAACTGAATTCACACTCTTCATACACACACTTCCATTAATCTTCACTGTTAAACCCTCAGTTCTCTTTTTTTTGCCCCAAACATGATTCCTAAAGCCATTCACGAGCTTATGAATTCATGGTCACGATATTAAAGATCTTTAAGCCAATTTTCTTGCATGTCTTTCAAGTCCCTTCGTTTTATGACCTTTATCATAGATTTGGCATTTTAAGCAAATAGAATCTTCCAACTAAGAGTATTGAAAAAACATGAAACATAACCAATAGTTTTCATCCCAAGATGGAAGAGCATTGGACCTTGTGTAGCTTGATCAATAGTGGTAGCAAGTGCCCTGGCCTGCTCCCAAAGCAAGAATGTGAGAGCAAATACATAAACAAAATCTGAATTAGCTTCATCAATAGATTTGTCATCCCATTGTCTTCACTCGAAGGATAGCAGCTATAGAAAAGAAAACAATCTGGATCCATGGATACATTAACATCATATGGTTCATCAATCTCCAATGGCATCACATAGCAAGATAACATGGAATGCATCCCAAACCTTCATTGTAGAAGGAAGTTTTGATTGGTATGTAGCAAGGCTAAATTTTTGTAATATCAAGTAAGGACCATATTAGCAATGAGCCAATTTATTTCTAAAGGAGAGACCCGAAACAAAGATGACATGCAAAGCATAAGTGAAAATTAATAGTTTGGCCTCAAGAAAATCTTGATAATCTCAATGCTTATTAGAAGTAGCCTTGTATTGCTATTATTTAAATGCTTGAGTTAGCGAAGGTTAATATTAGGCAAGCCATGGATCGAGCACAGTCATATGCTGATCAGCATCGCACACCTAGAGAGTTTGTGGTAGGAGACATGGTGTTTCTCCAAGTACTCAAGGACTCTAAGACCCTTAAGATGGGCAAATGTTACAAGTTGTCCCCGCGTTATTGTGGACCCAGGAAAATTGTTAAAAGAATCAATGATGTTTCTTATAAGTTAGATTTTCCTAAAACTTGTAAAGTGCATCCTGTATTTCATGTTTCTAGATTGAAACGGGTTTTACATAACTGTGATAACTTGTTGTCTGATGGTTTGTTTGCATTCCAAGAGCAGGGAGAAGTAACCCATGGGCCAGCGAGAGTATTGGATAGGCGGGAGAGGCGTTTACGCAACCATCTGATCCGTGAGTACTTGGTCTCTTGGCATGGCAGGCCTCTATCTGATGCTACCTAGGAGACCGCGCACAGTTTGTGTGCACAATACCCTAGCTTTGCCATCGCGGACGATGTTACCTAAGGGGGGAAGGGATGTTACAGTTTTTACTCCCTGTATCGGTTGTTTATTGTTTTTACTTATAGATGTACTTCTTGTAAATACATAAATGGCTAAGTCACCGGCCTGTGGTGACCTTTGTAACAGAAATGTAAATAAAGTTGTTAATGATGTTTCTGAGCCTCAGAGTCGCATGTTGCTTGGGTATAGGGTACTGGGTCATTAATTCGGAGTGGCTGGACTGACCTCCTAAAAAATAGGAGAGTTGACTAGTCAACGTGACACATGTCATATGCTCACTGGGGCACTTGGTCCAGTGAATGAGCGACACATGTCAGGGTTGACCGGTCAAACATGACACGTGTCGCCCACTAGGACATTTGGTCCAATGGATGAGTGACACATGTCAGCCTACTCACTTGCCTACGTGTCAGGGTATTGTTAAGTGGCAAGTGTCCACTATGCATGGAGTTGGCCATGTGTCGAGATTTAGGAAGGGTCAGGGTTAAGGGGTGCTTGAGGATTTTGGATAAGTGAGCCTAGAGAGAGGCATTTCTCATCATAATCTATGCAGCAAAGGCTGGGAGGAGACAAGGCAGCCAGCTCCATCTTGTGTCAGAAGTAATTTGATGCTTGTATGTGCAGGAAATTAGCAAGGTTTGAAGAGAAGATCAGAGAGGGAGTCTGACAATAGTGCAACCTGTATGTATCGCCTGTCTATCTCTGGTAACGCCTGTATCCTTTGTATATAGGTGATGAGCTGAAGAACTGCCTCAATCTGTACAGGTGGAACTGCAAACTCGGCCAAGAGAATCTCATGTGGAACAGAAGGCTTCGCCCGAATCAGCCGAGCTAGCATGGTGGTCTGTAATCGTGAGAGACTGGCCCAGTGTGAAGAAGGGAGACCAGTACATCATGTCTCTGCCGCATATAAAGCCGTGGGAGTAACAATGGTATCAAAGAGGCGACACTTACTGCGAGCATCCTAGATGGACTTTCGGAAGCAAAATCGCTCTAGCTGAACAAGGGAAGCATGTCCCTTCCCCAGTCGAGTGGTAGCGGCCTGTCTCATGCTAAAAATAGGACCTGAGAAAAGGACCCCCAGTTATGTATAGGAAGGGACCACCTCTAGAACCTACCCACCCAAAGTAAGCTCCTGTCGCTGCATGAATGCTCTCGAAGTGTTGAAGACCATAACCTTGGTCTTCCCAATGTTCACCCCTAGGCCCCATCTGGTACAAAACTCATGCAAGCAATCCAACTGTCGCTGTAGACCCTCTCTAGTCGGTGAGACCAATATCACATCATCGACATAAAGGAGAGAGAGAGAGAGAGAGAGAGAGAGAGAGAGAGAGAGATATTAGATTTGCGTGCTTGTGTGTGTGTTTGAGAGAGAGAGAGAGATGGCCGCTCATCCCATTTGGGATGAGGTGGAGTTGATGCCCAACAAAAAGTGGCGCTGCCCTTTTTGTCGAAAGCAGTTCACAGGGAACGCCTCTCGGGTTCGAGCACATTTGGGGGGATTGTGAGTCCGACCCACGGGGGGACGCTATGGGATCGACATTTGTATGGTCATCCCCTCTGCGGAGAGGGCTCACATTCTCGAGGCATATGCTGAGCCAGGTGCTGAGCCCGGTGAGCCGTCCATAGATGCCGCGGACTCTATTTCCACCGGTGCACCCACTGCCACCGCCCCTGCCACTAGTACACCCACCGCCACCGCCCCCACCCCCACCGCCGCATCCGCACCCGCCACCGCCACCGCCCCCACCCCCGTAGTAGCATCCGCACCCGCCACCGTCTCCGCCTCCGCCTCCACCACAGCCACCCCCACCCCCTTCGCCAGTACTCCCCATGGATCCACAGCCTCCACTGCTGCACCTACGCCTGTGCCACCACCTTCAGATCTGCACGGTCCGTCCACGTCCTCCGCTTCCGCACCTACACCTATGCCACCACCTCCAGATCCACATCGTCCATCCGCATCCTCCCAGCCATCCACATCCCGAGGCACCAGACAGATGTCCATGCCAGGATCTTTTAGAGAGAAGCAGCACAGAGAGGCCACCAGGACCATAGCACAGATGTTCTATGACTTGAACCTCCCCTTTATCATGGCGTCATCCCGCATCTTTCGAGAGGCTATCTCGAAAGTTGCAGTTTGCGGGCCCGGCTACACACCACCAACAGCCGACGCGACAGCCGACGCACTACGCAGCCCTTTGCTCCAGGAGCGGGTTGCATCTGTCAGAGAGAGACTAGCCGCACTGCAAGAGGATACGGCTGCTCCATCATGGCTGATGGGTGGACTGATCGTCGTAAACGTCCACTCATCAACGTGATTGTTTCTAATTGTTACGGTTCCATGTTCCTGCGCAACATCAACGCCTCCGAGGCAGGGAGAGTGCATACGGCCGAGTACATTTACGGCATCATCCGCGTAGCGATAGAGGAGGTCGGGCCACAGCGCGTTATCCAGAAAAATTCTCTTTCATTGGTTGCTTGGTCATTTACTGCTTAATGTTGATACAAAAGTTTTGCGTAGTTTTCGATTGATTGCAATGTGTTTCCAAGCTGTGAACTGATCGTATGAACTGATCGCGAAAGGTTGTGACAGACAATGCGTCCAACTGCCGCGGAACGGGGGAGCTTCTTATGGCAGAGTACCCCTCCATTGTGTGGACTCCATGTGCCGCACACTCACTGGACCTCCTCCTGCATTCCATCGGGCGCCTGCCTTTGGTCAGTGAGATTCTCACGAGGGCACTTGCGATTGTGGACTTCGTCACACGCAAGCGCCGCACCATCGCCCTTTTCCGCACATTCAGCAGGTAAGATACTACTTATTTTTTGGCTCGTTGAAGATGCTTCTTTTTTTTTGGCTCGTTTCATGTGTGCCTCTCATTCCGTTTGTCAATGCAGGCTCGACTTGAAGAAGCCCGCTCGCACCCGCTTCGCCTTCCAGTTCATCATGCTTGAGCGGCTACACAAGCTCAAGGGTGATTTGCGGCGCATGGCTAGTTCTGCAGAGTTCACAGCCATGGACCTGTCCACGACCCCACTGGGCTTGACCTTCCACGAGATCCTCTTCTCTGAGCCTTTTTGGGTGGATATGCAGCAGCTGATGGACGTCATGCGTCCCATCTACTCTGTTCTGAGGCTCGTTGATCGCGAGGGGTGCACGATGGGCCTCATATATGAGTTCATGGACTGCATAGGCGAGTCTCTCCAGCGTTCTGAGTTGGACCCTGCCAGGTATAACTTTTTCCGTCTCACCATCCTTTCTTCCATTCGCACTCTATTTCGTCTTGTTGCCGCAACACGCAATCATGTAATTGTTGCCTCAATATGGTACGGTCCACAGGTTGGAGCCGATTAGGTGGTTGTGGCGGCGATGATGGGATAAGTTTCACCGGCCCATTCACAGTGTGGCCCACATACTGTATCCCCTGTTTCAGAGCGAGAGGCAGTACGACGATGCGGAGCTGCGTGTGGACTGGTTCTCATACATTCGCCTCCTCAGCAGCGACACTGGTATCCGCAGCAGGCTCGAGGAGCAGAGGCTCAGTTACAGGTAAACTCTTGCTCTGTCGTTTGCTTTCGTTCGCTCGATTTCCGTGCGCGGGCTCAAGTGTGCTCACGCACATCGCTGCTCAATTGCAGGCACTGTTTGGGGCTGTTCAGCGAGGACCTTGCACGTGTTCGAGAGAACAGGCTCTTGCCTGTATCATGGTGGGAGAGCTACGACACTGGACAGCCAGACCTGAGGACGCTCTCGTTCCGAGTCCTTTCACAGGTATGTTATCTAATCTCATTTGTCAAACCAGTTTCCGCATTGTCTCTACAAGGTCGATACTCACTCGAGTGGTTGCCAATTAATGCAGGACTATTCTGCTTGCGTGTGCGAGCGGAATTGGTCAGCGTTCAGCCTTGTTCACACGAACAGGCAGAACCGTCTGACGACTGAGCGGTGCAATGACTTGGTGTATTGCAACACCAACACCAGGGTGGTTCGACGCATCACGGCCAGCATGAGGGCAAGAGGCGTAGGCTCTCTACTCTTGCAGGTATATGTCTATGCTCTATCATTTGCTTTCGAATTAGATTAAGACATTCAGTTTAATGCCCTCACGGTTGCTTCAGCTATTCTCACAAATGATTGATTTGTGCAGGTCAATCCCGATGAGTGCCTGGTTGCAGCGGCCGATCATGAGGCAGAGCCAGAGGTTGATCTAGACGATGCCGCTCAGCGTGTTCTGCGAGGTGATCCCAAGGATGATGCTGACATGAGACCACCCCCCTTCTTGCTGACGTTCCATTGCCCTCCTCTGATGATGAGCCCACATATGATTCAGACGAGACGGTCGACCTTGCAGGGGATGGTCCACGTGCCCCACCTAATTCTCCCGCTTCATGCCCCCTTTCAGATGATGGCTGGTCAGAGTTTGCGAGGGAGACAGAGGCTGCCACCCAGAGACAGATCGCGCAGAGACGACTCAGAGCATCACAGGCAGTCGGTACTTCTCAGAGACCCCCTCATGGCAGAGGGAGACCCCTAGGCAAGAGTGTACCACAGAGGGTTCCTAGAGGTAGGCCAGCCAAGAGGGGATGCACCGATGATTTTTCTAGTCGTCTCTTGGCAGGCGTTGACTTGGAGGAGTCCCAGATGCCTAAAGCAGACTCCTAGCCAGACTTTGTATTTGACACCCCTGCAGATGCATCTGGCACACAGAGGGATGATTTTTTTAGCACGGACTTGTAAATATTGATACACACAGACTATCATGTATATTGGCATTAGATGAGATGTATATATTTTTTTACAGTTTATTCGTGTCATGGCTAATTTATCATGGTTGCTTACAAATGGTTAGCTCTGTGAAATTTGAATGGTTAGTTAGAAATGGTTTGCTCCGTGCAAGATGAGAGAGAGAGAGAGAGAGAGAGAGAGAGAGAGAGAGAGAGAGAGAGAGAGAGAGAGAGAGAGAGAGAGAGAGAGAGAGAGAGAGAGAGAGAGAGAGAGAGAGAGAGAGAGAGAGAGAGAGAGAGAGAGAGAGAGAGAGAGAGAGAGAGAGAGAGAGAGAGAGAGAGAGACCAGCACAACTTCATGCCAGGTATAACATCTGCATGTTCAACCATTGAACATAACACGCTAAACCCGACACCCTAACAAATGGCACAGTTAACATAACACCCTAAACCCTAAACCCTAACAAATCATCATAAACCCACAACCCCACAGCCATAACCATCAAAACAAGCAACAACCATAATCATCATAACCACAGCCATAAACATCATCAACCCCACATCCTCAAAATAGGAAATACATATGCCAGGTGCCTCATGAGTCCGGTCACCAATGTAATGCGCGATGTGTCTGATGATAAATCATGATGTGTACATACTACACTGTAAACAGCTCAAGAGTCAATGCTCATCTAGTGACATGAACATCTACAGACTAGTAACTACAATGATCTAATGTACAATCATCTGACATCAATGAGCACTAAGCAGGCTGCAGTGAGCACTCTAAGCTCTCCTATGCCTGAGTCTCCTCCCACTCGCTAGTGTCCTGCTGTGGCCTCTCGAGTGGTAGGCTCAGCTGCGAAATCCTCATCAGAGGCAGAGGTATGATGCCCCTCATCCTCATCCCCGCCCTCCTCGGACTCCTCATCCTCATACTCCTCCTCTGAGGACTCGACCCTGACGATGCCTTAGACTCATACTCAGACTCGTCCTCGGGGCTATGAGCACGGGAGCTCCTACCCTCTCCTGCCCTCCTCCTATGCTTTGCTCGAGTGACAGGCCCTGCACAGTGCACACAAAGAGGGACAAACATGTTATTGCCTGCAAATTAGTAAATTACGATAATTAGTAACTTCAAACTTCGAAAATTGAATTCAAGACCTTAGACAATCCTAATTTCTCACCTGCACTCTGCATGGCCTCCTCATGGAGGAATGCGTACACGTCCTCCTCTGACTGGTCTCTCGGTGGCAACTCTGGAACCTTTGCCACATCGATCAGATCGGGAGTAACCTACGCACATGTCACAATGCACATTGAAATCAAGACAAAATTTGGAGGGCCGAGTCCCGACAAAAGTTAAAATTTAGCTACAGTCCTGAGTCTAGTATCTACTTAGTACTATGTAGTATGTAGTATGACCTATTTAGTATCTACTGAGTCCTGACTGCCAACTGGGTCCTGCCATCTGGGATGATGGATCACATGTTAGAATTTAGAAATTATAATTTATGGCTTACAAGTTACCTGGATAGGCTCTGCGGTGGTCTGGAGTCTACCCAAAAGTCTCAGGTTGGCGCGTACGTGCACCAACCTCTCCAACTGTGTTGATGATAATCGATTCCTCTTCTTCGTGTGAATCATGGAACAGACACTCCAATTCCTCTCACAAGTGACTGCAGTGCAGTCCTGTGAGAGAATCCTGATGGCAAGGCGACTACTAACTAAACAATAAATACTTACCAACAGTCTACAGAAGCGCATTCAAGAATCAAATTTGAGTTGCAACTTGCAACTTGCATACTTGGTGGGGGCAGGTCTCAAGACATCCAAGGTGGACTGTCTCTTGAACATGGCTAGGACCCTAGGCTTCTTGATGAGAAATCTCACCAAGAACCGTGCAGTACGCGCCACCTCCGCAATCCATGGAATCTTGGCCACATCCTCGACCAACAAGTCCAGGCAGTGTGCAGCACAAGGTGTCCAAAAGATGTGGGGGTAGGTCTCATTAACGAGCCTACCCATGGAGACGCAGTTTGACGCATTATCTCCACCTGCACAACCATACAATGCAATGTGCATGACTTTGGAATTCCGAATTCAAGACTCAAGTGCTCAGTGGCAACTGCTTAGTGAACCATAATCCATTGTTAATCAATCCGAAATCGCCATTGAACAATGAACATTCAACATTGACATTTACAAACTAGTAATTACCTAATGCCATTTACCATTATAGGTAAATCGTAAATACTAAATTGTAATAAGTATAATATATATACTTGTACAACGTGTTGTGGTCCGACCTCCTCAATGGCAGCTGGAATATGTGAGAACATGTACTCGCCCGTGACTGCCTCCCCAGAGGATGGATCTGAGAAACATCGTCCCCATGCACGAAGACACCAGGATATTCAATATGTGGCGCCTCCTCGTATCGCTCCAACCATCAGATATGATGGTGCAACCATACCTAGTTGAAAGTTCACAGGTGACAAGTCAGTGGACCGTGGTCACGACTCACATTGCAGTGTTGCAGTGTTGCACAACTTACAGGTGACAAAACAAGATGATAGATCCGAGAGGATAGATCTTAAATTGTAATTCAAATTTCATGGCAAATTCCAATGATAAATGATCATTTGAATATTGACAAATTACAATCATGATTCATGATTCATGATTAAACATAAATAGCTAGCTGCAATTAACAAGTAATAAGTATGCATTGTGGCATGCCGCATGTGCAATGCCACCACATGGCACAATGTATGAAAAGTTAAAACTTAATGTACAAATTACAATGTACATACTTATTACTACATAATACATAATACATATCAATGATCTCAGATCAATCATCATAAAGTCTTTAAAGTTTAGAGTGCATAAAGTTAAAAGCAAGTAGTACGTACTGGGCCCATGCCTTCCTGAGAGGCTCTAGCTTCTGGTCAACAGAAGCCCGCTCAGCAAGAAGCCCCTTCGTCCTCAGGTGCTTGGAAGATGGCCCCTGCCACACCTACCCAATCGCACTCACCGCACTCATCGCCCTCCTCCATGTCGGGTCCTAGCCAGATGAAATGGCAGATCGCAGGTGTAGAATTGTCGAACAGCAACCTCTGCCTCTGCCATGGCTCTGGGAGTGAAGCTGGACACATAGTACTCCCTACCCCCCATCTGTGTAGTGCGGCCCCGTCTACCTCTCGCTCTCTCAGGTGGATGATGTGGTGCCGGTATGGTCATGGCTGGAGGTGGTGTCGAAGATCCTGCACCAGAAGGCGGTTCAGGCCGGGTACCAGGCCCTGCCTCATCTGCAAACCTGTCCTCTAGGCCATGGGAAGCAAGTGGTGAGCGGATGGCAATTGGGGGGCGTGATGTGGTGGCCTCTAGGTGTGTCGCCGTGACTGCATCTCGATCTGCCAAAAAAGACAAATTTGAAATTAGATGATCAATGAAATTGAAACTTCAAACTTGATGTATTATGTGAGTTCAAACTTAAAACTTGATCAATGTTTGAACTTTGAAGTGTAAGAGTCTTAGAGTTGAATGTTTACCTCTCGGTCTGGGCCCCTACCTCGAAGGGCCAACCTCCTCCGATGCGACAGGAGTGAGTAGTGTGTCAGGAGTATGCATGCAAGGGGCAATCTCGTACCCCCTCATAAGTAACAAATGTGCCCTGATGCGTGTGGGCCCTCCAGTGTAAGACTAGTGACAGTATCTGCAAGTCCATCTCTTCGTACCCGACGTGCCATAGGCCGCGGCGATGGTGACGTGATCCCACAAGGGATCCCTATCCCTCGGCATGGCGGCCCTCTCTCTCTCTCTCTCTCTCTCTCTCTCTTTCAGATCTGTCTATTTTCTAAGATCTAACTAGACTCTAGTAACTACTAACTACTAACTCGGACTAACTCCTAAGTTCTAACTTCTAACTTCTAACTAAGTAGCTACCCAGGTCCCACACCCCTCTCACAATGCCCACTGCCCAGGCCCCACATTGAACCCCATCAAGATTCAACACACACAGTGCACACACAATGTCACACACACACAAAATATCACACACAGTGCTGAGTGCACACACACTGACACACACAAACACACACAGACAGTGCACACACACAATCTCAGTGCTCAAGCCTCACACAAACTCACAGTGCACACATCTCAAAACTCACACACACACACACACACATGTCACACACACACACAATATCATAATATCACATACACACACTCTCTCTCACACACAATCACTGATTCACTCACACACACTGTACACATCAAAAGACACACACACACACACACAATATCACACTTTTTTCTTTCTCTCTCTCACACACACATCACTGAGCACACACACACACACAATCTGAATGGCAAGTGCACACACAGTGCTGAGTGCACACCCACCCTCTCTCTCTCTCTCTCTCTCTCTCTCTCTCTCTCTCTCTCTCTCTCTCTCTCTCTCTCTCTCTCTCTCTCTCTCTCTCTCTCTTTCTCGGGCGCGAACAGAATCCCGATTCTGGATTCTGGAAATCGTTTTTGGGCCAGACGGTTCGAACGGTTCGAACCAGGTTCGAACGATTCGAACCGGGTCCGAAGATTCGATGGTTCGAACCGTGAAAGGCGGTTCGAACCGCGGTTCGATGCAACCTTGCTTGCCAAGGAAGAGAAGGTCTTGGAGTACCGAGAAAAAGCGGAGCTAGACTTTGCAGAATGGCTGGACGCTGAGAAATATGTTGAGACTCAACGTATTGTGTTCAAGGATGCTGAAGCGCTTTCAGAAAGGTGGTAGATACCGAACTCCTAGAGCTAGGCAAGCTATGCAAGCTGTCTATGCTCTAGGAGTTCTGTATCTATCAGTCTCCCCAGCATCCTCGGACACACTACGTTGGGTCAGTAAATATTTCTCATCTTTATGCCATTCTGCAAAGTCTAGCTCCGCTTTTTCTTGATACTCCAACACCTTCTCTTCCTCGGCAAGGCAATCTTCTGATTGGAAACCAGTGGGTGTTGTTTCTAACCTGGATTTGAAGAATGAGTAATTAATGACTGGGTCAATTCTCTGAGTACAAAAAAGCGACGCCACCACCCCTATCATCTCCCTGCACTGGAATTACTTTCTTGACCATTGCTTTCTTGCAAAGCTTCCTGGCCAAATATCCAAATGAAAGGGTATTGATCATTGCCCCAGAAGGAATGCTACTTCCTTGGGTGTCCGAGTTCAGGAACTGGGCAGTGAAGCCAAACCCCAAACCCTAAAGCAGTATAACCGAGCATGAAAGGCACGCCAGAAATCAGCCCAAGTCATCGGGCAATCGCAGTAACTTGCGCCACCACCGATTTGCAACAGTAGTCAAATGGTAAGTAGCCTTTTTAATACGTTGCACCTCATCAGTAGATGCACTTCTCAGCTCAAAGTAAACCTCCCACTTGCTAAACCACCCATCGACAAAGTTGGCAGTGGGTTAATGAGAGGTGCCTGCATAATGAGGCGGCTTGATATCCTTGTCTTCGTGTGTTTAATAAGCTTGAAACTGAAAAGGATAAACAGACTTACCAGCATGAGAAGGTGAATGAGGCACATACTACAACGAAGGTTGTGCAGAAGAAGGAAAACTAGAAGGGGTAGGTACATCACCCACCAAGGTCCGCAACATACTTTGGACATTGGTCAAAGATTGTTGCACATTTGATTGCAAGGTTTCAGCGACCCTTTCAGTGAATGAGGAGGTGTAGAAGAAGGAAAATAAGAAGGGGTATGAATGTCACCCACAAGGTCTGCAACATACTTTTGACACTGGTCAAAGATTGTTCCACCGATTTTAGAGAATCTTGCAAGTCTAATTGCGGGGTGGGTTTCAGTGACCCTTTCCACCATAGCTAGGACACCCTCATGGGTTGGACTAGTCGGCAGAGAAGGAATCTTGTAATGATCATTAGATTTTGCATGCTTGCTAAAGAAGAATAAAAGCATAGAAGGAAGATAGGAAAAGCTCGAAATATATCGATATATATATATATCATAGAATCCCATGGTACTTCCATTATGGTACCGCCGGTACCATAATGGTGGTACCGCTAGTACAGTGCCACCCTATGGTCCGCGGTAACAGGGCGGTACCATTTTTTAATATATATATACTTTTTTAATATTTTTTATAATTTAAAAATGCCTTTCATATAGTAAAATAGGCCTAAAAAAATGCAACAAAAAAGGGTTTAAGGTGCAAAAAAAGAGGGTACAGTACAGGGGCCAGGGGACAAGTGCAACAACACATGGGCACTGTGGGGAGTAGACCATGGGGCCAATGGAAGAACAACACATGGGGGAGCAACACATGGGGGCAGGTACAACGACACATGGAGGGATCATCAGCAACTGCACATGGGCGAGCAGGCTGTGGGGATAAATAGGCACTCACAATGCCATTGTGAGAGCCATTGTGAGTGGCATGTTCAGAAGCTCTGAGAGAGCCAGTGAGAGAGCCAGAGAGAGCTAGTGAGAGGCTGTGAGAGGTTGTTTGAGAACTAGGGTGCTCTGAGGAGAAAGTCGATCGAGATGGCAAAGCGCATACCACCGAAGCCCGAGGGCGAAGCCAGGAGGAAGCTCGAAGAAGATGTCCGAAGGCACAACGAAAGGCATCGGAAGCAAGAGGCAGACATTGCAGAGTTGCTGCGACGCTCGGCAGAGAAATCCGGAGCCGGAGCACCCCGCCCCCGTTGTCGAGCTGGATTTGGATGAGCAGATTGGAATGAACTTCACACGACGACCGCTCATAATGGTCAGGGAAAGGGCGGCCAAACATCGAGCTAACCAGGAGGCAGAGCGAGGGCAACAGAACAATGCACCTGACCAAGGCGAGGAGTCAGTGGAGGATTCGTAGGAATGCTTGGAATAGATAAGGTCCAGCCGTATGTGGCGGATTGTTGTTATGTAATTTTCGGCGGTTTAGGGTTTCGGGTTTAGGGCTAGATAGTTGTATAAAAAATAGACCCCAGCCATGTATGGCGGGATACGTAATGTTATTTTGATACATCGGCTAAATTAATATACAGTGTGTTTGTTTGTACAACGCGCGCCTAGTGCTGTGAAATGCAATCTCTGTATTTTTTTCAATGCAATGTAATGTATGTGTTTATGAAATGCTATTAGGGGTGACAAAAGGAGTAATTGTTGTTTTGATGATCGTTTGGAGTGCATGTGCTATCAGTTTGCTGTGGCATCAATGATCAGCTTGTAGGTGCATTTCTGTGAAGCTATCAATTTCTTCTGTTGGAATAAATTGAAAATACGATTCACACACGCACATAGAATTTGAGATAAAATTGAAAATACAGCATCACATTTAAAAATCGACACACACACAATGTGCAGCAAATAAAGTACGTCCAACACTAGATATAATGTGAAAACTGGTCTGAATACAATGGTCAACCGTTTGCTAAAAACAAACTGCTAAAAATAAAATAATAGAGCCACAATCAATGCTCTGGCTCTGACTTAGACTCCGGAGACAACTCAGGGCCTCGAGCTGACTCTCACTGTTATGTCCATGACCAGTACATAGGATACAGTAGACTCCTAGTCTTGGATATGCAGTACTCCAGTGAAACAAGTTGTTAGTTATGCCACGTCATATTGGACGTGACCCAAAAGTAACTAATATCCTTGTGAGGCCCAGAACACACTAAATGGAGTTTAGACAAGGTATGAGACAGTGTATGCATGTGTAGAGTTATCAATAGCAATTCTATGAATAGTTGGTCCATGTATAGGACTCTATTCTAGGTGAATCTATGTATAGGGAACATAGGGCTATGCATGGCTGAGTGCCCAGGATGCTTTTGGCTCTATATAATGGGTCCAAACTCGCCCTGCTCCTCATCATGGTTCTTGATTCATTGCTAGGCTCTCACTCTACATTCATGCTTCTTGTTCCTTGGCTTGGGGGTGAGGCTTCTAGAGATTGCCACTGTGGATGTGGGCGCCGCAAGAGAAAACCTGGGCACAGATAGTGGCCTGCCATGGAGACATGGTGCTGCAGAAGTGGATGGCGATGGAGGGGCTGCAGGCCTCAATGGCATCGGTGGCACTGGAGGTGCTGTGCGGTGCATATAAACCCTCTGAGGAACCGGAGGAACTGCAGGCACCTCATATAGCTGCTCTGGTTGAGACTCTGTGTAGGGCATGCTGGCAAGAGACGATACGAAAATTGCTGGCTAAGGACGTCATCCGGATGGGAAGGGAGGGAGGAAGGGATCTCCTCAACATCCTCGAAGGCCTCGTCACTAGCATCCTGGGCCTGCTCGGGCGACGGAGAGTCCATGAGAAAATCGTAAACTGGGGGCGTGCGAGCAACAGGACGTGGTGGTGGAACGGCAGTGGCAACTGGCGGACGCGAGGCAAATGGAGGTGCGTGTGGCAGAACTCTCTGAGGGGGATAAGGGGCAATGGGACGGGATGAGGATGCACTCCCTCTCCTCGTGCGTGCCAGCCAAGTAGGCAGCAACTTTGGGTCAGCCACATAAGGAGCGATGCAAAACTGGAGAACGCCCTCCGAAATGGTGTTCTCCCCCGCCACAAGACGTGGCCCGTAGGTGTCCAGTAGTCGTCGCTTGACGGGGACGGACATGCTGCCACAAGGGGCAGCATTTATGGTGGCACCATTTTTGGCGCGTGCACCGAGCAAGTGTCCTTTAAGGCGAGTGAGGGACGCAACGAATTCGACTAGGCAATACCGGCAGCGCACGATCTTTTAACCGGTTTTGTTGGTCTTGTCGGCAACCCGCCTGACAACGTCCACCTCGTCCCACAGATCGGAAAGGTCGGACTGCACCATTGTGATGGAGAAAAGTATGGAAAAAATGCAGATGAAGCTACAACTGGAAGAATGGAAAGCTGGAAAAAAAAGAGGATTGTTGAATGTTGGAGAGACGCTGGAAATGGGCGAAGGTAGCGAAGGCAGCGCAAAGCAAATCAGATGCAAGGCAAGGCGTTGTGTGGGCGAAGGGCGACGCAAGAAAGCGAAGGTAGGCAGGCAGAAACAGTAGCGAAGGCAGGGCAGCGAGGGCGCAAAAAAATTTCAGAGAGGAGATGTGAGGGGGCTGGTAGATTTAGGTTAAATTTTTTTTAAAAAAAAAATTTAAATATTAATTATATTATTATATTGTGGTACCGCAGTATCAGTATGGTCCCGCGGTACCGGGATGTGCGGTACCCAGTACCGCGGAACTTATGATATATATATATCATAGTGGCATGTGGTACCGCCAGTATCATAATGGTGGTACCACGGTTATGGTGCCACCCTGGGATCCGCGGTACCAGGGCGGCACCAGTATATAATATTTTTTATTATTATTTTTATTAATTTTTTAATAAAAAGTGGTTTTTTTTAATGTAAATTAGGCCCAAAAATGTGAAAAAAAAGGGTTTAGGGTTTAGAAAAAAGTGGGGACTGTACAGGGGATTGTACAGGGGGCACTGTGGGGGACCAGACCTTGGGGCCAATGGGAGTGCAGCATGTGGGGGAGCAACAAATCGGGGCAGGTACAACGTCACATGGGCACTGTGGGGGAGCAACAAAATGGGGGCAGATACAACGACACATGGAGGGATCATCAACAACTGCACATGGGGAAACAGGTTTTGGTGTTAAATAGGCACTCACCAAGCCATTGTGAGAGGCATTGTGAGAGGCATTTTCAGAGGCTATGAGAGAGCCAGTAAGAGGCTGTGAGAGAGAGGTTGTGAGAGGCATTGTGAGAGAGCCAGTGAGAGCCAGTGAGAGGCCGTGAGAGCCAGTTTGAGAAACAGGGTGTCATGAGATGGCGGAGTGCATACCACCGAAGCCCGAGGGCGAAGCTAGGAAGAAGCTCGAGGAAGATGTCCGAAGGCACAACGAAAGGCATCGGAAGCAAGAGGCAGAAATCGCAGAGATGCTGTGACAGACTCGACAGAGAAATCCGGAACCTCAGCCACTCGCACCCTCTGTGGCCCCTGCCCCCGCTGTCGAGCTGGATTTGGATGAGCAGATTGGAATGAACTTCACACCACGACAGCTCATCATGGTCAGGAAAAGGGCTAACCAGGAGGCGGATCGGGCTAATTGGGAGGCAGAGCGAGAGTGACAAAACAATGCACCTGACGAGGGCAGGGAGTCAGTGGAGGATCCGTAAGAATGTTTAGAATAGATAGGTCTAGCCATATGTGGTTGACTGTTGTTATGTAATTTTCGGCAGTAGATGAGGTAGCATTTAGTGTCTAACATAGTGTAAAGAATAGCCCCAGCCGTATATGGCGGGATACGTATTGTTATTTTGATACATCTGTTGAATTAATGTACAGTGTGTTTTTTGTGCAACGCGTGCCCGGTGTATTGCAATGTAATGTATGTGTTTATGAAATGCTATTAAGGGGGGTGTATTTCTGTGAAGTGCATCTGCTATCAATCTCTGCAGTTGAAACTAATTGAAAATACGATTTACACACGCACATACAATTCGAAATAAAATTGAAAACAGAGCATCACATTTACAAATCGACAAATACACAATGTGCAGCAAATAAAGTACGTCCAACACTGGATATAATATGTAAAATGGTCGGAATACAATGTTCGACCATCTAGCCGCCAAACATGGAACATGATATCAAACTGCTAAAAACAAAATAACAGAGCCACAATCAATGCTCTGGCTCTGACTCAGACGAATGCTCCGGAGACAACTCAGGGCCCCGAGTTGACTCTCGCAACCGATATCTATGCCTGTCTGGAACTGGCATGGGCTGTGTATCCGAGGAGGAGGACTCATCATCCACATCCTGCCAATTTGCCTCCGCATTAGCCCCCAAGCAAGCCAAACCAACTAGACCTGCTCCTGCTGAATGTGACTATGTATCTCTAGCTGTACCTAGAGCCCTGTGAGGTCGTCCTCTCTTCACTGGCTGTTTCTGTGCTGTGCCTCTCTTGTTCGGTGCACCCTTGGGCCTTCCTGGTCTCTTGCGGACAAGGGGAGCTATCAATGCGTCATCACCCCCATGCAAATCACCTGGCTGGCTAGGCTTGGCCCAAGCTGAGGCCGGCTGGGATAGGGAAGCCAGAGAGGGGTATCCCTGAGCAGCTGAGCGGGGAGGATGAGCCTATGGAGTGTGTGCCCGTGGGGATGCTGCAGGTGGAGGAACTAGCTGTGCAGGAGGCAAGTATAGCGGCGATATGTACTGAAAGGGGCGCTATGGTGGTCGGTACTGGTACATCCTGGGTGCTTCCAAAGGAGGAGCCATTGGAGTGGGTGCTGCCAAAGGAGGAGGATGTGAAGTGGGTGCTACCATGGGAGGAGCCACTTCGGATGTGGGCACTGCAAGAGAAAACCTGGGCACAGATGGTGGCCTGCCATGGAGACCTGGTGCTGCAGAAGTGGACGGTGATGGAGGGGTTGCAGGCCTCAATGGCATCGGTGGCACTGGAGGTACTGTACAGCACACATATACCCTCTGAGGAACTGAAGGAACTGGAGGAACTGGAGGCACCTCATGTAGCTGCTCTAGCTGAGACTCTGTGTATGGCATGCTGGCAAGAGATGATGGGGGTGCCCTGACACTCGGCATCTGCTGGGCCTCTGAATCCAATGTGGCAATCAAGTCGTCTAGCTGGGCATCTGAATACAAATGCTCTGGGCTTTGGGCCTCATCCTGTGCACCATCCTCTGAATCATCCCATACCTCATCCCGTGCCTCATCATGTGCACCCTTGTAGACCTTGCATGGCCTCCCAATCGGTGCAATGAAAGTCATTTAGTGTCTCCTCTGGTGTGTTGTCGTCGTAGTAAAGGCCATGACTCTGTACTGCACGCATCCAAACAGCTGCGGGACCGGCATGTAAATCACTCTGCCCTCTATCAAGAGCCTCCTCCATCATATCGACATAGGTAGGTATGCCACTGGCCCCCCTTGTGTGCCCTGCCTGTCTCCCAGTATAACCTGTGCCATGTGCCCCACCTCTGCCACGTGATGTACCTGTGACCCCTGCCCGTGGCATGTGCCCAACACCTGTATCATCTGCCTCATCCCACTCTGATCTGGCAAACACAACCCGAATGGGCTCATCCTCATACTGCTCATCCTCTGACACTGGCTCATCTGCCTCATACAATGGAGGCTCTCTGTGCTCAAGCCCAAGCTCTCTCTCTCTCTCATCTCGGCAAGCTCCCTCTCTCTCTCTGCCATCAACTGTGTGCCCAAGTCATCTGCAGGCATGGGATGGGTGCTGTCCGTAGGCAAGTCAACCTGGCGCACCAAATCAGATATCTTCGTCTGCAAGGTTAAAATTTTGCATCTTAGAGAGACAACTTGATCAGGAAATGAAACCAACGTATTAGTGAGCCATCAACCAATATGCTATGGGAGAATAGCCTATCGCCTGCAATGCACTCGTAATGGTCGGCAGTCTCCTGGCGAGACGTCTGTTGGTGCTACAGAACACCAACCGCTCCAATTGACTCACTGACAGCCTGTTTCTTCTCCTCGTGTGAATGAGGGCCCATGTGCTCCAATTACGCTCACACACGGAGGCAGCGCAATCTTGTGGTAGAGGAAGAGGGGATGCAGTATGTGTGCAACGCTGTGGATACTCCTATGGAAGTGTTCCACCGCGTCTCCCAGATGATCGATCATCCTGCATGTGAGAGGCATGTGGTTTAGGGCATTACATCGATAGAAAAACAAACTAGCAAGACCAATTACATTACTATACTGCTTACCTCTCTGGCTGCAAGATGGGCAGCTGTAGGAACTGTCCAATCCGATCCATGAGCTTATACATCAGTCCAAGTGTGGACCCCTCGCTGTCAGCCATGCGGAGCACAATGTAGAGTGGTTGAAGAAGTCCTGACAATGTCTGCACATCCCTCCAGAACTGGTCTCCCCTCACCGTGGAAGAAAAGTGTTCCCCATCCTCTGTGCGCTGAAACGTACTGGCATGCCAAAGATCGTTGGCAACCATCTGTAGAAGTTGTGCCCTGCACCTGATCAGACGGTCGATGACGTCTAAGTCGAATGCAAAGCGTGTGGGGGTTGGCTTCCGTAGGTCCAAATGGCTGAACACCCGGAACATTGCAAGAACGCGCCTCTTCCTGGTGACAAAAGTCACCAGGAAGAGGGCCTCACAGACGATGGCTCTAACCCAGGGAAGTGCACCTATGTCCCCCATGAGAAGGTCTATGTCGTGCGCTGCACAGGGGGTATGGACGATGTGAGGGAACTCGGCCTCTAGCAGGACACCCATCTGAATGCAATTGCTGGCATTGTTCGTCACCATCGTAGCGACATGCTGGGGGCCTATGGACAGGATGGAAGACTTGATGACATCGTACATGAACTCTGCAGATATGACTCTCCCCCCCCTGCTGCAATCCACGGCCCTCAAAAATTGTGCCCATGCAGCTGGAGACCAAGATGTTGAGGATCGGCCTCCTCCTGACATCAGTCCAGCCATCGGACATGATGCTGCAACCGTATGTGGCCCAGTGGCGGCGTAGAGGCTCCATCTCTCTATACAAGGACTCGACCCTATCTCTCAGCATGTGTGTGCGGACAACCTCTGAACTAGGGACTCTCCAGCTAGGGCAGACAAACTGTGCAAGGCCTAAGGCCCTTCTGAAGGGCTCAGAGTCGGTGATGGCAAATGGAAGGTTCAACTCATAAATCAAACTGGCCACAACCTGTGTGGCCTCTCTGTCCATGTGCGGCTGATGCGCGCTGCGAATGCTCTGCTGCCTAAGAACTCTCCCAGCTGGGCGACGGGTAGCGGACCTCCAGCATGGTGCACCAACCGTGACGGGAATGGATGATGACACGACAGGCTGGGCACTAGTGGATGCATCGGCTGTAGACGTGGAACGGGGAGAGCGGGATGCACTGGCAGGGATGGGTGCAGCAGCATAAGTGGGGTGCACTGGTGGAGGGGCAGAAAACTGCTGGCTAGGGAGGTCATCCGGATGGGAAGGGAGGGAGGAAGGGATCTCCTCAACATCCTCGAAGGCCTCGTCACTAGCATCCTGGGCCTGCTCGGGTAGCGGAGAGTCCATGAGAAAGTCGTAAATTGGGGGAGTGCGAGCAACAGGACATGGTGGTGGAACGGCAGTGGCAACTGGCGGACGCGAGGGGACGGGTTCTACCGTCATGGAAGAAACACATGCACATTGATGTGATACATAGATGCTATTAACATTATAAACATTAGATCAAAATGTTATAAGTAATGTTCTATTGTTAAATCTAAATGTAATTGGGATAATAAAGGCCAAGCCCATAGGCTACGACTGGGGGCTTATTTTTGGTAGTGATACTAAGTTAGAACAGACTTAGTCTTAAGCATAAGTTAGACTAAGGTCAAAGTTAGACCTAAGTCAAAGGCTGACCAAGACATGCATATGCACACTCATGAGAAGAGTGACAAGAATCAATGCATGTTGGGCCTATTCCCTTTTGGTTTGTTCAATAGTAGGGTGGTCAATGTGTGTGGACGTGCATGATACCAGCACAATGGTGACACTTGTTGCATGAATTGTATCTTCCAAGAGTGTCGACAAATTAGCTATGAGTGGAGATGTGGGGGGGGGAGGTTCATTATAGCTATTTTGGGAGCACTAACATAGGTGTGTGACTCTTCTTGTTAGCATATAGTTGTGTACCAACATTGTTAGGTATTTCATTGCACCTAATGATTAGTCACATGGGCTTCCTTCCCAATTGACGTTAGAGAGCTCATGCACCAAGTTGAGGGTTAGTTGAGTTAGAAAATTAGCCGCACTAGGCACTCTCTGAGGAATTCCTACCGTAACAGGGCTAGCTGGCCTAAATCCATAGTTAAGCTCGAAAGGACTCATCTTAGTACTCACATTTTTCTTGTCATTGTAAGCAAACTCCAACAGTGGCAAGTACTTCTCCCACTGAGTTTGCTTATCCCCAACAAATGCCCTAAGCATATCCTCTAAGGTCTGGTTGACTCTCTCAGTTTGGCCATCCAAATGATTGAGGACTATCTTGCCAAGGGGCAAGTAAGACCTAGCTTCTCCCCCTTTGCCTCTCCGATCATTCTGGTAAAAAAGAAGGATGGGTCTTGGAGAATGTGTGTGGACTATCGAGGCTTGAACAAGATTACTGTTAAGCATCGATATCCTATGCCACGTATAGATGATCTTTTGGATGCCCTCCATGGTGCTACAGTGTTTAGCAAAATTGACCTAAAGAGTGGTTACCACCAGGTGAGAGTTCGAGAAGAGGATGTGCATAAAACTGCCTTCCGAACTTGTTTTGGACACTATGAATTTTTAGTTATGCCCTTTGGATTGACTAACGCCCCTGCAACATTTATGATGTTAATGAACGATGTGCTTAGACCGTTTATGGGCAAGTTTGTAGTTAATTTTGTTGATGACATACTTGTTTACAATTGTGGTGATGCTATGCATGTCAATCACCTAAGAACTGTGTTATCAACTTTGAGGGAAAATACATTGTTTGCTAATGATAAAAAAAGTGAATTGTTTAAAAAGGAAATAACATATTTGGGTTTTATAGTGTCAGCAGATGGAATAAAATTGGATCCGCAGAAAGTTGTTGTTCTTCTTGCCTGGCCTGTTTCTACAGACTTGACGGCACTAAGAAGCTTTCTAGGGTTGGCTGTGTTTTATCGTAAAGGTGTGAAGAATTATTCACACGTAGCTCCACCATTGACCGATATGTTACAGAAAAATAAATGGAAACAGTGGACAGAAGTTCAGCAGCGAAGTTTCGATGCTTTGAAACAAGCTGTGGCTGACTTTGTCACTTTAAAAATTGTTGACTCTCAAAAACCATTTGTCGTAGAAACGGATGCAAGTGACATCGCCGTTGGGGCAGTTCTGATGCAAGAGGGTAGGCCTGTGGCCTTTGAAAGCAAGAAGCTCAACCCTGCACAGAAGAATTATCCAACTCATGAGAAAGAGTTGTTTGTCATTATCCACACTTTGAAGGCATGGAGGCATTATTTGTATGGTGCGGAATTCTATCTGTACACCGACCATAACACTTTGAGATATTTCTGCAACCAGCCGGACCTAAGAGGGCGGCAAGCCAGGTGGGCTAAGTTGATGCAGGAATTTCACATGGAAATTCGGTACAAGAAAGGTGCCGAAAATCGTGTGGCTGATGCATTATCTTGGATATTGTATCAGATGTCTTTTGTGGTCATAGAAAATGACCTGATTGTTGAGATTAGACAGGCTCAGCAAGAGGATCCTCATTGTCAAGGAATTGTGAGGGAGGCAAATCTTGCGCAAGTAGAATCTCAGGATGAGAGTTCTGGTCTCTTGACTCACACTTACCTTAAATATACCATAGAAGATGGTATGATCAGGATAAATGGCAAACTTCTCATTCCAGCTTGTGAGGAGATGTGTAGGAAGATTGTCCATTTATGTCATGATAGCCCTAGTGCAGGTCATCCTGGTGTGGATAAGACCTATGAGTTGATCTTACGTAACTTCTGGTGGCCTAAGTTTAAAAAAGATGTTTACCATTACGTGATGCACTGTTTGAAGTGCCAAGTCACTAAAGCGGAAAGGATTAAACCTCATGGAGTTTTACACCCACTACCTGTGCCAGAAGGAAGATGGGAGAGTATCTCCATGGATTTTGTCACCAACTTGCCTCGCACGCAGTTGCAGCATGATTCTATCTTGGTCGTAGTTGACAGACTCACGAAAATGGCTCTTTTATTCCAACACGTAAAAATATTGATGCGGCTGGAGTAGCTAATTTGTTTATTGAGCATGTGTTTAGACTTCATGGATTACCGTTATCCATAGTGTCTGACAGGGATACTCGATTCACTGGAAACTTTTGGACTGCAGTTATGGCCAAACTTGAAGTCCAATTGAGAATGAGCAGTACGGAGCATCCTCTTTCAGACTCATTCTATAAGGTGGTCTATTAACAGGAGATGATCCAGGAATTAACTCGATTCTATGCTCCACATTTCTCTTAGGGGGTAAAATAGATGGAAGTTCATTCGTGAACACATCTACAAACTCCTCCCTAATTTGGCAATTTAGGTTCTTAGTAAGGTTAGTTTGTTCTTGACATACATCAGACTCATTAGCGGAAACAGACATATCATACAAGAAACAAACATACATGCACTTACACCGAACCTTACGCAACTGCATTGTCGTGATCAAAGGTCCTAGAGGCATATCAGGCTCTCCACGCAGGACGTGAATCTTACCATCGTGCTGGAACTGATAAGCGATGTAGGGTTTCTTAGCCACATGACAACAAATTCCAAGCACCACATCAAAGCGAGCCAAATGGGTAATCTCAAAATCTAACTCCTCAGTATAGCTCTGAATGGTTAAAGGCGTACCCACAACCTTGGCATCCCACACTTCCGCACCCTTTCCATCAGCCATTTTGACTGTGTACTGGTACAGGGATGGTTGTGTGCTCACTCTCAACCGTTTAATCAAAGCGGAGTTAATGACGTTATGCGAGGACCCAGTGTCAAATAGAATCGAAACATCTCTACCACACAGCTGTCCACGCATAACAATCAAAGAGGTGCAAGGAAACTATACCCGTGTTGTGCCGCTCTTGACAACTGTGGCAAAGGAACTGAGTCCACCTTCCGAATCACCGACATGTTCATTAACTGTGGAACATCAGGAGGTTCTTCTTGTCTCAATTCCTCAATTTTCATAGGATCTGCCTCCTCAACTTGCAAACTGTAGGTGGTCCATGAGGGATTGCGAGAACACTCCTTCCACCTATGCCGCCCTAGACAGCCAAAGCAAAGGTTTTCTTTCTTTGCCCGCTCCAAGTCCTGCGCCGATAGCGTAGAAAAGCGCTGGCCCCCTTGGGCATTGGACGTCCCATACCACCCTTTGCCTTTTGAGGCGCCCGCACCTTTACTCTTTTTCGCACTCTGAATTTGCTCTTGTGAGGATTGATGTAATAGATCCTAACACCACAGTAGGGCAAACACTAACTGATCCACCCAACCTTGCCTACTCCCTGATATAGAGTAAGCCCCTCCTAGCCCAGTGTGAGGACTGGTAGCATGCAACTTCCAAGTGTCGGCCACGTGGCACTGACGTGGCCGACTGCACGTCGGGACCCAACTGGGGGCCCTATCCTGCTGACAGGGTCCCTAGGCTGTGTTAGGCCCGCCATGGCTATGGATCGTGCTGGGGCACACTACTCACACTGTCTTGCCCTGTTGGTCATGTACGCTGGACACGACCCTGACTGTGGTATCTGACCTATCTGTGTTCTCTAGGGTTCGGCACTGGTTACGAGCTCGTAACACTCCCTCCCCCTTAAGAACCGTCTTGGTCCTCTAAGACAAAGTCTGGAAAAATCTTGCGAAGGACGCTGCCTCTTTCCCAAGTGGCATTCTCAACAGGCTGATCATTCCACTTAACCAGATATTCTCGGTATAGAGTATGACGAGTCTGCGTCTCTCTACTATCAAGAATTTCCTCTGGTTCATGTGGAGGTTGTTGAGGATCCAATGGGAGAACTAGAACACTGTCCCCTACCAGATTGTCTGATCTGGTTAAGGCTTTTCGTAACTGACTTACATGAAAGACTGGAAAAACCTTACTGCTGTGTGGGAGTTCTAGTTCATAGGTGACCTCGCCTAGTCTCTTACTGATGGTAAAGGGACCACAATACCTTGGAGAGAACTTAGCACACACTCCTGATTTGAGGGTTTTAGAGTCAACTGGGACTCTCAAGTAGACTTTCTCACCAGTGGAGAACTGCACATCCCGTCTGTGTGGATCTGCATAATGCCTGGCTCGATCCTGGGATTGTCTAATGCTACGCTTAGCATGTTCTATCATCTGGTTTAGGTCTTCTAAAAAGTTTCTGTCTGCTTCAACTTTTTCTTGTTTAAACCCTACAGCTGTGGGTGAGCGTGGCTGAAAACCGTACATCAGCATAAATGGGCTGTATCCCGTAGCTGAATGTTTGGTACTGTTGTAAGCAAACTCTAATATCGAGAGATACTCCTCCCAATTAGTCTGCCTCTTGCTGACGTATGCACGAAGCATATCCTCCAGCACTTGATTTACCCTTTCTGTTTGACCGTCCGTCTGTGGATGGTCGGTGGTACTCATATTAAGTTTAGTATGGAGATGATGGAATACTGCCCTCCAAAAATTTCCAGTAAACTTACTGTCCCGGTCGCTGACTATGCCGAAAGGTAGACCGTACAATTTAAATAGCCCGTCTACAAACAACCTCGCTAACTCTGGAGCTCTAACGGTTGTTTTGGTCGGAATAAAATGAGCCATTTTGGTCAGACGGTCAACTGTGACCCATATAGCGTCATTACCCTTTTGGGTTTTAGGCAGGCCTACTATAAAATCCATGGAGATACTCTCCCATTTACCAGCTGGTATTTCTAAGGGATGCAACAACCCTCCTGCCTTTAAACGCTCTGCTTTATTTACTTGACATTTCTGGCAACTGGTTACATACTGGTGGACGTCCTTTTTCATACTGGGCCAGAAAAATTGCCTACGAAGAAGCTCATAGGTCTTCTGTATGCCTGGGTGTCCCGCGCTAGGATTGTCATGACATTCATATAGGACCTGCTGCCTATAATCCTCTGAATTGGGGACACATACTCTATCTCTATAGAGCAAGTACTCATCCTGAATGGAATACTGTTTCCATTTGAATCCTTGAGTCAACTGACCCTCAACCACTGGGGTTTGCTTGGGTAATACAGGCTCAGAATCCTCAATGTCATTTGACGACGTATACTCGGACTCATCATCATCCTCAACGGAAGCTGCCGTATTCTTGGATGAACTGGCACCAGCCCCGGGAACTGGTTCTGGAGTCTGTAACTGTCTGTTCTGGACTGAGTTCCAGATAATAGAGAAGAATGCATCATGCTGGCATTTCCCTCTCAAGGACTCAAGTAACTCATTACGAATCTGAGTAAAACTCAGCTCGTTTATCATAGGCATTCTGCTAAGGGCATCTGCTACTGTATTGAATTTTCCACGCCTATATCTGATAGACATGTCAAACTCTTGCATCAACTTTGCCCAACGAGCTTTCCGACCTCTAAGCTCAGGTTGATTGCAAAGGTATCTGAGACTCTCATGGTCTGTCAGGACCTCAAAGTTGGCACCATACAAATAATGCCTCCAAGTCTTAAGGGCATGGACTATAGAAAAGAGTTCCTTTTCATAGGCACTATACCTAGTCTGTGCTGGCTCGAGTTTTTTACTCTCGAACGCAACTGGTCGTCCACCCTGAGTTAGCACAGCACCTACTGCAAAGTCGCTAGCATCTATTTCGACCACAAATGGCTGATTGGGGTCGACGACTTTTAAAACTGGTGTTGTAGCTAAGGCTGTTTTGAGAGCATCAAAGCTCTCTTGTTGTGCAGACTCCCAAATGAACTCCTTTCCCTTCCGCTTAAGAAGATTTGTCATAGGGACTGCTATCTGAGCATATTCCTTGACAAATCGTCTGTAATATCCCGCCAGACCAAGAAAGATTTGAAGTTCCAAAATCTTCTGAGGTCTCAGCCAACTGAGTATGGCTTTAACCTTATTTGGGTCCATCTTAATCCCATCTGAAGAGATAATGTGACCCAAATATGCTACTTCTTCAACGAAGAATTCACACTTGGATTGTTTAGCATAAAGCTTATGCTTTCTGAGCAGTCGAAACACCTTTCTGAGGTGTTTTAGATGCTCCTTCCTCGTTTTGCTGTAGACGAGGATGTCATCTAAAAATACGACTACAAAATTACCCAAGTATGGTCTGAGGACACTGTTCATCAAGGTCATAAAGGTAGCTGGAGCATTTGTGAGCCCAAATGGCATCACCTTAAACTCATAATGACCGTGACGAGTCCTAAAAGCTGTTTTCGAGACATCTTCCGATTTTATACGGACTTGATGATATCCCAATCTGAGATCTATTTTGCTGAAAAACTTAGCCCCGTCGAGTTTATCAAACAACTCGTCTGCCCGAGGCATAGGGTATTTATTCTTAATTGTGACTTTATTGAGGGCTCTGTAATCTACGCAAAGACGCATAGACCCCTCTTTCTTTTTCACCAATAGGACTGGTGAGGCCCATGGTGAACTACTGGTCTGAATTTGGCCTTTCCCAAGATAGTCTGTTAACTGCCTAGTTATTTCTTCATCCTCTGTTCGGCTGACCCGATACGGAGGTTTAGAAACAGGTGCTGTACCTGGTACTAGGTTTATTACATGATCTACCTCTCTGCTAGGTGGTAAACCATGTGGCAAATCTTCAGGAAAAACATCTTTAAATTTAGACAATAAAGTTTCTAATTTACTGATTTTCTGCTGAATAGAACTGGAAATAGAAACTTCAGGAATAAACTGAAAGTCACATAAGAATACCTGATGGTCTTCGTCTCCGATTAGCTGACAGAGCTCTGAACTGCAGACCATAGGGCTGTTGGGAACATCATGCTCCCCATGCAACTGGATCTCTCGGCCTTTATACTGAAAGCTGAGGGTGTTCTCCTGATAGTTTCTGTGGAGGGAAGGTCCTAAACTGTAGAGCCAATCTCTCCCGAGAACAATGTCTGTTCGATCCAGGTGCATTATCTGAAAGTTTATTTGATCTTGGTACCCCTGAATACCAAGATTTAACTTACTTACCATAGTTTCCCATATTTTTTTATCTTCACCCTTAGCTAATGAAACTATGTACCTATGCTGACTAGGTACTTCTGGTAGTTTAAGCTTTTTAACCAGGGTGTGGTTGATGAAATTATGGGTTGCCCCATCATCAACCATGACTCTTACTGACTGGTTACCAACTTTCCCATGCATACGTACTAGGTCATGCGGCCCAAAACTGAAGGGTCTCGCTAGCATTGCAGAGGTTAGCTGGCAACAGTGTTCATGATCTTCATGATACACTTTGATCTCGGAAGCTGCCGAGTTACTGGGGAAACATACAGTCTGAACAAGATGAACTTGTTTTTTATCTTTTTTAGTGAAAGGCCCCTTGGGACACTGTCTGACTGTGTGTCCCTTGCCCATACACACAAAGCACAAACGTTCTTGTTTGGCTTTCTCAAAATCATCTGGTTTTAAGGGCTGTATGAGTGAAGGGCGTTTCTGAGGAGCTTCACCTTTAAATTTATCTTCTTTCTTTCTTTTTAAAAATTTCTTTTTAAATTGAAAGTCTTTCTGAGGAAGCTGCTCAGAAAGTGGTTGCTGTCTCGCTCTCTTCCTACCCACTGAATCATCATAGATTTGAGCATATCTGAGAGCTTGCTCAAGGGTAGTAGGCGAGTTTCTCTGGACCTCTACTTTATATTCATCTTTGAGGCCACGGACAAATCCCCTGATTTTTTGATAGTCATCCATATTTTTAATCTTTAAAATTGCCTCTCGATACTGCGAGATATATTGGATGAGGGACTTGTCCATTACTGTTCTTTCCCAGGCTTCCCAGGCTCTATCAAGTTCATTCTCTGGTAGAAATTCTCTTAGGAAAGCTTCTTCAAAAGCTTTCCATGACCGGGGAGTCTGCCCAATCTCCTGGAGATTTAACCACCACTTATAGGCCATAGGCCCTAAAGAAAGACTGGCCTCAATTGCTTGCAAATGGTCAGGGGTCTGTTTAAGAGCATGAATGTTCTTCCATTTGCTGAGGAAGGTTTGTAGAATATCTGCATTTCTATCCTTCTCTTCCCCATTAAAAGTAGGAGGCTTTAAATCTTTAAAAACACTGGGGTGAGACCGTAAAGTCTCACCCGAAACTGATGGAAGTGGAGAAGGGGATAGCTGAGAAGTGGAGGGAAGGCTTCCTTTCGCGGAGCTCAAAATCAAGTTTTTGAGTTCAGCGAACGAGTCGTCCACACTGGACTTGAAATTGGCTAATGCCAGCTTCAGTTCATCCACTTCTGTTACCAATTGGAGGAACTGCTCCTTGGTAACCAGTTCGTCGAGTTCTTCGGCGAACTGTTCCTGTTCTTCTACTTCCATGGGTTCCTTCCCTTTTCTGTAAGCCAAGGCTTCTGTTTCAAGTTCGTCAAAGCCTCTCTCCTGGGGTTGATCAGGTCCCTGAGGAGTGGTCATCTTCGAAACTGAAAGAGAGCTACCTTAACTTCTGAAGGAAAAAAGTCTAAAAGACTAATTTACAACTGTACAAGGGAAAGGAAAGATGACTTAGCTGTTTCTGAGGACTGTACTTCCAAAGAAAGAATGAAGAGGAACCCTTTCAGCTCTTTTCCCCAAAATTTCAGACCTGCTGTTCCGAAAAATGCCAGTTTGAAGCTTCAAAACGGTGCTAAATTTCCCGGTTTTTTGATGATAGTAGCTCGCTGGTCTGATAGGAATCCTCTTGCTCCAAATCTCTGACGTTGGGGCCCAAAAACTTGTTGAAAAACCAGATTTTCAGAAGTACTGGCAGCGCTGGCCCTGCTCCTCCTTTTTGGCTTCAAACTCGCTGAGAACCAGTAACTTTTTCCCTGGAAATCGGATGTAGGTCTCTGACTGTACAGCGATGGAGGTGCTGGCTTCTTCCTACTCTAATTTCGCTGGGAAAACTATAGAGAATCCTCTCAACTTAGTGGGAAACAGCTGTTTTTTCAGCGAGTTACCTACACTTGGAATCTGACTCCTTGCTACTGTGATTTCTCAGTGGAAAACAGAAATTTGAAGGCTGCTCCTACAGCGATCCTCCTCCTCTATTCCTCTCTGAGAATCTGAGAAACACTTCCTATCTTCTGATAGCTTTCTCTACTACTGTCCTGAACTCCCTAGGATGGAGATGGCTCTGAAAAGAAAAAACTCTTCAGCCTGCCAGCGCCCACCAGCTACAAGAAAATTCTCAAAATCGCTTGGATTTCGCTGCTGGGGTTGGTTTCCGTGACTAATCTATTGTGCCTTGGCAATAGGAATAGTTTGCAACAGATCCCATAGCCATCTGAGCTCTCAATCAAAAGTTATGAGCAAAAAACTCCCCTTTCTCTCTCTAGAACGTTTTTGTTTTTTTGCTATCCCAAGCTTCCAAAACTTGCAAACCCTGGCTCTAATACCAAATGTCAGACTCCCTCTCTGATCTTCTCTTCAAACCTTGCTAATTTCCTGCACATACAAGCATCAAATTACTTCTGACACAAGATGGAGCTGGCTGCCTTGTCTCCTCCCAGCCTTTGCTGCATAGATTATGATGAGGAATGCCTCTCTCTAGGCTCACTTATCCAAAATTCTCAAGCACCCCTTAACCCTGACCCTTCCTAAATCTCGACACATGGCCAACTCCATGCACAGTGGACACTTGCCACTTGGCAATACCCTGACACATAGGCAAGTGAGTAGGCTGACATGTGTCACTCATCCATTGGACCAAATGTCCTAGTGGGCATGTGACACGTGTCATGTTTGACCGGTCAACCCTGACATGTGTCGCTCTATCATGGTTCTCTCAGTCCTCTCACCTCCTACTTGCGTCATTTGGCATCTCCATCACAAAGCTCCCCTCAGGCACACATCAGTATATCAGACGCTTCCTCTATCGCGCATATCTAGAGCGTACTTGGTGTAACCAGCTAGGGGTTAAGCGCTGACTCTCGCGGTCGATATCTCTGCCTGTCTGGAACTGGCATGGGCTGTGTATCCGAGGGGGAAGACTCGTCATCCTCATCCTCCCGATCAGCCTCCGCATCAGCCCCCAAGCAGGCCAAACCAACAACACTTGCTCCAACTGGCTGTGATACTGCACCTCTACCTGTACCTGGAGCCCTGCGTGGTCGTCCTCTCCTCCCTGGCAGTTTCTGTGCCTTGCCTTTCTTGTTCGGTGCACCCTTGGGCCTGCCTGTCTCTTGCGGACAAGAGGAGCTGTCAATGCCTCGTCACCCCCATGCAAATCACCTTGCTGGCTAGGCTGGGCCCAAGCTGAGGCCGGCTGGGATAGGGAAGCAAAAGAGGGAACTCCCTGTGCAACTGAGCGAGGAGGATGAGCTCGTGGAGTGTGTGCCCGTGGGGTTGCTGCAGGTGGAGGAACTGGCTGTGCAGGAGGCGAGTACAGTGGCGATATGTACTTAAAGGGGCGCTGTGGTGGCCGGTACTGGTACATCCTGGGTGCTGCCAAAGGAGGAGGATGTGACGTGGGTGCTGCAACTGGAGGAGCCACTGTGGATGTGGGCGCTGCAAGAGAAAACCTGGGCACAGATGGTGGCCTGCCATGGAGACCTGGTGCTGCAGAAGTGGACGGCGATGGAGGGGCTGCAGGCCTAAATGGCATCGGTGGCACTGGAGGAGCTGTGCGACGCACATACATCCTCTGAGAAGTTGGAGGAACTGTAGGCACCTCATGCGGCTGCTCTGGCTGGGACTCTGTGTATGGCATGCTGGCAAGAGATGATGGGGGTGCCCTGACACTCGGCATCTGCTGGGCCTCTGAATCCAATGTGGCAACCAAGTCGGCCAGCTGGGCATCCGAATACAAATGCTCTGGGCTCTGGGACTCATCCTGTGCACCAGCCTCTAAATCATCCTGTGCACCGACCTCTGAATCATCCTGTGCACCAACCCCTGAATCAACCCAAGCCTCATCCCGTGCCTCATCATGTGCACCCTGTAGACCCTGCATGGCCTCCCAATCTGTGCAATGAAAGTCGTCAGGTGCCTCCTCTGGTGTGCTGTCGTAGTAGCGGCCATGACTCTGTGCTGCACGCATCCAAACATCTGCGGGACCGGCATCTAAACCACTCTGCCCTCTATCAAGAGCCTCCTCCATCATGTTGACATAGGTAGGTATGCCACTGCCCCCCCCCTGTGTGCCCTGTCGGTCTTCCGGTATAACCTGTGCCATGTGTCCCACCTCTGCCACGTGATGCACCTGTGACCCCTGCCCGTGGCGTGTGCCCTGCACCTGTATGGTCTGCTTCATCTCTCTCTGAACTGGCAAACACAACCCGTGAGGGCAAACACAACCCGAATGGGCTCATCCTCATCAAGCTCATCCTCTGACACTGGCTCGTCTGCCTCATACAATGGGGGCTCTCTGTGCTCAAGCCCAAGCTCTCTCTCTCTCTCTCATCTCGGCAAGCTCCCTCTCTCTCTCTGCCATCAACTGTGTGCCCAGGTCATCTGCAGGCATGGGATGGGTGCTGTCCGTAGGCAAGTTCATGGCGCTCCAAATCGGATATCTTCGTCTGCAAGGTTTAAAATTTGCATGTCAGAGAGACAATTTTATCAAGAAATGAAACCAACATACCAGGAGTCAACCAACATGCTATGAAAGATTAGCTTATCACCTGCAATGTGCTCGTAATGGTCGGAAGCCTCCTGGCGAGACGTGCCTTGGTGCTACAGAACACCAACCGCTCCAACTGACTCACTGACAACCGATTTTTTCTCCTCGTGTGAATCTGTGCCCATGTGCTCCAATTACGCTCACACACGGAGCCAACACAGTCGTGTGGTGCATGCATTGAAATACTTCAGCACATTGTGGCAGAGGTGAAACTTCAACGAAACACAAAAAATGGAGGATAAAATGAGATGCATACCTGAGAAAGGACACGCAGTGCAAGACGTTGTATAGATGGGTATGTGCTACCGAACAGGGTCCACCAGGTAATGGGTAGCTGCCTCCTCTCTGGATCCTGGGCAACTGGGTGGCCGAATGTGCCCATGCCGAAACGAAATGCAGCGAGCTCCTCCATGAGCCTAATAGGATCCAAACCTATATGGGGACCCACCGTGTGAATGTACTGAAGCCAATCGGCCTCGAGCTCCCTGTTTGCGATCTGTGTCGGAGAGAGGAAGAGGGGATGTAGCATGTGTGCAACGTTGTGGATACTCCTGTGGAAGTAGTTCCACTGCGTCTCCCATATGAACTTCAGCTCTGTCATCCTGCAGGTGAGGGGCATGTGGTTTAGGGCATTACAAAAAAGCTTAACATTGACAGAAAAACAAACTAGCAAGTACTGAAAAGATAAAGGTCAATTGCAACACTGTACCGCTCACCTCTCTGGCTGCAAGATGGGCAGCTGCAGGAACTGTCCAATCCGGTCCATGAGCTCATACACCAGTCCAAGTGTCGACCCCTCGCTGTCAGCCATGCGGAGCACAATGTAGAGTGGTCGAAGCAGTCTTGACAATGTCTGTGCATCCCTCCAGAACTGGTCTCCCCTCACCGTGGAAGAAAAGTGCTCCCCATCCTCAGTGTGCGGAAATGTACTGGCACCCCACAGATCACTGGCAACCATCTGTAGAAGCTGGGCCCTGCACCTGATCAAACAGTCGATGACCACCAAGTCGAATGCAAAGCGCGTGGGGGCTGGCTTACGGAGGTCTAGTTGGCTGAACACCCGGAACATGGCAAGAACATGCCTCTTTTTGGTGACAAAAGTCACCAGGAAGAGGGCCTCCCGGACGATGGCTCTAACCCAGGGAAGTGCTCCAATGTCCCCCATCAGAAGGTCTATGCCGTGTGCTGCACAGTGGGTATGAACAATATGAGGGAACTCGGCCTCTAGCAATACACCCATCTGAATGCAGTTTGTGGCATTGTCCGTCACCACCGTGACGACATGCTGTGGGCCTATGGCTAGGATGGAAGACCTGATGACATCAAACATGAACTCTGCAGATATGACTCTCCCCCCCCTGCTGCAATCCACTGCCCTCAAAAATTGTGTGCCCATGCAGCTGGAGACCAGTATGTTGAGGATCGGCCTCCTCCTGACATCAGTCCAGCCATCGGACATGATGCTGCAACTGTAAGTGGCCCAGTGCCAACGCAGAGGCTCCATCTCTCTAGACAAGGACTCAACCCTATCCCTCAGCATGTGTGTGCGAACAACCTCTGAACTAGGGACTCTCCAGCTAGGGCAGACAAACTGTGCAAGGCCTAAGGCCCTTCTGAAGGGCTCAGAGTCGGTGATGGCAAATGGAAGGTTCAACTCATAAATCAAACTGGCCACAACCTGTGTGGCCTCTCTGTCCATGTGCGGCTGATGCGCGCTGCGAATGCTCTGCTGCCTAAGAACTCTCCCAGCTGGGCGACGGGTAGCGGACCTCCAGCATGGTGCACCAACCGTGACGGGAATGGATGATGACACGACAGGCTGGGCACTAGTGGATGCATCGGCTGTAGACGTGGAACGGGGAGAATTAGAATTAGAATTAGAATTATTATTAACGTCTTTTGGTGCCCAGGGGCACATAAGACAAAAGAGAGTACAAAATGTGAGAAGCATTGTCCGCATAAGGACTTATTTACCAATGAAAAGACAGTAAAACTAAAACTAAAATATCGATCTCTCTGTCTCTAAGAGAAAAAGTATCCAAGCTTGACCACCAGCTGGTGAGGGTACAAAGCAAGAGCTTAACCACCTGCTCCGCGGAGGAAACTAGCTACGAGCAAGCCGAAAGTAATGAGTGATGGTAGTAGTGGGTCGTGATGTAGGCTGGTGGGAGGCGTATGAAGATCTAGTAGCACTGGATCGAGCCGAAACTCTCTGTGTCTTCGATCTTCGGACGGGGACGTCAAAATCCGCAACCGAAATATCCACTCTGTCTCGCTTCTGGAAGAACTGAGTAATGTGAGCCTGACTGGAATCCATATCTGAGAGCGTAGGTAGAAGTGAAGCTCGTAAAATATACATCTCTCTCAAAAGAAGACCCACACATCTAGCATCTGGATACTCGAGGAAGGAGCTCAACGTGAGGGGAATATCTCGGTATAAACAATGGTATCGTCCTCTAATCTCATAGTATACTGGGCAGCGAAAGATGAAATGAAACTCATCTTCCACCTCCTGAAGAGAACAAAGCTGACATATCCGCTGCAATCTGGGAGTGTCTGTGTATCTACCTGTCTCGATAGCAAGCTGATGAGAAGAGACTCGAAGCTGTCCTATACGATATCTCAGACCAAAAGATAGCGTCTGTGTAAGATAAACTGGAAGAATAGGCAAGCCCGAAACGTCCAGCCGTAAAAGATGTGTGCCATAATAATGTAGCTTGACCCTATCTGGATCAGGATGTGACCATATAGTGCGTATGTAGCTCCGGTAGATCTGCTGTCTGATATAAGCATGGGTTCCATTCGGAAGATCAAGTGCGGATAAACCCCAAGTCTGAAGAAGGGCTGAGACACTGCGATACCAAGAGTGCTTGGCTCCCTGATCCGCAATGGTACAAGATGAAGTGAGAGCAGCAACAATGTATCTGGAGGTATCTAGATCTGATACCCTGTGAAGAAAGGTGATGATCTGAAACATAGCACCAACAACTAATGGAGGAGAAGCAAACTCGGCTAGTATGATATCATGTGGTACTGAGGGCTTAGCCCGGATTATCATACTGAGCATGAGAATCTGGATACGAGTAAGATCTCTCCATGTATCGCGTGATAAATCAGGGCACCAAGTCTCAGCCGAATATAGCACAACTGGGGAGACAGTAGCAGAAAATAGTAGGCATCTGGTAGCAGGATCCTGCACATAATAAGTAGAGCAAAATCTCTCCATATGCACAAGAGCGGTATGCCCCTTGCGGAGCCTGGCGGTGGCTGCTGGTCGAAAAGTGAGTAGCGGACCAGAGAAAAGAACTCCCAAATAGGTGTAGGAGGTCACGATCTCAATCGGTAGCCCGTCATAATAGAAAATCACATCTCTCATATGCTGTCTGTTGGTGTTAAACACCATAATCTTAGTCTTCTTAAGGTTAACCGTCAATCCCCAACGCTGGCAAAAGTGATGTAAAGCAGAAAGGTGACTCTGTAAACCAGCTGCAGAGGATGAGAGGAGAACCACATCATCAGCGTACAAGAGAATGGGGATAATAATGTCTGCTAGGGGACAGCCCTCTCCACCTTCCTCGCGAATAATCCGCTCGAGGTCATCTATATATAGTGCAAAAAGAGTGGGTGATAAGGGGCAACCCTGCTTCACACCAATGGTAGAATGTATCTGTGAGGACCAGCCACTACCATCTCTGAAACGTGCCAAGACTTGCTCATATAAAGTAATGATCGCAGCAATAGTATCCTCTGAAAAGCCAAGTGAAGACAGTCTCTGGAAAAGAAGATGTCGTGGAACAGAGTCAAAAGCTTTGCGAAAATCCACAAAGCAACAGTAAATTCTCTGTTTCCGATGTCGAGCCTCCTCAATAATGCATCTCAAAATGAAGATCTGGTCTGAAGTAGAATATCCCGGTCTGAAACCAGCTTGACCCATAGCGTGTAAACCCTCAGTTTCAGCAAAAGATCCAGTAACTGTCTGTAGTATAGAGCCATATATCTTAGCCAGAGTGTGGCCAATCATAATGGTGCGGTAGTTTCCTACATTCATGGGATCACCTGCCTTGAGGATGGGGTGAAGGATATTAGTACACCAAGCCGTAGGAAAACCAGAAGTAACAGCTGTGTTAAAAACATGAGCAATGTAAGGGGAGATGAGATGTGCTACGGGCTTTAGGAAGTCTACACTTAAGGAGTCATAGTCAGTGGCTTTATTTAGTTTGGCATGTTTAATGGCGTTTTCAACCATGTCAGGGGTGAAAAGTGAGCAGTGGTCAGGTCTCGGTGAGAGTGAGGTAGGAGGAGAGTCCGTGGTATATAACTCCGTGGCATACTCGATCCAGGATTCGATGGCTATGGGGGCCAATGTTGAAGATTGTCTGGTGAAATGTTTCCAGAAAAAAGAGGAGGAGGGTGAATCTAAAGAGTTGATCATTTTTTGGCAGAGTGATTGTAGGTACTTGATCTTCTTTGTTCTGGTGGTTCTATGATATTCTTTCTGGCATTGTTTGAGTGTGGCAGGGGAGTGTGACCTCGCATATGTCACATGATTGTGAAGAGAGCGGCATTCTGCATCATACCATCTGTTGTGAACACTTCTGTGAGATGATGTCGTTTTGGTGGGGAAGGATGAGGAAGCAGCAGCTAAGAGGGATGTAGAGAGAAAAGTGGCTTGCTGGTCAATTGGTGCCATGAACGGGAAGTTAGCGAGTAGTTGGGATAAGATTGTGGTGTAATTAGTGAATCCAGATTGGGTGAAAGGAATACGTTTATGAGTGGGAAGAGAGCAAGAAACTTGCAAAGAAGAGGTTATGTGACCAAGTGAGATGTGCAAGAGTGAGTGATCGGAAATGGTAGGGGGTGTAATGGAGAAATCAGAAATGTGAGAGATCAAAGCAGGTGATCCAATGAAGTAGTCGACCACACTATGTCCTCCACCATGAGGATAGCATGTATATGCTGATGAGGAAGGCCACTGTGTGAGGCCATTCAAAATGGCAAGAGCGTGTGTCTCTGCTAGAGTGATCAACTGCTCCCCGAAAGATGTAGCTGGAGTGTCTACATCCTGTGATACCCGGTCTAGCCCCATATCCAAAGGGTAAAGCCTGAGAAGATCCGTAGCTGCATGAAATTCGGTTTGTCTAGAGCTTGTGCGGGCGTTGAAATCACCTGCTAGTAAAATGGAACCCTGCTGAGAAAAGATAGCAATATCATCTGAGTGGGATGCACTGGCAGGGATGGGTGCAGCAGCATAGGTGGGGTGCACTGGTGGATGGGCAACATCTGGCATGGGGTACGAAGACTGCTGGCTGAGGAGGTCATCCGGATGGGAAGGGAAGGAGGAAGGGATCTCTTCCACATCCTCGAAGTCCCGCCCAGTACCATCATGGGCCTACTCGGGTGGCGGAGAGTCCATGAGAAAGTTGTAGACTGGTGGAGTGCGAGCAACAGTGGGTGGTGGTGGAACCGCAGTGGCAATTGGCGGACGCGATGGGACGGGATCCACCGGAATCTGAGCAGATGGGGGTGCGTGAGGCAGAACTGTCTGAGGGGCAAAGGGACCGGAGGAGGATGCACTCCCTCTCCTCGTGCGTGCCAGCCAAGCAGGCAGCAACTCTGGGTCAGCCACATAAGGAGCGGTGCAAAATCGGAGAATGCCCTCCGAAATGGTGTTCTCCCCTGCCACGAGCCGCGGCCCGTAGGTGTCCAGTAGTCGCTGCCTGTCGGGGACGGTCAAGGTGGTACCATTTTTGGCACGTGCACCGAGCAGATGGCCTTTAAGGCGAGTGAGGGATGCAGCAAACTCGACAAGACAGTATCGGCAGCGCACGATCTTCTGATCGGTCTTGTTGGCCTTGTCGGCAACCCGCCTGACAATGTCTACCTCGTCCCACAGACCGGAAAGGTCGGATTGCACCATTGCGATGGAGAAAACTAAGGACAAAACGCTGGAAAAAAAACAGCAGGGTACACTGTGTGAGAGACGCTGAAAATGGGCGAAGGCAGGTTCTTGCAAATCAGATGCAAGGCAGGGCGGTCTGTGGGCGAAGGGCGACGCAAATCAGACGCAAGGCAAGGAAGGCAGGGCAGCAAAACCAGTAGCGAAGGCAGGGCAACGATGGCTGGAAAAAAATTGGGAGAGAAGAAGCGAGGGGGCCGGGTAGATTAGGTTTAAAAAAATTTCAAAAAATATTAAATATTAATTATATTAATATATTATGGTACTGCGGTACCATCATGGTACCACGGTACCAGTACGGTCCCGCGGTACCCAGTACCGCGGGACCTATGATATATGTATAGATGCATCCGGAATTTGTTCCAGACCTAGGAATGCTGTTCCGGAATGTTTTAACTTTTAAAAAAAAAAGAAAAAAAAAACTTAATGGGTCCTTTCAATGCCATGGGCCATCCTTGTGCTTGAATTGCAGTGGGTTCTTTAAACCCAGCCTTAGAAATTTTATCAAGAATATATTTTGGAAGAAAAATCATTAAAGTGAGCCGAAACACCATGGATGCTGTTAGTTGCTGAGTTTTGGGATATTGCTTCCTTGCATTTTCATTTCTCGCTACCTGCGGTATGCAATTACCTCATCCTCTTTCATTGCAGTGACAGGTGGATGTTCAACATAGAAATCCTTCTTGAGTTCAGGAAGCTTGTCAAACTTGTGTTTGCTAGCGTTCTGGAACGGTTGTTCCGGAATGCTGCACCCCGGAACGTGTTCCGGATGCATCTGTGATACACACACACACATACATATGTGTGTGTGTGTGTATGTGTGTGTGTAGAGATGTATAGATTTTTTTTTTTTTTTGGGGAAAGGAAAGTTCAGAAAACGAATATGAAAGAAAATAAAAGCAAGGGGTAGTCTGCCCCTGGTTTTGAAATTTGGTATGCTATCGATGTAGGACCATTGATAAATAGTTGCTGGGAAATCTGAAAATTTGTTTTTTGGAAAAATCTGAAATTAAGCTAAGAAAATAGCCCAATTCAAATTTGTGTATGCTTAGGTCTTCAAACAGGCTGAAGGTACAACTATAGTAGCGTGCCTTCCTTTGAGAAGGCTTTGTGTCAAATGTGAGGCAAAATAGGGCAAAAATGAAAAAGTTGTGATGTCTCAACTCCAACAGCTTGAAAAATGGTGAAATATTGAACTTTTTTGCCAAAATCTAAGATTTCTGAAAAAAAATTCTTAGTTCAGCCCTTCCTTGGAAGCGATCTACCATCAAAATAGGCCTCCTAAAATCTGATAGAATCTGCCAAGTGTGGAAGAAGTTATGACAATTTTTCCATAGAAACTTTGCAAAATTTTAAAAAATTTGCAGCCCTATTCTTAAGCTGTTTTTGCTTGATTTACAGCCAATTTCCTGCTAGTAGATGAGTAATCCACCTCCAATAAAAGTTTCTTCAATCTCCCTACCATAATTTCACAAGAAATGGCAAAAATAGGCTAATTTTTGGCACTGTCTTTCTCTAGAACACTTTTTTCTCTCTCTAGAGCAAGTTCCTCCATACCAATTGTTACACTCCCTAATCGTAAGCTCATCAAAACACCAAAAGTGATAGTGTAGAATGAATCTCCTCCCATCCTTAGATAACCCTTATAGCTCCAACTTGCTATTCTAGGGCATGTGGCATCCAAGCATGGCTGGCTAGATCCACAATCTCGGAATTAGCACCCACTGGAGCAGTCTGACTACCACCCCCATACTTGAGAAAAATTATCATGAGAAGCATGCACATATAGAGGCCATGTGATCGTTGAAACATGCCTTGAACTCATTGTCCAGAGGGTGGTTGATAGAAGAGGGGGGAAAATCATAGTCTAGAGCATGGATAATTATGTTAGTGAGGTTGGTATGATGAAAATAGAGGTATTAACCGAAATTTTGTACTACAGGTCTCAATATTTTTCTGATAGCAATTCTTAACCTTTCCAATGGCCCATTTAATCAAGTCAATACTAATCAAGGAAAAGTCATAAGGAGTTTGGATAAATGGGTAAATTATCATGATCATTGATTTACAATTGATGTGAGCATATCTAGATCAGATAGCGAACTCCATGAATCAATCAATTAGTTTCATACCATTAGGGTTCAACAAAGGGGTTGACTGTGCAAGGTCTACACTAATTGATCAGAAATTATCATGTATATTGATCAAGCACTAACATGAACACATTGCACATAAAAAACTTGATCTGTAATGTAGTGGATTTTGCAGTGAGCCTTCTTCTATTGAATTTTAGGAGCATGATAGTTTATTGTGAATGTAGGTTAAAAATCTTTTGAATATCATGTACTCTAATAAGTTTTGTGTAAAAAGTTGAAAGCACATAAAGAAGTGGGTCACGGTCAAATTCTTACTCTTTTTTTATCAAATGATCAATGCAGAGATTGGACAACAATGGTAGAACAATGCTTGCCAAGACATTTTGCAGTAGCACAAGAAAAAAATGATTGGGAGTTTGATCTACTTTCATGTTATCGTGAGATGGTATGTTTACTACTTATATTGAAACCATCGAACATCAAAAAACTATGTGGACATATAGTTGTTCGTATCCCAACACTTTTTTCAATACTAGCAAAGGAGTTGAAGTTTAGTTATTCTTTTCAAGTCCACATGAAATTTTGATTACCTATATGATGAAGAATGTTGAAGGTTATACCAATTTCTATGTTGTAAATTTTGTAATGTCATCACAAACGTAGTTTTACAAAATCTCATGTAATCTTTGTCTGCAATTCTCAATCTACAATAATTTAGATGCCAAGGTATCATAAAACCTATTTCGAAATTCAAAAAACTTGGAGAATCTTGCTATGGTTGTTCATGGTTCAATATCTTTAGATGATTTGGTCATGTCACATACTGATTACTAACAAATATAGAACTTGGCCCATAATTGCTATACTTTATGTAAAGGAGCCTTAAATTGTACCATAGATGTCGCCCACACTCTAGAACATGATCTGGAACGCATTCTGGATCACGATTCAAAACGTGATCCGAGATTTTCCATTACGGTTTCCCGGAAATGCAAATATATATAAAACATGGTTTTCCAAATAACAAAACAAAACTGCCTTGTTCTATTTGCATGAAATTGGAATCAGAGGGAAGAATGGAGAGAGGAAAAATAGAATATACTATGCCACAAATGCAACACCCTCGCCAACCCATGATGTTGCCCTATCACCCATGTTTCTCTTGGTTGTTGTGTCCATATTTTTCTTCATGCATGAAAATGTTTGCCTTGCCATTGTGTCACCATTTTTTTCTACATGTGAAATATTATGTGCTCACTACTACAGCCAAAAATAAAAAAGGAAGAAGTTATTACAATCCTTTGAAAATTTTCTACATTAATCTTTGTTGGTTCTCAAAAAAAAATAGTACTAACTTTTGCCATTTTTTTACTGTTTCAAGCCCAAATCATAGAAAAACAAAGCTGCTAAGTGTTTTGGAAAAAGCCATGTTTATAGAGGTTTTAGGAAATCAAGATGTTAAATCATGTTAAAAGCTTGAATCTAATAATGATAGTAAGTAGAGATACATATGAGAGATGGGTGATACTGTGACTAACACCCTAGACTTGTGAAGCTTCTAACCATTTGTAAATTGCTTATAATTACACGCATGATTAGCAATCTTATTCATTATGCACAAATTTTTCAGCAACCCATTGACATTTGGGAACCAGTTTTGCAATAATAAATGGAAGCCAATCAAGGCCTTGAATTTGTAATCGGTTTGAATTATTTCAGAATGGTTCAAAATGAGATTCTGTCACTATAGCCCAAGTCATGCCTGAGTGTAATTAAACTTTTGGCAATATCTTTTTTGGGGGGTAAAGAGCAGCCAATTTTGCAACATTTTCCAATTCAGCCCAATTTGACAAAAAAATTATCGAGTGTCAAGCATCGAAGTACTTTCAATTATGTAAATAGAGATAAGTTGGAATAGTTATTGGTTTGTTTTCACTATGAATGGCGAAAAAGGATATTCAATGACCAAATCAGCTCGAATTCATTCAAATGAATTTCTAAGGGATCCTTTGATAATTATGTAATCGTTGAAGCTCATTATTGTCCAACATTTGATCTTTGTGCTAGTTATATCTGCTACTTGTATGCAGCAAGTTCTTTGTTTGATGTTCCAGAGTGCACACTTTTTGCTTTGGTCTGCGATATGTACTTACAGATTTGTGACGACATTGATGTTTGATATTGGTGATATTTGGTCACAAGTTGTGCAATCATATTGTTGGGCTCCCTATTTGGATCAGATTGGCTAATTTAATATGTGAACCCATAACCCGTAGGTTTTGTACAATCTAAAATTAGTATCAATCATTATAATAAGATTTCTTGTTTTACCTTATTGCATCACAGTCATCACAGAGATTCTCATTTCAAGGTAGGGTATGAGCACTATGATCACTCAGATTATGAGATTGAGATACCGTTTAATTAAAATTTCTTGCAAATGGTTCCAACATTTAGTTTTAAGGAATTGTTGTATGTGCAATGTTATATCTATGGGCTTCAAAAATTGATGTGGACACTTCTTTACAAAAAACATTCTTACAAACCAATTTCAAAATCACAAAAAGGAAGGGAATAAGCATTGTATTCTGAAGAAAAAGATGAAAAGGTCAGCATTGGAAGCATAAGAAAGGAAAAAACAACCAAATGAGAAATTGTTGAAACATTCAAAGGAAATCAGTGAAAAAATGTAGAAGCTTGAGGTGACTTGTTGAGTTGCCAATTTCCTTAGAAAACAAGAATTGAAAATGAGTGTAATGTTGAATAGGAAAGATTAACAAACAAAGATGAGGAAGATTTGGATGAACAACTTCGACCAAATGGATTATGAACAATAGGAATAGACCTAGTTTGATCAAACTATCTCAGAATAATCTAGATTTGACTAAGTACATGTCAAGATGATATGAAAGAAATCATGATTATATCTTTTTTGATGACCAAGCTGATGGTGATCATTATGATGACCAAGATGGTTATGAATGATTCAAGTATTAGTTCATAATGACCTCTTTGTAGGTCATTCTTGTATTGGGGTCAAGATGATCAAGAGTATGGTTCTAATAGGAAAAGCATTTGTAAAAGGATATTCAAAGTATGATAGCTAATGGCATCTCTCATCAGATGTTTCAATTTCTCGATTTAGTTTTTCATTGGTAATCATATTGTGAGGTAATCTGGCTATAAAGTGTCAACTTTAAGTGAGAGATTATCGAAATGACAGGTTGGCTTTTTGGAAACTAAGTGTGATATATGCATCCCCAAACATGACTAGATTATGAATAATATGAATGGTGAATATACTAGTGTTGCATCCGAGATTAGCAACAACAGTCTTATTCTTTCAAAGGTAAACCTATTGGAGATTACCGATGCCATGACAATTTCAAAAGCCTTGGCAATGAAGAATGCACATCTGATGTTTTCTCTATTTGATGTTGTACAAGTTTCATAGAAAGATAAAGTGGCAAAAGAAAACCATTCATTCATGGATCTTTTGGCGCATTCGCATTGGGAGAGATTTGGAGTTCTTCTTGCTAACGAGAGCCATTGGGATGATTGAAGCGATCCATCGTATTAGTGATGCTTTCAATGCTAATATTTGGTAGTTCTGATTGATTTGTAATGGAATTTATGGATATTGTGATGTCTTTCGTTTTTGTGTCATCGCCATGAATTTGTTTTGTTCTTTCATTTCTGTAACATAATTCTTGTGATTAAGCTATAATGAAGACTTTGGGCACATGAAAGGTCAATTGATAGCTTGCTACCTGTCTGTGAAATGTGCCTGCTGGTTGATGGCTCCTTGCCTCACCTAGGGGCTCAAATTTACTTAGGTGCACATGGACATAGAAGATAAAGTTTCAAATAGCTTCCTAAGTAAGCTTTGACAACTTGCTTTGGCATGTTTGTAGACAAATAGAGAGAATCGTCCTGCAAAGTAACAGTGCTTCAACTTGATGGTTGCTTGATATGCTCTTGTTTAGTACTACTAACTACATCTTTCAGCCAAGTTCCCTAATTTTTTTTATGTATTACAGGATCATTTGTCAAAAGATGATGCAAAGCAGCATTTTATTCGTATTCTGAGGTCGCTTCCATATGGGAATGCAGCATTTTTCAATGTTCGTAAAATGGAAGATCCAATAGGACTGCTACCAGGGAGTATTATTCTGGGAGTGAACAGAAATGGGGTATGGAAACTTTCCACTTGTTTTTAATAGCAGGTTTTTCCATTCTTTCTGATAAACATATCAGAATGTTGTGTTTCAGCTGCACTTCCTGCGTCCAGTACCTAAGGAGTATTTACATTCGGCTGAGCTCAGAGATATAATGCAGTTTGGGAGCAGTACTACAGCAGTTTTTATAAAAATGAGAGTTGCAGGTGTTCTGCATGTCTTCCAGTTTGAAACCAATGAGGTTCAGATAAGAACATTTTTTTCATTGGTTCATTTTTCAAAGTTCATTTCAGTGGCAGCTTCATATCTACATGTACAATCATCAAATGGACATTTGATTGCTGCTGATTCTTGTTCTGTATAGGGAGAAGATATATGTGTTGCTCTTCAAACACACATCAATGACGTCATGCTGCGTCGTTGTTCCAAGACACAGTTTTCTACAAATGCAGCCTTTCTAAACACCGAGGCTTCTGCTCAGCCTGACATGAAGCCTCCTGGCATTGAGCTTTATGAGAAGCATGTAGAAGAAATGTCAAAAGTGCTGGAAGAATCATGCACTAAAGCAGATAAGGCAAGCATTCTACTGTTATTAAGGGATTGAAATCTGGACATCATTTTATTAACAACAATTTTTCATATTTTTTAGTTTGACTTTGAAAGATCTATTAAGTATTGCTGAAACATTAGAATGCTCAGAGGACATGTTGTGTTACAGCTTACGGAAGAGTTGAGATTGAAAGAACAAAAGGAGCTTGCTTTGATGGAAGAAGTCCAGGCTTTAAAAGATGGCCTTAGTAAGGAGCAGAAAGTATTATCAGATGTGATTGAGGAGCGCCAAAATCTGCAGAAACTCTTAGAAGAAAAGGAAGCTGGCCTTCAGGTCAGGGTGTACAAGAGCTTGACCTCTTTCTTTGATGAAATTAACATGCTTCTATGTACTTATCAGATATTTGTTGGCTTGGAGAAGCATCATAGCTGCAGTGGCTGTGAGCATGTAGATTTTTTACTAAGTGTGATTAATCAGAAGTAAAAACCTCCATGCTTTGTGGATCTCTCTTGATTTCTAGCAGATGAACATCTCAGCTTACTGTTTCTTGAAGTATACCTCATAGATGTGTATTTCTAAGTAATGTAGAACTTGCATCTAGCCTTTCTTATATGATGCTAAAGGTTTTTCAAATCCTTCATTATCATCTTTCAACTCATTCTTAGGAACACAATCTTGAAAAGGCACCCAGTGAGAGAAATTTAGTTCTATTTTTGGATAAACTTTTACAGTTAGGGTTTTTTTTATAGAATGGTACTGGTTGTGGGATAGGTTGCAATGGCCGAAACTACCGTTGCTGTTTCAGATAAGGAAGAAGAACAACAGGACTGGGACTGGGAAACTAAGCAGATTAAGAAACATGGAAGTTTTAGAATTTGTGCTGGAAAAAGAGTTAGAGATCTTCCTTCTTTTGACAAAGATAGAGCACTACACATGTTTGAAAACCAGGTGCGCCATACCCCGCATTTTGTCAATTTTCTTTGCTAATAAATTGGCTAGCTAATTTTTGAATAGCACCACATATCTTGCAAAGTGAGGTGCCTTTGCTGCAGTTTAGTAATCTCATGCACTTTTTCATTTTTCTATAATCATGTAATTTGGCATGGCTTGGCATAGATAATCTCCTTGATTCTAACAAATGAAACATGTATTCCTGAAACTAATGAGAGAGTATCATGTGAAGGTCCTTGAAGCTTGTTTTCTGATTGTTTAGCTGTATTAACTATTAAGGCAAAGGAACTAAGGAGCACTCTAAAATTACGGAATGATGAACTACTGTTGATGGAGGAAAACTATGGGAAGCTAGTACATGACAAGCAGCTACTTGAACAGACGCTTAACCGTTTCGAAAAGCAGAGAATTGATGAGGTGAGTGCCACACACAATTTAGATGATGTGATACATTATTGTGAAGGTTCTTGTGATGCTTCATGGTATTCAGTCCTTAAAGACCTACTTGTCATTCTGTTTTCAGAGCATTTAGAAAGGTGGGAACTCAAAGAGCTGCTTCAATCTTATTTTGGGACCTTCATGCCTTACAAAATTTTCTTAGCAGTTTATTTTGTCAGGTTTAAAAACATAGTAAATAAATAATAATTGGAACATATATCATTCAAAATCAAGATAACAATGTACAAATTTCAAAGGAAAGAAGGAAAGTTTTAAATGCAGAAACGTAAGGAAAATAAATGTGAACAAAAGCTGAGCCAGAGGTCTTGTAGAGCAGCTTCAATTTTCAAACTTCTATGATGAACTTGAAAAACATATCATAAATCTGAAACTTGCTAAAGTCTACTCTCATGCATAGAACCCATGGTTCTCAGAACCGTGGGTCCTGGGAACCGTTGGGTGAACCGTACCACGGTTCATGAACAGTGGTACGGTTCCTCTATATAATTAATTAATTAATTAATTACCAGATTTCAGATCTCAGACAAAGATTTGGACAGACACAGATTTGGACCTGATCCATAATAGATTTGGACAGACAAATAGGACCTGATCCATAATAGAATTTCTGTTCCAAAATAGGACCTGATCCACACAGAACACAGACACAGATTTGGACCTGATCCATAACAGATTTGGACAGACACAGACACAGATTTCTGGTTTTTATTGGCATTTTTTTGGCCTTTTTATAGAATTTTTTTGGTCTGTTTTTGGTGGGAAACTGAAAAAAAAAATTAATCAATTGTACGGCTCACCACGGTTCTGGCCAAAATTTTTAGTGAACCGTACGGTTCACTGTACGGTTCTCAGAACCGTGGTGAACTTAATTCTATGCTCTCATGTTGGGTTGGACAAATTACAAATATTAATTCTATGCTCTTTCCTGACCATTATAGTCTCTAAGTTTCGAATGCTTTAATCATTTCTACGTTAACTTTCACCCAGACCCCATACTGTGTTTTTAGGTTTGGATCTAGTGATGTGGGGTCTCTCTGTTAACTTAAAAAAGACGAAGATCATGATTTTCAACACCAATCGACAAAGCCTTTACAATTATCAATTCTTCTATGACGGCCAGGAAGTTGACATTGTTCCCTCTTATACTTACTTGGGAGTCCTGTTTACTGCGCTCCTTCTTGGTTTCCGCCAGGCTGCATTTGCGCACATTTCCTCCGGTCTTTCAGCATTGGTCCAGTTCGAGCGTGGTTGTACAATGAATCATATTTTTGATCCCGCTACTAGATGCCAGTTGTTTCACGCACGGGTGGTTCCAGCAGTGATGTATGCCTCCGAGATTTGGTTGCCAGGACACTCTCTCCGGGACTGGGCAGGCATTTCCCGCATTCAGGCCACTATGTTGGGTCGCATGATACGTGCCAAGACTACCACCCCTCATGATATCCTATGTGCTGAGTTTGCTACTCCTCCGATCATCCTTGAGGGCTTTGTCCGCCTTATTCTTTTTCTTTAGCGGATTCAGGAGATTTCTGCATCTCACCCGGATAGATACATAGTTGCTGCGGTTACTTCTTCACGTGTCCTAGCTGATTCCCATGCCAAGCTATCCTGGTACCAGCAGGCGTCTGATCTCTTACGACATCTGGGCATCTCTATCATGGATCTTCCTCATGGTACGCATTCATATATCTGAGGCTATTTATTCCGTCGATATATGCAGCAGACTTGGAGCTCCCCCCCACCTTCCCGTATTCGACTAAGCTATTACCAGACACACTTCCTCTCTCTGGATCCTTCTGGTTTGCCATTGTTGCCGCTCTATCTCTCATAGCCCCTATCACACGGCCTGCGCTATCGTCTTGAGCAGTTGCGCATTTCCTCTCATCAGCTTGCTATTGAGGCCGGTCGTACATGGGATATCCCCCGGGAGCGTCGTCTATGTCGATTGTGCTCGTTGCAGGAGGTGGAAGATGAAGCCCATTTCCTCTTTTCTTTTTGGTCTTATGCACCCACGGGTGCCCAAAAGACGTTAATAAAGCTTTCTTTCTTTCTTTCTTTCTTTCTCTTCATTTATTGATAGTACGATCGGAGTAAAGGAGGGGTGTCCTTTGTCACCCACCATCTTTGCTCTATATATTGACGACCTTGAGTGGATCATCTGGGAAGAAGGTGGATATGGCTGTCCTCTAGCAGATATTGTTATCCCTATCCTTCTTTATGCAGATGATGTTGTTCTATTATCTAGTTCGGCTGTAGGACTTCAGCGACATCTGGATGCCTTGTATACTTTATGTCAGATATGGGGGCTGATGGTGAACATTGGTAAGACTAAGATTATGGTGTACAGCATATGACAGACACTATGTTCTATTATGATGGACAACTTCTAGAGATAGTGGCGTCTTACACATACCTGGGTGTTCTCTTCTCTGGTCTTTGCTTTCTTTTAGACCAGCTGCATTGGCTAGGCTTCGCAAGGGGCGCTCTGCTCTTGTTCACATGGAGAGGTTTTCCTCTAATTATTACGTGCATGACCCTGATACACGTTGTCGCCTTCTCTCTTCGACTGTTTCTCTAGTTGCACTGTATTCAACAAAGACATGATGTCCTAGAGACACTTGGAGTGACATCTCGCGTTTGCAGATTCACATGCTTAGCGGGATGATTTGGGCCAAGCAGTCAGTTCATCACATTCATTCACAGAGTCTCAGAGCTTGATTCTTCTAGATACGTGGTAGCGGCTTTTACATCTACTCGCACTCTAGCCAGGCAGCGGGCCAAGTCCTCATGGTTTCTGTATGCTTCAGACTTGTCTATGAGGCGCACTCAGGTATGATGTTTCTTCTTTTTTTCCACTCACTCTTTCTCACGCCATCTCCCTTGCTACCGCACTGCAGCACAAGTACTCTCCCATCTCTTCCTCTGTTTCTCGTCCTTCGCATCCTTTCACACGTCCTATTTTTTCCTCTCCATCCTCTGCTAGTCCCACATTTGTCAGTTCACCTTCGTCCACTCTTCCTTCTGCACCACGTCTTCCTTTTTCTCCTCGTCCTGTTTTTGTTCGTCGCTACTCACAGCCTGAGATGTCTGAGATCCGTGAGAAGCGCTTATGTTTCAACTGTAAGAGTCCTGATCATATCGCCCGTGATTGCCGACAGCCTGCCACTGCTATTGCCGTCTATTTCCATGATGCTGACACACCTGATGATAGTCCCGATTCTGCCATATGCCTTCATATTCTTGATGATGACCCACCTGTTGATTAGTTTGCCACACCCACTGAGCCTGTTCCTGATCCCCCTGATCTAGCTGTATGCCATGCTCAGCTTGCTTATGCTGCTTGGGCCGGTAAGCCGGGTCCATGCCATATGCGTCTTCGTGTACGTATCACTGGTCGTGAGTTTATTGCCCTTGTTGACACGGGTAGCACTCACTCGTTTCTCAGCAGTCATATTACTACACGCATTCGTGCTATGCCAGTCACTACGCCTCATCCCCTGCATGTTGAGGTTGCCAGCGCACACTCTTTTCCTAGCACGCAGATGTATCAACAGCTTTCATATCGGATTGGAGACTTCCTTGGTCAGGCAGATTTTCATATTATTCCACTTACACGGTACGATCTTATCCTTGGTGCTGATTGGTTTGCATCCCTTGGTGCGGTTACAGTAGACCTCCAGCAGCAAACATTGACATTCTCTCATGATGGTACTCAGCATATATTTTCCGGTATTGATTCTCGGCAGGATTATCAGCTTATTTCAGGGAAGCATTTCATACGGAGCCTCCCGAAGGCCCACTGTGCGGCTATTCTTTCTGTTCAGCCAGTTCAGCCTATTGCGGATGCACCACCTTTGCCACAGGTATTTTTTGAACTGTTGCGTGAATTTGAGCATGTTTTTAGAGAGCCGACTTAGTTACCACCTTTACGAGATGTCAACCACCATATAGACCTTGTTTCCTCTGCATCACCTCCTTCTCGTCCTCCTTTTCGTATGTCTATTGTTGAGCGCGAGGAAGTCCAGCGTCAGGTGTCTGATTTATTACGTCAAGGCCTTATTTTTCCTAGCCACAGTCCTTTTGGTGCTCCTGTTTTACTTGTTGATAAGAAGGATGGTACTAAACGTCTATGTATAGATTATCGTGCTTTAAATAAACTTACTATCCGTAATCAGTACCCTATCCCTCAAATGGATGACCTGTTTGACCAGTTAGGCCAAGCCAAGATCTTTTCTAAACTTGACCTCCGTTCCGGTTATCACCAGATTCGTATGCATCCTCCTGATGAGCACAAGACAACTTTCCGTACCCACTTTGGTTTGTATGAGTTTTGTGTCCTTCCTTCTGGTGTTACCAATGGCCCGACCACTTTTCAGAATGTCATGAATAACATCTTTCGTCCTCTGCTTGGAAAGTGTGTCTTTGTTTATTTTGACGATATCCTCATTTATAGCACAACTCTCTCTCTTCATGTTCAGCACGTTCGTTCTGTTTTTGTTTTGTTAGTTACTCATCATCTGTATGCTGAACGTTCTAAATGTTCTTTTGTTGTTGTACAAATCGAGTTTTTGGGCTTCTTTGTTACTAATGGTACTGTTCGTCTCGACCCTCGTAAGGTCCGTTCTATTCTTTCATGGCCTGTGCCTGCTGATGTTCATGATGTTCGTATGTTTCTTGGTATTGCTATCCATCTTCGTAAACCAGTTGCTCATTTTGCCACTCTTGCATCTCCTTTGCATGCTCTGTTGAAAAAGGAAACTTCGCCAGATTTTTCCCAGCGTTTTGCTGTTGAGACTGATGCTAGTTCCATAGGATTAGGTGCTTTGTTACGTCAGCGTCAATGTGTTATTGCATATGAATCCCGTCGTCTTCGTTCGTATGAGCAGCGCTATTCCACTCATGAAAAAGAGTTGCTTGCTATCATTTTTGCTTTAAAGAAGTGGCGTCATTATCTGTATCGTGTTCCGTTTGATGTTTTTACTGATCACCAGTCACTTCGTTATTTGTATACACAAAAGGATCTTAGTGATCGTCAGTACCGTTGGCTTCAGTTTTTACAGTCCTTTTACCTGCTCTCACGGCCTGTATCATGTAGTCCGTAACTCTCCCTGGCTATAAAGAACATTGCCCCCAATGTAGGCAAAATAAGATAAGAACCAGTGCCAGAGAAAAATACTGCATCAAGATAACCCATCTGAGAAAGGAACATCAAGAGAAGCCGGAGCATCCCGAGAAGCAATGGTAGCTGGAAGTGATCGAGCCTGATCAGCCAGGATAGGGGTATGATAAAAAACATCAATGGGGTCCCAAGTAGCCCCTCAATAGGACGACCATCCCACTGGACCAAAAATTGAACCTGCCGATGGCGACGACTATGCAATAAGCGCACCTGTAAAATAGCAGCTGGCAGGAATGGAAAAAGCTCTGGATCTGTAGGAAATGAGGAATCTCAAGGAGCATCATCCTCAATAGCAGCACGTAATAAACTGACATGAAAGATATCACAAGCCCAAGTAGCAGCAGGTAACTCAAGACGATATGTAACTAGACTGAGGTGCTCAAGAATCTGAAAAGGCCCATAATAGCGCGGCACAAGCTTCTCAGTAGAAGCAAGATCCTGTACAAAACGATGGCGAGCAAAGCGTAACCGGAGAAAAATAGTATCTCCCTCTACAAACTCAACATGGCGCCGATGACGATCAACAATGGTCCTGTACCGCTGCTGAATATGCTGTAAATGAGTAGCAGCTCTAGTAATAATCTCCCGAGCACTCGAAAGATAAGATGAAATAGTAATAGGTGCATCCTCTGGAGGAGCAGGTATACCGGGTAGAACTGGTGTGTATCCATGAGCAAGCAGGAAAGGAGAAACACCTGTGCTGGAACTAACAAAACTGTTATAACTATACTCAGCCAAACATAAATGCTAATCCCAATCATGACCAGAAGGAGAAACATAATGTCGTAAATAATCCTCCAATACCCGGTTAATACGCATAAGCTCTGTCCAAAAACCTGATGTAAACTTGGTATCCCGATCAGTAAGTATAGATCGTGGGAGACCATGTAAGCGGAAAATCTCAGAAATAAATATACGACCACACTGCTCTGTTGTAATAGTACGTCTGACTGGTATGAAATGAGCTTGGTCAGAAAACCTATCAACTACCACCAAACAAGAGTCATGACCACGCTGAGTACGGGGAAGACCTAAAATGAAGTCCATAGATATATCAGTCCACTGGCGGGAAGGAATAGGCCAACTTTGAAGGAGTCACGGGAATACTTGTTACGAAGGCAAAAATCACAAGTATGAATAAGGTGGGAAAGCTCACGCTTCATGGAAGGCCAATAAAAATGTTCTTTCAAATGGAACAAGGACTTCTGAAAACCAAAATGGCCACCAACAGGAGAGATGTGGGCATCAAGAAGGAGCTGTGGACGTATGTCGAGAGTGCTGGGAATACATAACGAACCATAGTGAAACAAACGATGATTAACAATGGAATAAACCTGGTGAGGGTGATAGGAAGGACGAGAGGCAGACGACATAACATCACGAAAGTCTGGACATGTGGCATAAGCTTGAGGAAGATCATCATACCAAGAGTGGGGAGACATAACAAGACTGTAAAGAGATAGCGTATTTGAGTCTTATCGTGCTAGCTAAAGGAATAAAACCAACACCGAGGAGAGTCGTATTCACCTTCCGTGGCCTGTACCTACAGACTTGACGGTATTGAGAGGCTCTCTAGGATTATTTGGGTTTTATTGCAAGGTGTGAAGGGTTGTTCACACATGGCTGCACCTTTGACCAATATGCTATAGAATAATAATTGGACGGAAGTTCAGCAATGAAGTTTCGACGCTTTGAAACAAGTTGTGGCTGACTTTGTCACATTGAAGATAGTAGACCTCAGAAACCATTTGTCATAGTAACAGATGCAAGTGATTTCATCGTTGGGACAATTCTGATGTATGAGGGTAGGCCAGTGGCCTTTTTGAGCGAGAAGCTCAACCTTGTTCAGAAGAGTTGTATGCCATTGTCCATGCTTTGAAATTATGGAGGCATTATTTGTCTGGTGCGGGTATATGCCGACCATGACATTTTGATGTATTTCTGCAATTAGCCAGGTGGGCTAGATTGATGCAGGAAGTTCACATCGAAATTTGGTACATGAAAGGTGCCAAAAATCATGTGGTTGATGCATTATCTCGTATATTGTATCGGATGTCTAGAGAATGACCTAATTGCTAAGATCCAATATATTCAGCAAGAGGATCCTCATTCTTTATTGTAAGAAGGTTGTGTCTTGTTTCCTAGGGAATATGTGCAAAGCAAGCACTATCAAGTTTAGGCTTCATCTTGAATAAAACTTCATATTGTGCTATTGAGGTAAATCTTGGCCAAGTAGAGTCTCAGAAGGAGAGCTCTGATCTCTTTGCTCACACTTGCCTATATTATACCATGGTAGATGGTATAGTTAAAGGAAATGGCAAACTCCCCATTCCAGTTAGTAAAGTGTTGTGTAGGGAGATTTTGCATTTATGTTATGATAGTACTGGTGCTAGTCATCCGGTGGGTGTGGATTGGACCTATGAGATGATCCTATGTAACTGTTGGTGGCCCAATATGGTTTTAGGCCTACTAGTCTTGTTACGGTGGGAATTCCTCAAAGTGCCTAGTACAGTTGATTTCTAACTCAATGGGTGAAATGCTTGAGTTAGTTGAAAAAACTTAAGATAAGCAATCGTGGTGCTAGTGAGAGCCGAGTGCGATCGCTAGTAGTATGGGATGTTGGTTATCGTAGGAGGCTTGATTAGGCCAGTTGTTGTCGACAACTCCGGTGTACAGAGATGAGTCAGTTGTGACACTATTCAGGAGCATGGAGAGTAGATCCATGAGCCAACAAGGATATTCGATAGGCGGGAGAAACGTCTGTGTAACCGCTTGATCTTTGATATATCTAGTTGCTTGGCATGCAAGATCTCTTGCAGAGGTTGCCTAGGAGACCGCACATGATTTGCGTGCACAGTACCCTAGTTTGGTCATCGCGGATGATGTCTTTTTCTGAGTGGGAAGGGATGATAGAGCCTTTACTCCCTATCCTCGTTATTTACAGTTTTCAGAGACACATGGACGTTTTGTAATTATTGTAATTACTGAAATGGCTAAGTCACCAGCCTATGGTGACTTTTGTAAGTAAATTGTAAGTAAACTGTAATTAGTTGGCATTGGACCTCAAAGATTCGTGCTTAGCTTTGGCACAGGGTACTGGGTCATTTATTAGGAGTGGCTGGACTGACCTCCTAAAAAGTAGGAGAGTTGAATAGTCAAGGAGACACGTGTCATATGCTCACTGGGACACTTGGTCCAGTGAATGAGTGACACATGTCAGGATTGACCGGTCAAACATGACACCTATCACATGCTCACTGGGACACTTGGTCCAGTGTATGAGTGACACATGTCAGGCTACTCACTTGCCTATGTGTTAGGATACTGCCAAGTGGCAAGTGTCGACTGTGCATGGAATTGGCCATGTGTCGACGTTAGGAAAGGTGAAGGTTCAGGGGTGCTTGAGGATTGTGCATAAGTGAGCCTAGGGAGAGGCATTCCTCATCATAATCTATGCAGCAAAGGTTGGGAGGAGACAAGGCAGCCAGCTCCACCATGTTTCGTGTGCTCTGATGTTTGTACACGTTGGGAGATCGACAAGGATCAACATTGCGGATTGCTGCGCACGGGATAAGCTAGGGTTTAAGTGAAGTTTCAGATTTGGAGTCTAACACAAGACCATGTTGGCGGATATATAGAGGTGAATCTGCATGAGCTTGGCATTCGTTCTCACCTAGAGAATGAAAGCTCTTCCCCACGTGGTTAGGCGAGCTGGCCTCAAGATCTATGCAAGGGTTGAAGCCAGGATGCATTGGTATGGGACGTCGTCACCCTGGTGGAGACCTAGTGTGCTTGATAGTGGTCATCAACTCCAATGCACACCAAGGGTGAGATGGCAGTATCTCTATGGATGCGTGATAACAGAGTGTTTATCACCTAATTGTGTCCTTACCTTGGTTGATTTTGACAATGGGGTTTATAATAATAGGCGAGAACCATCGGACCTAAGAAAAAATCATCTCACTTGTCATTGAAGATCTAGGAGTATGTAGATGGGCTTACTTTCCACATAATGAATCTAGATAGAGCATATTCAATCCTTGGTAGAGAAGAGTTTCTAAGAACGAGTTATTACAGAAAGACTAAGTGACTCATAGTTTGAGGTTGTAGCACAATGGCTCCTGATTATAATTAAAAGAGGATGTAGATGCTTTTGGTCTACCTCATGTATCTTCTTTGGATTCTAATCAATATTCAAAATTTTCTAAGTACCATGCTTTCCTTTTTTGTTTTAATCCCCTTTGAACAAATATCCATGTATTTCTATATAGGTAAGAGTTAGAATTCAGAACAAGATTACGAGCCGATTCGACCGGTTCCAACGGATTCAAACCGGAAAACAGTTCGAACCGTGAAAAAAAAAAATTTAAAACGTTTTTCTGGCTTTTTTGGAGTTTTTTTTTTTTTCGGTTCAAACCAGCTCCGAACGGTTCAAACAATTCGAACCGTGGTTCGAGGTTCAAACCGCGATTCGTGCAATTATGATTCAGAATCCAAGCGCTATTGAAGATCTATCCATCTTTCTTGCTTCTGCAATTGCAACTGGTTCCTATGGGGCAATTAGAATTAGAGGCTTATACTGCATGCTAGGACCTTCTATTTTTATGATCGTAGAAAAAATGTCCTCCTTGGCATAGAGATCCTAGACTTCATGACTCTCTTCCTCTTCATCCTACCCTTGATTTTCCTAATTTCTCCTTCCCTTCAAATTTGGTAATCTCAGTTGTCCTTCATTTCCCACTTTAAGCAAGCTTTTGTATCAACCAACTTCACTTCAGTTCCATGGACTGCTAGGCACAAATGTTTCTTAGTTAGTAATAGCTGAAAGTTCTTGCCATCTAACTTTCCAAGTTGAATTTGTGATTCCATCATAAAATGAAATATTACCAAAATAGCTCAATATTATGAGAATTCCTCCACCTCAATGGATAATTTTCTATTTATACCAAACTTTAAAACTTGAATATTGTGAGAAATAAATGCTTAGGAATCTTCTGTAGTCATTTTTCTTGGCACTTGGACTTGAAAATACTATAGAAGTTACTCCTAAAACGTATTGAATTCAATTGAACGGCTAACCCTTCACTGATGTACATGGCAACAAGACCTTAATTTGAAATCTGCTGGACTTCACAACTACATCAAGCCTCATAAAAAAATGTCAATTTTTTCACACACCAACAAAACTGTTTGAAACAACTTTTTAAGGGTTGAAGCTGACCCCTCAATGAAGGTCTAGACAACAACACTTCAACTTAAAATTCTAATGCACTTCAATGACTTTGAAGCTCTGCACACTTCCAAAAATTCCATCCAACCCTCAACTAAAGGTTGTCTCTCTCACATGAAACAACCAAGTATTCATGTACAAAACCAAGGCGCCTTCACCATGTTGCAAGTAGCTCTTCCCCATACATCATGGTTGGAAACCTTTGCTTTTCACAACTAACAAAGGGCTGATTATTGCCCTCTCTTTACTTTGACATTAACGAGCATCAAAAAGCCATTTTGACATCTTTTCAATGTGGCTAGAAAGTGTGGGCTTCCACACTTGATTCAAACTGAAAGAGGTTGGAAAACTAAGTGGTAGGCTGCTAACTTCCGCACAATGTTTGCAATGTGACAAACTGCCACTGCAGCAGGCAGACAAGCCATGCTTCTTCCACGATAAACCTCTTCCTCCACATTGGAAACATGGAAATTTTAAGACTGCATGGGTTGATATATGCCCCTCCTATATTGAAGCAAAGAATAATTCACAAGAAAACAAACAATGAACCTTCTTCATGCTTGATGTAGGCCTGTCCACACTCAAAATGCACTCAAAAAATTAGCAAGCTACATTATCTAATCAATCTCTTCCTTGCTAATTATTTGCATGCAATTTCTCTCCATATTATTGTTGTTGAAATTTGAACAAAAAATCTCCCTATTCTACATTCAAGAATCTCTTTTAGCTTACGAAAGAAATCTGCATACCTAGATGATTAAGTGTTAGACATAGATAGTTTTGATACCATGTTAGAAAATAAGAGCATGCAACATTCATTCACTATATAGAAATAGAGGTCTATAGAATACACATCTAAGCTTGCATTAACAATCACAATGATGTCATAGCCCACTTTAGCAACAATGGGGAGAGTGCAATATATAAAGATGGTGAAGAGAGGTACTAAACCATCGATGGCCCTTTTGATACTCAATAAGGTGAAAGGAATTACCAAGGACCTATAATTCAACTTTTGGTCTTGTTCTTTTTCGGGTCTTAGTCCAACTTCTTAGGTCTAAACCTTCTTCCACTAGGGGAACTTGGCCCCCAACTTAACTAAGTTAACGATACCCAGCTTGAGAGAAGTCAATTACTTGCTTGTACACAATCGATTGCCTATCACTAGTTAATGTAGCTAAGTCACTATGTGTTATTACCATCATGTAGTTTCTCTTCTCTGCTATTGATGGAGAACCATATCTAGCTACCAACTACATGTGTAATGTTGTTCGACATGGATGTGAAGCTTAAATGTCAATAACAGGTTTCCTAATCCTCTTGCTAAGGTTCAATAGAACAAGGGCTCAAAAATAGCCAAACTTTAAGAGGATACTAGGTTCCTCAAGAGATGAATTCTACACATACAGATTAGTAGATGACAATGCGTATGGCTAACACCCTAGTCACGCAAGGAATTATCAACAAAGTACACCCATCTTCTTTGTTCCAAAGCCCCACAACTTTTTTAAGGTCCTATTAAAATTTCTTGATGTGATATCATGGTCCTGATAAGATTGATTGATTTAAACCCCAATAAAAATAAGATTGCTTCTCAAGTTAGTCATTGTGTTTTTTACATATAGAAGCATTCCAAGTCTATGAAAAATGATATCATGAGTGAGCCTACAAGAATGCAATTTTTAAGCTTTTATAGTCTCTCATGCTTGAAAAGAAATGAAATGTTTAGGTCTTTGGTTCAAGTCCTATGTCAACAAAGGTTTGAGTCTCCCAGTTGAACCAACTCCATTTGTCCATGTGAGGAGTTTTATTGTATCTCCATAGCTCTTTGACTTCCTCATTTTCACCTCCAAATACTCCTCTATGAAAATCCTTAGGGAAGTTACTTTCCACAATTTAGCATGACCTTTTTCCACTTGGTGTTTTGCATCTAGTCGCATTTTGCTTCCTAAAATATAGTCAAAGGTTGTCCCATATTCAAATTTGGACAACTCGTCTCAGAATATTTCAAGTGCCCATTTTGAATGTTTGGCTTTCAGCATGTCTTTGGTGCTAAATTTGATATCTACAACATGCTAGATGCAGATAAAAATTGGTCAATACAAACATACAAACATAAAAAGCTAGAAATAGTTTGTCATGAATATCTCACCGTTGGTTCTTTTTTATGCACAAATGCAAACTCTGCAAGTGATTGAAAAAGAGAAAGGTAGGATTTGAAGTCCAAAATGTCAAGTAGCTTTTTATGAGTAATGGCCAAACTTTGGCTACCTAAAACAATCTTGTTCTTGCATCAATTGCCTATGGTTGATGTATGGGATTCATTATGTATAATAAAAGGATCAAGAAAGTTTGTAGTCTCTCCACGACTACTAATGCTAAATAAGCCAATTTTGATTTTGATGCTTCCATTCTTGAACCTTCAAACATGTTTCTTGTTTTAGTGTTTATTTTTAAAGAGGAAGTGCTATATATCAGGTTTAACTATCAATCAATAGCAACTTCACAGTGAGAACTTGTTCCCTAACCTTTTTCATGGGCAAATGTTAGTCTTTGACTCCACACTTTTTTGAAATGGAGAATGCTAAAAGAAAACTATAGGGAAACATTTCCTGGCATGGGGAAGCCGATGTAGGAAGTAAGTTTTCCCATACCAGGAGGTCTTTTAGCTATTTATTGCCAAATTTGATTGTTTTTTGGCAACATACACTACACGTATAAACCTTGTGTCAGCATATTGTCCCTTCCTTGATGTGTATATTATTTGTCTTTATAGTAGAAAACTTAAGGTTTTTGTCTTTGTCTTTCAACTAGAAAATTTAGGCTTTTCCTCTTTGATCCTTCTATTAATTTTTGCTAGGGTTCAAGATCACTACTAACATCATTGTTCAGCATATCTTGTTGATGCAACTCATGATTGTTTGCAGTTAAATCTACTAGAAAAAAACTTTGAGCAGGAGCGACAAACCTTCAAGCTTCAACTTATAGAGATGGAAAAGAAGCTTTTTGACCAAACACAAGATTTAAGTGCTTCACAATCTTCTCTTGCTCTTTGCACTAGAGAAGTCGAGGCTTTGCGGGGCAATATACAAGAACTAGATAACCTTAGGGAGATGAAAGAGGTAGACACTTCAATATATCTTTGTTTTGGCTTGAATTTCTTCCTCTGTTTTTTTTCTTTGTCCATGGTTGCAATACTCAATTTATGTTTGCCGCATCCACAACATTTGTTACATGGCTGAAATTTTGAATAATTAAAGTGAAATTCATTGAAGTTCAATATTTGTAGCAAAACATCACAAATGAACACATATAAAGAGAGTACAACAAATGTAAAGAGTAATATAATTTCGAACAAAGAAAATAGTAACCTTCATATAGCAAATGATTCAAGTTGAATGTAATTCTAAGCTGGTCTAAACAAACTCTCAAATCACTCTCATTACCCTAAAACATGTTTCAAATGTGCAATTTTGGAAGTTTTATTTAACTTTAGCCCCTATCCACACCAGGATGACCAACACTAGGGCTATCATGACAAAGATGTAAGGACCTCTTTCAAAGCACCTCACAAGCTGGAATAAGAGCTTTACCATTTCTCATCACTATTCCATCTTTTACAAAATACTTAAGATAAGTGAAAACCAAGGTAGAAGAGCTCTCCTCTTGAGACTTTGCATAACCTCTTGTTCTGCTTTCTTACAATGAGGATCTTCCCACTGATCATTTCTTATCTCAAATAGTAAGTCATTTTCAATAATTACAAATGACATATGATATGCTACACTAGATAGTGCATTTGCCACATGATTCGCTACACCTTTTTTTGACTGAATCTCGATTAGGAATTCATGTATAAGCTCATACCATCTGGCTTGCTAGCCTCTAAGGTCTGGTTGCTTATAGAAGTATCTCAAGTATCATGATCAATGAAGACCTCAGATTATGATCCATACGGATAATGCCTCCATGCCTTTAATGCATGAACAATGGCATCCGACTCCTTTTCCTGGGTTCGATAAATAGGTTGTGCTGAGGTGAGCTTCTTGCCCTCGAAGGCTACATGCCTTCCCTCTTGCATCAACACTACTCCCACAACAATGTTAATCGCATCTGTATCTAGAACATAGGGCATTTGAGGGTCTACAATCTCTAGAGTGACGCACTCAGTGATAGCTTCCTTTCACTGATCAAAGCTTGCTTGTTGCAATTCAGTCCACTCGCCAAATCTGTTCTTTTGAGTCAAATCAATCAAAGTTGCTACAATATAGGGGTATTTCTTTACATATTTTCTCTAAAATATTGCCAATCCAAGAAAAGAACAAAGTGTTGTCAAATTGGTTGGCACAAGCCACACAACGATCACAACAACTTTCTTAGGATCTTATCTTACTCCATCAACAGACACTATATGACCAAGATACTCTATTTCCTTTTTGGACAATTCACTCCTTTTATTATTGGCAAATATAGTGTTCTCCCTCAAAGGCAACACAGTTTTAAGGTGAGTCATATGCTTGACCACACCTGCATTGTCAAAATGTCATCAATGAAATTTTTGACAAATTTACCCATCTATCATTTGAGCAGATCATTCATCATGATGATGGATGTAGCTAGGCATTAGTCAACCCAAATGGCATCACAAGATACTCATAGTGCCCGAAATGAGTGCGGTCTTGTGTACATCCTTCTCACGAACTCTAACTTGATGGTATCCACGCTTTAGGTCTTTTTTATTGAGCATAGTGGCACTTAACAAGGCATCAAGTAGGTCATCTATATGGCATCGGACATCAATGTTTAACCATTATCTTGTTCAAACCTCAGTAATTCACACACATACGCACCGATCCATCCTTCTTTTTTATTCGGAGAGGCAAAAGGGAAATAGCTAGGTCGTATCTGCCCTTTGGCTAGATAATCATGGACCATCTATCTCTGTAAGAACAACCATTGACAGGACATGATCCAAGGCTCTCTCCTAAACTCTTGATCCAAATTGGCAATAGTACTGGTTTGCACACACTGCATGCTACTCTGACTAGTATTAGTAGACATATCAAGTAGGAAGCAAACATACAAGTACTCACATTGGATCCTAAGCCCAATTGTGTAGCTGAAACCAGCAGTCCAAGAAGCACATCCCACTCACCACGAGGGAATTCGTCACACCATCAAACTAGAAGTCACACACATGAGTACCCTCTGGTACAGAACTCCTGTAAGCAATCCAACTGTCGCTATAGGCACTCTCTGGTCGGTGAGACTAGAACGACATAAAGAAGGATAGCAATTAGGATGTCCCCAAGCCTGCAACCAATACCACCACACTGTGTAATGACTCTCTCCAACTCATCAATATATAGGCCAAAGAGGATCGGTGAAAGGGAGCAACCCTACTTCACCCCAATAGTGCTCCAAATATGATCAGAGATGCCATTACTATGCCGGAAACATCCCAGGACGCGCTCATGAAGCGCCATCACATCCAAAATGATGTCGGTGGAGAAGCCAAGATCTCAGAGTCTCTGAAGGAGCAAGGAGCGAGGAACAGAATCAAAGGCCTTCCTGAAGTCCACAAAACAACAATAAACCCTCTCTTTCCTGTGCTTAGGCTTCCTCAATCAGGGCCTGTAATGTGAAAATGTGATCTGTAGTAGAATAATAGGCCCGAAAACCTGTCTGACCCATAGCATGTAGTCTCCTAGTCTCCGCCTCTGAACTCACAATAGACTGAAGTATAGTACCATATAGCTTCGCCAGGACATGCCCAATCATGATAGTGTGTTAGTTACTCGGAATCATGGGGTCACCATTCTTATGGATGGGGTGGATGATGTTAGTGCACCAGGATGATGGGAAACCAGAAACAACTGCGGAATTAAGAAGAGTGGCTATGGTGGGAGCAAGTAAGTCGGATGCATGGGCAAGGAGTTCAGACTCGAGGTTTTCGGTATCTCTGGCCTTATGGGACTTCATCTTCTTAGTGGTAGCAAGTACCATATCGGATGTGAAGAAGGAGAACTCAGATGGTCGTGGAGATATAGAGATAGGTGAGTCGGTGGGGATGGTATATAAGCTAGTAGCTTAGGCTGTCCAAATGCGGAGGTCTTCCATGAGAGGTGTTGGAGAGCGGGGAATGAACTCACGCCAGAAAGCGCCCGAGGAAGAACTGAAAAGAAGGTCAATAAGATCGTTTCCCTTCAGAGTCATCATAAGCGCGCTTTTTATGGCGGAGAACATGGTGGTAAGAACGTCAGGAGATCGAAGTAAATGCGGAGCACGGATATGTGAATAGGTGACCAAATGATGAAGAGAACGGCACTCGGCATCGTACCAGGGAGGGTGCAGTGGTCGAGATGTGTGTCGAGTTTTGCTGGGATGTATCTCCCTCTCTCTCTCTCTCTCTCTCTCTCTCTCTCTCTCTCTCTCTCTCTCTCTCTCTCTCTCTCTCTCCCTTTGTTTAGAGCGCTGCTAGAGGAGGCAGACCTACATTCCATCGCTGCCAGAGGAAGCAAAAAGTTACTCACTTCCATCACTGACAGAGCGTTGACAGAGGAGGCAAAAAGCTACTCATTTCCATCGCTGACAGAGGGTTGAAAGAATGGGCATTGTTTCTACCATCCATCGCATTTTGGACTAAATGATTTGTCAATAATCAGAGGCAGAACACCTGTTTCTTTTAGGAGGCTCGCTCCTATGCACTTCAAAGAAGGAGGCTTGCTCCTTCTGCTTCATCGCACTCCAAAGAAGGTTGCTGACTCTCGATAAAGACATGCAACTCCACCCGAACCTCTGCCACTCGCTGATCGAGTCTCTGTCCTATAAACTGAATTCCATCTGTAACCTGCAAATGCGGGTAGTCCTCTCTCTGGGCTCTCATGTGTCTCCATAAAAAATAATATATCTCTGCTTGTGATGAAGTCGGTAAGATCTCCAGCCGTGGATGATGAGTGTATGCCATTACAGTTCCATATTCCAAGATGTAGGTGGTGTGGAGGGGGTCCCGGGATGCTCCCATGCCCGGGGACCCCAATTTCCTATAGGTTGTTTCCGGATGCAGGACCATCAAGGTACCGAACAACTCCATCACGATAGATTGCTCGTCTTCCGATCGCTTTGGCGGTTTGGAGTGCTTGGCGTCTCTCTTCAACTTGGATATAGGTAAGGTCATCATCCATGAAGATTTTGGTGTCTCTCAATTTGGTTCTTTTCCGCAAGGTTGCCTTACGATATGTATGTGACGTGAAGCGGAGGACCAAGTGGTGTCTTTCCTAGTACGCCATGCTGTATCCAAACCATCTGCATTGTGTCCTAGGGTGGTGCATAAAAATCTTTTTGCTTCGTCAACGGCATTTTGGGTGTCCACTATGCCTCGTACCCTAATATTGAGAGCCTTGGAATCTTGAAGTTTCTCTTCCGTAAGAGTAGCGGAAATGAATGATGAAAAAGGGGGAGACTTACTTCCGTCATCGGCTGTCCAAGGTGGACTGGTAGCTTTGTTCCTGGTGATGATAGAAGCCCATGTGTTCATTGATTCTTTGTGTTGGTTTAGTCGTTGTTCCAGATCTTGAATCTTCATCTTTGTCTCTTCTTCTGGCTGGGAAGCATATTATTTTCCATTTCTGTCCGGAGCTGTTGGTTCTCTGTGCGTAGGTGGATGATTTCTAGTTTCAGAGTTTGCACATCTGTCTGCAATTCTTTCAGTTGGTAGGCTAGAAAATTCTCGAAGGATTTGGAGGAGGTGTAGTCGGCATGAGACAGGAAGGGGGTGTCTGGAGCAGCGTTGGTAGAGATGGGAGTCGAAGGGACAGGGGATGAGGGAGGGTTCGAGTGGGATTGCTGTTGCGTAGCAGTGGGGGCAGGTGTCTGTTGCGCAGCAGGAGGGACCTGTTGCTCAGTAGCAGGACGGCATGTGGAGGGGGAGTGGAGAGAAGGGGCAGCAGGTGGGCAGGACAGGGCAGCAGGTGGGCGGAGGAGGAGGGCGGAGCAACAGATGGGTAGGGCAGGGCATTAGGTAGATCAGAGGAGGGCGAGTGGGCAATAGGTGGAGCGAAAGAAGGGGAGGGCAGGGTAGTGGGTGGAGCTGAGGAGGGCAGCTGGTGGACAGTGGACAAAGGATGGTGTTGGTGGGCATCAGACGGAGCGGAGGGAGGTGGAGCGGAGGATGGGTGGGCAGTAGATGGAGTGGAGGGAGGTGGAGCGGAGGAGGGGAGCGAAGCAACAGGTGGAGCGGAGGAGGTGGCCGAAGCAACAGGTGGAGCGGAGGGGGGTGGAGCGACAGTAGGTGTGGATGGGGGTGGGGAAGAGGATGATGGGGGGGGTCGGGGAGGAGCGGGGGAGCAAGGGTCGTAGGGTGACTGGCGTGTCACGAAACAGACGGTGGTATCTCCCTCTAATCTTGTAATACACTGGGCACCTATAGATAAAGTGCTCCTCCGAATCCACCTCATCCAAGGAACAAAACTGACAAATCCGCTCCTCTCTCGGGGTACCCTGGAATCTCCCCGTCTCAATAGCCAACTGATGTGATAATATGTGGAGTTGTCCCAATGTAAATCTGAGGCCGTGTGATAATCCCAAGTCCAAATAGTGTGGTAAGACTGGGAACCCTGCTATGTCAAGCTCAATGAAATGAGTCCAGTATTAGGCGGGTTTAACCCCAAGTTGTCGCCTCCAAGTACGGTCGAGATATGCTCTATATAAGAAGCGCTTGATATACTGATGGGTACCTGAGGGGAGCTCTGTAATGGAGATGCCAAATGAATCGAGGAGGAAATGGGATGCTTGTGAGAACCACGACAATCGGTAGCCCTGATCATGAAGGGAGTGTGAGGAGGCAAGTGAGGCTTGCGTATATCTCGTATCTGGTAGATCTTGAACTCTCTGAATATATGCAATGAGCTGGAAAGCTGCAGCTATCTGAATGGGTGGAACGACAAACTTTGCAAGAAGAATCTCGTGTGGAACCGAGGGCTTCGCCCGAATCATACGAGCTAGCATGGTGGTCTGTAATCGTGAAATGCTAGACCAGTGTGATGATGGAAGACCGGTACACCATCTCTCTGCTGCATACAAGGCTGTGGGGGTGACAATAGTGTCAAAAAGTCTGCACTTACTGCGAGCAGCACCGCTCAAGCTGAACAAGGGAGGAATTCCCCTTCCCAAGTTGAGTGGTTGTTGCCTGTCGCATGCTGAAAGTAGGACCAGAAAAGAGTATCCCCAGATAGGTATACGAGGAAACTACCTGTAAAGCACGTCCATCTAGCATGAGCTCCTGGTGCTGCATGAAGGCTCGAGAAGTATTGAAGACCATAACCTTGGTCTTCACAGTGTTCAACCCCAATCCCCATCTGGTACAAAATCCCTGTAAACAATCCAGCTGCCTCTGTAATCCCTCTCTGGTCTAGTACCACATCATCCGCATACAAGAGAATAGCAATCAAGATGGTGCCAAGTCTACATCCAGCTCCTCCACACTGCGAGATGGCTCGCTCTAACTCATCAATGTACAATCCAAAAAGAACCGGCGAAAGAGAGCATCCCTGTTTCACCCCAATGGTGCTCCAAATGTGATCAGAGATACCACTACCATGTCGGAAACATCCCAAAACCTTCTCATATAGAGCCATCACTGCCAGAACCATATCCGTGGAGAAACCAAGGTCCGGAAGTCTCTGAATGAGTAGGGAGCGTGGTACAGAATCAAAGGCTTTCCTGAAGTCCACAAAGCAACAATAAACCTTTTCTTTCTTGTGCTTAGCTTCCTCAATCAAAGCTCAAAGTGTGAAAATATGGTCAGTGGTAGAGTAATGAGCTCGGAAACCTGCTTGTCCCAATGCATGTAATCTCCTGGATTCCGCCTCTGAACTTACTGCAGACTGGAGTATGGTACCATAAAGCTTAGTGAGGACATGCCCGATCATGATAGTGCGGTATTTACCAGGAATCATGGGATCAACATATTTATGGATAGGATGGATGATGTTGGTGCACCAAGATGAAGGGAAGCCAGAGACAACGGCGGAATTGAGGAGAGTGGCTAGTGTGGGAGCAAGGAGGTCGGTAGCATGGATCAGGAGTTCGGACTCAAGGTCTTCAATGTCTCTTGCGTTATGGGATTTCATTTTCTTGATGGCCGCAAGTACCATGTCAGCGGTGAAGAACGTGAACTCAGAGGGACGTGGGGAAATAGAGATGGGTGCGTCAGTAGGTATGGTATATAGGCTGGTAGCATAGTCGGTCCATATGATAGGGTCTTCCAGGAGAGGTGGTGGAGCACGAGGGATAAACTCACGCCAAAAGGCGCCTGAAGAGGAACTGAAGAGAAGTTCAACAAGACGTTTTCCTTCGGAGTCATCATAAGCACGCTTTTTCCGGCGGAGTGTGCAAGAGTCTCTTCACCCGAGCATCGAGTTCATCAGACACGACAAGCATGCATGCTATATCTGGATTCGTATTGTTGGACAGGACATTGGTTTGGACAGGGACCTCTTTGTGGCGGCTTGTTACTTTCCTCCAGAGTCTTCATCCTTTGCAGAGGGCACAGGTTCACCATACCTTGATTTGTCACCTGATATTATCAGATTCGCAGAGCGAGGGCATATTTTCCTCACTGGGGATTTTAATGCTCGAACCTCCTCATGACAGTCAGAGTTTTATGACATCACCAACCAACTCCACATTCATGCTCTCAACAACGACGAGTTGGGATTTACGAGGGTTTCAGAGGACAGCTTGGGACCTATTACCCCCTACGGTGAGGTAATCCTCTCTCCTGACTCTCGTGAGCCTCCATAAAAAACAATAAATCTCTGCCAGTGATGAAATCAATCAGGTCGCCAGCTATGGAAGATGAGTGTATCCGGAGATGGTGTGGATGGGGCCCCGGGCCACTCCTGAACCCGGGGACCCCAAATACTTAGCACTGGGAGCTGCTAGGAGTGCTATCAAGAAAGCGCACTCACCGGTATGACTGCCTCATCATCTGATAGGTCAGCGCGCTCACGCTTCTGAAAGAGAGAGAGAGAGAGAGAGAGAGAGAGAGAGAGAGAGAGAGAGAGAGAGAGAGAGAGAGAGAGAGAGAGAGAGAGAGAGAGAATAGTTATTAGTCGCTAGCTAATAGGCCTTCTGGTGTTGGATCCTCGACACCCAGTCACCATGCCACAACATCCACAATCGAGAGGGAGAGGTAGACGGGGCCGCACTACATAGCTAGGGGGTATGGAATACTATGTGTCTAGCTTCGCTCCCAGAGACATGGCAAAAGCGGGGATTGCAGTTCGACAATTGTTCTACTCTTGTGATCTGCCATTTCATCTAGCTAGGACCCCGAGATGGAGGAAGATGATGACTACAATGAGTGCTATCGGGCAGGTGTGGTCAGGACCTTCTTGTGAGCATCTTAGGACGAGGGCACTTGTTGCTAAGCGGGCTTCAGTTGACCAGCAAGCTAGAGCCCCTTAGGAGGGCATGGGCTTAGTATGCACTCTAATACGCTATGCACATTCAAGTTTTAAGTTTTTCAACATTGCAATTTGCCCTTTTCAGTTTTGCTCACTACTTAATACTTATAGTGTGTATTATGGAGTATGTGGTATGTAGTATGTGTATGTACTATGCAGTAGGTACAATGTTCACAATTGAAATCTGAACAATCGATGACCAATCATGATTCACTTGAATTCCATGCACATTGCACTATATAGATTGTCACTGACAATGTGGCGAATTGTGTTTTCATGGGTAGGCTCATTAATGAGGCCTACCCCCACATTTTTTGGACACCTTGTGTTGCACATTGTCTGGACTTCTTGGTTGAGGATGTAGCCAAGATACCATGGGTCAGGGAAGTGCTAGACATAGGACGTTCCTTGGTGACATTCATCACCAAGAGGCCAAGGGCCTTGGGCATGTTAGTTCGCGGATGAGGAAGGTATGCTAGTCGTATGGCACAACCGTGGGGCCAGGGAATCCCAAAAAGGACTCCACAATTTGACTCAGCAGCGTGGACTGGATTCTGTCCTTGCAAAATGTTGAAACAACCAGAAAGTTGTTCAACAGATGCGCAGCCGCCTGAATGACTGGTTCCGTTATAGCCTCTATCAGGTACCCGTTGTTAGTTTGCATCGGAATTTTTGGTGCAGTCTGGGTGACGAAAGGTTTCATCAGGGCTTTTGTCTGATGATGAGAGATGGGCTGGCGGTCACCGGACATAATGCCGACAGTGACCATCGAGTCCACTAGGGGACACTCCACCCTGGATGGCTTGAGACTTGCCTGCACCAGGTTTTTAACTCAATGCACAGTAATTACTATTGTGAGCACTAAGAATTTGTGATAATTGATTCACTACATTTGCAAATTGCCACTTCAAAGTTGCCATTGTGGATGTACTAATGCTTTGAAGTGTGAAGTTTTCAAGTTTGTGCTGGAGGGTTTGCGGATCCCAAGGCAACCCTAACCCTAGTTATCAAGTGAGAGGGATTTGGCACCCTGCGTGTGTAAGTCCAACCCAATGATCACATAGTTATTTGATTAATTAGAAAGTTAATTAAAGGACTTTAGGCCTTTTTGTGGGACTTTTAATGTCGCAAGGCCTAAATGTCAAGTTAGTGAATAAAGTTGGGTTTTCCTCCAATTTGGATGGTTCCCACTCTTTTTTATATTTGAATAGTTAGGGAGGCAGAAATGGACCAATAGGATTCAGAGGCCAGGGTCCTTCTCTCTACTATAAAAAGGGACCAACTCGAGTTTGCTATACATGTACATATGTTCATTTCAATAAAGCAGATTGGTTCTCTTGTGAAATGGATTTATGAATATCCTTGCTCTCTATCACGTTTCCTCCATCTCTCATGCTTTTATTGTGTTTTGCTAATTGTTGGATCTGATTGTTATTGGGATTGCATGTTTTTATACTTTTTATGAGACAGAAAGGGAGAGAGAGAAAGAGTAAGCTATCTTCATTGTGGATCTAGTGTTAATGGATGTAGTGTTAATGCTTAGGGTTAGTGGATGGTAGAGCTAGATGTGAATCTTCCATTCATGCTGAAATCTGAACTATGCTATCGCTCTCATGGGAACGAATCTACACGTGACAACTAACTTCATCTCCTCGATGCTAGATTGATTAGATCTTGGGTTGAGGATAGGCAAGGAAAGAAACCCACTACAATTTTGCGCCGTTGTCGGGGAGCTACGCCAATTTTTCAGTTTGCAGCATGTTTGTTGGATGGTTAGCTTGCATTAGGCATCTTGTCGTGGCATGAATAGTGTTAAATCTGCATTCAGGGTTAGTTTGGGAGTGATTTTGCCTTATTTGAGGATTTGCTTGTTTGAAATCTAATCTGATTGTGGAATAGGAAAAGCTATTCAGATCACCAATCTTAAGATCCGTTTGGATCTGAGATATCAGAAAAAAACAACAAAAGTCGGTCAAATCTGCCAGATTTTGGTCAAAAGGAGGCAAAAATCGTCGTCAGAGCTTATAACTTTTTGCCCTCATTTAGGAAACGTTCGCTGAGGTGCAGGCACCTTCGGTTTTGATCACAGAACCTTCAGTTTGAAGGGCGAACAATCCTTCCCAGCAAATTTCTAGAAACATCTGAAAAACCATCAAAAAACGCCAAAAAAATCACCAAAACCCTAAAAATACAGAAAAAGAACCTTCGCCCGATTCACTGTGCATAGGTGTGCTTCAGATCTATCTACTTCCAGGTCGGCAAAGAATTATATCAGAAAAAGAAGGTTTCTCAGAGGATCAGTTGCCATATTGTCATATTTTTGCCAAAAGTCTCTTTTTTGCAAAAATACCAGTATTACTCTTGATTCTTCACCAGAACCTTCACCGAGTTTCCAGATTATTCTATTTAAAGTAATTTACTAGTTTGAGTTCGACGAACATTCATCCTATCCAGATCATAGAAAATCTTCATTTTTACCCTCGCCAAACTACAGAAACTGTGTTTTTGTGTGCCAGAAACCTTCGCCAGTTCTAACCTAGCTTTATCTATGTCAGATTCTGAGTCTGAGAGTTCGGCGAAGGCTATTTCCATAGAATTGGTCAGAAAAGCTTGATTAGAGAGTTTTTTTTTTTTTTTTTCTTCCAAAAATAGCACTGCTGAACCTTCGCCGAGTGAATCTTCGCCTAGGGAACCTTCGCCAGTTCTATTTTTAGGTTTTGATTTTCCAGATCAAGTTCCTATCAAATTTTGGGTCAACTCTGATACAGTCTGATTTTGATTCTGAGATTTTTTTCATTTTTGAGAAGTATCGATTGGTTGATTTTCGGAATCTTTTTCATGATATAGGAATCTGATTCTTGTCAAGTGGAAGAGATCTAGCAGATCTGACCTACTATAATCAAGATGAAACTGAGCGTACAGATTGGGAGACTGTTAAACAAGCCCTTATCACACGGTTCAAACCTCGGAAGTTTATGGAAGACTTTATGCAATGCGGGAGGAGGATGAAGATTCAAACGATGAGCCGAATATCAGTATGTTGCCTTATACGGCAGGGCAGACCACTACGACATCCACAACTATTGCATCAACGAATGTCAACGCTATTGCAGAAATGATGCTCAATGAGTTCGAGAAACTCGGGAAGAACCAACAGAAACAGATGGAAAAGTTGCAGTCGCAATTTGATGAAAAGATCAAAGCATTGGAAGATTTCCATGGACAAGCGAACAAGGAACCTGAGAAGTTTGCAAAGACTTTTCCTACCAGGGAAAATGTCTGGTGTTCTATTTGTACAGGAAATCACACAGTGAATGAGTGTCCTCAACTGAAAAAATGAATGGAAATCAGTATATGCCATTTGTGTAATTCGCCTGATCATGAGACTGCTTTTTGCAACTTCAATCCTCAGATAATTCAGCAACGGTATGGGATATCAAGAACCACATTATGGAGGAAATCCGGCAGCTAGACCTCGTCAATATGCTCTTGGATACCCGGAACGATTAGCCTTACCTGCCCCACAAAAGCACCCCACTCCTCCTACCAATTTGATGGAACCAGAACCTTACAGAAGTGCCGAGCAATGGAACTATGGTAATGATCAAGAAGGTGGATCTTCAGAACAATATGCTATTTATGCTGCCGCGCAACAACAAACATCTAGAAACTGGACCAGAGCACTACTTGGATGCTTTGCATGTGGAGAAAATCACAGAGTTGCAGAATGTCCAAATAAAGGAAAATTTGTACCATTCTGTCATGACTGTGGTTATGGGCATTGCTATAAGGAATGTCCAGCAAAACAGAAGCCACCACCGGCTACAGCTCGTGTAAATTTGATAACAATCAAGCAAAGACCAGTAGCTCAGAATAAACGAAGTGTACCCTTAATGGTGGTCACCATAGCATAGAAGCAGAAAGAACCGGTAGCAGATCCAGTACCTATTGATTCTATACCATTAACTGATATACCAACAACATCTGGAGTCTATCCAAATCTTCATGCAGAAAAAAGAAGATATCAGGATATGGGGCAGTGGATTAAACATCTGCAAGAAGAAGAGAAGCTTGAAGCTGCTAGAGCAACAGCAGAAGTTCGTTCTTCACCATTGCAGCCACCGGAAAATTCACGAAATATGAATGCTCAGTTGCATCATCATGAAGAACCCTTCAATATGACTGAACCGGAAGCACCGCAAACAGAACTGCTCGTGAATATTTTGTCTAGTAAGATCAATATTTCATTGGGAGAGTTCTTGAAGTTGGTGCCAAAAGCAAAAGAAGTATTAGCGCAAAAGTTAACTCAAGCTGAACCAGAAGTTCATCAGGAGCCACTTTTTTTGTGCTGGATTTGAAGAATCTGATGAAGTACTCCATGTCGGAGCAGCTTGGAAAAGTGAACAAAAAAATATCACCCTGCCATAGAGCATAGACAATTTCCTAATGAAGCAGCTGTGATAGATGGTGGTTCGGGAGTTAACTTGATTTCTACAAAGCTATGTGCAAAATGGGGCCTTACAAAGATAAAACCTGCGACTTTTGCCATTAAGCTAGCTGATCAAACGACAGTTCGTCCGCGAGGAATGGTTGAAGATATACCTGTGAGAATTGCCTGAGTACGGTTCGTCATTACTTTTGTAGTAATGGAATTACCAGAATCACCAAATGTCTACCGAGTCCTATTGGGATGCCCATGGTTACGAGTTGCCCAAGTAATTCATAACTGGGGTACCGGAAAAATCACTAAAATCGTGAACGTTGAGTCAAGGTTGATCCTGTAACTTGGACTATCAAACCAGTGGTTCAAAAAGAGGATGATGATTCATCAACAACGGATCATACTTGTGACCGACCAGTAAAAAATTTGGGAGTTCATTACGATTCTGAAACCGATACTGTCAACTGGAATGAAGCTCTTGCAACGATTGACTGTACAGCAGTATATATATGTCAACAAGGTAATCAGTCAGATTTGAGCGAGATTTCATTATTGGATCGAACCTTGGATACACCGATCACTTTTCCATTGAATGTGTTGAATGTAGCTTGGATATCAACGGAGCCTATACCAGATTCGATTGAAGATGAACTCCTTCCTATGAGTCATGCCTTGACTTATGATGACAATGCAGAGCTTACTGATGAGCAGATTCTAAATCATATGGATCCGACTAGATTTGGAGTGCGTAATAATCCTGATGAACCAACAATAAAACCGTCGAAAGCAGTTATATTGAAGGAAGACAGGATCACAGGGTCAATGGCGAAGAAACAAGCCAAGCAACATTATAATATAGTCCGGAAATGGGAAAATCCTCCTCAAAAGATTGATTCAAAGAATGTGCCACCCTTACCAGATAAAGGCAAAGGAAAAGTCAAGCATGATTCTACAAGTCAGAGTTCTAGCAAGACATCATCGTCTAGGAAGACTTCACCTTCGAAGAAGAGTTTATCTTCTCCGAAGTCATCACCTCCACGATCAATTCCTGCTAAGAAGGCTAAGCGAAGATCCAAGACAAGTCCTTTTGACAAAGAACAAGCAGATGTAGTCCAGCATAATATGCCCGAACATTTTCAACGCTATACACTGGATGATGTGGTTATCATGTTACCCAAAGCACATCGTGGACCCGAAGAACAGGTGCAGTATCATTTAATAAAGATTCGACGTGAAGCAAATAAAAGCCCACAGTAACTGCTCTCGCAGGTGTCGTGGGACCGCCACCAGTTTTGGTGGGGGATATTGTTGGAGGGTTTGCGGATCCCAAGGCAACCCTAACCCTAGTTATTAAGTGAGAGGGATTTGGCACCCTGCGTGTGTAAGTCCAACCCGATGGTCACATAGTTATTTGATTAATTAGAAAGTTAATAAAAGGACTTTAGGCCTTTTTGCGGGACTTTTAATGTCGCAGGGCCTAAATGTCAAGTTAGTGAATAAAGTTGGGTTTCCCTCCAATTTGGATGGTTCCCACTCTTTTTTAAATTTGAATAGTTAGGGAGGCAGAAATGGACCAATAGGATTCAAAGGCCAGGGTCCTCCTCCCTACTATAAAAAGGGACCAACTCAAGTTTGCTATACATGTACATATCTTCATTTCAATAAAGCAGATTGGTTCTCTTGTGAAATGGATTTATAAATGTCCTTGCTCTCTATCACTTTTATTGTGGTTTGCTAATTGTTGGATCTGATTGTTATTGGGATTGCATGTTTTTATACTTTTTATGAGACAAAGGGAGAGAGAGAAAGAGTAAGCTATCTTCATTGTGGATCTAGTGTTAATGGATGTAGTGTTAATGCTTAGGGTTAGTGGATGGTAGAGTTAGATTTGAATCTTCCATTCATGCTGAAATATGAACTATGCTAATGCTCTCATGGGAACGAATCTACGCGTGACAACTAACTTCATCTCCTCGATGCTAGATTGATTAGATCTTGGGTTGAGGATAGGCAAGGAAAGAAACCCACTACAATTTGAAACTTTGATGATCATCATTGTACTAATGCAAACTCTAGAATGCAATGCAGGTCTGCATTTATGTTCCTAGTCTTGGAACGACTGCTGAAAGTTCATGCAAACTTGAGGCACATGGTCGTTTCAAATGAGTGGGTGCATTGGGGGCCATCACAGCAGTCCAAGGGTAGGCATTTCGAGCTGATCGTGCTCTCATCTTCATTTTGGAATGAGGCACGATCCATTGTTGTGGGCCTGCAATCTATCTACATTGTGTTGCGCCTTACAAATCGAGAGGGCTGCACATTGGGCCTTTAATATGAGTTCATGGACAGGTTGGGCAAGCACTTGCATCTTTGTACGACTGTTAGCCTAGAGAGGTATACCGCAGTATAGTACTTATTACTGTTAGCTCTATATTTTCTTGAACCCTTAGTATTTTGGCTCTTTATTTTGAAGTTAAAACTTTTATGTGTTGCGTTTGAAATTTGAATTGATAAATCCTTGGTTGAGTTTTCAATTATCTTGATTCTATGCCATATGGCTGAGGGCTCATCATTGAATATTCAAATCTATTATCTTATAGGCTTGAGGAGATCCAGTGCCTCTGGCAAAGTAAGTGAGAGTGGTTTCATCAGCCCTTGCATGCCATGGCCCACATACTCCATCCATTATGGAGGAGTGAGCAGCAATATGATGATAGGTGTGATGATAGGGAGCTCAAGGATGGCTGGAATGCCTATGTCTCCTGAATGTATCCTGATGTATATGAGTAGGATAAGCTCTTGGATGACCTTTCCAACGCAAGTAGACGCTTCTGCATGCCTAAAGTTGAAACGCCTAAACCAGGCGCTTTAGCATCCATAGCAGATTGTGGTTCATGTTGTGGCCTCAGCAAAAGACATGTAATTGGCGAAGTTGGGATGAGAACTTGATCTTCAATGAAATCCATCGCAATGTAACAAATAACAAATGCAAATTTTAAATTAAAAAAAATGATTGAAAAGGAGTAACTATGGCAAGAAAAGAAAATTACAAAAGTTCTCTGAATTGGTAGTTAGGCTTTTATCTCTTAAAAGCCTCAAATGTTCTCTTGATAAAACCACCCCACTCTTCTGTTTGAGTGATATTTACACTTGTTTTCACTCCCACAGGAATGTACAACAAACAAAATGGTGAAATTCAAGAAAGTAGCAAGCTAATCTCTAGAAATAGAAAAGGTGTGGAGTTCGAATGTCTTTTGCTTTCTGAAATTTCAACTCCCAATTGGGCCCCAACTTGACTTAAAATAGATGCAATTTGTTGCATTAAACCAGACAAATAGAGGTTTGAAAATCATAGCAAAAGTTTGGCTGCAAAAAGTGCCCAATAGCTGCCCAAAATTCCTCTAGTCGACTAACCCTAGTCACTGTCCATTTCCCGCATGAGTTGACTTGGTCAGTTGCACGTCGAATCTACACATTTCATCCCACAACTGTAATGCATGTGTACTCATGGGGTCACCTACAACGACACCTATAACATAGTCAAGTGCCTAGACTAGGGGGTGAGTTGTGCCCGCTACTTGCAGTCACTTTGCTCACAGTTCATGGGTTGTGGCTCACAATCACCTGACCCACTTGGTCACTGGCCCTTCTAGGGGACATTAAACATCAACCTTCTTATTCTTGACACTTCAAGCAACATAAAGCTGCAATTCACAAAGATGCAAGAGTTAGCATTCTACTAAGAAACTATAAAGTCTTCCACTTGACTTTTTCATGATTTCCTTACCCAATTTACCCCATTACAAGTTTGAATATGAATAGCACGATAAGATGATTCTACCTAATTGCTACTCATGCTATGAAGTATCAACATTAGGATACATCCTCATAAGATGAAGCATTCTCTATGTATTCTTTGATCAATCTATTTACTATTCTTGACAATTTCTCGTTTGGATTTACATTCAAGACTTAGAAAAATGACAAAAAGATTATAATGTTTGCTCTCTCTAGTTGTTTTGAAACATGTTTAGAGTATTCCCACTTTGCATGTTTCATATATTTGATAATTACCTTCTCTTGCTCTGTAGTTCCAAATTTTATCTTTCTACCTTCGAGGCTGAGTTCATCTAATTCATGTATGGTAGTAAAATCTAGCAAAAAAATGAGTGAAAAGGTGATTGTGATCAATCTATGTAAAATACTAGTAATGAACTATTATTTGGAATTGCTAGAATAACAAACTTCACCTTGGTTGTAGTTGTAAGGACTTGAAGTCGTAGAGTGGATTGTATGTGAACTTTTCTTCCATATTATGTCCCTTCGTATTATGGATATGAACAAGGCTAGTATGCAGGAGGCCTTTGAAAGCATTCAAGCTGGAAACAAGATTTTTGGAATCCTCATCATGTTAACCTTTTTAACTTTTTTGTCTTAGGACCTTGACAGAAAGGATGCACAATCTGTTGAAATGATAAAATGGCAAGCAAATCGGATATCAGAACTTGAAACTCTTTACAAGGACGAGCAAGTTTTAAGAAAACGATATTACAACTTGATGGAAGGTGAGTCTCATACATGAGGTCCTCGTTTGATATAGAAAAGCTTGAGTAAAGCAAGCAATGTCAATTTTGTTACATGGATTGTGTATCTAGGCATGTCCTATTGCTTAAATTTGGTCTTATCTTATGGACTTGTAATTAGGGCCTATATCGATACTCTATTCTACTTGGAGCCTTATCAATTCCTTTGCACCCCTGATGTTAAGGATTTATGTTGGGTCCATTTTTTTATCTTATGGTCACTTGTGGTTCCATTTTCAATTATTTGTCAATCAATTTTAGGGTTGGGACCTAATATGTTAACAAGGCTGACAAGGTGAGAGAGAGAGAGAGAGAGAGAGAGAGAGAGAGAGAGAGAGAGAGAGAGAGAGAGAGAGAGAGAGAGAGAAGAAGAAGAAGAAGAAGAAGAAGAAGAAAAAGAAGAAAATATATTAATGTCTGTTGGGTGCCCAAGGGCACATAAGACAGAAAAAATAAGTACATATATTGTAGGAGCATTGTCCATGTCGGACAATAAAAAACTCACTAATTTAAGTGAAACAAAATAGAGCTCTCTCCAGCTAGTCAGAAGACAAAAGGAACTACAGAATCATAAGAAAACATGTAAGAGCTTAACCTCCAGCTCTAAAGAGGGTACAGGTGCTAGAGCTTAACCACCTGCTCTGCTGAGGAAAGTAATATAATATTATTCTTGGAAAGAATGTCTGATACTCATAGAAGTTGTAGTCCGTGTCTGGTGTTGAGGAGCTTTGGCTGCTCTAGTGACTCGTGTAGATCTAGTAGGTGGTTGAGCACGTTGGGTCTTCGCCCTCACTGGTATGATTGCCTCATCATCTGACAGGTCATCTCGCTCATGCTTCTGGAAGAAGCTAGTGATAAGAGGCTGGCCATAATCAATAGTACCGTCAGAAGGCATCAAAGAGGCTCTCAACGTAAGCATCTCTCGAAGTAGAACGCCAACACATCTGGGATCATGATACTCCAGAAAGGTACTGAGTGTGATGGGGGTGTCCCGATACAAACAGTGATAGCGACCACGTATTGCATAGTATATAGGGCATGTGAAGATAAATGGAACTCATCCTCCACTACTCCCAATGTGCATACCTGACAAACCCGATGCTCCCTCGAAATGCCTGAATATCTGCCCGTCTCGATAGCCAGCCGGTGAGAAGAGAATTGTCCCAACCTGTATCGGAGCCCAAAGGAAAGTGGAACTGAGAGATATAAAGGTCTGATAGGAAGCCCTAGACTGTCTTTGCGTAAGATGTGTGTGTCATAAAAGGTAAGCTTGACCCTGCCATGGTCAGGAAGATCCCATACTATGTGACAATATCTACAATATAGTTGTTGTTTGATATATGCATGAGTCCCCTGTGGGAGATCCAACATCGAGAAGCCCCATGAATGAAAGAAAGTAACCACATCACCATACCATGAGGATCGAGCCTGCTCTCCAGCTATATCCCGAGAAGATGGAAGCGCAGCCATCAAGTATCTGTGAGTATCCAAGATCTCAAGCCGATGAAGAAAGGTAACAATCTGAAACAAAGCCTCTACTACCATGGGAAGTGAGGCCAACTCCGCTAAAAGGGTCTCATGAGGAACTGATGGCAAGGCGCAAATCATCCGTCCTAACATGGTGGTTTGTAAGCGAGTGATGTCTCTCCAAGTACCCTGAGATAACCCTGGACACCAAACCTCTGTTGAGTGTTGCATAGCCACTGGTGAGACCACTGCAGAAAAAAGGTGATCTCTAGAAGTAGGATCATGGATATGGTAGGTAGTACATATTCTCTCCATATGTACCAACAGCATGCCCCTTATGCAGGCGAGATAGAGAAGTAGGGCGAAAAGTGAGCAGGGGACCGGTGAATAGTACACCAAGGTAAGTGTATGCAGTAACAATCTCTAGCGGTTGTTCGTCATAATAAAATGTGTCATCTCTCATATGCTACCGATTAGTGTTAAACACCATTACCTTGGTCTTAGCAATATTCACCGTCAGGCCCCAAGCTAAACAAAAACCATATAGAGCATCTAGGTGTCATTGTAATCCAGAGGCTGTAGAGGACAGTAAGGCCACATCGTCCACGTATAGCAGGATAGGAATAATAACATCAGCAAGTGGACAGCCATCACCACCCTCGTCTTTGATGATCCGCTCAAGATCATCAATGTATAGAGCAAAAAGAGTGGGAGAGAGTGGACACCCCTACTTGACTCCAACTGTGCTCTGGATAAAAGATGACCAGTTGCTGCCATATCTAAAACGTGCTAATACCCTCTCGTATAAGGTGCTAATAGCCACAATGATATCCTATGAAAAACCAAGTGCAGACAAGCGATGAAGTAGCAGGTGTCGAGGAATGGAGTCGAAAGCCTTGCGGAAATCCACAAAGCAACAATAAACTCTCCGTCTCCGATGTCTAGCCTCATCAATGATGCAGCGAAGGACAAATGCATGATCAATAGTAGAATATCCAGCCCTGAAACCAGCCCTGTCCAAGAGCAAACAACTCATCTGACTCCGCCTAGAATTCAACCATAGACTGTAGAACTGAACCATAAAGCTTCACCATCGTGTGACTGATCATGATAGTGCGGTAGTTATCGACATTCATCGGGTCACCAGCCTTGAGGATGGGGTGGAGAAGATTAGTGCACCAGTTGGTGGGAAAGCTAGAAGTAACGGCCATGTTAAAAGTGTGGGCAATGTAATGAGAGAGAAGTTGAGAGACCGGTTTGAGGAATTCTGAGTTGAGTGAATCGACGCCTTTCGCTTTATGGAATTGGGCTTTTCTGATCGCAGACTCAATTTGGGCAGAGGTAAAAAGGGAGAATGTAGTGGGTCGAGTGATAGGAATAGGAGGAGCATCTGTGGTGTATAAGCGATTAGCATATTCCACCCAAGAGTCGCTATCAATGGGTGAAAGCAAGGAAGACTTCTTAGAAAACAGTTTCCTGAAAACGAGGAAGAGGAAGAGAAAAGGGAGTCTATAAGTTTCTGGCCGCTTTTTGTTAGATAGTCTCTTTTCTTTTTACTAACCATATGACGGTATTGTTTTTGTACTTGCACTAAAAGATTGGGAGAGTGATGCACAACATATATCACCTGTTTATGCAAGGTGTAGCAATCATGATCATACCATCGGTTGTATGTCTTTCGATGTGTGGAATAAGGCTTGAGTGGAAAGGCATGGGTGGCTTGAGTGGAAAGGCATGGGTGGCGGATTGTATAAGGGAGTGCGACAAGAAGTTAGCCTGTTGCTCAATGGAAGAGGAAAAAGGAAAATTTTGTAGAAGAGTGTTGAGCGTCAAGATGTATGGTGCATGAAAAGAAAAAGAAAAATGAGGCTCAGTCATCTTGGGTCGTATGGTTGGAAGGGAAAAGGTCTAGCCAACAGAAAGTAAGAGCAACGAGTGATCAACAAGGGTGGGAAGGAGGATGGTAAAGCTGTGAATGAGAGGAATCAAGGCTAGTAAACCAATGAAGTAATCCACCACACTATGTCCACCTCCATGCGGATGACAGGTAAAAGCTGCTGAATCTGGCCACTGTGATAAACTGTTTAGAATAACCAAGGAATGTGCCTCAGTAATCCTGAGTAGTTGTCCACCAAATGTAGTAGAAGGGGTGCCTCCATCCTGAGAAGTCCGCTCAAGGCCTGTATCCAAAACATGAAGCTGGAGGTAATCTGTCACTGCATGAAATGCCGCCGTGCATGCATTAAAGTCTCCTGCCAAAAGCACATATCCCTGAAGAGAGAATATGGCGATATCTTCTGACAAAACCTGAAAAGGGTCTCCACCATAATCTACAAATGTCGAAAACTGAGGAGCAATATAACATACAGCCAAAACGATCTCTCTAGATAAACCTAAAAAATGCCCAACTAACTGTAGCCATATAAAGCGTGCATACGAATCTTGCTTAATCAGTTTAAGAGTATGACTATATCAGTCTTTGTATAGGCATGCCACCCCCCCAGAGCCTCTGGAGGTCCTCCCTCGTAAGAAAGGTCTAAAAACCGAGTGCCAAGAGAAATCTGTCACCATAGGAAGAGGGAGAAATTGAGACTTGTGAGTCTCTGCTAGAAGTAAGATATTCGTCTGAGCAAGATATGTGTTACGAGCACGTAACCAGTGCCGAACCCTAGAGAACATAGGAGGTCAGATACCACAGTCAGGGTCGTGTCCAGCGTACACGACCAATAGGGCAAGACAGAGTGAGTAGTGTGCCCCGACACAGTCCATAGTCATGGTGGGCCTAACACAGCCTAGGGACCCTGTCAGCAGGATAGGGCCCCACGTTGGGTCCCGACGTGCAGTTGGCCACGTCAGTGTCACGTGGCCGACACTTGGCAGTATGCATACTACCAGCCCTCACACTGGGCTAGGAGGGTCTTGCTCCATATCAGGGAGTAGGCAAGGTTGGGTGGATCAGTTAGTGTTTGCCCTACTGTGGTGTTTAGATCTTTAACACTGGTATCAGAGCCATCTCCTTCTTTGGGAGCTTAATTTTAGCAGGGGAGAAATCCATCAGAGGGTATAGAAACTCTTTCTAATTTTCAGAAATAGGGAGAGCAGAGCCAGCGCTGGAGAACCAGCTGTCTACTGAGTAAATCTCGGTGGAAAATATCTGTTTTTTCGATAGGAGCTGAGTCAGGTTACGAGTGCAGGTCCAGCAGAGCAGGTTTTGGATTTTTGAGTAGAAATTATAGATTGCTGAGCAGTTTTTGGGCAGAGGTCTGCACACAGATCCAGCGCTGAGAAAATCAGCTTCCAATCCTGATTTTTTGGGAGCAATCGGTAGGAGTTTGGTTGACCCTTGCGAGCTGGTTGCAGGTGAAATCCTCGAATTTTGGTTTATATATCTGAGAATTCGGATCAGGGGAAGCAATTTGAGCAGCGAGTAGGGGCCCTCAGAAATTAGCAAGCAGGGGTCTTTGCAAAACCCAGAATTTCAAATGGTTCTGGGGCTTCAAATCTGAGATTTTTGGAGCTGCAGGGGCGTTACTCAGACAGCGAGGCCAGCCCACTACCCAATCGGGTTTTTCCTTGTAAATTCAAGCCTGAATTCTAATTTTTTGGGACAACAGGTCTGCAAATGGTTTTTCGGAACAGCTAAGAGGGATTTTCTTGATATTTTCTTTGGAAGTACAGTCCTCAAAAACAGCTAAGTTTCTTTTGCCTCCTTTGTACAGTTTTAATTAGTCTTTTCGACTTTTTTTTAAGAAGAAACGTCAGGCAAGTTATGGACTCGGCTCATTACATTCGCCGCGTCCATTTACATTTACAGTTACTTTACTTTATGCATAAGTAGGCCTTGGGCCCTGTTTTATTCATTAGTGACATTCAGACTATATGGTTGGCCTTTGGCCTTATTATTCATTATTAGGCCATTTGGACATATTACTGGAGAGTGGGGGCCTTCTTGGAGGGCGCACTATTATCCCTCCCAGTTGGGCCCTAGCCACTGGAAGCTTCCTTTTAGGGCTTCCTCTTGGCTATAAGTAGGGAAACTGTGTCATTTGTCATTCAGCTGATGATATTGATCTCTCTCTTTAGCCTCCTTAATCTCTCTCTTTCCTGCTCTCTAGGGTTAAGTCTTGCTTATGTGATGCTTTCATAGCTTAATTCTAGATTAGCTGTGGCTCTATTCGTAACTTGGTATCAGAGCACTTTTCTGAGCACAATCTGGAATTTTTTCTTTGCTGCCTTGCCTTGCTCCTCCATCGCTGATCCTACAGCTCCATTATCGTTTTGACAGCCCTGTTCCATCGCTGCTCCTTCCACTCCTTCCTGCCCAGCGTTCCCTCTGTTTTGTCCCCTCTTTTCTTTGCTGCCCGGCGCTCCTCTGAGCCTTCCCCTGATTTACTTCCTGCTACTTGCCATGCTCAGCTTGCCTATGCTACTTGGACAGGGCGTCCTGGTCCTCGCTCCGTTTGGTTACGTGTGCGTATTACAGGTCGAGAGTATATTGCTTTAGTTGATACTAGTAGCACTCATTCTTTTATTAGCAGTTATATCACTAGTCGGATCCGTGCTTCACCTGTTCCTGCTTCCCAACCTCTCACAGTTGAGGTTGCCAGTTCTCATTCTTTTCCTAGTTCTCAGATGTTTCAGCGTTTACCATACCGCATTGGAGATTTCTCTGGACAGGCAGATCTTTACATTATCCCTATGGAGCGTTATGATCTTATCCTTGGTGCTGATTGGTTTGCATCTCTTGGAGCCGTTACACTGGACTTGACAGAGCAGACATTGACATTTGTACATGATGCAGTTACACACTCACTTGTGGGCATTGATTCTCAGGGAGACTTCCAGTTGATTACTGGGAAGCAGTTTATTCGCAGCCTGCCGAAGGCTCATTGTGCTGCCTTATTATGTGTTCAGCGGGCAATACCAGTTCCTCCAGTTTCTACACCAGCAGTTGTTCCTCAAGTGATTTCTGACTTATTACATCAGTATGCTTTTGTCTTTTCAGAACCTACGACGCTACCACCATTACGTGACGTGAACCATCATATTGATTTGCGTCCTGGTTCTGCTCCTCCCTCCCGTCCCCCTTATCGTATGTCTCGATCTGAGCGTGATGAGCTTGAGCTCCATATTACTGCCTTGTTAGATCAGGGTCTCATTGTTCCTAGTCACAGCCCTTTTGGTGCTCCTGTTCTCCTTATTAATAAGAAAGATGGTACCAAACGCCTTTGTATTGATTACTGTGCTTTAAATAAGTTGACTATTTGTAATCAGTACCCTATTCCACAAATGGATGACCTCTCGGTACCTCTAAAATTTTTTCCAAGATAGACCTTCGTTCTGGATATTACCAAATCAGGATGCACCCTTCTGACGAACATAAGACTGCTTTCCGTACTCATCTTGGTTTATATGAATTTCGTGTGCTTCCTTTTGGTGTTACTAATGGCCCTCCTACGTTCCAGAATGTGATGAATAACGTCTTACGTCCGCTTCTTGGTCATTGTGTCTTGGTTTATTTTGATGATATTCTTATTTTTAGTCAGTCTCGAGTTTCTTGGTTTTCTTATTTGTAATGGTCACATTCGTCTGGACCCTCATAAGGTTCAGGCCATCCAGGATTGGCCTATACCTACTGATATTCATCATGTTTGTATGTTTCTTGGGTTAGCCACTCACCTTCGTCGTCTAGTTCCTCATTTTGCCACTATCGCAGCTCCTCTTCATGCACTTTTGAAGAAGTCTAGTACTTTTCTGTGGACTCCTGATTGTCAGACAGCATTTGATACTCTTCGTCGTGCTGTTGTTGATGCTCCCGTTATGTGTTTACCACAGTTTGATCGGAAGTTTCTTGTTGAGACTGATGCTAGTAATGTTGGTTTGGGTGCTTTACTTCGCCAGTCACAATGTATTATTGCTTATGAGTCGCGTCGTCTTCGCTCTTATGAGCAACGTTATTCTATGCATGAGAAAGAGCTTCTTCTATTATCTATGCTCTTAAGAAGTGGCGTCATTATCTGTATCGAGTCCCATTTGACATTATTACTGATCACCAGTCTTTACGTTATCTGTTTTCTCAACGTGACCTTAGTGATCGTCAATTTCGTTGGTTGCAGTTTTTACAGTCTTTTAATTTCTCCATATTGTATCGTCCTGGTCGTGCTAACATTGCTGCTGATGCATTATCTCGTCTTCCAGCTTTGTTAAATACACTCGTTTCTACTATTCCTCCATGGTTTGATGCTCTACCTGCAGCATACCTTACATGTTCTGATTTTCGTGATGTTTATAGTTCTGCCCCACCTGTTTCGTCCAGTCCTCATCAGGTTTACTCCATTATTGACAATCGTCTTTATCATTATGATTCTCTTTGTATCCCTAGTTCTTTGGGTATCCGTTCCCAGTTGTTGTCGGATGCTCATTCCTCTCCTGTTGGGGGTCACTTTGGTTTTCAGAAGTCTTATGCTCGTCTCAAAGACCATTTCTATTGGCCCTCTCTTCGATCTGAGCTTGCTGTACTTATTCGTACCTGCCCTTTCTGTCTTCGTAATAAGTACTCCCGTTCTAAATCTGCTGGTTTGCTCCAGAGTTGGCCTATTCCTCATCGCCAGTGGACTGATATATCTATGGACTTTATCCTTGGCCTTCCCTATACCCAACGTGGTCACGATTCATGTATGGTGGTAGTTGACAGGTTCTCGAAACAGGCACATTTTATCCCAGTTCGCAGTACTATCACAGCAGAGCAGTGTGCACGTTTGTTCCTATCAGAGATTTTCCGCCTGCATGGATTTCCTTGTACTATCCTTTCTGATTGGGATAGTAAGTTTACATCTATATTCTGGACAGAGCTTATGCGTATTTTGGATGTTCAGCTTTTTATGGGTTCTGCTTATCATTCTACTTCTGATGGGCAGTCTGAGGTTCTTAACAGGATCCTTGAGGATTATTTGCGCCATTTTGTTACTCCTTCAGGGAAGGATTGGGATCAGCATTTATGTTTAGCAGAGTATAGCTATAATAGCTCTATTAGTACCAGCACAGGTGTCTCTCCATTTTTATTATCTCATGGCTATGCACCTCTTTTACCTGGCATTCCTCTTCCTCCTGAGGATACACCTGTTACACTTGCATCTTTTCTATCAGGTGCTTGAGAGCTTATTACTCGGGCCAGTTCTCATTTACAGCATGTTCAGCAGCGTTATCAGACCTCAGTTGATCGTCACCGCCGCCATGTTGAGTTTCAGCTTGGAGATATGGTTTATCTACGCTTACGGTTTGCACGTCATCATTTTGTCCAGGGCCATGCTTCTATTGAGAAGCTTGCACCACGTTATTATGGGCCTTATCGCATTGTGGAGGTTCTTAGTCCAGTTACATATCGCTTACAGCTTCCTGCTTCCACACGCGCCTGTGATGTATTCCATGTCAGTTTATTACGTGCTGCTATTGAGGATGACACTCCTTGTGATGCTGAGTTTCCTACTGCTCCAGAGTTATTTCCATTTTTACCTGCTGCTATATTACAGGTCCGTCTATACCATAGTTGACGCCGCCGGCAGATTCAGTTTTTGGTCGAGTGGGATGGTCGTCCTATTGAGGAGGCTACATGGGAGCCTATTGATGTGTTTTATCATACACCATTACTTGCGGATCAGGCTCGTGCTCTTGCTGCACTTGTTGATTCCTCTACATCAGATGTTCCTCTAGCTGTTGATGCACCAGGGCTTGCTGCTACTTGATCCGGTTATCTTTTCCAGTTGGGTCTTTTTTTTGTGTCAGGGAGAGTTATGGACTCGGCTTATCACATTCACCGCGTCCATTTACATTTACAGTTACTTTACTTTATGCATAAGCAGGCCTTGGGCCCTTTTTTATTCATTAGTGACATTCAGACTATATGGTTGGCCTTTGGCCTTATTATTCATTATTAGGCCATTTGGACATATTACTGGAGAGTGGGGTCCTTCTTGGAGGGCGCACTATCATCCCTCCCAGTTGGGCCCTAGCCACTGGAAGCTTCCTTTTAGGGCTTCCTCTTGGCTATAAGTAGGGAAACTGTGTCATTTGTCATTCAGCTGATGATATTGATCTCTCTCTTTAGCCTCCTTAATCTCTCTCTTTTCTGCTTTCTAGGGTTAAGTCTTGCTTATGTGATGCTTTCATAGCTTAATTCTAGATCAGCTGTGGCTCTATTCGTAACTAGGCACTCCTTTTCTATCTCAGAAAATGACCACTTCTCCAGGACCTGATTAACCCCCGAGAGGCATTGATGAATTAGAAACGGAATCTCTGAGGTTCATTAAGGGAAAGGAACCCATGGAGGTGGAGGAGCAGGAGCAATTCGCGGAAGAACTCGATGAATTGGTTACCAAGGAGTAGTATCTCCACTTGGTAACAGAAGTGGATGAATTGAAACTGGCTTTCGCCATATGCACTACTCGTTCGCCAAGCTCAAAAATTTTAAATATTGAACTCCGCGAAAGGAAGCCTCCCATCCACTTCTCAGCCATCCCCTTCTCCACTTCCATTAGTTTCGGGTGAGCCTATTCGGGCTCATCCCAGTGTCTTTAAAGGCCTAAAGCCTCCTACTTTTAAAGGGGAAGAGAAGGATAGAAACGCAGATATTCTACAAACCTTCCTCAGCAAATGTAAAAACATACATGCTCTTAAACAGACCCCTGACCATTTGCAAGCTATTGAGGCCAGTCTTTCCCTAGGGCCTATGGCCTATAAGTGGTGGTTAAATCTTCAGGAGACTGGGCAGACCCCCTGGTCATCGAAAGCTTTTGAAGAAGCGTTCCTAACAAAGTTTCTACCGGAAAATGAACTTGATAGAGCCTGGGAAGCCCGGGAAAAAACAGTAACGGACAACTCCTTAATCCAATATGTCTCGCAGTATCGAGAAGCAATCTTAAAGATAAAAAATATGGATGACTATCAGAAAGTCAGAGGATTTGTCCGTGGCCTTAAAGATGAATATAAAGTAGAGGTCTAGAGAAACTCGCCCACTAACCTAGAGCAAGCTCTCAGATATGCTCAAATCTATGATGATTCAGTGGGTATGAAGAGAGCGAGACAGCAGCCCCTTTTTGAGCAGCATCCTCAAAAAGACTTTCAATTTAAAAAGAGATTTTTAAAATGAAAGAAAGAAGATAAAGTTAAGTGTGAAGCTCCTGAGTCTTCAGAAACGCCCATCGCTCATATAGCCCTTAAAACTAGAAGATTTTGAGAAAGCCAGACAAGAACGTTTGTGCTTTGTGTGCATGGGCAAGGGGGGACACACAGTCAGACAGTGTCCCAAGGGGCCATTCACTAAAAAAGAAAAGAAAGATAAAAAACAAGTTCATCTTGTTCAGGCAGTAAGTTTCCCAAGTGACTCGGCAGCTTCCGAGATAAAAGTGTTTCATGAAGATTATGAACACTGTTGCCAACTAACTTCTGCAATGCTAGCGAGACCTTTCAGCTTTGGGCCGCATGACCTAGTACGTATGCATGGGAAAGTTAGCAACCAGTCAGTCAGAGTCATGGTTGATGATGGAGCAACCCATAATTTCATCAACTACACCCTAGTTGAAAAACTTAGACTTCCAGAGGGGAGCGGTGCAAAATCGGAGAATGCCCTCCAAAATGGTGTTCTCCCCTGCCACGAGCCGCGGCCCGTAGGTGTCCAGTAGTCGCTGCCTGTCGGGGACTGTCATGCTGCCACAAGGGGCAGCATTCAAGGTGGCACCATTTTTGGCGCGTGCACCGAGCAGATGGCCTTTAAGGCGAGTGAGGGATGCAGCAAACTCGACGAGACAGTATCGGCAGCGCACGATCTTCTGACCGGTCTTGTTGGCCTTGTGGCAACCCGCCTGACAATGTCTACCTCGTCCCACAGACCGGAAAGGTCGGATTGCACCATTGCAGATGAAATGAGGGATGGAAAGGTGGAAAAAAAACAGCAGGGTTCACTGTTGGAGAGACGCTGAAAATGGGCGAAGGCAGGGCGAAGCAAGTCAGATGCAAGGCAAGGCGTTGCGTGGGCGAAGGGCGACGCAAGGAATCAGAAGGAAGGTAGGCAAAAATAACAGCAATGGCAGGGCGGAGGAGGGCGCAAAAAAATTTGAGATGAAATGCGAGGGGGGCGGGTAGTTCAGGTTAAAAAAAATTAAAAAAAATATTAGATAAAAAAAATATAAATAATAAATAATATAATATATTATGGTACCGCGGTACCAGTACGGTCCCGCGGTACCGAGATCCGCGGTACCCGGTACCGCGGGACTGTACTGGTACCGCGGTACCATAATGGTACTGCGGTACCACAATATAATAATATTTTTAGTATTTAATATTTTATTTACCTAAACCTACCCACCCCCCTCACATTTCCTCTGAAATTTTTTTGTGCCCTCCTCCGCCCTGCCATCACTGATGTTTTTGCCTGCCTGCCTTCAATTCCTTGCGTCGCCCTTCGCCCACGCAACGCCCTACCTTGCATCTGACTTGCTTCGCCCTGCCTTCGCCCATTTTCAGTGTCTCTCCAACAGTGAACCCTGCTGTTTTTTTTTCCAGCAATCCATCCTTCCAGCTTTAGCTTCATCTGCATTTTTTCCCTAGTTTTCTCCATCGCAATGGTGCAATCCGACCTTTCCGGTCTGTGGGACGAGGTGAACGTTGTCAGGCGGGTTGCCGACAAGACCAACAAGACCGATCAGAAGATTGTGCGTTGCCGATACTGCTTAGTCGAATTTGCTACGTCCCTCACTCGCCTTAAAGGCCACCTGCTCGGTGCACGCGCCAAAAATGGTGGCACCTTAAATGCTGGCCCTTGTGGCAGCATGTCCGTCCCCGACAAGCAGCAACTACTGGACACCTACGGGCCGCGGCTCGTGGCAGGGGAGAACACCATTTCGGAGGGCGTTTTCCGATTTTGCATCGCTCCTTATGTGGCTCACCCAGAGTTGCTACCTGCCTGGCTGGTTGATGCCACAGCAAACTGATAGCACATGCACTCCAAACGATCATGAGCATAGCAATTACCCCTACACCCCAAACTTGTGACGACATTTCATAAACACATGTATTACATTGCATTTAAAAAAATACAGAGATTGCATTTCACATGACCAGGCTCGCGTTGCACAAAAAACAACTATATATTGATTCGGCCGTTGTAGCAAGATAACATTACATATCCCGTCTTTTTTTTAAGCAGCTATCTAGTTATTTGCCGCACCCTAAACTGCCAAAAATTACATAGCAACAGTCCGCCACATACGGCTGGACCTTATCTATTCTAAACATGCCTACTGATCCTCCACCGACTCCTCGCCCTCGTCAGGTGCATTGTTCTGTTGCTCTCGCTCTGCCTCCTAGTTAGCCCGACGTCTGGCCGCCCTTTCCCTGACCATGATGAGATGCCGTCGTGTGAAGTTCATTCCGATCTGCTCATCCAAATCCAGCTCAACAGCGAGGGCAGGGGCCACAGCGGGAGTGGGGATCTGCAGCTCTAGGTGTCTTTGCCAAGTCTGTCGCAGCATCTCTGCAATGTCTGCCTCTTGCTTCCGATGTCTTTCGTTGTGCCTTCGGATATCTTCCTCGAGCTTCCTCCTGGCTTCGCCCTCGGGCTTCGGTGGTATGCGCTCTGCCATCTTGATCGACCTTCTCCTCGCAGCACCCTGGTCCTCGAACAGCCTCTCACAGCACCCTGGCTCTCAAACAGCCTCTCACAGCCTGTCACTGGCTCTCGCTGGCTCTCTCACTGGCTATCACTGGCTCTCTCACAGCCTTTGAAAATGCCTCTCACAATGGCATTGTGAGTGCTTATTTATCCCCACAGCTTGATCGGCCATGTGGATCCCCATCATCCCTCCATGTGCCTCTGTACCTGCCCCCATGTGTTGCCCCCCCCTGTGTTGCTCTCCCATTGGCCCCATGGTTTGCTCACCCACAGTGCCCATGTGCTGTTGCACCTGTCCCCTGCATCATGTACTGTACCCTCCTTTTTTACACCCAGAACCTTTTTTTTTTCCATTTTTTTTAACCTATTTTGGTAGGTAAAAGGCAATAATTAAATATTAAAAAATGGTACCGCCCTGGTACCGCGGATCCCTGGCCGGTACCGTATTGGTGGTACCACTGTTATGGTACCGGCGGTACTATAACAGCGGTACCAGGGGACACTATGATATATATATATATATATATATATATATATATATTTGCTTGGATTTCTCTGAAAAATCTTAATATCTTTCAGGATAAATGGCTATCGCAGGCCTTAACAATAAGTTTTTGTAGCATGATTCATGTTCGTAGTTTGAAAGAGACACTTAATCATCTTTTACTCATTCTGAACCCAAAGTTGCTATCATGATTACCTTGTATGTATTTACCCCCTTGAGCATGAAAGTCAACACGACATAAGATAGTATAATGGCAAAGTAATCAATTCATAAGATCTCATATAGATTGCTTACATATGAAATTAATTAATTAATATTTTTATAGTATACCAGGCATAGTTGCACTCTGATTCCGAAACGCGGTTCAGAGTCGCGGTCCAGAATCGTGTTTTTTTTTTTTTTGGTTTTGTTTTGGGCAACATGGGTATCAGATGAAAGCTCTAATTAAGAGCATTATTATTGTGTAGTTTGCCAAATGTTTCGGGTACAGGATGGTCCAATTTAGATGCATTAATCCATGTTGGGTTCTGTCAAGAATAAGAATTCAAAAGTAACCTCTAGCCTGTTCGTTACGATCACAAATGGTTCCAGTGGGACAGAGACAGAGAACCGTGAGGGCAATTGTACCTTGCTTTTTGCTTCGGGGGGCGCTTGCCCCCCCTACACCCCTCCGTAGATAAAAATGGGGTCCAAATGCATGTCGATAAGGGCCCAATATTTATGCAACCAACTGTATACACAGATATCCAGTGAAATGATTGCAAAAGTGATCATCATCCATAGAGTTGATAGCCCAAAGTTCAAACTGTAGCATTAACAACTACTGAGAACCAGAGCAAATCTACTGCACTTATGGGAGGCAAAACGTTGGTCTCCTAAAAAATTTCAGCCATAAGCTATTTTTTCAAAAAAAGAAAAAAAAATGTTTTTTAAAATTTTTGCATGTTTCGCGGTTCGAAAAGCCATTCGCAGAATCGCGATTTGCTGCAACTATGATACCAGATGCCGTACGGACGCACTTTCTTTTATTTATGTATTTTAGGTTTAAAAATAACTAAAAGTACATATCGCTGCTGTACTTGCCTCCTTCAGGAACGCCCCCTCCATAGCTAGTTCCTCCACCAGCAGCAGCCCCACGGGCACACACTCCATGGGCCCATCCTCCTCTATCAACTGCACAGGGATACCCCTCTTTGGCTTCCCTATCCCAGCCGGCCTCAGCTTGGGCCCAGCCTAGCCAGCCAAGTGATTTGCATGGGGGTGATGAGGCATTGACAGCTCCCCTCGTCCGCAAGAGACCAAGAAGGCCCAAGGGTGCACCGAACAAGAAAGGAAGAGCACAGAAACAACTAGGGAAGAGAGGACAACCTCGTAGGGCTGCAGGTGCAGCTAGAGGTGCACTATCACAGCCAGTCGGAGCAGGTCTAGTTGGTTTGGCTTGCTTGGGGGCTGATGCAGAGGCAGATTGGGATGATGCCAGTGACGAGTCCTCCTCCTCAGATACACAGCCCATGCCAGTTCCAGACAGGCACAAATATCGGCTGCAAGAGTCAGCTCGGGGCCTTGAGTTGTCTCCGAAGCATTCGTTTGAGTCAGAGCCAGAGCATTGATTGTGGCTCTATTATTTTATTTTTACCAGTTTGTTTTTAGCAGACGGTCGACCATTGTATTCAGATCAGTTTTCACATTATATCCAGTGTTGGACGTACTTTATTTGCTGCACATTGTGTGTGTGTCGATTTTTAAATGTGATGTTGTATTTTCAATTTTATCTCAAATTCTATGTGCGTGTGTGAATCATATTTTCAATCAATTTCAACTGAAGAAATTGATAGCTTCACAGAAATTCACCTACAAGTTGATCATTGATGCCACAGCAAATTGATAGCACATGCACTCCAAACGATCATCAAAAGAGCAATTACTCCTTTTGTCACCCCTAATAGCATTCCATAAACACATACATTACATTGCATTTAAAAAAATACAGAGATTGCATTTCGCAGCACTAGGCGTGCGTTGTACAAACAAACACATTGTATATTAATTCAGCCGATGTATCAAAATAACATTACGTATCCCGCTGTATATGGCTGGGTCTGTTTTTTATACAACCTAAATCCTAAACCCTAAATCGCCGAAAATTACATAACAACAGTCCGCCACATACGGCTGGACCTTATCTATTCTAAGCATTCCTACGAATCCTCCACTGACTCCTCGCCCTGGTCAAGTGCATTGTTCTGTTGCTCTTGTCTCGCCTCCTGGTTAACCCGACGTTTGGCCGCCCTTTCCCTGCTGACCATGCTGAGCTGTATTCGTGTAAAGTTCATTCCAATCTCCTCATCCAAATCCAGCTCGACAACGGGGCCGGGGGGCACAGCGGGGGCTGGGTGCTCCAGCCCCAGATTTCTCTGCCGAGCCTATCGCAGTATCTTTGCAACGTCTGCCTCTTGCTTCCGATGCCTTTCGTTGTGCCTTCGGACATCTTCTTCGAGCTTCCTCCTGGCTTCGCCCTCGAGCTTGGTGGTATGCGCTCCGCCATCTCGATCGACTTTCTCCTCAGAGCACCCTGGTTCTCAAACAACCTCTCACAACACCCTGGTTCTCAAACAGCCTCTCACAGCCTCTCACAGCACCATGGTTCTCAAACAGTCTCTCGCTGGCTCTCTCTGGCTCTCTCACTGGCTCTCACTGGCTCTCTCACAGCCTCTGAACATGCCACTCACAATCACCATGGCATTGTGAGTGCCTATTTATCCCCACAGCCTGCTCGCCCATGTGCAGTTGCTGATGATCCCTTCATGTGTCGTTGTACCTGCCCCCATGTGTTGCTCCCCCACGTGCTGCTCTCCCATTCGCCCTGGTCGCGTTCTCGTCCGAACTCGCGTTCGCGGCCGGGGTCCGCTTCCTTAGCTATATATATATATATATATATATACATATATATATCATAGGTCCCGCGGTACTGGGTACCGCGGGACCATACTAGTATCGCGGTACCACAATATAATAACTTTTTTATTATTTAATAATTTTTTTGACCTAAACCTACCCGCCCCCCTCGCATTTCCTCTAAAAAACTTTTGCGCCCTCCTCCGCCCTGCCATTGTTGCTGTTTATATATATATAGTTGCAGCAAATCGCGATTTGCTTCAAGAATCATTGTAAGTGTTTTAAAAGAAAACCAAAATATCAAAATTTTGGGCCTCCCCGCGCTACTAGAGGAGGCGGCAAATTCTTTTTGGTGAGCTGTAGGCGTCTAATCTTCGCATGTGGATAGTCGGCAGGCATCTACTCGGCGATGCGGAGGTGGTGTGCATGGTGCCAAGGGGATCTGAGCTTCGTGGAGAGTGAAACAATCAGTTTTCGATATTTGGTAAGTGTAGGCATTATTTTTTGCAAGTGTTGACATTGAGCTGTAGGCAACCAAATCGAGTGTAGTTTGGCTCTAGACCACCTTTCTGCGTGCCCACGGTGATTACTACAGCGTCAGTTTCAATCGTTATGGCACGCCTAGCGAGATTTGAACACCACATTCCAAATGCTTGTGTATTTTTGTCATTTTCACAAAATGACTTGTGGACAACCGATTTAGGTGATGTCTGAGCCTAGAATGCATTTCCACATGCCTGCAAAGACTCACCTTGACCTCCGTTCCGCCCGTCTACGTCCGTATCACAAATTTCAATTTCCATGCCCTAATTCCATGTTTTTTAGGGTTTACGCGTGGAGCATCGTGCAAGCATCTGCTAGGGGCGTGGTTTAGGCCTACACTGCACTCCTTTACGCCTGCACGGACTCCCACGCTAACATCGGTCGCCCGTTATCGCTCATACTGAAATAATTCTATCCCATGCCCTAATCCCATGTGTTTTTTGGCACTTGCTATGAGGTATGAATTGGAATCATTGTGATGTATGCTCTGATATTTTGAGCTCTATTTGAGAGGGCCCGGTAATGTTGTTCAATGCAGTGTATTTTTTTCTACTGAACGTTTGCTTGCTTATTTTTGTTTGCAGGTTTGATCTCGTGTTGATACGATGCCAGTGCGGGGCCGAGGCCTTTGGGCCGAGGTTGAGCTTACCGACGGGGATGTGGCTACACACCATGGCTCAGGGACCCACAGATGGAGATGCTTGCATTGCGGTGGTCACTTCACAGGATCACTCACCAGGGTTAGGGCTCACTTACTGCAGACCAGAGGGCCACATGGGCGAGCATTGGGCATATCTGATTGCCCCAGGATTTCTGATGAGGAGATGCAGAGGTTGTCTAGTATGTACGGGATCGATGCTGCATCACATGGTTCTAGACAAGGACAGGTAGCATGAGCAGCTACAGGATCACAGGCAGGGCTCACAGGCAGGCAGGCAGGGCCTACCACGGGTACAAGGCCTAGTACATCATGGGTAGGACATGGTACAGGTGCAGGGCCTAGTACATCACGGGTAGGGCGTGGTACAGGTGCAGGGCCTAGTACATCACGGACAGGGCATGGTACAGGTGCAGGGTCTAGTACAGCACCTTCGGTTCCATCCGCAGCAGCAGGGCCTCGTTCAGAGGCGCGAGCATCAGATGAGCATGTTGGTTCGGCGACAAGGGGGCCTTCTCGTCCCTCCTCTTCGGTAGATGCACCACATGATTCGACAGGTCCTTCCAGAGAGAGTGACACACTCACAGATCAACCATCCATTGGGCATGCTAGACCACGAGCGCCATATATACAGCAGAGAGGGGTTAGGCCCAGACAGTAGACCCTTGATCGATGCGGGTGGCAGAAAGAGCAGCAGGCTCGGTGCACTCGACTTGCTGGCCAGTTCTTTTACGAGTGCGACATTCCTTTTGTTGTTGCTGACACTTGGGTGTTCAGGGAGTTCTGCGCACAGATGACAACCGTGGATGCTACATGGACACCTCCCAGGCGAGAGGCACTGCGAGGCAGGATGCTTCATCAGGAGGAGGAGACCATCATGCGGGAGCTGAATTCCATTCGCTCAGCTTGGCAGACGTAAGTACTTTGTCTTCATAAACTCTTTGCATGTGTTTAGAGTTTACTGGTGGCGCAATTTTTGCACGTGGCTAATGGGTGTTTTGTGGCAGGTATGGATGCACGACATTGAGTGATGGATGGACCGAGGTTCTCGTCGGCGATCTGTCATCAATATCTTGGTGTCTTGCCCTTGGCACAATATTTCTACGTGGCGTGGATGCCACTCGAGGTGGTGGAGCCCTCACAGCCGACTTCATATGGGAACATGTTAGAGATGTTATTGTTCATCGGGGTGGAGCACGTCATTCAGGTTGTCACCGACAACGCTTCGAACTGCAAGCAGATGGGCGAGATTATGATGAGGGAGCACCCTAGCATTGTGTGGACACCTTGTGCTGCACATTGCAAATTGGTTGAATGCACTAGCTTCTTACTTTGTGATCTATTCACATTTTGATGTTGATATGATTGCACTGGCTACATCCAAATTTAGAGGCCGAGCTACCTCATGGTGCCAAACATATCAACGAGATGATTACTCTTTTGATATTGTGTCTTTGTACACGATCTCATTATTGATATGGATCTACTACTAGATGCTTCTCAGGATGTTCCAAATGTAGTTGTTAATCAAGATAGTTGTCACAAGCCACATGATATTCTAGATGGGAAAACTTTTTTTTATTTGGATAGGTTTCATGGGTCACACGATATTGGAAAGGAGATTCTTGTCTATAGACGCTTAGTTCCCCGTTCCGTTCTGGAACGCATTCCAGAACGCGGTCCGTTCCGGAACTTGACCAAAACATTTTTTCAAACAATACATATTTTATTAACAAAGGAATCGAGATATTAAAGGTTATTGACTGGCTTGTTTCGGGATCACGTAAGAGCTATAATTCTTCTCCGGCAACCAGACTGCAACGTCACAGTATCCTCTCGATTAGCTTCAACACCATCAACTCTCACATCTACGTTCTCAACCTCTTTCTTTCTAGATAAATTTTAAAGTTCTTTTTTTATCTCGTCTCTCCTCCAATACGAGATCTTGTCAGCTTTTGTCTCCACTGCCTATTCTCCAACCTCGCTTTGTACACTTCTTAAGTCCATTGTCCTCTCCTGTCGCTCTTGCTCGTCATCGCGGTCAAGTTCTTGAATCACTGGACGATTCCAACAAGTTAAATAAGTATTGCATTTCAGGAGCAGCCCTCACATTTCTAAAACATTTACCTTCGTCCTCCATGCTATACGCTCTGATGTTGATAACAAATTAATGCCAAAAACTAAAGAGTCTGAAGCATCGTTTCATATCTAAGAGCTAAGAGGAACCGTTTTCTTTTTATTAAAAAAACGTTCCGACCCAGTACGTTCCGGAACGTACGTACTGTACGGAACGCACAGTACGTTCCGGCCAGTCCAGTTGTGGCAAAAGTTGTGCTCGACATATTTTGCCCTTTTCATTTCTTGGGGCATGTGTACCTGTTCTGCTCCATTACTACCTACCGATATGAGGCATGCTTGGTTGCTAAGACTGCAGTGTCCATATGCCATTCTAGTTCCTATTGATGGTTCCAGGTTGCATGATGGTTAGACTTTTTTAATTTCATTCTAGGTTGTTGCACATGTACGAGTTGCTGTTAATGAAAAGTTATATAGTGTGCGCCTTTTCAATATTCTCTCATTGACATTCCAAGTTCCATTGATTTAGGTGCTTCCATTTTTTTCGTTGTTTCAGTTTCTAATTGCACTCCAGACAACTGGTTCCTTAGTTTTCCTCATATATCAATTCTCAATGGACAGGTTGCTTTTGTTCCTTTTCTGTTTCGTCTTGAGGATATGACTTCAATGGATACAACTCCGATTTTTTAGCTTGCCCATTTCGCATGTTCCCCTAAGGCTTTGCCCATTGATTCTAGTCTATCAGTAGTCCATGGGACTTCATGATTGCCACACATCGCCAGGATCATAGTTTTTCCACTAGTTCGATATGCATGGTCTATTCCTCGGTGCTGGTATCTCGATGTTGATCAATGTCCGTGGTCCCTTAATCGAGTCGATGCACATGTTCCTGTTCTAGATGTTGGTATCAAATTCGGGTGGAGTGCCTCTGTCACATTGTGACGGCAGAGGGAATTTCTATGGACCCAGCCAAGGTAGCTGTGGTATTGAATTGGCCTAGGCCTAGGCAGCTTTGGTCATTCTTAGGATTCTGCAATTTTTATCGTAGATTCATGCAGGCCTTTTCCAGGCTAGCTGCTGCTTTAACAAACCACCTGCATAGACAAGACTTAGAGGTGAGTTGAGATGGATAGTCACAGTGGAGTTTGGAGCTACTAAAGGAGACAATTGCTATTGCGCTATCCTGAAAATTGTGGACCCCCAAAAGCCTTTTACCCTTGAGACCAACACAAGTGGTGTAACCATTGGGGCTTTACTGAGTCAGGAAGGAAGACTTGTTGCTTCATGCCTGCTCAACAAAGAGAGGACAAAAACTTGCTAATTATGATCAAATGAGATGAATGCTTGGATCCCAGCTTTGATACCATGTGAAAATAGAACTAAACTTATGTATTCTAATTGACATCTTCACTTTTCGTTGGCAGACATGAAAGGTAAAATCAGGGTTTATGCTCGATGGAGGCCACTGGTTGAGAAAGAGATGTTGGAGAATCAAAGAACAGTTATTTGGACACCTGATGAGTTCACTGTGGAACACCCTTGGAAGGACAATAAATCAAAGCAATATCAGTTCGACCATGTTTTTGATGATCAGGCATCACAAGAAGAAATATTTGAAGATACAAAGGTATGGTCACTGTGACTGTAGTACCAATTGAGAAGTGTAACAGATGGAAGCTGTAATTATTTTGAAGTACATGCTGTTCCTATGCAAGCTTCATCCTGCCATCACAGCAGTTTTGAACCCTAACCAGCATCTCCTTTGTTTAGTAGCAACAGCAAGATATAAATTGGATGAGGGCCAGTCAATTCAGAGCATTGATGTAAAGGAAAGCACGGTTCTAAGCTTTGACAATATCCACATTTTTATTTTTTATTTTGTTTGACAGTGAGGTAAAGTAAGAGTTGATTATCAAGTTTCTTGTCTTTAACATGAAGCGTTTGTTGGTGTAGTATTTGGTTCAATCAGCAGTTGACGGATATAATGTTTGCATATTTGCCTATGGCCAAACTGGATCTGGAAAGACATTCACTATTTATGGTACCGATGACAATCCAGGCCTTATACCTAGAGCTGCCAGAGAACTCTTCCATATCCTTAAGCGAGAGAGAAAGAAAATTCTATCTTCTATGAAGGTTGTGCCTTATGCTCTCTTTCTTGCACATTGATAAGTTGAAGAACTGAAACTTTAGGGCAGCGAAAAATTGATATGAGTAGTGCGTTGTTCAGGTATACATGTTGGAACTTTATCAGGACTCTTTGATTGACTTGCTTGTTCCAAAAAATTTGAAGAAGCAAAAGCTTGAAATAAAGAAGGACAGTAAGGTATGAGGTATTGCCAACCATCACCTGCAAATGTTCACTTATGTGTGATGCATTTTCCGTTCATATTCTGTGTTTGCAGGGCTACTACTAGGAATTGTTCCTACCATGTTTTTACTTCTCTTGTCTACTTTATTCTCCTAGCAAGAAAATTTCATGTTGGTAGAGCTTATAGAGGTTGGTGGACGGTTTTGGAACACTTCTTCAGGATTCAAACTACCAAGTTGTGTGGTTATAACTCAGAAAAGTTTAATTTTCTGAAGATCAGTCATGTATCTCCCTTGGATCTATAAAATTTGTTTTGTGCATAGTTGCCCATTCTATAATGGAATGTGTTTTTTTTTGGAATTCTTGATTTGTTTTTTGATAGAGTTCATTCAAAATTTTGATTAGTGGAGTAAGTGGACAATGGGGATTCGTATACATAGAGCTTAATCTATATTGATATATTAAAATAGAGCTCAGTTACATGTTTGTTGGTGTATAATATATAACTAAATACAATAAAAGAGGGGGTTTTTTTAAAAACACATTCAGTAGGTATGGAGAGTTTTTTAATCTTTTTAAATTCTGAACTGCAAGGTTTGGAACAAGTATCTAGGGTTCTATGTATGAAAAGCTTGTGAAGATTGTGTCAATCTTTAAGATAATGTGTTAGCTCTTCGTGTGATCCAAGAATCAATTGCTTACATGCAAATGTATTGATCGTCATGTTTTTCAGTTTGTGTTTGTATTTGGCTTTTACCACCCGATCCAATACCTTTCAATTGCTAGAGTGCAGTGGCTTTTCATTCTTTAATGTCTCTGAGTGTTAAGTTCAAGATGCTTTTCTTCATATCTTCAATCCTCATTTTATAATTTGAAGTATTATAGATGATTGTGGACAACAGAACAAATGACTTTGAGAACAAGTACATGCAAACTTAGATTGTCGGAAACCTTTTGTGTGGGAATCATGTTCTGTACCGAAAGGTCAAAACATTTCTCATCCTGTTCTGTATGTACCAAATAAAACTCATTTCATACGTATCGTACGTATCAAACAAGCTCGCAAAATTTTGCCTTTTCTTGCAATTCTTTCAAAGAAAATTTTTCAAAAAGACTTTTTTCGGCACCTAAAAAGCCACAAATTTGTGGAGAATATATCTTCCACTATTGCAAACTTACTAAGACAAAATTCATTTAGTAAAGCTAAATTAGCCAGAAGACAATGTTCATAAACGCTAGCTAATTACTTGGAAAAAATTTTAATTCATCATTGCTAAAATAGCATTCAAGAAGAAAGTGGTGGAAGTCTCTCTCTCTCTCTCTCTCTCTCTCTCTCTCTCTCTCTCTCTCTCTCTCTCTCTCTCTCTCTCTCTCTCTCCATCCATGCTGGGCACAAAAGCAACTAGCTTTGCCACTCCTTGGTGATGCATAACAAGCAGCACATCTCCGACTACTTGCTGCAGGAAAGTTTCAGCAAACCTGCTGCTGCACACTCCCTTGGAGATGTTAGCTAACCAGGGAGTGTGCCAGAACTGCTTCAATGGGGGGTTTTGGAAAGTGCTATGATAGCATGTTATAAGCACAAATCACAAATAGGCATCGCATGAAGGAATAATAGACTGAAATGTTGAGCAAAGTGTGCAAGTCTTACAAAGGAAGACCACTAAGTGTTTCCTCCAAACTCGTAGACATCAGAATAAGTTGTGGAATAACTGGTAGAATCCTGTGTATACAAGTGTGGAGGCCCTAGAACCTTCCCCAAAGCTACAGCTAATTAGATCCCCCAACCTCGTCCAGACAACTAGAACCATCTAATGTACTCAAGATCGTGAACTGAATCAATGGGGGGATTAATGAAGCGCCGGCTCAAGGACCAACATAGGCTCTCATGATGTACTGCATAATTACACAATATTGTATAATAGTGTAAATTTGTAACAAAGTGTGAGCCTGTTAGAAGGTAAGTCTCTTGACCACATGTACTTCATCATTTGAAAGGTTGAATTTGAAGGACTTGTAATCATGACTGTGATGATCGACTGGAACACTAGCAAATGGTTACTATTCCAAAATAGAGTGAAACTTTTTAGAATTGTGAACAAATGATATTAATTGACTGTGTCATTTTACAATAAGGTGGCTACTTTCTGTCTAAGCCTATTGCTGCAATGCTATCATAAATTTCTAACTATATTTCTTCTGTACCAGATTTCTAAATTTTCTATATGCCGTTTGGCATGTCGCTCCTTGCTCATCTCATTTATACCCATATCATCTTCAAACTTCCTTGACTTAAAAAATTTGCCTCCGATTCTCGTAGTTAACTTGAAAATGCTTCTGTTCTTTAACATTTCAAATCCTACAAAAGAAATATTCTTTGCCTTAGAACTGTTGTTGCAACTAGACTGTTGATGCATTTGAAAACACTTATTTTTATACTACAGGGCATGGTGGTTGTTGAAAATGCGACTCTTGTAACCATTTTCACAAGGGGAGATCTTGACGAGATCGTGGCTGAAGGCTTGCAGAAAAGACATACTTGTGGCACCAATATGAATGCAGAGAGCTCACGGTCACATGTTGTTTTGTCCATCATCATTGAGAGCACAAACTCACAGACACAAACTCTTGTGAAAGGAAAAGTATGTTGATGAAGAAGAGTTGTTGCTCAAACTCAATTTGTAATTTATCTGCATTGTATCTCTTCTAGTTGGTTGCATATCAAAATCATGATGTTGTGGTAGTTTTCTTTCCTTGGAAGAAGATGCCATCGCCTTTCTTGACTAACTTTATATGTAGCATAATGGAGTCGTATTTCAATTTTCGTTTTGTGCAGTTGAGCTTTGTGGATTTGGCTGGCTCAGAGAGGATTAAAAAGTCAGGTTCAGCAGGTGAACAACTGAAGGAGGCACAGAGCATTAATAAGTCACTTTCAGCACTTGGTGATGTAATTAGTGCACTGGCAATGGAAGAGCAACATATACCTTATCGCAACCATAAACTCACCATGCTTATGAGCGATTCACTTGGAGGCAATGCAAAGACTCTTATGTTTGTGAATGTGGCTCCGACAGAGTCAAATCTTTTGGAAACTCATAATTCTCTCAGGTGAGAGACTGTTGTTATCTGAAAGTGTGTAAATCTTATTTATAACTTACAATTCAGTCTTCTTTATTGAGCGAAGAAATACACTATGTGAACTTTTAAGCACCTTGTGTCCATTTCAGCTATGCTACTCGTGTGCGATCTATAACCAATGACCCGACTAAGAATACTTCATCAAAGGAAATCATTCGGTTAAAAAAGCAGATAGGTTATTGGAGAGAGCAAGCAGGAAAGAAAATTGATGAGGAAGAACTGGACGAGATACAAGATAGACCTATTTTAAAAGGAGAAGCAGATTCCAGTTTTTAGAATACTCTGTGTTTTGATCACCACAGATAAGTGGCTTGTTGGTTCTCGTCTCCTTTCTGACCTCAAGTGCCTATGGAGACACGAGATGAAAAGGAATGTTGACTTCTTCACCAATAGACACTGAAGAAGCTGCCTACATGCTTAATAGGATAAGCTTTCACATGTGGTTTACTAATCCCGAAGACCTATGGAAGACGCTCATATTTCATGCCAATCATATTTTCACTATGGCTTGGTTTGATTATGCGATAGATTTATATGGCAACACTATGCGACCACTTTTCCTTCCTCATTTTATTGTACAATGACACATTTTTCAGAAAATGAGGTGGCACGAGGTGCTACTAAATTATCAAATAGCAAAGCTCAGGATATGAAATGTCTTTAGGTTGAGTTATTTAAGTGCTTGTAATGTTCTTGTGATGAGTTGTTTAATCATGCTAAGAAAGAAAGGTGCCATCCATTTGGTCACATAGTATTGTTGTACATTTGTACAAAAGTGGATATAACGATGAGCCAACCAATTATAGAACAATCATGATAGGTCACACATTGGCCAAGTTGTCGGGAAATATTGTGGATTATGGATTTATGTAAAAAGATAAAAGCTTTGGGAACGAAGGGAGGAAACGGGAATCCCTTATGAGTTGTGGCATGCCATAGCATTACTTTACCATCAAGTAGTGTAATATTTTCACACTCTTTAAGAAGTAGCTAGTTGATGATATAGATGATCTAATCACATCAAGTGTTGATCTAAACTTCAAGATTGAAGCCTTTTGGTGCAAGTTTAGTGATTATATAGATATCATTAATGAGCTAAATGAGATTCCCATAGAGAGTGATGTCCTAGAAAGATCTTTCACCATCTCCAATAGGTTCCCTTACATGTTGCTCCAAAAATGTGCCAAAATACTTGCGTAGATCTATCTAAAAACTTCTTAGGATTGAAGTAGGATGTTGAAATCAATCAAATGCAGCATCAAATGTGGAGCTCAAGGTATTGCAAATTTTTAATGTTAGGGGCCGAGACCGAGCATTATCAGCTCTCCCAACCCAATTCTAGCTTGGAATTGCCAAAATTTCTCGCATCATCTTCATGAAAGAATATATAATGCAAGAATAAATATTTATCAATCATGAGATATAAGGATACGTACTGATGTTGGAAGTAAATCTGGTTTGTCAATGTTTGGCTAGATCTACTCACGATGTGGTGTAGTATAGAGAGGATCGTCCGCTTTCTAAGTTTCTACCAACCTTCAGACAGAATGCAAAAATAGAAAAACAATGATGAAGCACTAAGGCTTATCCAACTAGTGCTCGAAATAGAAATGAAACTACTAAGATGACAAAAAGCAAAACCTTACTAGCTTAATCTCAAAAGTGTTATTTACAAGGCAAATACCTCTTCTTTTATGGCAAGGAGGGTCTTCCATAAGTATCCACTAACTTATGGGACTAATCTATTTCTAGCCTTTCTAGAACTTCTAACTTAGGATTTAGAACTTCAAAGTTTCTTAACTTAAGAAAACTTAAGATAAAATATTTCTAATCTTAAGTTTCTTAAGTTTAAGTTCTAAACCTAAGTTTAAGCTATTTTATTATTTTTTAAGCTTCTACTCATGGGCTTACAAACACATGCCATGGTGAAAGTTTATTAACAAACATTCGCACGTGGTCTTACAAAACACATGCCACGGAGTTTTATTTTTTTATTTTTTATTTTTTTTGTGTTAGCACAGATGCTAACATTATCCCCTCCTTATTGGATTGGTGGTTCCATACCAATCGAAGCCTTTTCTTCCTGGATCTTCTGTGCTTCTTGGAGGTGAGACTGTTGCTGTCGGGAGTGGTAGATTGTAGTGCCGATGCCCTCCATCATTTGCCATCGTAGTTTGTTCAGGAAGGGCATGGGTTTGTAATAATGGAGCATATCTTGTAGAAAGTTGTGGGTTTTCCATAGCTACACCATATCAATGTGCAGGGCTGAAGTTAGTGCAGCGCGATAATAGAGCCTTGCTACGCTGATGTGGTCTTCTTGCGTTCGCAGTGGTTTATTGATATCAAGGGCGATTGGGGGTAGCCCTCGATCCCAAAAACCCTTGAGTTCTGCCAGAAATGCTACCAGGCTGCAATTGTCCGCAAAATATCTGACGTCGCGATCAGGGTCGTGGTTCTTCTGGTAAAATACACGGCAGTTGGTGACCATGTCTTCGGTTAAGTTGCCGGTATCGACGCATGTGAGCTTGGGCCAAAATATCCTATTCTTGACCTTGGTGGCAGGAAACGGTTCTCGCCTCGCTATTGGATAGTAATAAGGATTTGTGCGCATATAGGAGGGAGCTTCGATATACCGTGCCATCAGGGTCTTACTTTGTAGGAAGTGCTGACGGCGCCAGAGGGGTTGTGGATCCAGGAGTTTGACTGCTTCTTTATGCGTTTGACTCTGGTCCAAATCTGGCAATATGTAGCCACCTCGCTATTTTTTCGTTGACTTCACTCTAGAGTACAATTTCCAAATATAAGAAGCAACAGTGGATCTACCTCTTTCAAACTCTCCATATTTAATGATGATAGATATGATTTGTTCTACTTCTTATCATCAAGACTATGATGTTTTTCATCTTGTGTAGATGTGCTAAGAAAATGAAGTTGAAAACTTGTGTAGCTTCATCATGCTTTTGTAAGCAACTTCATTTGGTGACTATTTTTGTAATAGTTTGACAAATGGTGTCATAAAAGTAGAAACACCATTTAATGTAATGTACTTGAAATTCTTTGAGTCTTTGTGTATGATTATTTCAATGTAAGGACCAAAACTATCCTACTTCAAAAATTATTCTACAAGTAGAGATTGTAGAATCTACAATTTTTCCACCAAAGAAATTGTCAATGGTGGAAATATGATCTTCCATGAGTGGAAGACTTGCAAACTTGAAGGTGCACTTTTGGATTAGCACTTTATTCAACTCATTTATGGAGAGGAGCCGAGTCAAGTGCAAGGAAAAGGTGAAGGGCCAAGAACTCCAAGAAGACCCTCAAAGTCTAAGATGGAGACATCAAGGCTCAAGCTCATTGGCAAAAGAAGGAAAGGTAAGGAGAGTGTATCTCTCATGAATTTATCAATCCATTTGATCTGCCTTCATGTGTGAAAAATTTCTTGAAGGCAAAGGATTGGCATAATTATAAGTAAAAACTCCTCAAGATCCTGCTTACAAGACAAACACAATGAAAAACACACTATGGAAAAACCACCCAACCAAATAGAAGAAACCAATCAATTCTACCAAGCCAAGGAATAGGAAGCATGAAAGTAGAGTGAAACATTGGCAATGAATCAATCACTAATGTGTGTAGTAGGGCGAGTTTGGCCTCCTTATATAGAGCCTAGAACCACTTGTGCACATAGACATGCAAGGTCCTAACTCCCCTATACAGAGATTCATCTAGAATAGAGTCTCTATGCATGGATCCTCTATTCATAACTCTACACATGTCTTGACTGTCCCAAACCTTGTACTAACTCCATTTAGTGTGTTCTGGGCCTCACAAGGATATTAGTTACTTTCGGGGCACGTTTAGTATGGCGTGGCATAACTAACAACTTGATTTACTAGAGTAACATGTATCCAAGACTAGGAGATACTGAATCCTATGTACTGGTCATTCAATATCAACCTAGAAAATCATTATCCTTATTCTGACTTTAATATCAAACAAGTACTCAGAGATAAACCTATTTTTCAAGTGATAATCTTTGCATTGGAGTACAAACTCAGGTTTGGAAAGTACACTAAGCGATAAATTTTTCAAATGGGCTATACTCATTATAAGTTATACTCAACTGGGTTATACTCACTAATATTACCTTCATGTAAAAGAGTTACATGAAACAGTGAGTGAAGTATTACCTAACTTAGGAGATTAAAGTTAAAGAAAATAATAATTACAGTATGAAATTATCCACAAACTCGGACAGACAATTCATAAAAGCTTCCAAGTACAAATATCCTTAAAATCCAATTCTAAAATATGATAATTCATTCAACTAGAATCTCCAGGAGAATCATTAAAATGTAAAATGAATAAAACTCAACTATGAGTATCCTAGATACTTTTTTGAGTTAAATGCTCTTGTTTCTAATATCAAATGCAAGAAACTAGCACCCATTCATTTTAATATATTTGTCTGTCCCCTATGATAAATGGAGATCCAATCAAACAAACTGTACAAAAGCATATGCAGACCATAAACCATAGCAGAATAGCATCCACTAGATAAATTAAATTTTCCACAAGTGAAGTAACTCATCTTGTGAAAATGTCTGTGAGATTCATAAGCTCTCAATAAAGTACTGGAGTAGAGAGATTCAAAACACTGATTCGAATTCTTACTCAAATAATAGATCAAAAACTAATCATCACACTTAGGAATCATCACAATTGCTTATAATCCTTAGACAACAATTAAGTATATATTTATGATCCGTCAATCATAAATATTTAGATTCGTATGATTTGTCAATCATTACTTTCTGGAATCCAAAACCATGCTTACTCATTCACATGATACTAGAATATATGTCCAACATAACTCAGGAAAACTAAGAATCATTCCAACATCTTTTCTACTAGGAAAATACTACTGGTATTTAAAGACATAAAGCATACCAAAATGATAATGACAATCATCTTCAATCACAAAAACTTTAGATTATCGTGTAGAATTAAATTTAGATACCCAAAGTTCTGCTGAATATCAATTCAGTTATTATTTTTGGATTCGTTATGATTCGCTATCCAATCGAGCTCTCTGGGATACAATCACTAATGATCTGAGTTTTATTCCTTAACTAAGATATACTCTATACCAAATATACTGTATATCCAATGCACATAATTTTCCCTGATGAATTTTGATGATTCACAAATCATGCATCTTACAAGCAACATAATTCAAAACAGTCAATTTCTGGTGACTCTTCATCACACTGATCGTTTTACCAATTAATTTCATCCTGGAGTAATCAACTACTTAAGTTAATTGCCAATGACTCAGAAATCTTAAATGTTTAGGTGAAGAATTCAATTATACTAGTATGACACCACATTTAGATCCTTACTCAAATCATTTATAAGTTAATCTATAAATCTTCCATACAAAGATTTGTTAACTCTGCAAGTATCTGTCAAAACAATACTTGATCATATGCTTATGTTCATTGACTAGGTTAAGTACACCGAATAACTCTAGTAACCAGGAATACACAGGAGATTCATACAAGATTAATCATGCACATATGTGAATAATCTCACTATGACCCAGCACATAAACACATTTTTAACTAGCAGATTCATCCAAAATCCACATATGTTACTCACATTCTCTTTGAGATCTTGTAACTCAGCTACAAAAGATTTTCTATTTCTCATGAGTAAATAACATATCCGGAAAATCTCCGAGACGAATAAAATTCACTCCCAATAGTTTTCCAATCCAATTTCTTCTAATAACATAATTTCTTCCACTCAATGGACCCCTCACTGATCCTAGTATTTAACTAAGATTAGGCTGATCTAATACAAACATTTCAGACTTAAATCCTGATCAAACTTACTCCTATTCCAATCAGAATGGAATTAGTAACTTTCGACCTTTCACTGTACTACTTATAGATAATGATTTAAATTTTAAACTTGTTCTAGTTCCAGATTGTCCAAACAATCCCTAGATAATTTCTCTTATTAGAAAAGTTCCAATTAAGTATCTTACTCTGAATCTATCCGAAATTACTTTCAGACAAAATTTCATTTCTACACCGCAGTTGGTTTTTTTCTAAAAGCTATGCAACCAACAGATCCCCAAATAGAATATTATCCCATCACTTCACCCCTCTATTAAAAGAAATTATAGGTTAAAAGTTATCTGGAAAGATGATATAAGAAAATATCTAAATCCATTGTATTTGCTTACAAGACAAACACAACTATGGAGAACCACCCAACCAAGTAGAAGCAATCAATCAACTCTAGAACCTTCACCCCCAAGCCAAGGAATAGGAAGCGTGAAAGTAGAGTGAAACTCTAGCAATGAATCAATCACTACCGTGTGTAGTAGGGCGAGTTTGGCCTTCTTATATAGAGCCTAGAACCACTTGTGCACATAGACATGCAAGTCCCTAACTCCCCTATACATAGATTCATCTAGAATAGAGTCTCTATGCATGGATCCTCTATTCATAGAACTGCTATTGATAACTCTACACATGTCTTGACTGTCCCAAACCTTGTACTAACTCCATTTAGTGTGTTCTGGGCCTCACAAGGATATTAATTACTTTTGGGTCATGTCCAATATAACATGACATAACTAACAACTTGATTTATTGGAGTACCATGTATTCAAGACTAGGAGTATACTGAAACCTATGTACTAGTCATGGACATAATAATAATTATGGAGAGATCATCAAGATGATAAAAGTAGTTCCAAGGTCTTGGCATACTCAACTCAAGATTTTCCTTTGTTCTCTTGAATTCATTTTGAGAGAGCATGATTCAGTTGTTAGCATCTGTGCTAACACAGAAAAAATAAAAAAGAGAAAAATAAAACTCCATGGCATGCGTTTTCTAAGACCACGTGCGAGTGTTTGTAAATAAACTTCCACCATTGCATGTATTTGTAAGCCCATGAGTAGAAGCTTAAAAAATAATAAAATAGCTTAAACTTAGATTTAGAACTTAGACTTAGGAAACTTAAGATTAGAAATATTTTATCTTAAGTTTTCCTAAGTTAAAAAACTTTGAAGTTCTAAATCCTAAGTTAGAAGTTCTAGAAAGGCTAGAAATAGATTATTCCCATAAGTTAGTGGATACTTATGGAAGACCCTCCTTGCCATAAAAGGAGAGGTATTTGCCTTGTAAATAACCTGAGATTAAGATATCAAGTTTTCTATTTTTGAGATTATTTTGCTATTTCACTTGTGTTCCCATTGGAAGGTGCATAGCTTGAGGAAAGGTGCTTGGGCCTCCTCTTGCGTCCTTTCATTGGGTGCTCTTAGTCGGATCGGTGAACTAAATGAGTTGTCATTCATCCAGATTTCTACGGATCTATATCTTTTGCTAAGAGAAAAATATGAATCAGATTCCGATTTTGGTCACATTTGGAACATTGTCCGGGCCGAAAGAAATGTGGACAGTGTTAGAGTCAGAAACATAGGGGACTCAACTAACTAAGAAAGATAAGAAGATTGTGGAACAGTTCACCATTCGAGATGGATTACTATTTCGGAATGAGAAAGTTTGTGTACCTGGTGATGATGAGCTCAAACGTAAGATTTTGTTTGAATGTCATGACATACCCTGTGCGGGACATCCCGGTATACACAGGACTCTGGACTTGGTTAAAAGAAAATTTTATTGGCCAAAGCTCAAGCCATATGTCGAGTCATATGTTGCTAAATGCAAGCCTTGTCAACTAGCAAAGGCTGAGCACCATAAGGCTGGTGGTTTGCTGCATCCGTTAGATATCCCATATAGGAAATGGGAAAGCATATCTATGGATTTTGTAGTTGGACTTCCAAAGACCCAATGACAAAATGATTCTATTTGGGTTGTAGTGGATCGGTTAACTAAGTTAGCTGCATTCATACCAGTCAAGTCAACTATAAAGGCTTCTAAATTAGCCCAAATCTTTGTTGAAATATTATTTCGGTTGTATGGTCTGCCCAGTGACATTGTTAGTGATAGAGATCCTAAGTTCACAGGTCACTTTTGGTCAGCAGTATTCCATAAACTGGAAACTTCTTTGAGTTTAAGTTCTTCTGATCATCCCGAATTAGATGGCCAGACAGAAAGGACTAATCAAACTATGCAAGATATTTTGAGGACATATGTTTCTCACAGGCAATCTCATTGGGAAGATTATCTCCCATTGGTTGAGTTTGCATATAATAGTAGAAAACATTTGCTACAGGTTACAGTCCTTTTATGCTTATGTATGGTTTTCAACCTAGATCTCCAATAAATGTTGAGACGAAGTCTGTTAAGTGTAAAAATTACAGCAAATAAGCATCCTAAAACACTTGAAATGATGAGGGAAACAATAGATTATGATTTCATAAGATTAGCACAAGTTGAACCATCAAAATCCATAAAAAATCTATGCTTGAACCTCACTAAATGGCCCAAATCCTTGAAGAAGGCCTCACACGTGTGAAAGTACGGCCTCCCACAGTCTGAGTACTGTACACCAGACCTACATTCAATCCTATAATCATTAGTAATCACAAGTACTCAAACAATTATGAACATAGAGAGCAATTGCACCATTATGAGAGAAAAAACATGAAATTGCTTGATTGATTTTGGTGAGATATCATCACCTATATATACATGATCCATCACGATTTTGGGCAGGTATGAGTAGCCCTAAACCTATCCCTAATGCTAATTTTGGTGGATCTTTCATCCCTACCAAGTTAGGGTTGGAATCTTGGAAATCCCTCAACAATGCAAAAATTACCAAAAATAGCTCCTATTTTTTCTCCCTTGTATCTAAGCATAATTTGGACTCATTCCAAAGGTTCTAACACTTAGGTCTACTTGAGAACATCCTTATGAATGGAATCTGGCACGTGTGACAAGCCACATCAAGACCATCTAACTATTTACAAGTCATATGACCAAAACTAGTCAAGCTAGAATTGTGAATTTTTAACACTCCTCCTCACTATCTAGCTTGGTTCAATCATTGCTTTACTAATCACTCCAAGTGATGATCTGAACTTCATAAAAGGTGTCTTTTGAATTGGTTTAGTAAGTAGATCAGCTACACATTCATTGCTTGGAACATGCTCCAAAGCAATCTCCTTGGCTTGCACCATTTCTCTCAAAAAGTGATGGCATATCTCAATGTGCTTAGATCTTGCATGGAAGATTGGGTTAGATGCAAGGTGTTGGGCTGATATATTGTCATTGTAGATTATTGGTGCCTCCTCTGAATCCATGATCTTTAGTTCCACCAATAATCTCTTGATCCAAAGTACCTCCTTTGTAGTGGTTGTCAAAGCTTTGTACTCGACCTCGGTTGAAGATAGAGATATAGTTTCTTGCTTTTTTGAAAGCCATGAAACCACACCTTCTCCTATGAAAGTTGAATAGGCACTTGTTGATTTCCTATCCCTCTTGTCCCCTGCAAAATCTGAATCACTAAATGCATGAAGGTTAATCACATCTCCTCTATATAGAATCCCAAAATCCAATGTACCCGAGATGTATCTTAGAATCCTCTTAGCCTTTTTCCAATGGATATTCAATGGCTTTTGCATGGATTGGCTCAACCTACATACACTAAAGCTAAGATCTGGTCTAATTATAGTGATCCACATTAAGGAACCTATAAGTTGCCTAAACAAAGTGATGTCCATAAAGGATCTTTCATCATCTTCATTTGGCACTTTTACATCTTGCTCCATTGGTGTGTCAACACTTTTGCATGCTTCCATCTTAAACTTCTTCAAAAGACTTTGAGCATAGTTTACTTGACTTATAAAGATAAAGTCAGACCCTCTAAGTACTTCTATGCCTAAGATGAAGTGAATACACCCTAGATCTACCATCTTGAACTCTAAGGATAGATCTATCTTGATTTTTTCAATACCATCAACACTATTTCCACTAATGATGATGTCATCTACATAAATGAGTAAAAGTACAATACCAACATCATCAAACTTAATGTAAAGAGTGGGATTATATTCACTTTGAACAAAAGAAAGTGAAATAAGATAGCAATGTAGTCTTGAATTCCAAGATCTCGAGGCTTGCTTCAAGCCATAGATGCTTCTTTGGAGATGGCATACTTTGTTCTCCATTCCATGCTTGATGAACCCTTGTGGCTGCTCCATATAGATATCCTCTTCCAAAAAACCATTCAAGAAAGCATTAGAGACATCCATTTGACATAGAATCCATCCAAAATGTGATGCAAGTGCAATGACTAGCCTTATTGTGGCCATCTTGGCCATGGGTGCAAAAGTTTCCTCATAGTCTATCCCTCTCTCTTGAGCATAACCTTTTGCAACTAATCTTTCTTTATGTTTGTTAACACTCCCATTTGCATTCAACTTAAGCTTGAAGAACCACTTGCATCCTATTACATTCCTTTGAGGTCTCTCAACAAGCAACCAAGTTTCATTCTCAATCAAGGCATCATACTCATCCAACATAGCTTTATACCATTCTTTGGAGTTCAATGCATCTTCAACATTAGATGGTTCTTCAAAACTAGATAAAGCATAAGAAGTGGATGAGATACCCTCAACTTGCTGTCCTTTGCCTTGATATGTGAGCCTTGATGGCTCCACTTTTGCCCTTGAAGATCTCCTTGGTGTGATAGGTGGGTTTGGTGCTTGCTCCTCCATGAGCTCCTCCTCAAAACCAAGATCTTGCTCCTCGGCCATCTTCTTCTTGATTGTTGGAGCACTTGAGCCTTCTTCAAGCATATGCATATGATGTTCATCAAAGATGACATCCCTTGAAACAACAAATTTGTTCAAGGATGGGAGATAGACTTTGTAGCCCTTGCTTGAGCTTGCATATCCAAGCATGATCCCTCTTGTGGAAGATGGATCCTCCTTGGTTCTTGTTTCCAATGGCACATGCACATAACATGTACACCCAAAAACTTTCAAGTGATTAAGATTGGGTTTCTTTCCATACAACATCTCATAAAGAGTTTTGCCTTCAATTGCTTTGCAAGACACCCTATTCATCAAGTAGTTTGCACATACAAGAGACTCACCTCAAAAGGATTTGGGCAAACAAGCATCTAATCTTAAAGCCTTAGAACATTCACATAATGTTCTATTCCTTCTTTGAACAACTCCATTTTGTTGAGGAGTGTAAGGACAAGAAGTCTCTTTCTTGATCCCTTCCTCCTCACAAAAGGCCTTGAACTCATTGGAGATGAATTCTCCACCATTGTCACTTCTAAGAATCTTGATGCTATGATTATGATGCTTTTCCACAAACAACTTGAACTTTACAAAAGTATCAAATACTTGAGACTTGAAGGAAAGTAAGAACACCCAACAATATCTTGAGTAGTCATCAATGAAGGTTAAAAATATGGATGAACCTCCATTAGATTTGGTGCTAGCAATGTGCACATCCGAGTGTATGAGTTCAAGAGGATGAGATGACTTTGTGATGGAGTTAGGAAACACCTTCTTATGTGCCTTGGATAAGGCACAAGCTTCACAAACCTTGTCTTCCTTCCCAATAGACCTTGGTAGGCCTAAAGCATACTCCTCCTTGATCATAGCCTCCATGGAACCCGAGTTGACATGTCCAAGTCTTTTGTGCCATAAAGTACAACTAGATATCTTGTTCTTCTCGGCCAACATGACAACATACTTGGTAGCTTACCCATAATTGCATATCCCTGAACCAAATTGTCAAATTCAAAGCTTAGTCCATTCAATATGAGTTGAACAAGCTCTTCATCCTTGATAGGATCACCTATAAAGGCTAGCTCTTTGTTCAATTCCTTTACTCTTAGGACAAAAGTATGTGCACTCTCTCCTTTATTTTGATAGCTTCTATAGATTTGATTCTTCAAAGCTAACATTCTAGTTTGGTTCTTGGATTCATAGACCTTTTGCAAAGTCTCCCAAGCATCTTGAGCTGAAGTGCAATCTCCTACCTCTCTTAAGAGTTCATTTGCAACATTCATTTTTATGCAATGTAGTGCAACATTGCACCTCTTGATGTATTTGGCTTTTTCTTGAGGATGAATAGGTTCACCCTCCTTACCATTTACAATTTCCATCAGATCTTGCATGATCATGATGGATTCCATTCTAACTTTCCATATGGAATAGTTAGTTTTGTTGAGCCTTTCATTAGTATCCAAAAGATATGCATTTATAGATGCCATCTAGTCTCCTAATCAAGGACTTGACACAAATGAAGGTTACTTCTATTGATTTGATTGAAGGTCTACCTTATCCCACTTCTTAGGGACCTGAAAAGATCAGTAATAGACTTCCTATAAAGATCTAAGAATGATCTCTAACAAAATCAAATCATAGAATACTAGAAACAATGCACTTGCTTGATTGAAGTAGACAATACTAGTAGAATTGCCCCTCTTTCTATAAAGAACATTAAAGCTTCCAAATGATCTGATAAAGAGTGAATTTAAGCAACCTAATATACTTCCAAAATCACTTGTAAAAGATCTAAATGGAACTTAATGAGGATGCAACACAATCTACTATCCAATCACAAGCAAAAAATGATCAAAATTGATGAAAAATTGATCTAATTTGGTGCATAAGTCAAGCAATGGTTGGACTGAACCTAAATCACTTTAGGAGGTGCCTACTACACCTTAGAACAGCCTTGAAGAGTCCCCAAAACTCTGATCTTCCCTCTCCTTGAATGCTAGAAAGCCTCCTCTATGAAATCACCTCCAAAACTCGCTTAGAAATCAATGCTTGGAGCAAGCAAAACTTGCTATCTTGGTAATGTGAATTGAATTCAACTTTGCCTCTGGTTTTAGACACCTAAACACCTGCAAATGAAGTCACACAACACCAATCTCCAATGTATTTGACTCACTTTGAGTTCTAGAATCAATACTAGATGCTAAGATCCAATCTACACAAGATTTAGATAAAAAATTGTGATCAAATTGAATGAAAACCAAGGATTTAGCTCATTTCAGCCTTTAGGCTCTGATACCATGTAAAAATTACAGCAAATAAGCATCCTAAAACACTTGAAATAATGAGGGAAACAATAGATTATGATTTCATAAGATTAGCACAAGTTGAACCATCAAAATCCATAAAAAATCTATGCTTGAACCTCACTAAATGGCCCAAATCCTTGAAGAAGGCCTCACACGTGTGAAAGTACGGCCTCCCACAGTCTGAGTACTGTACACCAGACCTACATTCAATCCTATAATCATTAGTAATCACAAGTACTCAAACAATTATGAACATAGAGAGCAATTGCACCATTATGAGAGAAAAAACATGAAATTGCTTGATTGATTTTGGTGAGATATCATCACCTATATATACATGATCCATCACGATTTTGGGCAGGTATGAGTAGCCCTAAACCTATCCCTAATGCTAATTTTGGTGGATCTTTCATCCCTACCAAGTTAGGGTTGGAATCTTGGAAATCCCTCAACAATGCAAAAATTACCAAAAATAGCTCCTATTTTTTCTCCCTTGTATCTAAGCATAATTTGGACTCATTCCAAAGGTTCTAACACTTAGGTCTACTTGAGAACATCCTTATGAATGGAATCCTATGCTATTTGGCACGTGTGACAAGCCACATCAAGACCATCTAACTATTTACAAGTCATATGACCAAAACTAGTCAAGCTAGAATTGTGAATTTTTAACATTAAGATCCAAAAGGTTGCTGATTTTTTGCATGATATGCAAGAGATGCTGCAAGTGGCTAAGGATAGTATCCGAAGTGCTCAGGATAGAGCTAAACACTATACCGATCTTAAGAGGTCTCCAAGAGATTTTGAAGTTGATGACTGGGTATATCTTAGGATTCCAAAAGATTCTAAGACATTACGTACAAGGAAGCATTATAAGTTGTCTACCCGTTATTGTGGACCTTTCAGGATTGTACGTAGAATTGGTTCTTTGGCGTATGAACTCGATCTTCAAGGAAAATCGACTGCACACCCAATATTTCATATAAGTCATTTGAAAGTAAGTTTACAATGGTGATATAGTTGGATCGGATGAATTTGGAAGATTTGTCGCTTAGTGTACCTTTGGAACCTGAGAAAGTGCTCAGAACCAGAGATAAACAATTGAGAAATCGTTCTATCTCTGAGTGCTTAATTCGGTGGAAGGGACGTACTGAGGATGATGATTCGTGGGAAAGAGTTAATAGCATAAAGAAGAATTTTCCAAAGTTTAGCTTCTAAGGATAGAAGCTGTTTAAGGAGGGAAGAATGTTATGTCCATGACCAATACATATGATACAATATACTCCTATTCTTGCTTACACGGTACTCTAGTGAAACAAGCTGTTAGTTATGCCACGTCATACTGGACGTGACCCAAAAGTAACTAATATCCTTGTGAGGCCCAGAACACACTAAATGGAGTTTAGACAAGGTATGAGATAGTGTATGTTCAAGATTTAATAGACCTTGTGATAGAGCTCAAACTTCAGTAGGAAATCGCTCATTGTTGCTCTTCTTTTGCATCCTTCAAATACAGTATTGATTTCAAAAGATCGTCTGTTGTTGATGATGTAATTAAGTATTGTGGGACATCAACAAACCTTCGGAATTCGGATGTTGCATTCGGCATCCTTTAGAGCCGAGAAATGGTGGATCTATTCTATTCATAGTGATTAGTGAGGAATGCAGTTCAAACAATGACGTTGTATGAGGGAGTTGAAAAACGAGAGGGAGGAACGTTGCCGCTGTCAAAATGAGCAGTTGCCAGAAGATGCGAGGCAGTGGGCACGTAACTTATGTACCAACCAACCATCATTTAGAATTGTTGTCAAAGTCGACGTCAAGACCATGTGGGATGACATTTTCTTTGATGAATCGACAATCCTCCCTCCTTTTGAGCCCATTGGTGGGTGTCTTGACCCATTGGTGGGTGTCTTGACTCTTTATGGTCGTAGAAAAATACAGACATGGCAGAAACTGGCTTGACAACTACTTGAAAGAAATTGCTTGCATCAATTAAATGGACAGAACCCTCTCCTCCTTGAAATCAATCTCTTTTTTGCTTACATTTTTGTCAAATTAAAAATCAAGTTATAAGGGATCTGGATTTAGTCTGTTTATGTTAGTCTTTCTTACAAATCCAAGGCAGAAGTTATGAGGCCTTCAAATGACACAACCACACCTTGATACAGAGGTGCATTTTTTCTTCAATAAGTACATAAACATACTATAATGAATTTTGTAATCCTTATTGCTGAAGTAGCTTCATAAGAACTATAGCTGAAATTGGATTTACAAAACTCTGAATCCAATTTCTAGAACATTCCAAGTTGCTTAATCTTTATGCAATGTGATAATGCGAGAGAGAGAGAGAGAGAGAGAGAGAGAGAGAGAGAGAGAGAGAGAGAGAGAGAGAGAGAGAGAGAGAGAGAGAGAGAGAGAGAGAGAGAGAGAGAGAGATACACTCACCTGAAAGCCACAGACTAGCCATCACAGTGCCTCTTGGACAGACCCAGAGCTCTATCAGAGGTTCACCATGGATCTCTACACTTCTTTAAAACTACCCAATTCATTTGAAAGGCTGTGAGCGTATCAAAACAATTCCGAAGTCAGGAAGACGGATGTAACTTCATAAGAACTATAGCTGAAATTGGATTTATAGAAATTTGAATCCAATTTTCGGGATGTTCCAATATCTGCGAGCATCATTAACAGCTTTGATCCAGGCTCGTTGTTGTCGTTGCACCTTCTTTCACCTTTGATTGTCATTCGCATCTGTGATCCAAAAACAGAGCATTCAGAGCGTTGTAGCTGATCTGGCTTTGTCGTAGGTAGCAGTGATCGGATGATGGTGGAGACTCCTCATTCAGAAAGAAATAGAACAACCAAATTAGTGAGGAGAACATCATCATAAAAGCAAATTTGGAGATAAAACAGTCAATCAGTGCATGATTCAAAGGTTCTCAAATTTCTGCATGAACAATATTAGTGCACCACATAGTTAAACTTCTTGAAATGAATGCTTAAAATGAGAGAGAGAGAGGGGGGGGGGGGGGGGGGGGGGGGATAACTTGTATGCTCATAACTCTTCAACTTCGAATAAAAAAATTGTGTAACAACAAGTACTTACTAAAAATGAAGCTGCCAAGGGGAATTTGCCTTACTTGTGCCATTTTGTAAGCGAGCAACGTACTCTCAGCTGCATCTTTTCTCTCACTTCCGGTCTTGAATTCCACCAGGTAGCGGTGGTAATCGCCCTTCATCTTGAGGTAAAAAAACCTTCGACTCAGCAGATGAGGAAGAGGAGATGAGGTGACCGTCAAGCAACTTGAGGATTCCGTCACATATTGTCACATATTTCGCTCAACCTTGGCGTGATACTCTCTGATAAGCTTCACATGCTCTTTATTCCGCTTGCTCTCCTCCTTTTGCTCAACCGAGGAGACGATGCGCCAGGAGGCCCTATGAGCGCCGATCACGTTCTTGTAAGCCACATAGAAGAGATTGTGCTCTTCTACTGTGAGATGGAGTAGCAGGGGGGGAGAGAGAGAGAGAGATGGAGATGGGAGGGCGAGAGAGATGGGGCAAGAGGGAGCGATGGAGGCAGGCTGGAGGGGAGGGAGAGAGGAGAAGAGAGAGCGAAATTTGAATTTAGAGGGAGAGAAGGTGTGGGAGAGGATGCATACATTCATTGGTGGAGGATGTATGCATGGGGCATCCTCCTCCCATGCATGCATATAAAACTTTTAGTTAGTTTTTTGAAAAAGTGCATAGGGTAGGAGGATGCACCCATGCAACCATACATGCATCCTCCTACCCCATGCATAGGCACAAATGTGACACACAAATATCTTTATACATATAGATATACTAATTGCTTGTGCCCGTCGATGACGAGCAATGGCCACTTACCCACAAACAGTGTTTATATATTTTTGGAGGCTGTGTTTTTTTTTATCATTTTTTAAAAACCTATTTAGCTTTTCCTTTTGCAAATGGGTGACATTTTTTGCCGGCAAAGCGTGACATTTTTTACGACGCCTCACACATTCTCTCTCTAAAATAGTATATATATATGTATATATATATATATATATATATATATACTAGTTGCTTGTGTCCGTCGATGACGGGCAATGGGCACTTACCCACAAAAAGTGTTTATATATTTTTGGAGGTAGTGTTTTTAAAAATCTATTTAGCTTTTTCCTTTGTGAATGGGTGACATTTTTTGCGGGCGAAGCGTGACATTTTTGCCGGCACAGCGTGACATTTTTTAGGGCAAACACACATTCTCTCTTGAAAATAGTTTTATACTATATAGATCAACAAATACGGAACGGTTACAGAACGGTACGGAACCGGTTCCGTACTGTTTTGTGAAATTTTTTCACGGAATGGATTAAAAAAAAAAAAACTTATCCAAAACGTAGTACCCCTTGTATAGCTTAAAACTACAAAAAAATTGTTTAGGGCCATTTTACGCCCTCTTTTGAGTTTAGGGCTTGATTTTTGAGGCCCTAAACCAAATTTTTTGCAGTTTTGAGCTATACAGAGGGTACCAGCACAGTATGGGAAACATTTTGAAAAAAAAAAATTGTATTTTCGCGGTAAGAAACAATTCCATACCACGGAACGATTCTGTACTGTGAAATTCCACAGAACCGGTTATTTATTTACAACCTTTTTTTGCTTTGCTTTTCCTATGTATGAGTTTGTAGGCCTAAATGGCATGATTCTAGCTCGAATTATAGTTGTCGAGATCTTATTGGGACAAGTTATTTCATCTCTTTGTGTTGGTCACATTGCACTTGTCTGACACATTCTTTTTTTACCTCTTTTTTCACACTCGCTACAAGCACACATACCAATGACTTGTGAATATGAGATGAAAAATATTCTTTACCTTCTAGTATGTGAAAAATGATATGATCACTTAGTTCTTGCAAACAAAATGTGATGATAAGCAAGAAGATAAGATGCATGTACCTCATACCTACCCTACCATCCTTAAAAGTATACCACTACTACAAGTCTTTACTATGAAATGGTGTCTCTAAATATAGGCATTGAAATTGAGATAGGCAGTATTATTTTCAGTGTTGATTATAATCTAGGATGTGCCCAAAAATCACTCAAAAATTGTTTATATATTCTAGAAAGATTTTGGGTATTTGACCATGAGCCATCACCGCTCAAGCCGAAAGGATAAAAGATTCATTTGTTACAAGTCTTATTACCAAAGAATTGTGTTTATGATTGCGATTTTTACTAAGATTATTAGATTAAAAAAACTTTGTAGCACTTTGGGACATCCGTAGAGCATCATCTTAATCTTTTACCAAGTTCATAAGCATTGTGTATTTGCTAGGCTTGCAATGCTTGTTGTCAAATATTTTCATATGCTATCTCACTTACTTCAACCACATAATTCAAGCTAAACTTTCAAGAAATTTATTATAATGGGGGCACAGAAGAAAATTTTCCCAACTCTTTTACAAAGAGTTTTACTAAAAACAAGCAAAGTCGCACTGATACATGACTTATTCAGCTGAGCGAACTTCAAAAGCTTGTAGTTAATAGCAGAGAAAATTTGCAGAATGTTAAAGTTCTTTCAAGGAATATAAATATAAAGAGTAACTTTAACATTCTGCATATTTTCACCTTCAAAAGCTTGTAGTTAATAGCAGAATGTTAAAGTTACTCCATATCTCACAGTCAGATCATTTCAATGTTTTCAACAAAGGTGAGAAAATAGATAAGTCGTCAAAGATACATGACAAATTGGGAATAATGACATTCGAAGTAGCCCACTATCTGGAACAATGCAATAAATGTAATGGCAAGCTTCTGCAAAATAGCTACCGAACAACTAAAACCTCTAACTGCTATCTTCATGATATGACAACATGACCTGAATATGCAGACAAAAACTGAAAGTCATTAACCTCAGAAATTGGAAAAACACTAGGAACTTCATCTCAAAATATGGTAGCCACCTAGGTTTATACAATGTTTTGCAGTCTTTCCTGTGCCAAAAAATCACAGAAGAAACTTGCTTCATCATTCTAGGGAATTGTCAAGCGCATAAAAGGTAGAATATTAATTGACATCCTTTAGTTCCAAACCAAGCGCCCATAAGGGGAAAGAATACTTAAGTAGTATGTATTACCAAAGACTGCATGTGGATCTTTAGCCAAATAAATTTATCTACCAAGAAAAAATACATGTATGTCCAAAGCTACAAAAGCATTTCAATTTACAACGATGACAGCCAAGAGTGCTGGCTCCATTATGAGGAAACTTGTAATCTTGGAGTCTGCTCACGTGTTTTCTAGATTGATGAGTAGAATAAAATAGGAGGATCAGATACTAGGCAGTGAACGCTTACACAGCTGAGATCATGCTGTTGCTACATATTGGGCTGTCCAAAAAGTTGGAAGCTGGGTAACTGGCAGAAGCAAACCCAACTACAAAAACCAGATTGCTTCCACTAACATAGATTTCCGTGATGGACCACCACACGAAAAAAACTTTCACTGTGATGCCTGACAAAGATGAGAGCCGCCCCGGTGAAATGATCCCAGTGATTGTGGTATCATAGGTAACAGGGTATGCCCCTGGTATGTTCAACAAGCACTTTTCACTCAGGCGAACGACAAATCGGCCATTGGAGTCGAAAGTGCTGCTAACAACTGTGTTGGGCAACAAACCAGCAGGGAACCCATTTAAGTCCAGCATTTGATAAGGAGTGGGTGTATGTTGCTGGCCTTTTGTTGTAGATGCAACACAAAAAACAGCAATAGAAACCACAATTAACCTTACCAGCAGATAATTATTGCGCTGCGCTGCAGTACTGATGGCGCAGAGTGCTTCCATTTTGAGTTAAAATGAAATGGCTGGAGGCAACTCGATTTGTGAAGAAAAGTAGTAACAACTGCTGTATCACCCCAGCTTGAGCGCCCGCCTCGAACAGCCAAACAGGATTGAAACATTCAATTCAGCTGCCAGGAGACACAGATCTATAAAGCATCCGAAAACTAATTAATCTCCAAAACTGCAGCAGTATGTTCCCAAATCAATCAAGTTTCAGCCCAAAACCCACAGCTCTTCAGAGCTATTTAAACTCCAAAAACTGCAGCACTATGCTTCCAAATCAATCAACCCTAAACCCACAACAGCATGAAGCGAAGATAAGCCACACCAATGAATGAATGAATGAATAAAGCTCAAAAACAGGCAGCACGGTGCAGGCAAGCTGTATTGAATGCGATTGGAAGGTGTAGGTGTGGATGAATAGTAACTACATACATACCAGGTTGTTCTTCGTTGATGAAGGAAGGACAAATGCTGCCAAGGGTACTGCCACCGCAGTCTGCCATGGATGGATGGATCATGTATGGATCGTGGATGCCTACAGCTGAACAGTGTTCAGCTGTATATATCAATTACGTGTGGTGTTATTGTTATTGGGTTGCATTTCTATATGTAGTGTCGTGTACTAGTGATACTAGTAATAATAAAAGCTAATAAAAAATGAGTTGAGAGTGTGTGGTGTGCATAGAAGAACGATAAGTCATTGAATGGCCATGGTAAGGTCAAGGGTGCAATGTGGATAATTTGCCAATAGGCTTGGCTTTTGAGTGTGAGACCTATTTTCCTCTGGAAGAAGAAAGTCGAAACAAAATTACCTCAATGTTGTTCTCTCCCTCATAAATGTTCGACCTCTTGCATAACACTCTCTACCCTTGAGAAATGTTAGGTCTCTCAATGTTATTGTGTACCACCCTTTGTGAATAGTTCATTGACACTATGTACCTTTGAAAAATGCTAGGCCTCGGGAGTAAATAGAAAATTACTATCACAACGGGTTAACATTATAACATATAACCATAACCATAACTTAGGTGATTATGGCCAAAATTAGCATACTTGGAGGTAGCATATATCCAAGGAATAAAACAATTATGAAAATAATCAAACAAGAATGTTGTTTCTAGTTAATTATCACATGGTCACTATGCTCACAATTGCACTTTGTGAGACCCCAAGCAACCCCTTAGTGTAATTACTAATGCTTATCCAGGTCAAATTTGTCATGGAGAAAAAAAAACACTTTTGGCACATAGCCTTTAACACTTTTCTTTTGTAAGATTGTGGGGATAAAAAATAAAAGAAACTAGTTCAAAGGGTTTACAATTACAGAGATAACATATAAGTTAAGAAAACAAACACTGATCTATTCAATCACACTAGCACAACATAAAGCGCCTCCAAGACAAGACGACAACATATTGCTCTTCAACCCACTATATATTCACTAAACCAAAAGTACCCGAGAATTGTACATAAGTAGTAATTAAGGGGCTGGAGAAAGATTCGTCCACCATCTAAAACTAAGAGAGAGAAGGTACCCGACAAAAAATCGGCAAGTAACCACAAAACAATAAGTTAATTATTGCCCTTTTTCAACTCTCTCCCTCAATAATTAACGTTTGCATGCTATTAACAAGAAAACTATTCATAGAACATGCCTCCATTATAGAATAATTGCTCATAATCTAAAAAAGAAAAGATATGTTTCCAAGATGCTATTAACAAGATAGAGCAAACATGTCTTCCAATCTTTCTAAACTTCAAGGTATTGCTTCCACACCAAGCTTTAGTCTAAAATCCTCAAATTTATCTTTGCTTAGCGACTTTGTATATATTGGCCACTTGTATAGTGGTGCTACAATGAATCACATTTGTCTTTTGAACAAAGTTTTTTGTATGAAATGATCTTTACTTCTATGTGCTTTGTTCTAGTTTGAAATATAAGATTTTTGGCCAATTGAATTCCATTTTGAATGTCACAAGAAATAATCATACCTTTGATTTGCTTAATCCAATTCTCTAAGTAGCTGACATAGCCAAATTGCTTCATGTGTTGTTGCATAAAGCTGTATATTCAGCCTCTGTGGTGGAAAGTGAAACTTTGTCTTCCTTTTTGCTCAACCAAAATCAGAAACAAATATTGCCAATATTAAAAGCATAACTAGTGGTTGATCTCCTTTCATTTATACTAACACCCCAATCATCATCCACATAGCCTTTAAGCTTTGGTTAATCAAATTGTCTTGAATAGACTAGACCAAAATCAATTGTGCCTTTCTCGTACCTCAAAATGCACTTGGCTGCTTTCCAATATTCCATAATAGGTGCTGCCATAAACTAACTCAAGCTCACAACATAATTGAGATATGTAAGACTACCAACAAGTTGAGGGTATAACGTACTATCAACTGATCCGCTCTCATCAAGACGCATTAGTTTCTTACTAATCTCACAAAGTCAAGGGCTTACAATCAGACATATGAAATCTCTTTAGAACTTCATGAGCATATTTAGCTTGTGAAAGCTCAACAATGTCTAAATTTTGCCACACTTTTATGCCTAGGCAATAATGCATCAGATCCAAGTCTGTCATTTCAAAATGCATACATCAACAAATCTTGATAGACTTTATCAAGTCCTCATCATTTCCTATGATGATGATATCATCTACATACAACATTATCAAAGCAGCACTGTCATCACTAGTAAGCATAAGGTTAGGATCAAGATTCGTTCTCACAAAACTGTTAGAGAGGAAGTAATATCTATACCATACCATGCATGCGGTGATGGCTTTAGACTGTATAGCACTTTTCGCAACTTGCATACTTTGTCTTCTTGGCCTTTGATTGCATATCCTTGTAGTTTATTGCATATAAACTTCCTCTTTTAAGTCACCATTCTAGAATGCTTATTTAACGTCCATTTCATGAATTTCTCAGCCAAAAAAAGAAGCTAATGCAATCACCAAGTGTAAAGTAGTCCACTTAACTACATAAGCAAATCATCTTTTCATAGTCAATATCTTTGTTTTGCTCAAAGCATTTGACCATCACCAGCACCTTGTGTTTCACAATCAATCCATCAACATGAAACTTAGTTCTGTATACCCATTTATTATTAATGGGTTTCTTGCCAAGTGGAAGGTCAACTAAATCCCATATAGTACCATGTCTTTGGATCAAGTCCATCTCGTCCTCCGTAGCCCCATGCCACTCTTTAAGATCTTTCACTTCCTCAAAGGTTGTTGCATCTTGACACTTCATGATGTCACTCATAAGGGCATGATTCACATGGTAGTGATGAGGAGTTGTCCTCTCTCTTGTAGCCCCTCACCTTGTGAGCTTGATCTTGGTTGATTTGTCAACATATTCTTCATGATGGTCTCATACCACTTTGGTACCTTCAACTAAGGTGACACACTTCTTCGTGAATAAGTATCCCATAAATTGTCTTGATATATCCTTTTGCTTCCCACATATTTTACCTTCTTGGCCCCAATTGACAAGTACCTCTCCCTTGGATCTTGAATATGTGGAATTCGATTATAATCATCCTCTCGATCTTGATCTCCATGCTCAATTTCTTCTAGAATGAGATCATCTTATATGATAGTAGGAAGTCTCGTAATGTCACCATCTCCATCAATATCATTACTTTCATCAAACATGTGCATCTCATAAAAAATTACATCCTTGCTAGCATGGATTTTCTGCATCATTGGATCAAAACACATGTACGCCTTTGTTTTCTCATCATATCCAACAAAGACACACTTTATGGACTTCACATCAAGCTTGTTCACTCCTCCTTTGGCACATGCACGTAGGCCTTGCACCCAAAAATGCGAAACTTATCAATATTTGGCTTCATACACATGAGTGCCTCTTCAAGATTCACATTGGGAACCATGAAACTGGGACTCATGTTTTGAAAAAAGGTTATCGCATTGCATCCCTTCGACCAATAGACGTTTGCCAATCCCATTTGCTTCATCATTGATTGTGCACTTTCCACAATAGTGCAAGTTTTCCTTTTGGCTACCCCACTGCTATGCAGTATATGAGCTTGAATGAATTGCCTCTTGATTCCTTGATCCTTACAAAAAGCTTCAAAATCACCTGATTTGTACTCGCCCCATCTATATGACCTTGGCACTTTGATTCGTACAGGTGCAAAATCATTTGATAAGGATGGGTCGCTATGACAGGCATGCATGAAAGTACAATACCTATCCCCACACATGTGAAATAGTTCAAACAAGGTTGTGCTCCCTCCATCATGTAAATACTCCAGATTCTAGGCCATTTGTATTTGTTCAGTAATTCTCTGCTCTAGAGAATCAGTTGGCTGGGTCCTATTCTTCCTTCTTGTTTACAGGTTGTGTTTGTGCTCTGCTTGTCAGCAAAAACTGTGGGCTTATTTATACATTTATCTTTCTTGTTTCAGAGCCCGTATCAGGCAGAGGGACTGGATGTATGTTGTAGTTTATGTCCTGCCTGTTAGAGGACGACTCAGGAGGGTCACTCTTGAGCTGAAATTACATGCTTCAAACCAAAACATGCAGATCATGCATTCAACCAAGAAATCAGCGTGTAGAGTGGTTGAAATGCCATGAAATCCTACTTTATTGTTGTAAAATGAACTGGATTAGATCTTACACTACACTTGCATTAATCCATAAACAAGAAGCAAGAAACTAATCTAACAACATTTTGAATGTCCAAGGATTAAGAAACACTCATTTCTTGATTCTTGGACAACCCAAGAACATCAAGAACAAAAAAACAAGAAATCTAATCCACCACTAAGATTCACAACCACACACAAAGGAAATGGAAGGGCAAGATCATTAATGCATCACTCAAGAAACAAGAATGATCAAGGAGCTCAAGAATGCACCAAAACTCATGGAAGGTCTTCTCATTTGAGCATGGAGTAGATACATTTACAAAAGCTTCCCTTCTACAAAGGGGAAGTCTCTTAAATAAGCAAGAGATCTCCTTAGGTGGCATCCCAGTGAATTCCACATTTCACAAATTACAAGTGGAATAATGCTCTCCACTAGAGGTCACCATCAAAAGGTGCTCACTCTACTTTCTTTAAGAGGGGTCTACTTGCATTTATTACTTTTGCCTAGAAATACTAGTTCCTACATGTTCATTCCATCTTTCGGGATTCACCATGAGGCTTACAGAGTCTTGCTTGTCATTCTTAACTAGTACTTCTCAGCTCTCATACTCGGCTCTCAGTCTTCGTTCATCTCGTCTTCTTAAAAACCTCCTCGGTCTAAGGTGAAAGGTGTCTTGGGTAGCTTTGGCCGAGTATCTTGGGGATTCGTCAGAATCAGCCAACAATATTGTAAATCAAAGAAGAGCAAAAGTGAATTTGCATCATACATGAATCTCTCATTTTTGTCTTGCAATTTTTGTGATCCAGTGCTATAATCATTGTTAGTACTTTTTTTGTGCTCAGACTCCTGTCTGTATAGTAGGTTGTCTTCACACATGAAAAGCCTATTTTGGTCATAAACACTTGGAAATTGATTGTTCTTGCTTGTTTTTTGATGAAAGATCAATTCTAGCTTGTGTTACATGATAGAATCATTGAAATCAATGCATCTGATCCCTCTTGGAGATTAATGGAATCCATTTTAGGTCCTTTATGTCCGAATTTCAACAAAAATGAGTCAAGCCAACACAAGATAGGAGAAGTAAAGTCATCATGACGTCTCTCTCATGATGCCAAGCTTCTCATAATCAAGTATCAAAGGGGAAGATTCCATGTTGAATTGATAGTGGGACAAGTTCTCAAATGTTGGGCAACACCGTATGTAGGACGTGTAAAGTCCATTTCTATAGCAAATGATAATAAAAGTAAGATTGAAAGAGTCTGTTCTATTCCCATATCCCTTGGATCCTCCAAGAAGACAAAGCTTGACGATGTTTTTTTCAGTCCTGGTATTACAAAGAGCTTGCCTAGTATTGAACATAACTATTGGATAACATTTGCTTATAAGTTTTGTTACATGAATGAATAAGTAACTACAAGTGGAATCAGATGTGGAAGGCCATTCAAATTAGAGGCATCTATTGAATCTAACCAAATGATGATGGTTACTAAGGATGGAATGTCCACGTGTCGGATGCCTCCAAACAGTGTTCTATTAACACACTTCAGAATTCGACAGATACATACACATCGCAATCTGATGTATAATTGAAAAAACACATCCAAAACCTATTTGCGTTTCCCAAATTGGCAGAACTTGCCATCATTACCTGCTGAAACCATTTCGACAGATACATACACATCACAATCTGATGTATAATTGAAAAAACACATCCAAAACCTGTTTGTGTTTCCCAAAGTGGCAAAACTTGCTATCTAAGTTCACCCATTTCAAATTTAGGCCATCATTACCTGCTGAAACCATTGTCCAAAGGGCAAATCCAGACCATCGCTATAGCTCTTGAAACTTGGTTCCAAATTTTTGGATGTTCCTACCTCCACAGCCTCAACATTAGCCCATTTTGATTTGTCTCTTTCATCATTGATATATCCATCTGAGGCCAGTACATTGACCAGAGGGCGAACCCAGATCCCAAGGATCAATTGTTGTACATTAAAAAGTGTAAAAATCTTGATTTTTTGTACTTTGGGCCTACCAACTGTACTTTTGAGTTCCCCCACCTCCAGAAAGTAAGTTCACAAATGTTTTACCTATTGTATTCAAGGGTAGTACAAACTCCATTAGATCATTTCCCAAGTACAAGCCAAAAGTCAGATCTATACATTCCTAGATCTGTACCAACTTGCCAAGAAACTTGTACATTCCCCAACTGTACTTTCTCAAGATCCATTAGAGATCTAGATTTGCCAAGTTGCAAGCTAAATTCTCCACTTATGATGATCTTAACTTGAGCCAGGCGAACCTAAATTCCCACAAGATCAGCCTAAAAACTGTATATTCTCAAAACAACACATTTTTTGATCTACAGGCTTCAATTTTTTAAATATAGATTTGCCACTTTGAGATTTGAGAGTCTGATATGGATCTTTAATTTTCCATGAGGGTGAAACTAGACTCCCAAAGAATCTCTCAATCTTGCAAAAATTCACTCCGAACCCTCTGAATTCCCAAAATCATCCCAAGTGTCCAATTTTGGCCATCTGAGCTCGCCATCAGGGATTTGAACTCATCCATCCAACCTACATCATTTTCCAAATTGATGAATCTAAATTCCCAACCCATCAGCTACCCACAGACATTTTTTATTTTCTCAAGTTACATTTCTAGATTTGAATTCCCCAATGTAGAAGCATTATCATCCAGATTTGAAAATTTACTAAGGCATCATCAGGTCATCACTTCCATTTCTCCTATCCAGATTCTCCATATGTGCTCTTGTTTCATTCCCATCTTGATTCCCCAACCTTGTTTTCTGACCTTGACAAAAAGATCTACATTCACTTCTCATTCCTAAGATCAGTTGCGCATTCTCGAATCTTGCCTTTTCATTCATCTACTTTTTCCAACTTTGCTTTCTGCATTCCCCAAGTCCAGATTCACAATTCTTTTACATTTTCCAACTTATATCCTTCCACCACCCATATTTCCCAATTTCATATTCCCCGATATAGACTTAATCTGCATTCCCCAACCGTCTATATCACTGCATCTTTTGATTTCCAGGTTCTTTTCATTTCAACTCCTTGAGCCCATGTTCCCAAACTCAGATTCCCAGAACTATGTTCCCAAACCACATTCCCCACTTCCATCTTTCCAAACTTGCATTCTCATATTTTCACATTTCATTCTGAAAACTTAGATCTTGAATTCTCATATCTAAGTAGCCTTGTTGCTTTCCCAAAAGGATATTTTTTACAACCTAGAAAGGGACCTTGTTTTGATGCAACTAAAATCAGGTGAAAAGACTAGATCTAGAAGAGGAGAGTTTACTTGGAGGTCAGGAACCTTTAACTAGCCATCCCCAACCTCGGAATCTCCAAGAACAATTCAACATGGCTGCCAATAATCCCAATTTACCACAAGAGAATCCAGTACCACTTGAGGCCCCATGAGCTCAAAGGATACCCAATCCTTTAGCCTATGCGATACCAATTTTAGGAGCCATCCCACACAACCGACAAGCCCCTAGGCTAGATCTACCATGGTATGATGGTACCACAGACCCCGCATGATATCTTCAAGTTTATGAGGAAGCTTGTGACCCCAAAAGAGAAATTTAGGCTCTTTAGCATGACTCTCACTGATGCAGCTCAAGAATGGTATTTCAATCTTGAGCGACATGAATGAAACGAGTGACAATCCCTCAATGATTCATTGAGTCAAATGATTTAAATAATCTAGATTCCCAGAGGGCCCATTCCTACTACTTAGTAGGATAAAGATGAGAGGGTACGTGATTACACTGAATGCCTCAAATGTCTTAAAATCGATTACCATGCTCATCTATCACCTGAGCAGGCCATGCTAATATGGTTCATGGCTGGCCTCCCCAGATCCATTAGGCATGAACTTAGACCGCCAGAAACCTCTGCTACCTTATGTGATGCCATCCGAGAAGAAGATGAAGGCTCTGATGAGGAGTACGAACCCCAATGTTCAAGGACTATTACTACTAACCAAAGTGATAGAGCCCAAGGTGATGGAAACTCATGTGATGTTTTTACTCAACTGTTGTTACAACAACTTGAGACCATGAATAAGACTCATCAGGCCCAGATTGACAAGCTATCCAAGGAATTTTAACAAAAATTGAAAAATACTACATCCCAAGTGTCTACCATCAACCAATTTCCCAAACGTGATAATGTTTGGTGTCGCACATGCCAATAAAATCACACTGCAAATGAATGCCCTTAGAGTAGATAGTTAGCCCAGTGGATCTTTATCTTCCACAACACCAATAATCATTATACATCTACTTGTATCTACAATCCGAGAGTACAAGCCATTGCAAGACAATATCAATGGAGGATGCAACAGCATGGTGTTGGGGGTATTCCCAACATATTGTAAATAAATAATATCGGCTAATAAACTGTGTTGCAAGGGCATGGCATCCTGCACGTATAAGCCCATGGCCCAATGAGCACGCAAGCTGAGTTGTAAATAGAATAATAGACTTGGGCCCCATTAGAGGAGTTCTCAATATCAAAAAGACCCTTTAAGGAATGCCATGTAGGATATAGAAAAATATCAAAAGAAAAAAAAACAATATTGTTTATTTGCTTGCCCACACCACTCCCAAGGCCTCTCCAACTCCCAATGATCTAACCATAGTGTCTATAGTCACAGTTAAGAACTGTTAACAATTCGCAGTATAACTTGACTAAATTCAAAAATATTTCCTCCATTGGTTACGAAAAGGGCAAAATTTTCACTGGATCTAGAATATGACCGCCATCCCCAAATTCAAATTTGGAAAAATTGCAAAATGTTTACATATGCATTCCTTCCACGAGAATGGAAATATGAGCGCCAACTACCTATTGGAATGAAAAAATGAGCGGCATTTCCGAATTTGAATGAAGCATACAAGCATGGAGATTGGATTGATCGTACATAGTATATAATATAATCAAAGATGAGTATTTTGTTTGCTTCATAGAATCTGGTCATAGTACTTTGATGCAACTGATTACTCTATTATTTCTTTGATGATGACATTATATCATTTACATGTGGATATCCCTATCGATTTGGCACCTTTGCAGAGAAGAAGAGGCAAAGGAGTTCAAATATCTACTGAGGATTGTTCTCATTACAGGACAGAAGGAAGAAAAAAAAACTTGGATTTATGGATAGATGGAACATTATATCCACAAGATCCAAGCACACTGACACATCCCACATTCTCTTCAATAACTCATTTAGTTACATGGATATGCAATGGGCATAGTGCATTACTAGGATATTGTGAAAGATTGCAGAACCATGGAAAACAACTTTATATGAATAAAGTTCACTTTTTAGAAGGTGAGTTAATTCGGATATCCTCTTATTGTCAGAATAGAGATTGTCATCTCCAAAAGACGTTAGAAGAAAATGAACAACTTAAAAAAAATAATGAATCATTATAGAAGATAACATCAATATCAAATCAGAACTAGAGCAAATGCAATCAATCTTATAGTCTATTCGTATTGAAAACTTACAATTATTGAAGGATGTGGATTTGGCAAAGAAAAAGCCTGAAAGTAAGAAGCGAAAGCGACAAAGTTGCAAGGATATTCAAACGCTTTCAAAAGGAGGTTATCAAAATAGAAATATCCGTGTATTCAAGTAAGCATATTCTAATTTTTGTAAGTTTTTCAATGATATTTGGATTTAATTTCAGCTATGGTGATATTTTGTTAACTATCTGTTTTTTTGCAGATCTGCATTAGTAGCTCCTTGGAATATTAAAGACAATGCTTCACTAGGAATGTCATTGGACAATATTGACTTGCAAATCCACTGAGCGTATCATGATGAACAATAGAATTTCAAATGTAAAGTGTAAAATAGCAGAGTCTTTGATGGTGGACATTCAAAAAAATTTAGATAAGACTATAGTTCAGGGTGCTTGTGATTTTGCAGGTATTAGCAGGGAGGCATATGCAACAATATTTAAACTATTTAGAGAAGCTTTTAAGCAAGTTCAAATTAGAAAAGTCCCAATCCCTAGGACATATCACTTGAAGAAAGAGAGGGATACATAAAACATAGGTATGCATAAGATCACTGGAACTCCATTTCATATTGAGGAGGTGTATGAAACTGATGGAAGATCGATATTCTATAATTCATCAAACAATTTATTTGTTGATCTAAATTACTTGCTGAGATACATCGTCACATTCTATGATATAACCTATGAAAAGGTGAATGGCAAAATAATCATAGTACTTAAGTTAGATGAGCCAGAAATTGTGAAAGGGTAGAAGATGGAGAGGGTTAGTATAACTCTCATGAATGGTGCTCTATTACAAACAAAGAACCAAGAAGATTTCAGATTCAGTGTCCAGTCAAAAAATGATATATGGTGGTTGGTAGCGTTTCAGGTAACTAGCCTCATTATTATATTACATTCATTGAATAGTATTAATACATTGTAAACTAAGTCTGATTAATTCTTTGGACAGGTGCTGAAAGAGGATCATGATATATTATCATGGATATTCTCAAGGACATCTTATCCTAGGATCATCAAGGACCATATGGATGGAGGACTTCTCAATGTTCCAGGAGTTGAAGACTTCAATGTTGAACGACACTTAGCAGGTGATTTGAAAACATTGAAATGTATGTATGATGTCTCTCACGGTGCTACATCAAAACACCCTTGTTTGTACTGCATGAAAATGGCAAAAGATGTAACTAGGAGTACAAGAATTACTAGAGAATATGCGGATCCGAACTGGAAGCCTGTGCTGCCTATCCCCTTAAAAAATGTGCATGTTTGCACTCTTCATGCAGAAGTTAGATTAATAGAAAATATCATTTATCTTCATATAGTTTTTGCTTGGAATACTAAGCCAACATCATTAGCAAAGGAAGCTATCTCTCGATTGGAAGATGTTTTATCAAAAGCAGGACTCCATAAAGGACATGTCAAAATTCGAAAAGATGAAAAGCTTTCAGGAAAGAATGGGAACATGCCAACTAAGCCAAGCATAGGAGGAGCAAAAGCACATCATTTTCTATCAAATCATATTGGTAAGACTTCTAATATTCAACACTCAGTCTGGACATATATTATTGCTGCCACTCAGGACTTCCAGAAAGACGGCAAAACCAGAGTACTAAAAGTTGATGTGTGGAAAAAGCTTGATAGTATGATTGCTATTTTAAGAAAAGAAAAATACTCTAATATTGATAAGAAAGCTGTCCAAAGGACTTGTGTAGAGTTTGTTAATGCAGTATCAAAAGCATGGGGAGAATATCACATCACTCATTACATGGTTAGTATAAAATTTTCAAAATGCTTTCACATTTTCATATATATATAGATCCAAACATAAGACTAACATTATGATTTTGACATATGCAGCACATACTAAGAGATCATACAACATTTTTTGCAAATACATATGGAAGCTTGAGTTGTATGGTCATCACAAGGGATGGAGAAGTCACACTGGCAAGCACGAGCAGCATTTCATCGAAATACACAACATGGAGGAACCAATGAAAAATTAAACTACATTTGTCAATTGTTTCAGTGGTTCTACCGTAGAGTTCAGATTCAACATATAACAAAGTCCACAGAATACAACAAGTTTAGAAAAACATGCAAGTTCATACAAGAAGAGAAAATTAGATGATTGATGAGTAGAAAATCATCATTGTCATCAAATCATGACATGTTTAGAATTGCTTTGCAAATTCATTGATCAAGAGAGGAGAAATACCCAATGTAAATGTATTGATTGTATTATACCAAAATACAAAGTGTCAACTATTCATCATCAGATCTTGTATCAGATTCTATGGCAGTATTGTCATGAAGAAATTCTCTGCTAGCGTATGCATCTAATAGATGTGCATTATCCTTATTTCCACTAAGCTCAATATAAGTGGAATACAATGAATAATGGGAGCTCCTTAAAGGAACATTCCCATCAGTAAAGCCCAAAATGTTCAAAACATAAGATCTTTTAACAAAAATGATCTTATTCATCTTAACAAATTTATGTCCTCCTAGGTAAAATGATAAAGCTTTAACTGCCATTATAAGACTCTCCCCGACTGGGCTCAGCTTGGAATGAGCAATCTTCAGAAAATGCCTAAGATAGTAGCCCAGTCCACTTTCCCTCTGGAACGAGGATGTGTGTTGTCTGAAACCACCTCGTCTCACAGCAAAATCATCTATTATGAGAGCATCCTGCAGTAGGAAATATGCTAGCAAAAACACATTCAGTGATTGAAAACATTCAAATGCAAGGAAGAGTAAACAGTTACACATTCTTCATCATCATCAGCAACCAGATCAGGATGATCAATATAATGACCACGTACTGAAGTGGAATCATTAGTGAAATGCATTAATGATGGAAGAGGGAAGCCCATCTGGGATTGAAATGCCGTGAATTCTTCATCGGATGGTCTGCCTCGCCCATCCTCAGCTATATTTGATAAAGTCTTATTCAGGCATTCTTCACCGGTCATAAGTCCCTCCTCATTATCAAAATCAATACCAGCAACAAGGTCATCTGTTTCAAAATCTACAAAGTCGGAGAATTCGAAAATTGTGCTGGATAATAAACATAGAACCTCGTCCTCACGATAGTCAAAAAATTAACATAAATCAGCAGTAGTAAAATATACATTGTCATTAATATAATATACAGGCAAATTGAAAAGACATTTTGACTCCTCCATAGATTTGGATTCATCATCAGATGTATTTTGGCCAATGAAAGAATCTCGGAGAACATCAGTATTTACATTAATAAAGTCACTTTCCTTATCAGGAGTGTCGATAAGAAAGTGACTGATATCCTTAATAGCTGACTGAACAGAGGATGGTGCAAAAGGAGGGTCAGCAACAGAAACTTCATCATCATCTGGGATATGAACTAACAGGAAAAGTACGAAACCACTCTGAAATTCAACCAATCGACATTTCTTGTTGCAATACGGACACATTGAACTACTTTTGAAAAGATCAAACAATTTGGTGAACATTTTATCCAGTCTATGTCTGAAAACTGGGAAGAAATGAACAAGATCAGTATAATGCATGTACTGGAGTGGACCTATGGAGAAAACAGGCTTACTAAGTATATCTCTGAATCTGATATAATGGTCATAAAATATGTCAGAATTTGGTTGTGCAGTCCTGAAAACATGTAGATATGGCTTGAATAGACTGTGGAAATAGTCTAGGTTTTTAGTAATCCCAAATTCACTAAGAAATGAACTCAAGCCTGAATCTCGTGAGGATGATGAGGAAGAGGCCATGGCAGTAACGTGAATATCGCACTTGTGCGCGAGGGAGAACTGAACCAAAACTAAATATCAAAATGACGCACAAGAAAAATATGTACGGCAGACAGATACCGAATATCGCACTTGTGTGCGAGTAGGTACAGTTGCAAGCAAACGGAAGGCAATGAGCATGCACAAGAGTGATATGCCGCGAATTTCAAGAACGGAAAAAATTAAAATTAAAAAAAGTAAAAAACTAATCGATTTTCGTGCCATTTATACTAATTTTTTGCACGTGTGGTCAACGGACTTAGGACATGTGTCAACTTTCAATTGGACTATAGGCGCAGGCACGTGTGAAGTGACACCAACACACGTGTGAAATGACACCTATTTGTTGATGATGTCTGCCCTTCCATCTCATCACTGCCCAAAGAGACCCAAAAACATTGAAAATGAATATGACAGATGGTTGAGATGAGAAAATTGATGTATCATTAATGTATATGCATTGTCAAACAATGGTAAATAGGGTTAACCATAGTTAATTTGTGACACCAAATCGATCAGTGTTTCAAATTTTTGCCAACACTTTTTCTCAGATTCATGGCTTTTTGTATACGCAAATTTTCAGATTCATAGTTCATTGTTTCAGATTTTTGCATGCAAATTACGAATGGCGCCATCAAGGAAGCCATGCTCCTCAATCGACTATGTGCTTCTATTCAATGAGACAAATGATAATGGATTATGGGTGCCAAGAAAATATTCAAAAAACTCTTGGGTTTCGAAAAAGGAAAAGGTCAAAACTATCATTTTGACGCACCTCCGCATGCAATGTACAGATAGGAATATTTCGTAGAGGAATCGGTAGTACAGGTTTCCAATTAGGATCTTCTCGATCTCTTGATATTGCTGTACTCCTTTTCATGTCTTTTGTTGTTTTCATGTAGTACAAACAAGGGTGTTTAGAGTTAGCGCCATGAGATACATTACACATACATTTTAATGTCTTCAGATCTCTTGCTAAATGTCATTCAATGTTGAAAGTGCCAATTTCAGGAATATTGAGCGGAACTCCCTCCATGTGATTTTTTATGGTGACAGGATATGATGTTCTATTAAATATCCATGAGAGAATGTTATGGTCTTCTTTCAGCACCTATAAGAGAATACAAAAACGTGATTAGACTCATAACATTAACACAGAGAAGATTTTAGATATGAAATCCATATTCATATGATTATCTCTATTTATTATGCAAAGGAACTAATATACCTGAAATGCTGCCAACCACCAGATACCATTTTCCGATTGAACACTAAAATTGAGGCCTTCTGAGTCTTCTGAATTTGAAAGTGCTCCGTTCATGATCGTGAGACTGACTCTTTCCATTTTTTGTCCTTTTATAATTTTAGATTCATCTAACTTGAGAACAACTATCAACTATCGGATCCAGACGCAAAATAGTCAATGAAGGGCAATGAGAGCAAGCGGCGCGCTTGAGATCGAAATCCGGCAAAGCAATCATCAATTCGCGAGAAAATCCAAACAGAAAAAGGCCTATTTATAAAAAAAATTTGCATGTGTGGAGGAGTGACGAAGGAACACGTGTCGACTTCTGATTGGTCAAAATAAATGCGTTGTACCTAGAATGATTGATCTAACATCTGTCATGTGCGAGAATGACACGCATCGAGAACGGATTCGCGCACGTGTCTCAGTCCATGGCCTCATAATTGGGTCATCATTGTCAGTACGGACATTCCACATGGCCCAATAATCTAACGACACGTGTCTTCGTCGTCTTTTCACACGTGCAAAAATTTCGTATGTATAAGTCCTTAGAATTTTCATTTTTTTTTGCAAAATTTTCTCTTTTAGCTCCCGATATCGCTCTCAAGCGCGCTCTTTCACCGTTCAAGCTTTTGACCTCTCATAGTGCACTCTAGTTTGATACTGTTGGTTGTGTAATATCTCTTTCGAGTGCATATCTCTTTCTATAAAATAATCTGTGTAGATCTTGCGCTCAAAACCGATATTCAGTTCTGGTATCGATGTCTAGCGCCCTTTTATCGCAAATTTTTTTGTTTTCAACCACTTTTCTTTTGTTCAGACTTTTTTTTGTAAATATTTTTTTTTTGAGAATGATGGCCAGGACCAAATCTATTGCACGTGTCACAAACTACTATACAGCCCTCCCATTCCCATGTTTCCCCTGGTACTGCCGTAGGCATGGCATGAAGCAAGTCTGGCTGAGGGAGGTCAGAAAACTCTAGAGATCAACTGAATTGTTGACCCCTAGAGCTCCTTTCAACTGATCTGTTCAAAATGTCACTCTGTCACTTGGACTGAATGTTCATTTTGTCGTGACAGCCATGCAGGACTTACAGGTGCTGTAGAAGATTTTCTGTCTCAATTTTTTGAGGATACTTGTCTTTTGGCAGTTCATGGTAAGCGTGCTACCATCATGCCAAAGGATTTCATCATTCTCAAAAGGCTTCGGAACAGATATTCTAGTCTGCATGTTGATAATGCCTGCAACTCCAAAGACCTACCTCTGAATAAAACCAACGTGCCTACGACTCTAGGAGGAAGAAAAATCAATCTGTCCCCAAGAAGGCTGGATCCCGAAGGCCAGCTGTTTCCCTTCCTCCTAGATGTATCCCGGCCAAGAGACCTCGTGTCTTTCTGAGCTCTGAGTCAGATGTTGGAGAATCTGACTCAGATCGATAATCTTCACCTCTTCCTCCTCCTGTTATTCGTCCAGCTCCTCAACAGGTTTCATCACCAAAAGTGTTGATTACCCAAGAGGAGCTAGACAAAATAACAGAGAAATCTGTAAATATTGTTTCCACTTCTGTTTTTGCTCCTGTACATAATCTTTTGTGAGAATTCCATACGATCTAGCCCAGGTTTTTTTTTATTCTGACCATTATAATCAATACGAGCCCTACCTAGCTAACAAAATTGATCTTCTCGACAACTTTTTTGATTTTTTTCTTTCAGATACATGTAGAAGCTTTAGATTAGGTCCCAGATTTTGTGCCGATCTAAAAGATAAGACCTTGGAAATTTCAGATGTAACAGTAGAGGCCGGAGTTTCTTTTTTACAGAATAGTATTACTTTCGATTTCCATGATACATTTTTTGTTGTTAGTCCATTTTTCATGGGAGCGGTGAAGACAAAAGAACCCAATTTTGAGAAGGCTTTCTATTTTATTGAATGCAGTCTCATGGTGAAATTCTATTTGATTTCATATGAATATAAGTAAGGATTGCTCTTTTGTTTTTGTTGCTTTAATCTGGATTGTTGCATGCTTCATTGCTTTAATAAGTACAAACTTTTTTCATAAATATGAATTTATCCATATTTGTATTTTGGTTGTTGCAGTCAGCATTGGAGCCTGAACATTCTTTTTGTAAAGATAAATAAGGAGGGAGTATCAAAATTTCTATGTGTAAAATTAAACTCAGCTGCAAATACACATAGAGAATTTGATTCTCTACTTCATGATGTCGTTCAGGAAATACCGACAACGGCAACTTCAATTGGAGAGATAACCATTAAATCTCTCAAGGTATATTCAATTTATCTCTGATATGCATGTATTTTTTTTTTAATTCAAATGTATCGTTTCTATCACAATGTTACTAATTTTCGTTCTATATATGCAGTGTGTACAGCAAAAAGATGCTTTTAGTTGTGTATGGTTCATCCTGTACAATGCGAAGCTATTTTTTGAACGGTATAATTTACAAGTGGATGTAGATATTGAAAAGGTAATATTCTGTTCATTTGTAGTTCATTTCATTCTGATTCATATATTTTTACTATCATTGTTTGTAATTTGCTGATTCTCATGTTTTGTGATGACAGTTCACTCTTGAGTCGTATACTCCTGATGATGTATATAGATTTCGGCAAGAGTTGATCAGAACCTATGCCCAGTACGGTGTAAGCGTTGCACCTGCAATGGAGGGCCCTCAAAAGGAAGTTGCTCCTGTCTTTACAACCTTTCAAGTTGCTCAGGATGCAGATCTTATTTTATATGATAAAAAAGGAATAAAAGTCCTTCCTAATACAGAGGAAGGCAATTTTATAGCAGATATTCCTCTTTCTTAAAAGGCATTGAGGCCCTTCTTGAAATAGAGGAGGGCGAGAATATATAAGGAGCTGTTGCCTTATCAGTCCCTAATACTGATATAGAAAATATAGAAAAATTGATTGAATAGAGATCTATTTGTAAATAGAGAGACATAAAAAAAAAAAGATACAATCATTTTACATGTAAACAACATGTTTATGGGTTTTTTTAATTGATATCACAATAGATTCTTACAATCAGGTTGTGTCCATAGTCTAATACTGGAATGTAATTTTTCTATAATGATAAAAAGACATGATGATTGACATGTATTTACTGATATTGAATCTCAATGTTCTTCCATAAGTTGGATTGTTTTGTCGATATCTATGCATTTGATCTTGAGCTCATGTCTTTTACGTATCTGCATAAAACTAATACAAAGTTAGTTAGAATAAGTATAGAGTTTGTATTAGAAAGTTTTAATTGAAACTATTCATAAAAGATCGAGTGTTTACAAATACTTACGAGTTTACCATTGAAAATGAATTTGAAGTCTGAAAGTACATCATCTTGTAGGAGCAATAGTTCCCGCCGGATGTAGTTTAGACTCCAATCTTCTTCCACGTCAACACATGTCAAAATGACATCATTGTATATAATTTCAATATTTTTTCGTTTTAAATGTCCACTGGAGTGGCACCCATTTACCTTTATGTTTTTTCCATCTTTGATAATGAAAACATAAGCTCAACATTTGTTTTTCAGTTTGATAACGGAAACACATGGGAGACATTCTAATTCTGCATTCTATTTTTCCATTTGATCTTTTGTCCCAGCCTTCATCCATAAGTTCAGATAATAAACTATCTGATAATTTTTGCATACAAACATCGTTGAAATTTTGTGTACATTGACACTTGAAAAGAAATCCACAAATATATTCAAGGAAATAAACCAACTCAATCTGACTGTTTTTTATCTCGTGCTCATTTTAAATGAATTTTTTTACATCATTATATATCTTGCAAAGAAATGATTCTGAAACTGTAGCATCTGGTGCAATCTATTCATCACTTTTAAAACTAGGTAATGGAATTTGTACTATTTGTCCAAAATTTTCTTCTGTATCAGGAATGTACATTGATTCATAAAAAAAGATCCCACTATCAGCTAGATCTTTTGCAGTTCTACCTCGATATTGCAGCGTCCAATATCAATGTGAATAACATCTAACACACCTGCTAAGGATCCACTCGGCTCCCATTCATTTATGTAGGATGGATATAAATCTGCAAGAAAAAATGATCAGATTGACAAGTTTGTTATTAGATATTTACAAATGACAAAAATCAAAGTATCAAAAATATTAATACTCACAATTGCTTTTTTTGTGATCCTGATGGTTGAATCCTTGCACATTTATCTCTGAATGCATATATACATGTTGGACTATTATTTCAAAAAAAGATTTTCCTCCTGATGATGTTTTGGAATCCAAAATTCTGGCCTTCCAATAAGATCGAAATGATAGTTTTGACCTTTTCCTTTTTCGAAATGTTTCTCTTAATGATGGATGCATCAAAACCCAAGAATTTTTTGAATATTTTCTTGGCACCCATAATCCATTATCATTTGTCTCGTTGAATAGAAGCACAGAGTCGATTGAGGAGCACGGCTTCCTTGTTGGCGCCATTCCTAATTTGCATGCAAAAGTCTGAAACAATAAACTATGAATCTGAAAATTTGCGTATACAAAAAGCCATGAATCTGAGAAAAAATGTTGGCAAAAATTTGAAACACTAATCTATTTGGCGTCACAAATTAACTCTGGTTAACCCTGTTAACCATGGTCATCAACCAATAGCATTTCCACATGCTGTCCGACGAAACAACAATATCTTTAAAAAAAATTTATTCTATTTATATTTGAAAAATTCTATGTTACGTAAAACCCGGAAGCTAAGTTTTCAATTGGTCCACATGGCAACGAAAATAAGAAAAAAAATAAAAAAACATCTTTTTCAAAGGCCCTCGTCGGGCTCTAAGTTTCTCTAATGGTTTACCAGTCTTTTCCTCTTGTTGCTTCGGACCTTTCTATTGAGCATGGCATTTCTTATAGGGCCCTCTTTGGGCCCATATTTTCTCTAATGATACGCGCCTGGGGGGCGGAGGTGCAAGCCCTACAAAGCAAAAAAACTTGCTTGGTTAGCTCAACCCGCACCTAACTCAAGGCCACTCTCTCAAGTAGAGATGAATCTCTTCAGGTGTCAGGTGCAGGTGTATAGCCAAACTTTGAACAGCTACCAAGCGGAGTTCGACAAATACCGGACAAGCGCAACTCACGAGCTCGCCCATGCCAAACAAGCCCTCAAGGCTTGCCAACAATTTATGGAGAAGAAGACTCAACCAACCCCACTGGTGATTCCAACGCCACCTCTTTTTGATACTACCCAGGCAAGTACGAGCCAGAACCAAGGCCAGCAGGTAGCAGGGGTGATAAGTTAGAATCAGGGGTCAGGCGGACAAGACCAAGGGCCTCCTGATATGGGTGTTGAGATGCAGGACCAAGGCCAAGTCACAGGTCCCAGCCATAGCCACGAGGAAGGACAAGCCTCCTCATCAAGAGGCTCGCGCACCATATCTGCCAGCCGAGCCTTCCAACGCCCCAAGTCCGTGGAGGAAAAAATCAATGAATTTTTAGCCAAACATCTCCATGAGTCATCAAGAGGTGGCTGACAGATCTCATTCTCGGCACAAATAATAAAAGACAACGAGCTGCAAGCACTACCCGCCCTCCAACCACAACCTGAGTGGCACCATCAACTCTTTGAACGGGACCCTGTGGCCATCAGGGCCTATGTGACAAGTCCACAACAGTTACAGGTGAACGCGCATTTCCTGTCATGCACACGAATCCAAATGGGCGGAATGCGGCACTCCTCTGGACAAGATCACCATCTAGAACTGCAATTGGCTGAGAATTCTTTTAGAGCACGATTGGGATACGGATGTAGATGCCCGAAGGGCTCTCACCCAATTTTCTAATAAGTATTTCAACTGCCCTGACCCAACAGTCCACGCGGCAACCACTTATGTCCGGGACCTAGAGCACCTAATGGAAATCGAAACAAAGTAGGACAATTTTCTCCCCCCCATATTCTTTGATCCAAATACGGTGTTAGCCTTAGAAAAAGTGTAAGATCAGCTTCCAGTCGCTCGAGTCTACTACCGAATTGCATTCCTTGGCGATCCGTGGACGCATAGATTCCAAGCGTGGGTCAACCAAAACTGGCTAACAAGAGTCCACCAGTCCCTTCACACACCTAAGGACTTAAATAAGCTGGACAGAATAAATTTCAAGGAAGATGTCACTGGCTACCTGATCCACTAGAGGCGGGCCAAGAAGTCTTTATACTAAACCGAAAGAGTGCCGAGGGACCGACACTACTTCAGGCCGTGGGTCCTGTTGGGGGTATTCCCAACATATTGTAAAGCCCCTTTGTAATTAAAATAAAACTTGAGGCCCAAAGTCATTTTAAACTTAGAAGTCTATTATTTTAGAGTTGGGTCCAAATGGAGAATCATGTGAAATTCAAAGTACTTTTTTGAGACCTTTGGATCAAGTTGGGTCCAAGATGAATGGATAGGATTAGTGTACATATTAGCCAATAGTATTCTGGGGCAAGGGCCTTCCCCATTTATAAAAAGACACCTCATGTACTCTATTTTCCATGCTTAATAAGGAGGAAGAAACTCTACCAATTTTTGGAGAGAAGCATCCTCAATTGCTATTCACTACTTGCTAATGTTCTTGTTTGTGTTTTCCATTGCTTTCTATTTTCATGCTTATTGGTTGTCATAGTTAATGTTTTTCCATTAGCAAGCATACGGAGCATTTGAGCTAACCTCCACTCTCACTCTCACTCTCACTCTCTATTGATCTCTTTCTCTCTTCTCCTCTCAATCTCTTCTATTCATCTCTTCTCTTTCACTCAAAATAAAGATGAAGGTTAGTTTAGTGGAGTAGAGTTAGAGGTGTGTAGTGTTAGTGGTGGTAGAGTTAGAGAAAAAGTAGAGAACTAACTAAAAGTAGCATCTATTCATAGTTAGGCACCTATCCAGTGTTCTAACCCTTGTTGATAGGCGGGAGGGCTACACTACACAAGATCTTCGACCCGACAGTGGCCTCTTGGGGGTATTCTCAACATATTGTAAATAAATAATATCGGCTCATAAAATGTGTTGCGAGGGCATGACATCCTGCACGTATAAGCCCATTGCCCAGTGAGCATGCAAGTTGAGTTGTAAATAGAATAATAGACTTGGGCCCCTTTGTAATTAAAATAAAACTTGAGGCCCAAAGTCATTTTAAACTTAAAAGTCTATTATTTTTTAGTTGGGTCCAAATGGAGACTCACGTGAATAATGTGAAATCCAATGTACTTTTTTGAGGCCTTTGGATTAAGTTGGGTCCAAGATGAATGGATAGGACAATGGAATTGCTGAACAAAGAAATCGTACACTAATGGAAGCTGCTAGGTGTATGATGGCTCATGCGAAAGCACCAAAGCAGTTGTGGGCGACGGGTGCATTAGGGCCCTTTTTGGACTCAAAAAGGTCCTCTTCCTTGCCTAAACAAGTTTGTTAATCATAATTAGTTTAGTGCTAATCAGTCCTACGTGGCACCTTTACCTTGGGTTACCACATAGGGTGAGCAAGAGTTAAGGGCTAAATGTAGGTCCCATCATCCATAGACTTTTGTAGGTACTTTGTAAGGCAAGACTAGGATAGTCGTTGTCTTGGTTCCAATAGGACAACAACTTTGGCTCTAGGTGGGACATAGAGTTGCAGGCCTCATTTAATGCCCAAGTACATTTCAAATTTAAAAATTGCTTATGAATTTTATTCAACCCACTTTTGTGTCCCCCCCTTCACATTCAAATTAAGACTACATCACTTTTATTAGCCTTTCACATACTAAATAATTTATCTTTTTCAGATGTATATCATGTAACTTAATTGATACCTTTGAATTGGTCCAAGGCAGTGTTCACGCTCTTTTTTTTGCAAGTTGGTCTCCTACAGTTTCTTAAATCAATCGGTCTTTTCTTTTTCAATCTCCAAGTTCCTACGACTTTCAAAGCTGGCCATTTTTGCATTCAATTCAAAAGTGCACTTGCAAATTGTTTATTGAAATTTTTGTAGGAAATTAATTTTGTGCAATTTGAAACTTGGTATAAAATTAAAATAGTCTACAACCCTCAATAACAGGCAAAAATTTGAAGTACTTCAAGCTAAGTTTGCCAAAAGAAATCCAAAGAGTAATGCTATACTTTCTAAAAGTCAACATAAAATGTAAGTGACTAAATGAAATACGTCAAGTATTCCAAAACAATTCCTCTTACTTTTGCATCAAGGAGGTTATTAGACTTTTGGCTTCATGCTTGTTTCAAACTCAATCGGTAAATTTAAAAACCAGTCGGTTGGTTGTATGACTTTGCCGGTTCTCTGTGAGCATTGGTCCAAGGAATGTAAATTTTCATTTTTTATGTGAAATCGCTAATTTAGGGCCATTTGACCTCCTTCAAAGACCATTTGAAAGTCATTCTTTTTTCTCTTTGAAGTCATGGTAATGCATAGAAATCGGGCCTTCTCAAAGATGAAAATCACACCTAAAAAAATCTGTGTTATGGAGGCCAAATTTTTCATTTTTTTTTTTGTTCGAAATCGTAGCCGTTTCACTTCATTAGAAGGCCCAAACAAAAAATGTATCTCGGAGGCTAAATTTTGTTTTTTCCGTCCAAAATCACGATTTTTGGCCGTTTCACTTCATCAGAAGACCAAAAAAAAGGTTTCGGAGCACAAAAAAAAAATTGTTTTTTTGGGATCGCGCAAGGGCACGGACGGGGGGCTTTGGTCAAACTCCCTCCGTCCACGCCCTTGTACAATCCCAAAAAAAGAATTTTTTTTTTTTTGCTCTGAAACCCTTTTTCTGGCCTTCTGATGAAGTGAAACAGCCAAAAATCGTGATTTCGGACGGAAAAAACGCAAATTTAGCCTCCGAGATACATTTTTGTTTGTAAACTTTTTTTTTTTTTGGAGTTCTAAACACATTTTTAGGTTCTAATGAGATCGAACAGACTATCATGATTTTTTACGGAAAAATGAAAACGTATCCAAGAGGCCAAATTTTCATTTCGTTCATAAATGTCTTTATTAGCCTTCTGATGAAGTGAAACCATAGAAAATCGCAATTTTGAGCAAAAAAAAATGTTTAGAAGTCACATTTTTTTCTTTTCTTTACAAACAAAAATGTATCCCGGAGGCTAAAGTTCTGTTTTTTTGGTCCAAAATCGCGATTTTTGGCCATTTCACTTCATCAAAAGGCCAGAAAAAAGGTTTTGGAGCACCAAAAAAAAAAAAATTGGGATCATGCAAGGGCGCGGTCAAGGGGTTTGACCAGGTCAAACCTCCCTGGCCGTGCCCTTGTGTGATCCCAAAAAAATAAATAACGATTTTTTTTTGCTCTGAAATTTTTTTTTTTGGCCTTTTGATGAAGTGAAACGGCCAAAAATCGCCATTTCGGACAAAAAAAATGGAAATTTAGCCTCTAGGATACATTTTTGTCTTTGGCTCCTATACGTTTTTTTGGGCCTTCTAATGAAGTGAAATGGCTAAAAATCACGGTTTCAAACGATAAAAAATGAAAAATTTGGCCCCCATGATACGTTTTGGTTGTTTTTTTTTTTGGGCGTGATTTTCATCTTTGAGAAGACCTGATTTATGTGTCTTACCGTGATTTCAAAGAGAAAAAAAGAGTGAGAGTAATAATAGGAGAGAGAGAGAGAGAGAGAGAGAGAGAGAGAGAGAGAGAGAGAGAGAGAGAGAGAGAGAGAGAGAGAGAGAGAGAGAGAGAGAGAGAGAGAGAGAGAGAGAGAGAGAGGTGCCCACATGTGTGGTTGTAAGTTAACTAAGCATATAGTCTAGTAAATAGGTCAACAAGCTACTAGGTATTGTGGGTAGCTATTGTTGGTTAATCAAGATTAGTGAAGAGGCCCTTTTTGAGTTCAAAAAAGACCCTGATGGCTTAAACTTATGAAACTTTTACCTTCTTATGCCTCTATAGACGAAACTACAAAAATAAAGCATGTTGATTTTTGTAAAAGTAATGCACTAAGCTTTATTAAAAAGGGTAAATGGCTTCATGGTAATACTCTCTCTTATTAGGATTGCCAACTTTCTTTATGTTAATGGGATTGATAAAGCACAATACAACCCATGCTTTATGTGTAAATTCTTTGCACGAAAATCGGCCATACAAAAACTCAGTAGCCCATATTTTATGCCTTTTCCAAATCAATTATCTAACTCTGTTGAGGATTCCCTTTCTTATATATTAGACATTACCACTAAATCTTTACCAAAAATATTCTTGGGAAATGATTTTCTACCTTACCTCCGATGTACTTTTAAAGCTCACAAGGATTTATTTAGATGGATTACCAATGCTCACGATTGTTGTTTTACCAAACTTTGTTAAATTTCTCATAGGAGCTCTTGGTATGTTGTCACTGTTCCTCATGGAAGGTGCAGGCCTTAAGGCAAATACATACAAGAGTATTCTAAGAGTAGACACTATGCTACATTGGCAATGTGAGTCGTCTATGGACTTCTATCTAAATCTACCATCCTTGATCACCAAAATATGGGTTGTAGATATTTCAAAATGCTACAAGAATATACCATTAGATGGTCCGGAAAGACTAAAAACAATTATTAAAAAAAGCCATTAATTATGTCTTCAAACATTCCAAACATGATCTACTTTATTACAAATGGAATCATACACGCGAAATATTCAAATGGTCATGGGACAAAAAACAATATAAATTTACTCTACCAATGGAATGATTTCCTGATCGATAACTGTATCATCAAACTAGGGAAAAAAAACTTGGAAATAAATACGTGGTATACTATGGGTTTTTCATGTTCACCGACCTGGTGTAATTGATACCTATCCTTCTTTGAAGCACAATTTATAAAGAGACTCGCTAGATTATGCCTTACCACTCTTATGAATAATTTTTTACATTCTTTTAGATACATTAATGACATATGTTTCATCAATAATCTAGACATTGAACTTTTCATGGACAAAACACAATTGAGAACTTCTGATAACCCTTTCTGGATTTACCCTTTGGACTTTCTAGAAATAGAAAGAAAAACGTTAGAGGGTAATGTCACCAACGTTTTAAATATTACCATTGCCTTTGATCAAAATTCCAGTTTGACACAACTTTCTAAGTTTGACAACAGAAGAGAATTACCTTTTCCTTTTTTGTAGTATATACATCTGGCTTCGAATAGACCAATCTACAATTCATATAAAGTTATTATTTCACAGGTCATTACTGCAATGTATTGTTGCAACAAACAAGATACTTTCATTAATGAGGTCAGAATTCTAGGTGACGCATTCCAAAAGAACGGTTTTATGAGGGATAAACTATGTCTTATCATCAATAAGTTACTTTGCTCTAATTCTTTTCCGGGATTGTCCTACTCTTTACCACATGATGTTGATTGTCTTCTGGCGGGCAGTTAGCTATCCTTTACAGGGAGCTAACTACCTTCAAAGGGATTTACTAATTGTGGGATGGTTGGTGGGCTCTCTCTCTCTCTCTCTCTCTCTCTCTCTCTCTCTCTCTCTCTCTCTCTCTCTCTCTCTCTCTCTCTCTCTCTCTCTCTCTCTCTCTCTCTCTCTCTCTCTCTCTCTCTCTCTCTCTCTCTCTCTCTCTCTCTCTCTCTCTCTCTCTCTCTCTCTCTCTCTCTCTCTCTCTCATGGACTCTTCCTCGTTTCTATTTACCTTGTCTTGCAATCAAACAAACGGACTACTACATATGTACAGCCTCTTCAAAGACACAAGGTTTCTGACTTACCCAACCATGTACACCTAAAATAAAAAAGTTTCTTTAAGAAGTGAAGAAACTACCCAATTTTTTTTTTAAAAGTAGAGGACTCTATAAATATTTTTAAACTTTAAGTACAATGGAGGGAAACATAATTTTTCACCTTTTTTTGAATGCACGTCACCTTCCGGGAAACTTCGTTACATGACTCTATATAAACCTATAGCTTTTGACTTTTGCTCCTTACAACACTGTGAAGAGTTTTTTTGATCTTTTACCTAGTATGAAAAGTGCGCCCTACCAGTTTGATACTTGACAAGAAGATCTATTTGGTATGCTCTATTCCTCTCAACTCCTTGCTATGGTTGCTCTCCTCTTGCTTGATTATAGCATTAGACAAGATGCTTTTAAGATTACTCTCAATCTTATGTAGAAACTACTCATCGAATGATGTCTTTTCTACATAGTTTTAATGTTTATAATGGTAGTTGTCCAGTAGCGACATATTATGGGCTTTTTTTGTTGAAATAGAAGCACATCTTGCCCAGAAGGCAGCGAGCTGAAGCAATAGCTATAGCTGCATACATCCAGAACAGGACGGGAAAGTCTGGTGTCCCTCACACGACACCACATGAATTATGGTGGGGTAGAAAGCCCAATCTGTCTCACATCAAAATCTTTGGCTATGCAGCTTATGCACATATTCTTGATAAGCTTCGAAAGAAGCTTGATGAGAAAGCTAAACAGGGACTTCTGGTAGGTTATGACAACAATTCATCACACTACAGAGTCTACATGCCAGACACAAACACTATGAAGATAGTGAGAGATGCTAGATTTGATGAGAACATGACAATAGCCAATGATAATCATGTTAGCTATGAGGTTCTGGAAACACAGTACTATGATCTGCCACCAGCGACAGAGGGAGCAGAAGACGAACACGAAAACGAAGATTTTTGAGTCGCTTCACATTCGAGTGACGAATCAGAAGACAAAAGATTTGAGAGGCAGCCTTCTGCTACATTACCTGTAAACCAAGATGGTTCTGGACCTAGCAGAGCAGACAAAGACAAAGACATTCATGTCTTAGGAGGATCTCCTAGAACATCGACAAGACCACGAATAGCGCCAGCAAGATAACGTGCCAGGTAGCTTTGCTTCTACATCGGAAGAGTTCTGTGGATTCAGTGGCGGACCACAATCTTTCGAGAAAGCAATTGAATGTCCAGAGAAGGACAAATGGATCCAAGCCATGAACGAAGAGATGGAATCCATGAGGCAGAACCAGGTATGGACGTTGCAGTCATTACCACATAAGCACAAGATTGTTAAATGCAAATGGGAAGCTCAAGTATGGACTAGATGGGAATGTCTCAAAATACGAGACAAGACTGGTAGCGAAGGGATTTTCTCAGAGATATGGTATTGAGTATTCTGACTCTCCTGTCGTGAAACATTTGTCCCTACGTTTGTTATTTGCATATGTAGCTACTTATGACCTCAGGATCCACATTGTGGATGAGAAGACAGCCTTCTTGCATGGTGAATTAGACGAAGAGATCTACATGGATCAACCCCCAGGATACGTCTCGAATTCACTTCCTGATTATGCATGCAGAATGCATAGAAGTATCTACAGTCTGCCAATGTCTACCAAAAATAATCTATCTTCTCACTATGGAGAGATGGAATACATAGCAAAAATCACTTCCTTTGCTAAGTTAGGTGAATTTCCAGCATGTAATAAGGAAGTAGACTCAACTTTCTTGCCTAAAATGAAACCCTACCCTATTTCCTAGAGTTATGCCAAGTAGGTACATGGTTGGTCAAAATCTCACCACAATTTTAGGTGTAGTTCCTATAATCTAGGAATCACTACCAAATGGACTTGACCAACTCTCTAAATTTGACCATGTAAGGTGTGTGCCCTCTTGTGCCAACCAATAGTCCTTGACACCTTTGGGAGGATGTACAATATTATTATTGATTGTCCATGTGCAACGCACATCACTTCCACAAAACCACATGAATTGATTTGTGAAACCATGACAATGTTTCTAGTACCAGAAAAACTTGATGCCACTGTAGATACAATAATTTTATTACAACGTCCTCTCCCAAGTTCTTTCATGCCTTGAAATCTTATCTTGCTTCCTGGTTTTAGACGTCGTACCATTGATTGAATTTGAATTTGAATTTGTTTTATGGAATTTAATTAATCTAGGCTGAGTTCAAGTCCTATTAGGGTTAAAAACAGGTCTTGAAAGTACACCAAGAAGGAAGGAGGAGTTTAAGTCATTTTTATGTCCAAAAATAGCCAAAATTGGCAAGATTTGATTGTAAGTAGATTTCACATCATCTTATCTTCATTTCAACTTTGTTAGGGAGAGCTAGAACTGGGATTATAAGTCCATTTGTTGGATTAGAAATCTAATTTGAGTGAAACACTACAAGAGAGAGACCTTAGTGAGTTTCTAGAGACAATCAAATCCATTTCTTGGCAAGATTTGTTTGAAAGTAGTTTTCACATCATCTTATCTTCATTCCAGCTTTGTGAGGGAGTGATAGAACTGTGATTACAAGTCCATTTGGTGGATTAGAAATCAAATTTGAGTGAAACACTACAAGTTAGAAACCTTTGTGAGTTTCAAATTCAATCAAATCTATATCTTGTGTGTAGAATTTCACTAGTAAGATGGGATCTGCTGGAGCGTACCTTATAGAAGCTAGTGAGAGGTTAAATTCTACCAATTTGGTCCAAAGATTTGCCATCCAAGAGACACTTTGCCAACTATAGAAAAACTTCACAATAGTGTATTAGTGGCTGAAGAGTGTAGGATGCTCCACACCAAGGCAAGAATGAGTTCATTGTCTTTGTAGGATGGAGATGAGAAAGCCAATTTCTCATTCAAGGGCAAAAAGAAGACCAATGGAAAGAAGAAGCATCCCAAGGAGGCCAAAGAAGAGGATGATGCATCAAGCGCAAAGGACAAGTCAAAGCAAAAATGCTTCCTTTGTGGAAAGAAGGGGCATTATGCATCTGAATGCTACAAGAGGCTAAGAGCAAAAGAGGAGGAGGACAAACAAGGGAACCTTGCATATGAAGAGAATGAAGATGAGGAGATCTCATCTTTGATGGCATCTACATCCACTCCAACAAGCAAAAGCAACTGCAAAGTGCAAAACTGTTATATTGCCTTTTAGCATATCAAAATTGATTAATTACATTGATGAAAGCAAATGTAAAGGCAAGTTTGATTGAATCATGTACAATATATAGTCTATATTGTTACTAATAATCATATCATAAAAATTTGCTTACCAGATATAAAGATTGTGCTGCTCAATGAGCCTTGTTGGAGAGACATGATTCGACATTTGTGATGAAGTAGAAAAAGAGTTTCTCTATTTCATCCTAAAACTCGAAAACACTCAAAAGTAATCTGCAATCACAAAATTTTAGACCATTAAAGTCATCATGCACAGCATGAACCAAATACTAGAGCATCCATACTAATTTTGTTAACTAAAGAAAGTAAAATATAGGTTAAAAGAAATACAGTCAAATTTTTCATGTTAATAGCTATAGTGTATAATCAATAAGCTTAATTATTTCTAATGTGAAAACATACTCGTAAAGGATGAATAAAAACATTGTAAACAAAATTTTTTTTACATAAGAGATTGATAGCATAAAGATATGGACAAGGCACAAAATAATCATACTCAATTTCTTTATAAACTACCACAAAGGATCTCACATCAAAACAATCTAGTTGTAAATTTTCCAAGTTAAGCATTATAGAGTATGATAACCAAAAAATTGAATCAATTCTAGAAAATTTTGTAAGAGATGAAATAGAAAATATGTAAACATGAAATATCACCTAAAAAATAAAAAATGTGTAGAGATGTACACTCTTAACTCAAAAAAGTCAGTCAAACGTTCACTGGAGTTCAAGCCACTAATTATTTGAACATCCAACAGGCCAAAAGGTCCACCATTCAATTTATATAAATTTTTTTTACAAAGACAAGATGAAGATACAAGTTTCTTCATCTGGTCCAAATATTGAATCAAATAGCCATGATCGAGAACTTAGTGGAAATCCTCCCCCCCTTGACTACAACCCATAAACTCCAAGATAAAGTTTTGCCCCCCTCCTAGAGCATATAAATTTAATGAATTTTGTGCATGGAATCCATTACTCTCTTGCCCTCTCAACTTACTTAGAGCTAAATGCATGGCTCACACCCCCTATCACATCGATCCTCCAAAGCCATGAGATCTCTTGCCCCAGCCGCATTTCAATTGAATATGTCTAGAGTGCCTAGGATTGAGTCAAATACTGCGGGGATCTTTTGGGTACAATTGTGGGTCGAGGATTCATAGACGCAAAAGTAATAGCAGGCCCTATGATCAAGCATAAACTCATGACAGTTGCGAGACTTTCATCGACAACAGTGAAAGATCCATTTTGAATTTGTAGTTTACTACATTCAAAGTTGAATTGGAGATGTGGGTGACCTCTTAGTCAGTCTATCAATTGAAGTGTACTTCACATATTCTCACTACATGCGATGCAGATACATAAGGAAATCACAACCCAACATAGAAAATAGAATATAAATCAAATGAGTCTTCGTTGTTTTGCGGTGTACTATCGTAGATATGTAGTAGTACCTTGGTAGATTTAGAGTGTGTGATTTTACAAAGATAATTTCTTTGGTGTGATCTTTAGTGATAATCGACAGCTTCACACTTGTTAGTCCACTTTTCCAGAAATACAAAGACGAGCTTCCAATTATCGTGGAAACTTGGTTTGCATTTCACATCCCTAATAGATTATAAACAATTGTTTTTTTGGATTACTCGCCATGAAAGCTTTGTTCTGATGGTGCTAAAATTATATATTGAAATCTCTTTTAAGCAAAAATACGATTAGTTTCACTATGTTGCAGGCAAACTAACTTATGAATGTTTGTGACTTTAAAATCAAAAGATTTCATTAGATGAAGCACACCAACAATTTTAAGTACGCTTCGAGAAGAACCAAGCAGGTTGGGGGGAATGAATAACCTAGCTCGGGGGAATGAATAACCCAGGTAGTATGTCATTCTCAGTCTTCCTCCACGTCCACCAGTGTGGCCAATCATTGGACATCTCTCTTCTAGGTAGCTTGTCTCGTCAATCTTTGGCAAAACTAGCTCACAAGTATGGTCTTATTATGTTTCTCAAGCTAGGCTCCTCCCCCCCTATTGTGGTGCAACACTTGCCAAAGAATTCTTAAAGACTGATGGGCATATCTTTGCCTCAAGACCAAGGATGTTGTCCTGGAAAATACTTCTTTACAACTATGCTGCCAAAATATGGTCCATTATGGAGAAATGCCAGGAAGATTTGCCAGATGGAGTTGTTTTCTATTAAAAGGATGGAAGCCAACAAGCACATTAGATTGGAAGAAACTTATTCCCTGGTGACGTCTATTTGGGCTAAAGTTGAGGGGGGCAAAGCTGTTGATGTGCACTGACGCGCAACATTATATGGACTGGAATCTTCTGGGATAAAGTCAAGTAAGCTAAATGACAATGAACGTTCATCAAAAGCCCTGGAAAACAAAGCGCAATATGATGATTAAAAACTTGAGTGTCTACATATTTCCTCATCAAGTCAGAGTGCTGGAAACTAAAGAGTGTGAAAAATGCAAAAATAAGCTTGGTAGAGGTCAAAAATCTTGTATATAGATAAACACACATGTGTGGAGCCTGTGCCCAAAAACTAGTTTTCTAGATACACATGGCATCAATCTACTGATTGCATGAGCCAAATACTCTGAATAGGTGTCACATCCCATGTGTAGAGGACAGCTCACACGTGTGGAATAAGCTGTGTGAAGATTATTAAAATATTATCTTCCTATCTCGAGTTTGGGGTCATGTCCATGGTGATTTCCACTAAAATTCATGTTCTACATAAAAGGAGTGTGAATTGAGCACATATCCTTCTAGTGTAGCTCGGATTTGAGTTAGATAGGTTCAATTATGATGACATGCAAATGTTTAGATAGCATGCAAAGGTTTACTATATGCATGCAAGCCACATGCAATCAGTGCATGTGGCATGCAAAGTAGTTTCAGTGATCTACACATGTCTAGGCAGTTTTATGAGTTGACATGCAGTACATGCAACATACATGCATGCAGTTACACATGTGGATCTATGGTAGGTGAATTAGTTCAGTTAAGTGGACTTTCCATGCAACTCCACTGTAGGAATTCGAGTCTCTCTCATGTAGGAAAAGCTGGGCATGTTTTGTCACATTGTGAATATTGAGATTTTGGTGTTTTGGACTCATTCTCTCTCTACTCTAGTTTTCTATGCTTATTTTCTCTCTCTACACGAGAGCAACCTCTTTTTCCCATACTGGACATTTAGAACTATTTCTGACATTCATTTCTCATAGTGAAGCGTTAGATTTTTCATCAGATGTATGCCATTGTGCTCTTGTCTTAGATTTTTCAAGCATACTGTTCTTTGATCAATCTTGTGCAATCACAACACCTCAGTAAGATCCTGTAGGGTGTGTGGTGAAGTTCACACATCCTACTTCACATGGTATCAGAGCTTCATGCTTTGAAGAGGTGAGGGTGTATACATCAGATCATCAGTGTTTTTGCTTGCAGGAACTCAGATTTTGGAGAGGGATTCAAACTCGCTGAGAAACAAGCAATTTGTGGATCAAATCAAGGCTGATCTGATCCATCGGGGCTCTATACGGACAGAGAGCTCACACGTGTGAAATCAGCCCTCATTAATGAGTGCTACTTCTCAAGGAACGATCCAAATTTGATGTTCTATAGCTTGTTGGATAGGTATTGAAGAGTAGAATGTGTTGCTCTTGTTTCTATATTGATTTGATTTGTTTTTAGAAGAGTTTTAGGCAATCAAAGAGTTTGAGAGGGTACTCAACTCGTGGGATATGCCAAAGTGAGTACACATCTGTCTTTTTCACCATTTTGATCAATTTTCACTGTCAATCAAGTAGAATTGGATAGAAGTGAGTGTTCTGAGGTCTTAGACTTTTCATTTCACACATATTCCTAGAGAGTTTATCAGTACTTTGAAACTCGTGGGAGAGATAGACTTCTTGCTTGCATGTGCTTTTTCTTGTGTGACTAAAGCAAGATCCAAATTCAAGATAGATTGATTTTCTGTATTGAGAATTTGTTCTCACATCTGTTGCTAGATTTCATAGGGTGGATCAACATCTGTGTTAGATCCTAGATTGAGATAGCAAGCAACATCCTTTCAACTCCATTTTTTATCATTACTAGAATTTCTCACCAAGAAGATGTCTTCATCTGGTTCACATTTCTTAGAGCACAGTGAGAGATTAACATCTTCCAATTATGCAATGTGGAAGATCAAAATGGAATCATTATTGATTCTACAGGATGTAATGGATATTGTGAGTGGAGCTGAAGAAGAATCTGCTGCACCTAATGAAGCTGCAGCATTCCACAAAAGAACCAGAATTGCCCTTCCTTTTATAAAAATGAATGTTACTAATGAAGTGTTAAGAGAGATCAGTACATGCACCACTGCCAAGGAAGCTTGGGATACTCTAAAAACAATCTATGAAATCAAATATACTTCTAGATTGCTTACACTTAGAAACCAAATATTTCTAAGTTATCAGAGAGTAGATGAGAACGCTTCATCATATGTCATGAGAGTTAAGGATCTTCATCAAGAGTTAGTTGGTATTAGTGATGCTCTTAAGAACACTGAACTTGTTCAAGTAGTCCTAAATGGACTTAGAGATGAGTATGACAATATTGTGCAGACTTATGCTGTCAGGGAGGATCTTCCATCCTTGGAGACACTACAAGGTGTTCTCATTGCTGAAGAAAGCAGGCAAGAGAACAAGATGCTGAGGATCAACAGACTTTCATTGAAAGATGGTGGAGATGACAAAGCACTCTTCATCAAAGACAAGTCAAGAGGCAAGGGCAAAGGACAACAACACTTCAAGAAGGAGAAAACCAAAGAAGGTGGTGAGGATCAGTCCTCACAAGCTGCAACATCCAGTGGCAAGAAGAAGCTGTCAAAGATCAAGTGTTTCTTCTGTGGCAAGAAAGGACACTATGCATCAAACTATTTCAAGAAGAAGAACCAATCTAAGCAAGCTAACCTTACTAATGAGGATGAGTGTGAGGGTGTAGAGAGTGAAAGAGAGGATTCATTAATGATGTTTACTTTTTCATCTTTTCCTTTTAAGAATGAAGAAGTCTGGTGGATAGATAGTGGGGCTAGTTCCCATATGTCTAGTTCTAGGAACTCTTTCACTAATCTCATGCCATATCTAGGTGCAAAAAGATCAATCTATATTGCTAATGATGTAGAGTGTAGAATTGAAAGAATAGGTAGTATTCCATTGCATGCATCATCATCAAAATCTTTTTGCCTACATGATGTACTGTATGTACCTAGATTGACCAAGAATCTCATTAATGTAGGACAGTCGTTTGATAGTGGATTGGATGTCAAGTTTCAAGTTGACAAGTGTATAATCTCAAGAGAAAATGAAGTTATCGCTAGAGGATCTAGAATTGGTAGGTTGTACAAACTAGATTCTAGGGAGAGTGCTAACATTTCGGATATTGCTTATGAGACCAAGGTTCTACAAGAGGATTTGTGGCACAAGAGATTGGGTCATCCCAATTTCAAAGCCATGCAATCTATGGTCAAAGAAGGAAAAGTTGTTGGTCTACCAAAGACACTGTCAAAGGAGCTTCTACCTTGTGAAGCTTGTGTGCTGGCAAAGTCAGTGTGAATGTGCAAAAGCCATTAGGCTAGAAGCTTCTCTGTCTAAAGAATTTTGGGGAGAGACAGTTGCATGTGAAAACTATCTTTGTAATAGGCTTCCAAATCTTGCAATAGGAGGAAAGACACCATTTGAGATGTTGTATAAGAAAAAGCCTAAGGTAGATCATCTTAGGATTTTTGGCTGTGTATGCTTTGTGCATGTGCCTCTAGAAACTAGGAAGAAGGAAGATCCTAGTGCAGTAAAATGAATTTTTGTAGGATATGCATCCACTAAAAAAGCATACAAGATTTATTTGCCCTCTACTGACAAAAATGTTGTTAGTAGAGATGTGATCTTCCATGAAGATCAGAAGTTTAACTTGGATGATGCACACATCAAGGAGACTTATGCAAGATCTACAATCATCAATCTTGATGCTGTTCAAGAAGAGGTGAGGCCGAGGCTTGAGAAAGAGCAAATTCAAGATGCCTTGCGCATTGATTCTTTTGTATTGTTAGTAACAGGTTCATTCCTTTTACAGATCGAATTAGCTTTGTAGAGCACGCGGTTTCGTCCGCTATTGTCTTGTGCTCCACAACATTATTGACATGTATATTTTGCTATACTTAATCTGATAACAGCTCTATTTTGTTCTGCGTTCAGATTTGTGTCAATTTTGCTATGCTTTTCTACGTTCTGTTTGACTCTCTTTTTGTTCAATCTGGTAATCTGTTCTTAGCAAATTATTATTAGTCTAGTTGTTGGCGACTAATATTTAGTCCTGCCTTTCACGACTGATTATTAGTCGAGCTCACTCTAGCTCTTCGCAAATCATTCGCAACTAATAATTTGTCTAGCTGTTCGCGACAAATTATTCTTCTAATGTTTTGTTGCTTAATGTTTGGCTACGTAATCAGATCGACCGTGATTTCTATCACTGACGTTCTGTTCGTTTCTGGTAGGCGTAGTCATGCTTAGGAAAAGAGTACTATAGCTCATTCCGCTGCGCATGAACACTTTCCGTTCGAGTTCATTTCTCGTTCGAGTTTCGAGTTCGCTTCTTTTCGTGTTCGTTTCTTTTCGAGCAATTTTAGTTTCTCACACTCTCACATCATCTTTTAATTTCCAACATGGTATCTGAGCCATTTTCGTAGCCTGATAAGCTTCCACAGTACAAGACTCTACCAACTGTAATTTAGTACCAGATTTTCATACTTAAGTCATCGGATAGTTTTTCCTATCACCTATACTACTCTTCCACATGGATTCCCAAGGGAAAGCCAGTCCTATCATGGACAAGCTTGATGGAGCCAATTACCATCTGTGGAAATTTAAAATGAAAACTATACTAATGGCTAAAGAATTATATGACGTTGTTACAGGTGCAGAAGGAAAAACCGAAGCAGATGATGCAGCAATCGCCAGATGGAAGCTGAAGGATGGAAAGGCTTTTGTGCTGGTCATCCTCAACATTACTGATACCCAGATCAACCATGTATCCGAGGCCCAGACATTGAAAGAAGTCTGGGACATCTTGGGCACACTATATGAAGTGCGAGATATACTTTCAAGCTACATCTCAGAAAGAAATTTTACTCCCTCAAGATGGCGAATGTTGATTCCCTGCAGAATCACATCAAACAATTCAAGAACCAGCTAAGGCAAATGGCTGTTGTTAGATCTGTCATAGACGATCAAGACGCAGTGATGCAACTGCTTACAAGCTTGCCAAGCTCATACGACAGCTGGGTGATGATCATCACGACACATCCAGAACTGACTCTTTCGAGAGTCATTACTATGTTGTTGCAAGAAGACACGCAGAGGAACGAAGCCTCAAGTTCCTCAACTGGTTCTCATGCTTTATACACCAACAAGAGCACGACTAAGCAAAAGAAGAAGAAAGGCCCGAAGCAATCAAAGCCAGACCAGAAACCAACACAACACAAAGAATAGTCAAATCCTCAGACGAAGAAGAAGTTGTTTTGTAGATACTGCATGCGAAACAACCACATAATTCAAGACTGCCGAATACTGCAAGCAAAGAACAACAGCAAGGGGCAATCGAGTCAAGTGGCAAATGCAACTACAGAAGCTCCACAACCTATTCAAGAAGTGAATCATGATGCCTTCATGACCAGCCATCAAGGAACATCCGACGACAATTCTTGGGTTCTGGATTCCGGAGCCACTCTGCACATGACCAGTCTCATTGGCTGTTTTGAGTCCTATACACCTTACAGTACCAAGAAATATGTTCACCTTGGCGACAATAGCACACAAGCTATTAAAGGTGAAGGTACTGTGAGATTGAGCTTTGCAAATGATCAATCTGAGCTACTTTCTAAAGTCCTCTATGTACCAAATTTATCTACGAATCTGCAATCTATAAGCATAATCACAAATCTAGGACATAGATTAGAATTAGAATGTGATCAATGCAAAGTAGTTGATAGGACATGCAAGATTTTAGCACTCGGTATGAGACATGGATACTTGTACAAATTAAGTCATTGCTTTTCTGCCTCTAGTCAGGCGCCCAGTACTTCTATTCATGCAAATAAAAGTTTACTTTGGCATTATAGACTTGGTCACTTAAATCATGTTGCTGTACAACAAATGTCTAGACAATCTATTGTTCTTGATCTCGACTATCCTCGTGATAATGTCATGTTACCTATCTGTCAAGACTGTCTAGTTGATAAACAGACTAAGAAACCATTTAAATCAAGCCATCAACATATTGCTAGAGGATTGTTAGACATTGTACATTCAGACATTTGTGGCCCGATGAAAAATCCTTCACTGAAGGATGCAAAGTACTTTATAACTTTTATTGATGAATTTTTCAGAAACTTTTAATAAGAAATTTGAAGCCTTCAACTGCTTCAGAATCTTCGAGGAGCATGCATAAAAGGAGAGTCGAAGACGATCAAGACCCTAAGGTCAGACAATGGTGGAGAATATATCTCTACCGAGTTTAAGGAGTACTGCCAAATCCAAGGCATTGAGCAGCAATTCATCACTCCTTACAGTCCTCAATCTAATGACTTAGCCGAGAGGAAGAACCGTACTCTGGTTGAATCAGCCAAATGTATGCTAGCGCATGCATTGCTACCAAAGAGATTCTGGGCCGAAGCTATCTCCACTGCAGCTTACGTCCAGAACAGATGTTCGACCAAGGCCCTCTTAGGCAAGACACCTCGCAAGGTGTGAACAGGCTCTAAGCCTTCTGTGAAGAACCTAAGAGTGTTTGGATGCGTTGTCTACGTGCAGATCCCAAAAGACACAAGGAAGAAATTGGACTTCCAAGGTCTCAAGACCATCTTTGTTGGATTTATTCCCTCTAACTCTTCTAAATCCCATTTTAATCTGCCTCCATTCATGCTGCATATTTACTAACGTTGTCACGCAGTCTGCATATTTACATGCAAATTTGCACAGACGAAGAAAAGGCGAAAGAATCGCGACACTGTGTTTCTACACAGTTTAAGATGACAGGCGAAAAGAGGACACTATCTTACAGAATGTCAAAAGTGTCCTAAAAGCTAAGGCACCCTGTAAATCTTATCCTAAGGCCATTCGTAAGAGTGACGCACTTTTTGCATCATCACCAACGTTCACTTCAGCATGCACCCTTTTCACGCTCACCCCATGCAGTTGCGCTAACAGATTGGACAACAATTGCAGCCACCCACGATCTCCTACAAACAGCACATCCACTTTGTACTTTCACATCTGCACACCTCTAATATTATGTAATACATATATATTGGACACCATTCGTGTAAAAGATGATGAAGAGAGCAGAAGAAGATGACATAAACGAAGTAGATGCCCTGAGCATTGATTCTTCATTTTGTCAGAATTAAGGTTTTATTCCTTTTTTACAGATTGAAATAAGCTCTGTAGGGCACCCCTTTCATCCGCTACTGTATTGTGCTCTACCGCATTATTGAATGTATATATGATATACTTAATCTGATACAGTTCATTGTTCTGCGTTCAGATCTATGTTAATATTGCTATGCTTATCATTCATTCCGTCTGATCTTTCTAGTTGTTCTTACTGGTAATAGACGATTAACATTTAGTCTTGTCTTTCGCGAATCATTCGTGACTAATTATCAGTCGAGCGCAGTCTAGCTCTTCGCGAATCATTCACGACATATAATTCGTCTTGCTATTCGTGACAAATTATTCTTCTGGCGCTTCATCTATTAATGTTTGGCTACGTGATCTAGAATGACCATGATTTCTATCACTAAAGTTTTGTCATTCTGATAGGCATATTCATGCTTACAGAGAGAGTCGTATAGTTCATTCCGCTGCGCATGAACATTTTCTGTTCGAGTTCGTTTCTCATTTGCTTCTTGTTCGAGTTCGTTTCTCGTTCGTGTTCGTCATAAATTCTTCCCCTCTCTCTCCAACAATCCTGATTAGATATACTTCATCTGATAATACGTACAAGCTATATGATCCTAATACCCAACAAATCTTGTATAGTCGGGATACAGTCTTTATCGAGGATCACTTTGTCGACATCAAAGTCAAGGATATTGCTCCAGGAGAACCTTCATCACCTGCCATTGACATGACTATCCGAACATCTGACTCAGGCATGTCCATTGTCGACAACCCACTTTTTGACAGCGAATCAGACGAAGACGTTGCTTGTATCCAACAACAAGTCCCAAGAGTGGTTCATGAGTCGAATCCTCCCAGAAGATCAAGCCGAGTGCGCACACAGCCCACAAGGTATACTCCTGAGTCTGCATGTCTCTTGATACAGGAACCGACGACAGTCGAAGAGGCACTCAGCCAACCAGACTCTGATCTCTGGAGAGAAGCTATGGACAAAGAGTATTCCTCTCTGATCAAGAACTAGATGTGATCACTAGTCGAAGCTCCTATTGGCTGCAATATCATTGATTGCAAATGGATCTTTAAGAATAAATACACCGCCAATGGAGCAACTGATCGAAGGAAGGCAAGACTGGTAGCACGAGGATTCACTCAGATCCCCAATGTTGACTACAACGAGACTTTCAGTCCAGTAGTCAAACATTCGTCAATCCGAGCACTCATGTCTTATGCTGTAGCTACCGACCTCGAAGTACATCAACTTGATGTACAAACAACTTATCTGAATGGAGTGATACAAGAAGACATCTACATGATCTAGCCCGAAGGATACATTTTGGAAAGTATGAAGAATCATGTCTGTAAACTCCACAAAGCACTTTACGACTTGAAACAGTATGCCAGAGCTTGGTTTCAGAGGATCAACACATTCCTCATTGAACAAGGATTCCAACCAAGCACTGCTAATTGCAACGTCTATTCCAAGTCAGTGTAGCAATCCTTCATTATCATCACCTTATACGTGGATGATACGTCGCTCTTCAGCAACAATACCAATTTGGTCAAGGATTATAAGCAGATGTTGTTTTCAGAGTTTGACATGACTGATCTGGGTGAAGCTCACTTCTATCTGGGCATTCAGATCCACAGAGACAGAGTGAGACGACTGATCTACATCACTCAACAAAGGTATCTTCACAATGTTCTTAACAGATACAATCTAATGAATTGTAAGTTAGCTCACTCACTGATGGATCCAGGCCTATGTTTGTCAAAGGACCAATGTCCTCAAACCAAGCAGAAAGAGGAGCAGATGAGAGAGTATCCTTATCGATCGATACTTGGATCTCTCATGTACGCAATGGTCTGTACAAGACCAGATATCTCTTTTGCAGTAAGCTACTCAGCCAATATATGGCTAATCTTGGCATTACCCATTGGAAGGCTCTCATAAGAGTCATGAGGTATATTCGAGCTACCATGGACCAGTGCATCTGCTATGGAGATGTCAGCAACAATAATATTCAACTGCTCAGTGGATATTCTGATGCAAGCTAGAAAGGAGATGTAGACAATCGTAAGTCCACATCTGAATTTACATTCTTCTTCAATGGTGGTCCTATCTCATGGAACAGTCGTAAGAAAACCTCTATCACACTTTCTTCTACAGAAGCAGAATACATTGTTGCTTCTCAATCTATTAAGGAAGCGTTTTGGTTGAGAAATTTACTGTCAGACATTAATTTGTATCAGTACAATCCCACAATTTTATTTTGTGATAGTCAGAGTGCTATTGCCTTATCGGCCAACCCTAGATTTCACTCTAGGAGTAAGCACATTGAAATCCGATATCACTACACCAAGGGCAAGGTTCTCAACAAGGAGGTGAGCTTAACGTACTTCAGAACGCAGGACATGGTTGCAGATATATTCATGAAGGCATTAAGTGTTAATGCACACAACAAATTTTGTGCATTTCTTAGTCTGAAAATCAAGGCATTCACGGATCCAGATTAAGGAGGGATGCTGGATTTATCTCTTCTACTCTCCTAAATCCAATTTTAATCTGCCTCTATTCATGTTGCATTTTTACTCATGTTGTCGCATAGTTTGCATAAATACAAGTAAATTTCCACAGGCGAAAAAGGCAAAAAACACAACACTGTGTTTTTACACGTGATTTGTGATAGGTGAAAAAGACGACACTGTCTTAGAAAATGTCAAAGGTGCCCTAGAAAAAGTGAAGGCACCCTGTAAATCAAATCCTAAGGCATTTGACATAGTGTCGTATTTTTCGCATCTTCACCAACGTTCATTTCATCAAAGGCTGACATCGTGCCCTTCTCACGCTCATCCCATGCAACTGTGCTAACAAATTTGACAACGACAGTAGCCACCCATGGTCTCCTACAGACAGCACATCCACTTTGTACTTTCTTCATCTGCACACCTGTAAAATTGTGTACATATATATATATATATTGAATGCCATTTGCGTATCTAGAAGTGGTGTGAAAATAATAGCATCAGAAACTTATCAAAGATAGACGAAGTAGATGCCTTGCGCATTGATTCTTTTGTATTGTTAGTAACAGGTTCATTCCTTTTACAGATCGAATTAGCTTTGTAGAGCACGCGGTTTCGTCCGCTATTGTCTTGTGCTCCACAACATTATTGACATGTATATTTTACTATACTTAATCTGATAACAGCTCTGTTTTGTTCTACATTCAGATTTGTGTCAATTTTGCTATGCTTTTCTACATTCTATTTGACTCTCTTTTTGTTCAATCTGGTAATCTGTTCTTAGCAAATTATTATTAGTCTAGTTGTTGGCGACTAATATTTAGTCCTGCCTTTCGCGATTGATTATTAGTCGAGCTCAGTCTAGCTCTTCGCAAATCATTCGCAACTAATAATTTGTCTAGTTGTTCGCGACAAATTATTCTTCTAATGTTTTGTTGCTTAATGTTTGGCTATGTAATCAGATCGACTGTGATTTCTATCACTGATGTTCTGTTCGTTTCTGATAGGCGTAGTCATGCTTAGGGAAAGAGTACTATAGCTCATTCCGCTGCGCATGAACACTTTTCGTTTGAGTTCGTTTCTCGTTCGAGTTTCGAGTTCGCTTTTTCGTGTTCGTTTCTTTTCGAGATATTTTGGTTTCTCACACTCTCACACCCTCTTTCAATTCCCAACAATTGGCAGTTTTTTCTAGAGGTTGCCCATCCTCAATCATGGTCATTGGCACTTTTTTTTCTAGAGGTTGCCCATCCTCAATTATGGTGGAGTAATTTACCTGAAAAAAAAGACTTCTCCTTAGCACTTTGGAAAATTGAGTTTGCCAAATCACCCATTGATGCCTCGTACAATGATAACTTTGCACTGTAAGAATCCACTCTTTGCTAGACGCTATGCACCACCTCTGACTAAATTTGTTGTAGGAACATTTGCGTCATCTTCAATTTCCATCATCTACAAACATTTTATATTCAAAATTAGAACCAATATGATGTTTATTGCACAAAAAATAAAAGCAAGCTACTCTTTGAAAATCATTATTGTCACAATAAACTTTTCCCATCTATGTATTTTGTTTCTCCACCAGGCCAACTAGGTCTTCAATTCTTTGATGCAACTATCATAAGCATGGCCAAGTTTCCACCATGCCATAATCTGGTTCTAGACATCCCTACAATGTCTTTTAGAAGATACTTTGAAATGAGATCCTTTGCAAACTCTTTTGAATACTTTTTGGTCCTTGGGAGACGTTTTTACAAACTTTTTTCTTAACCAAGCTTTCTGTTTTTGCCACACGCGCAAGAATGATGTACCTTCTCCAAGTTCAAGTTCATGGATACCCACATGTAAAACCATTCTAGAAAACCTTCTATCAAATGGAATGCAATAATAGACATTCACATTGCATTGTTTTACACATGATGGTGCATGATGACAATAATGACATTTCATTGAGCCACTCCCAGTAGCAACCAAACCCAAAGGAAGTCTACTATTCAATCTTCCAATAAAATGATTTACGTTCACTCTTCCAACATTCAATAGATGGCCACCGTGGTTGTTGAAACACTGAAATCCCCCACCACATGATGAAACCCCAACTTCTCTTAGAAATCCTTGGATTGTTGAAGTTGCATAACGTATCCAATGGTGGCAGTCATATGCCCTCGTCATCCTAGCCATTCTTGGCACCTTGGATGGTGGTAGCTCAAAAGCAACATTCCCATTGTACTTCAATGGCATCTAAAGCACTGTTTTTGAAATTCCGCATATGTATAGTAATTTCCTTAGTTTACTCGTCAATGGCAGTTTTTCAAACAACTCAAGAATGCTAGGAATCTTATCCTGAAAAGATGGATCGCCTGATCCAGTATCTTGAAATTCTTTCACACCATCATCCTCACTGGACGTGAGGTCAACAAAGATTTTTAAACTCAGTAGAATTACTCCACCAGAAATTCTATTGAGATGTCAACCAATATAGCATGAGATTGTGGACATGCCTATTATCATGTGACCCATTGAAGATAGTGCACCGGAGGACTTTTCTCATAAATGAGAATATGGAAGGATCTCCTTTATAAATGAAAATATGACATTCTAGACATATCACATCACTGAGCCAAACACAATAATACATTGTGCATTGAATGAGTTATTGATGAGACGCTGGCATGGGTGGCTTCTTCTTGCATTATTTAGACATTCAACAACTAATACTTCTTCGGTTGTTTCCTAGTTTGTAATTTCAAGGCCCTTCACACTTATCATTGTATTGGCTTGGAGACCATCATTGCCCCTAATAATCTCTCGTGAGTCGAAGCATTTGTCATGGCAAGGGCACTATATTCTCTCGAAACTCATTTGTAACCTGGACTACTTCCCTAACATACACCATGGCCCCCAACAGTTCTTTTTTCTTTCATTTCTTTCATAAATGCGAATATTGAAAATCCTTTTTATAAATGAAAATCTAGTAATTTGAACACATCACATCCATCGATATTAACCTTGAATGACCCAAACACAAGAGTATGCATTGAATGTTTTTTTAATGAGACACGCCCTTGGTGGCATCCACTTGAATTTTATAAGCCAGGCCACAAATAATGCTTCCCCAAATGTTCGTAGTTATCCCTCAAGAACAAGTTGGGATTTGAATCCTTCAAATACTAATTTGCCTACGGTAGCAGAGAGAGAAGCGAACTCTTCACGGTGTAGTGTGGAATAATCGTCGAAACTACACGCTTTATAGTGTCATGCAGTGTGGTTTCCCGGAAGGTACGAGTGGGAGAGGGAAAATTAATTTCCCTTTAAATAGGATTGTAAAATTTAAAAGTCTTGTAGTGTTTTTTGAAAATTGAAGTGGGAAATCCCCTTGGTTAAGCAAAAGAAGGTTAATTGGACCTTGATTTTGAAAAACTGGTGCGTCAGTTGTTGTTCGATAGCAAAGCAAGGTAGAAATAAACGAAGGAGCATCCATGAGAGAGAGAGAGAGAGAGAGAGAGAGAGAGAGAGAGAGAGAGAGAGAGAGAGAGAGAGAGAGAGAGAGAGAGAGAGATGCAAGTCAGCTAGAAAGGCGCCATCACCATCGATTTTATGTAGTGAGAGTGGGAGTAGAAGGCGCCAATACCATCGATTTTATGCAGTGGAAGATCCAAAGCTCTTGGAGCGAAACATCAAACCGATTTGTCAATATTTTGGTAAGTCTTCTGACATTAGCTGACTAATTGCTACTACAAATTGCTTAATATATAAGGTGATTATTCTCTTTTTAACGAGATTGTCTTAAAGAATGGATCTTTCTTTAGGGCGATCAACAGGCTTAGGCCTGCAGAACGTGTGCTTGAATCACGCTTTTAGAACTCCTACGCTTTTTGACGCCCTGTCTATCCTTAAGGGTCCACAGTGCGCTAAGCATCCCTCAACCTACTCCCATTGATGCCCTTGTAAATACTTGTACATATTTGAAAAAATTTATTTTGCAAAAATCTGACAATCCAGGGTCGAATCGAAATTCCAAGGTCGAAATAAAATAGACCTTCAAGGTCAACATGCATTGGATTGAAATTTTCAAAATAAAGTGAACCTCCAGGGTCAAGTCAAACTGAGTCAAAGTTCCAAGGTTGAATCAAATCAAGGTTCCAGGGTCAAATTGGATTGAAGTTCCAAGGTCGAAATAGAATTCGATCTCCAGGGTCAGGGCAACTGTAGCAAAGATGAATGCAATGTTATTTTCAAGAAATCAGAGCCAATGCCAATGTAGACTGTTAGGGAAACTACCCACAACTATAAATAGATGCGATCCATTAATGTTTTAGGTTGGTAAAAACAAGTTGATGATGTTGTAGCAAATTATTCAATCAATTCGGATCACGATCTATTACAGATTGAAATAAGCAAAATTGCAGTAGTAGTAGTTAAACAGTTTTAGATTATTCATATCTTATATCATTTGAATAAAATAGTTTGCATTGCCTAGTTCCAATATTGTTTTCAATTTTATGAATGATCCATTTTTCTAAGCATATGTATGATCTTTCTTGAAGTCTGAATGAAATTTCAATTCCACGATTTCAAAATATTATTTCATAGCAATTTCAAAATAAGTAGATGTGTTATCTTAGAGATTGCTTATTTATTGTTTTTTGACATGGTATCAAAGCTGTTACAAAACTTACATCAAACACTGATCTAAATAGGAGGAGCATTCATTGTCACAAAGATCTATTTGTTTGATTTTTATCAAACTTCTATCAGACACTGATCTAAATAAGCATTCATTGTCACACCAATCTATTTGTGCAATTTTGCCCAAATCATATATCTACTCATAGTTTCATATTGGAAAAACATTGGTTTTGATTTCTATCAAGAAAATGTCATTCAGTCAATGGAATCAATATCTTTTATTGATTAGCTGGATGGAAATAATTATCACATGTGATGAAAGTTAATTTATTAGCCAAGCAGTTATGGGAAGTCATTGAAAGCACATAAATAAAACTTTTTCTTGAGGAAGTTGCTATTACAAAGTGGAGGAAAAAAGATGGAAAATAACTCTCAACATCAAAGATTCTCAAATCAATCATATTAAGTCATCTACAACTTCCAAAGAAGCATGAGATATTTTAAACACTCAATGACATTAGAGATGTTACTTCCAAGCTTTATCTGAGAAAGAAATTTTTCTCATTCAAAATGACCAATGGAGATTTTATTTCAAATTATCTTAATAGTTTTAAAAAATTTCTTGGACATATGTCTACAATAGGCAGGTGCATTCATAGATAATTCATATGCAATTATGACGAATCTTCTATCAAGCCTTCCTAAAGCTTACAAAAATTGGATAATGATCATTTCTACCCAACAAGATCTAATTCTGTCTAGAGTATCTTCTAGGTTATCACAAACAATAAATCAAAAGAAATGATTTATCTTCTATACAACATAAGATCACATGCTCTTTACATGGGTGATCCCCACACTTGGAGAGAGAGAGAGAGAGAGAGAGAGAGAGAGAGAGAGAGAGAGAGAGAGAGAGAGAGAGAGAGGAGTGGGTCATAGGTGGTCCCCATGTAGAGAGAGATTGACTCTAACTTGCCCTTTTGGATAACATCACTCATCCTTTACATGACTGAATGGATCTTTTACGTAAGTGAATGGATTTTTTTAGTGAACTTTAAATTGGGTCATCCTACCATAAAGATGGCTCAGCCTAACAACCTCACCATCTTTTATGGCAGGATTCTCCAAAGGAAAGGCCACTAAAAAATCCATTCCCCCATACATAAACGTTTAAGGGTGGCAAATGCTAAAGTTTTTTACATTGATTAGAAAGCAAAATTTGCCCACCCACCTACTCCACTATGTAAGGCACATCTCGCACACAAAATTAGTAGGCACTACATATTCTACATGCAAAATATGCCAATCCTAAACATTCGTTTATTATTCCTCCTCGTGAGCCTAGAGTGAGGTTGGCCTTTAGGCTCACCCCATGCCCACGATGAGGCATAATATAACCCACAACCATTATCTATCACAAAATTGCCATTATAAATGCAATCCTAGCAATAAATGTGATGATAATACATAACTCTAAATCAACGGTTATGATAGTTTCAAACAAGAAAAAATAAATGTATTCGAAAAAAATTGTCCCCACATCAACAAAATATGGAGACATAATAACCCATGCTTGTTGTCTATTAGATAATTGCTATTATATTTACAACCCTAGTATAAATGTGGTCATAACACAATATAAAAACCAAACTCATGATTATGGTTTCAGGCAAAAAAGAAGTATATTTCAAAAACTTGCCCCCCTCTCACACAAGCCTATTCGTTTCAGGGCAAGTGGCATAAATTAAGTTTGCATAGAATGGAAATGCTCTTCAATGGTCATCCCAGTCCAACCACTTACACCAAAGGTCAACATGCCTTGCTCCACCTACCCATGCAACTAGAATTATGAACTAGTGCCCTTTCTTGCCGACTGCAGATATGAACCACTTGTGAGAAAAGGGCAAAGGCTACTTGCGCCTAGACCAATTAGACAATGAATTTTGTGTCCTCTTCACTTTTTCAAGCTCCTTCAAGCAACACTTAGGCTCCTACTACTCAAAAGGAGAAAAGGAGGCCTCATACATTTTGGCCTAGACCAATTAGAAAATGAATTTTATGTCTTCCTCACTTTCCAAGCTCTTTTTTAGAGTAACCCAAGCTCCTACAGCTCAAAGAGAGAAAATGAGGCCTCAAACAAATTGCGCCTTGTTCTTAGAGCCATGGAATGCTCTTCAATAGGCAACATTCTTGCTATTAAGGAGAAAAAAGACAAGACTGTTTACCAAAAACACAGGTCTCCACAAAGCCGTAAGACCATGTATGGGGAAAAGCATTGTGTGTTCTATTGTTGTCAAGATTGTTACTTGTTAGAAGGTATACACATGATTAACTTGGAAATATCTATCAAGCCAAAGTCCATGGCAACAAATAGTACCATAAAAAATCTTTCAATTACAAACTAGGTAATAAAATCCAAGCCTCTACATAGGTAGAATTCAAATCCAACTATACTAACACAAACTAGTCCAATGCCATGAAATGAAGCTCATATATACAAGATTGTCGACCTATCACACCGAATATTTAACACGAGCACTTAAAATCTTGCACAATCACATATTGCCTAGATATCCATGACTTGGGATTATACCAGCTCCAAAAAATAGATTTGTTTGACCCCCAATTGTCAAATTGACGTAAATCACATGACATTAGATATCTAAGATGTTTTCTCAACTCCATATCTAATTCAACTGAAATATAACTTTTTTCAAATCTATTCAAATCCCGTCCTAAAATCAACGTATAAAAAATCATGTTAAAGATATGCTATGCTAAATCTAATCTTGAAATAATTGCCTACTAATACTATGTAGGGGCTGATCTATAGTGTACAGTAGGGGTCTATGAGAAAGCGAGGAAACTTGTTTTTAGGCATATTTTATTTTATGAAAAAGCGAGTTTTATTTTAGCCATATTATATTTTTTATTTTCTAGTTTCAAAAAAAAATTGGCAAATCCAAAAGGTAGTTCAAAATAAAATTGGGTTGATTCAAATCAATGAACTTTGAATCAACACAAAAAACTACATATCATGAAACGAGACAAAAGTAAATCATTAAGGTAATGAGAGAAATGAAGGCGAGTAGGAAGCGGTTTCGAAGACAAAAAGGGAATTAATTGACAACTCATGAGATGTTAACTCACATGGCTACAGGAAGCAGATGGACAAATATATATTGGAAACATGGAAAAGGGTTACTAAGAAATTAGCCCTCTCCAAACAATAGCTTGGGCAACAAAGAGCGAAAGTAGGAGCTAGAGGGACTCAAGGTAACAGGCAACAAAAGTGGGGAGGGGAAACTTGACTTTGAAGTAAGAGTAAACAAACAAAGCCAATCCACGTGAAGTAGAAGTCAAAGTCATATGCTTCATGAAAGCTTACTGGGAATGTAACCTAGCGAGCAAAGATTTGTAGGTCCAAGCATGTGAGATAAAAAAACAAGATCTTTATGGAATTTACACCATTCTCAAATTGAGATCACCTTAGTACATTGAAGTAGGTTCTGGAAAGTTAGTAAAACATAAGAATAAACAATGCCTAAGTGTTGACACTCGTCATTCATGTAGCACATGACTAAATTACACGGCTTAGAAGATATGCTTACTTTCAAAACTTGAGAAGGAAAATACAGAAGGATTAAATATTCCCCATAATTACTACATGGTATCAGTGTTTACTCTGACCCAATCGATTAGTAGTCAGAAACATGAAATTTTCAGGAACTTCATTTTGAAACCTAAAATTTGGCATGACAAAGAAACCATACATTTTTCCAACAAGTCGATTTAATTATAATGACTGGATGATGGGGACAATCGACACAAAAAGTGAATATGATTTTATATTGAACTCGCCTTGCAAAATGAGAGTGTACGCATAGTAAGGAATGATAAAAAAAATTCTCAAAGCTGACAAAGGATGTAAATTCTCACTTCTCACACAATGTCTATAAATGTCGAAGCGTCCTATTTAATGGGTAGTGGTGAGATTTTGAAAGAGATTCAGCGTGACTCCCCATTGAGCTACAAATTAGTTGTTGTGCACGACCTTCAACTAAACTTAATCGAAAAGACTGAATCCCATATCCTGCAAAATAAGTAAAAATTAGATGTGAGAATATGTCAGAAAACAAGGGCTGATTGCCGGAAAAAACTGGAGATCAAAATGGAAGACATCAATTATAAGAATATGTCAGAAAACAAGGGGGCTGATTGCCGGAAAAAAACTGAAGATCGAAATGGAAGATATCAATCTGCAGTCGAGTCAATAAGCACACTCTTATGAAATGCATGAGAAGACACTTTCTGCTTGTTATCCTGCAGTTAATTTACAACTTTGCAAACAAATGACCAACTTATCAACCATGACAAGAAAACCATACATCGTCAGACTCTTCTTCAGGCTCCTTCTCTTCTTTCTCTTCCTTAGGAGCTTCAGCTGCACTAGTCGCAGTTACGGCGCCGGCTGAACCAGCAACCACAACACCGCCGCCGCCCCCACCAGCTGGAACGGCCGCCAGTTTCTCCTTCCCTGATGCAATAACCTCAACAATATCTTTGCCATCCAACTCATCCAAAAAAGAAGCTATACGGTTCTCGTCCGCTTCCGCTCCAACTGCACACACATATCAGTTATTTTGATCAAAAATAATAATACGTTCTCGGCACCACCATGAGAAAGGTCACACGCTTCATAAAACTTGCAAAAGTGTACTAAATTGTGTCCAACATTCAGCACTTAAAGCTGAGCTTCTGGAACCGAAAGCAGCAGATGCATTAAACACTAGATAACTCTGAACAGAGAATGAAGAAAGGTGAGAAGAAAGGGGATCCAAAAGAAAGGTGAGAAGAAGGGGGATCCAACAGAAGCGGAAGCCAGATAGAGTGAAAGCTACCCTAAAACTACGAAAAATAATTCGATTTAAAAGACATCTTTCAATGAAAACATGCATATGCTTTAGGCAGATAAATGAAACAGAAAAAGATGAAAGCAACCATTATTATGGGGCAAAATTGTACCCGATCCAAGAATCTTCTTGATATCCTTGGCCGAGGGTGATGCATTGCCACCCAGAAGTGCCAACAGATAAGCCGCAATCACCTTCATCTTTAATCGATCGATGTCCTCCTCGCTCTTCCAACAACGCCGCTGCTGCTGCTCGTTGTAAGCGAAGGAGTAAAGCTTGAGGAAGGAAAGCGGAGTGCATCAATAAACCCTAAAAACTGCTTAATCTTTGTCGCCCACTTGGATGTCAGCCACGTGTTATTTAATCCATTGCTGACCTCTCACCTCCCTATTTTGCTATTTTCCTTCTCCCAAACCCTTATTTCAGGGCAACCCTAGGTTTTCAGGCTTTTCTTTCCAAAGTCACGTTTACACACAATTTGCAAAAAGTCTGAACAAGCCACTAGTGTCTAGGTGTATAACATTTTAATCAAAATATCACTTGGATTAAGAGATTTAGTGAGATGCGTGTGTTTCTCAAAGAGCATGTGAAACCCTAAAATACATGTGGACTAATCAAAACAACAAAATGTTTGTCTATCATTGTTGACATCAGAACAATAGCATCCACTCAATGGCCTCACTGAGGCTTGATTCACAACATCTGACCTCGTCGCCTTAGCATAATCTGGTAATAAGACATCATCTTCCCAGTTGGTAAGTGCAGAGGCTATCTGCATCTCAGAATCTGAGAAAAATAGTGATCATATTTTTGCTCTTCTAAACTCTTCCCAGACTGACCTCACCCATCTGATCATAAGTTTGTCCATACACAAGAAACATTGCAAGTATAGATTCTTGATGTAACCTTGCCAAGTAAATCCAATCTAATTCCTTGATAAGAAAGTCAAAATATTTCTTTCTTTAAGATTGTGAGCCCTCTCATCTTGCTTCTTTGATCATCTGAACCTCGCCATATGGAGGGAAATACACTTTCTTATGCACATATCAAAAGGCTATTAGGACAACTACCCTTTATTATCAAGGTGTGCCAACAAGGCCAGAGTGGAGGGGGTGACACTTTACATGGACACCACCAAGATGGCATGGTGCACTAAAAAGATCCGACTCAGTCAAGATGTGGATCCAACCTACATAGTGGATCATGATGAAGGCACACCACACTCTTCAAACGATGAGCTTATGGAAGTTAAACCGGTGCTACCAGAGCTACTACTTGTACCAAAGCCCTATGAGGCAAGGAAATGGTGGAAATTAGGGGAGCCCCTCCTAACAACTTTTGGCTTCCAAAATTATCTATCACCCTTACGTCCATATCCCACAATCATTGAATATGCCTACAGAACTACCAGTGCAGACAAAGCGTCATTCAAGTACATGCTCTCCCACATTGGCTCGTTAACAGTTGAAGATCTAGAGGCCATTGTTATCCCAAGCAGATAGAGACACATTCCCGTGCAAGTGAGATACATAGAGTCTAATTTCCCATATTAAAACCAAACGGAGTGGATAGATGATCTTCGACTACAACTAAGATCACGATAAGGCTATATCGAAGGACCCCAAGATGTGTAGACTTCCCATCACCCATCCAAAGATGGGACTCTCCCCCTATCATTGAAATTTTTTGTTTGTATCTTCTTTTGTTAGAGACAGAATGCAGTTAAAATCTGTGAATAAATTTTTTGCAAGTTTCATTCTACCCATGGTTTATCAATTATGTAGCACATGGCATACCATGTAAGATTAATTGGATTATGTCTCTAACTACAAGAAGATACTAACTAGATGCAAAAATTTCAATGGATTTCAATGTAAACAAACATGTCGCTTGTGATGACCTCAATGTAAGACAACTTTGGAAGTCACACTAGTTGTCTCCATTCTGTACTACTAATAATTCTCTCAATGTCCCTTGATAGATGTCATGACAATCTCCAACACATCTTACTTCTATGGTATTTTGGGGTATCCCCAAGTCAGGTACCGAGGGAATTGGTACGCTTGATGGCGTAAGGTCCGTAGCTGGACTTGGTATCACTGGCTGCTCTTGGGCTAGTATCACTGGTTGCAAATGTTTATCATAGACATCCGGGGGGAACTCGTCGACATACGTTCTATAAGTGTGTGTCGGTGATCTGATTCCTTGATCTTCAATAACAATCTTGGGCCCCTTGATCGGCTATGCTTCATTTGCAGTGTGATCTTTTATCTCCTTATCATTTCTACCACTTCTCTGCATGAGGAGCCGATTTCTTCTGGTATGGGAGGCAGGGGAGGAAATGTGAAGGAGAGCTTCCGTGTAGCCTGCTGCTTTTAGAGGTGCCTGTGGTGAGGGATTGCCCAATAACATGTCTTCAAGTTGAGATGCAAATTATGTGGATGGTGAGCTCGTCTGATGTGCCGAATCTACCACTTGTATCCTTGTGAGGAGCTCCTCTGTGTGATTGGATTCATGCGTGTTGGACCGTGTGTTGCCAGTCCATATCAGAAGTCTTTGCCTTCTTCACCTTCCCTTTGGTGGGAGTTGCTTCCATTGTTGGTACAGTGGGAAAATCCATTGAAAAATCAATTAGGCATGCTGCTTGACTAATTGTCAACTAGGTGAGAAGAGGCCTTGTGGCTATCTATTTTTTAGAGGACAATAGGACTTTTGAGATTTCCTCCTGAATGAGTGTTGCCCAATTGTAATGGTACCTCGTTGGCTTTGTTAAGGTGACTATGAGGTACATGAAGAAGGTGAGGGAGATCCTGGCCTTCCGAAGTTCTTGCCACCTCAAAGAAATTGACGACAAATGTGGTCGCTTCTTAAAGGACTTTGTCCGCAATGGCTTCCAATAAAATGCCATCGTTCCAATACTTATTGAACTCCGCCTGGTAGCTGTTGAGGGTTTGGCTATAAATCTGCACCTGATGCCGTAGAAGATTCATCTCTAATTGGAAAAGCGGCCTTGTGTCCAGTGCAGATTGAGCTAGCCAAGCGAGCTTCTCGTCTTGTAAGGCTTTAACCTCCATCCCCAGGTGCGTGTTCTCTGCTTCCAAAAGTGTAAGTTGCACCTAGATAGAGGCTTTGAATATATTTGTTAGGCCCTCCTCCTTCTACTGCAGCTTGGCAATCTCCTGGTGCCCTGCTTGTTCGTGTTGCTGAGCCAGAATTAGCTCTTGATGCAGCTTGGTGAGGTCTGCTCGCAGCTGTGTATTACTTGTTGCCAATTGTAGTACCCTACTTTTCAGATTAGCTTTGGCTGCTACCGCATCCAGGATGTATTTTCCTAGGGTTTGGTACGTCGTCGTTAGATCCGTGGGAGCAGCTGGTACACTGGCACTGGCAGGGGCTTGTGTTGTATCGACCCCGACAACTTGTGGAATTCCGTTGTCATTGTCTTCGATCAGGTTTTCATTTGTCTTGATGCCATCTAGGGCGGTAGGGTCAGTCCGATCTGGTGATGCTACAAAAACTGTTTGTACAAATGCGTCATCAAGCAGCGGTTGGCTGCCCGCAGCAATCTTTGGCGAAGCGGGTGGGGTGTGAGAAGGGTAAGTAGTATGTGGCACAAGGGTAGACAGGAGGGATGATCGTTGGAAACCGTGCACTTTTGCCTCGAGAAGTGTGCAAGCAAAGTTACACAACAGGGGGCCTGCTGCGATTCGCTCGCGGTTGTTGGGTTTGATGGAGTTTGTTAGTTCTCGAATAAGGAAGCTACGCTAGTCGTATGGCACAACGGAGAGGTTAGGGAATTCCAGAAAGGATTCCACTATTTGACTCAACAGCATAGACTGGATTCTGTCCTTGCGAAATGCTGAAATAACCAGAAAGTTATTCAACAGATGCGCAACTGTCTGAATGACGAGTTCTGCGATAGCTTCTATCAAGTAACCATTGTTAGTCTGGATGGAAATTTCTGGTGTGGTTTGGGTGACGAATGGTTTGATCAGAGCTTTGGCGTGGCGATGGGAGATGGGTTGACGATCACCGGACATAATGCCAAAGGTGATCATCGAGTCGGCGTTAATCCTGACCTTGTATGTGGTATCTTGGTACAGGAAGTGGAAACGAGCCTTGTCCTCGTCCCAGGTGGCGTAAGCGTGAAGGGCAAGGCCCATGTTAATCTCAGAGTGGAAGAGCGCCGATTAAAAACCCATTGCTTCAAGGAGGGGCCCGACTATCTGCAGCCATGGTTGGATCAAAGTGTCAGAGGGTAGAGGCCAAATCTGCGTGGCCTCGGGGATGTCATGCTGGATCACCTGTTTGGCACCAGAGTCTTCAGAGAATGAGGAGACCATGTTAGCAATAATGATTAGTGGTCAAAAAAGTCAAAAAAGTAGAAAAAACGGTGGAAAATGGAAGGAAACAGTAGAAAACTGAGAATAATGAGTGTTGGATGACAGTGATTGTAGTTCAGAGCGCAGATCGGTGTTTGATATGAGCAGATGACAGCTGGTAGGAAGTTTGGTTGAAAATAGAAAACTTGGTATTTTCAGTGGAAATTTCGGCAGAGCTTCACTAGCAAAGGTGACAAATGACTCGAATTCAGCCCTTATATAGCGGAATTTAGAGTGCGTATTAGGTGAAATTCACTTTCCCTTGTTTGGTTCCACCCAAATTTTGGCAGGCACCTTTTTCACAAAATTCTAAGACCTCAAGGGAATTTACGAGAGTTCAGAGGGTGATTTGACTGCTATGCGAAGGTTCTGCGAGGGTTCAGGCTGTCTGCGAGGGTTCAACTCTCGCCAAAAGTGATCTCTCACACAACTTGTTCCTGTGATTGGATTTTCAAGATCAGACCATGTAAGTAGGCTAATTTCACTGCTCTAATTCCATTTAGGCACCTTGCGAGAGTTGGTAAGTTGATCTTGATGCTCTACGAGGTGTCTGAAAATTCTGCTTCTGGGAACTCTCGCATACACTAAAAAATGATGATTCCTCCATCAGGGACTCTCGTAGAGATTTTCATGGACGCATCTACGTCAGATCTGGTGACTGTCCGATTTTCAAGAGCTATCTCCCAGGGGATCTCAAAAAATCATGAAAAAAGTGCTCCTTCAGAGTGTTTTTTTGACAAGATCTCGAGATTTTCTGATTTTTAACTTTTGTAAACTGGTAATCAGCTTCATCCAAACTTTATCTGACTATTGGTAGTGCTTTGGAAGTTTTGATGGATTCTTGGTAGTAGATCCCTCAGTCACTGAATCTTGATGGATTTAGCTTGATTTGGCTTGATCTCCTTAGATCTAGCGGTGATGGCTGAGCAGATTAGCTTTTTGTAATGTGCCACCCCCAATCTGGATCTGTCTTACTGTGGTGGCCACTACTTGTGCAACCGACTACCGTTGATGGGTGTGTCGAAGGGCGTCCCATCAAGCTGCTCTAAGTTCACGGCCCCATGATTAAGAATTTTCTTGATCCTATAAGGACCTTCGCCCGTGAATTTTAACTTTCCCTTGATCGCCTTGGTTTTATACATCGGGACCAGATCTCCTGAACGAAGATCCTTTTTTTGTAATCTGCGATCATGCCAAGCCTTGCGTCTTTCCTTTTCAGCTGCCAGTGCATGCACAACTAGTAAGCGTGTTTCACAAAGTTTATGCAGAGCTTCGTGGCGTAGCTGTAGAGATTTGGACTCATTAAGACGTTGTGCGGTGGCAATCCTTAATGAAGGAACTAAAAACTCTACTGACATCACAACATCCTAACCATATACCAATTGGAAGGGTGGTTGATCGGCTCCCTTTACATATTGTCCTGAATGCCCGCAGTGCAACATGCAACTTGTGTTCCCAATCTGATCTGCTAGCTTCAACTGTTTTCATGAGCACGCTACACAGGATCTTATTGGATGATTCTGCTTGCCCATTACCACGAGGATAATAAGACGTACTGGTTCTATGGATCACGAAGAATTCCTCCAACAGGACCTTGATGGTCTCGTTGATGAAATGGCTTCCGCAATCACTGACTAGTTCCACCGGGCACCCGAAGCGCACAATGATATTTTCATAAAGAAACTTGGCAATGGTCCTAACATCAGCTACTCTTACTGCCTTGGCTTCGACCCATTTGGTGAGGTAGTCTGTGGCTACGATTATGTATCGAGCTTGAGAACTCCTTGCTGCAGGGTGAATTGGACCAATATAATCCAATCTCCATTTTCGAATGGTGCTTGGGCTAAGACTGGGTGCAGTAGATCATAGTTCAATCTCGTTGGTCTCCTTGCCCTTTGACACACATCGCACTTTTTCAAGTATTCCTCTGTGTCTTTATGAATCGTTGGCCACCAACATCCTGATTGCAGGATCTTGCGAACTGTAATGTCAGATGCAAAATGACCTCCACCCATGCCTTCATGTGAAAGCGAAATGATCCAGGTGGTCTCATGAGGAAGAATACACCGCCGAAGAATTTCATCTGGACCTCTTCGGTACAACTGGCCGGTAATCAGCTGATAAGGTCTAGCCTTCAAGATCAATTTTCGCTGTTCCGCCTTTGGTAGTGATTTGTCTGGTTGGCCCCGCATTAGATATTCAACAATGTCGGCAGCCCATTCTGGTACTGTATCCATGTAAAACAAGACAGCATTTGCCAGCTCATCGTCGAGTTGGGTTGCAATCTCCTTTCCCTTGATTCGTGATATATGATCTGCCATGTAGTGTTGTTTTCCCTTGCAAACTACTATCCGAAAATCAAATTCCAACAACAAAAGGAGCCATCTGGTGATTCTCCCGGTGTTGCAAGTTTTATTAACGAGATATAGCAAGGGTTGATGGTCTGTATAAAAAGCAAAATGTGTGGCCATCAAATAGTGTCGAAACTTCTTAACCACATAGATCATTGTCAGTGCTTATCGCTTTGTGGTTGAATAATTCATTTCGGTATCACTGAGCTGTCGGCTTGCAAATCGGATTGGAAAATCCTTTTTGTGTTCACCTGGCTGGGTTAAGACTGCTCCAACTGCATACTTCGATGCATCCGTATGCACGTGGAACTCAATAGACCAATTGGGTGGTCGTAGGATTGGTGCTGAGACCAATGCATCCTTAATCTTCTGGAAAGCCTTTAGAGCTTCCTCATTCCAATGTGGATCCGTTGTGAGCTTGTAAATTGGTCTGGCTAACTCCGCAAAATCAAGACTGAAGATCCTATAATAGTTAGCATGACCCATGAAAATGTAGACCTCGTGGATCGTCCCCGGTGGTGGTAGATCAACAACGATTCTGATCTTTGATAGATCTGTGGCGATCCCGTATCTTGACACTATATGGCCAAGTATCAAGCCATGTGTCACCCAGAATTGACATTTTTCTGGATTCAGGGAGATCTGGTATTCGCGGCATTTTTGTAGCACCTTCTCCAAATTGGATAAGTGTTTTGAATCTGGTCCATGCATGCACAGATCGTCCAAGAAAATTTCCAGAAATTTTTGCAAATAATCTTTGAATGCCGCCTGCATGACTCGCTGGAAAGTGCTTGGGGCATTGCAAAGTCCGAATGGCATCACTTTATAGGCATAAGTTCCCCATTCCGTGGCGAATGATGTCTTGTGCTGGTCCTGGGGGCTATTTTCACCTGGTTGTAGCGCTGAAGCCGTCCAGAAAACTGTAGGCTTTGTCGCCAGCTACTCTATCGAGGAAACTTTTCGTAAATGGTAAAGAAAAATGGTCCTTTTTGGTGACTGCATTAAGCGCCTTCAGATTCACACAGATACGCATTTCGCCATTCTTCTTGGGTACTATAACTATCGGCGATACCCATTCTGTGTGTTCGATTTCGTAAATGAAATCTGCATCCATAAGTTTCTGTAACTCTTGCTTGATCAGTTCTGTATAATTCGGGTTGGAGCGGTAGTAACGGCTTACCTTGGGGACTGCTCCGTCCACCAAAGGTATGGTGTGTTGGACTACTGTTGGCGGAATACCCTTTAGATCACTATAGCTCTAGGCAAAACAGTCTTTATATTCCACCAACAAGGATTGTAGTCTCTTGAACTACGTGGGTGTTAACTGCTCTCCCACATGCACTATCCTTTCTTCTTCTCCTGGTTCCGCAAGATTCATTGGCTGTATTCGCGTAGGTCCCTCGAAGACTTCTTCGCTGGTGCCTGACTTTGATCAGGTTCTCGTTGGGCTTGTGACATCATGATTACCACGTCGTCCAATGTATAGTTCTTGAAAGTATCAGGCATCTCATGAACTGGAGATCATCGAGATTTCTCTTTTAGCATATTGATCTTGGCCCGACTGGTCATTTTTTTATTTTCTGTCACTTGTGTAGAAGATGACGCTGTATCTGAGTCCAACTTGATTGACTTCAAGGAATCCAACACCTTCTTTTTGTCCTTTTTTGTCATTTTGGTGGATTCATCCTTGTTGTCTTTCTTTGGGACTATTGTGACATTCGCCTCATGGTTGTGAATATCAATGTCTATTGTAGCTGTTGCCTCTTCGATAGGTCACTCCATCAGATCATCTGGTTGTAGCGTTGCTTCAACTGATTTTTCTTATTCGTAGGTGCCTTGGGTGGTTCGATCCTTGAGACTTTCGCCATAGCAGACCTTTTTGGTTGTTGAGCTGGTACCTTCTTGGTTCCGTAATGATCTGGGTCCATGTGGTGTAGGACTTGTTCATCAGTTAGCTCAATCTCCTTATTATAAGTTAGAGCATGTTGCCAAGGGACTAGATTATCGTCCACTAGGTCCTCAATCGGCTCCGCTGATAGCCATGCTACATTTATCATATTCACCCCAAATGTGATTGGTGTGTCCATAGTGTAACATTTGGGTGAAGATGTACTGGGTTCTAGATCTGACTCATATTGACATGCCTGGCAGTCAATAGTTGCTAATGCATTTGTCCATCTCATGACATCTGTCTCTGAATGATAGTGACCTCCCTTGGCTAGCCTTGGGCGGTCAATCGTATGATCTGTCGTGGATGATCCGTCTTTAGCTTTGGGTGCAATAGGTTTCACCACTCATGTGGTTGGATCTACCTTTACAGCTTGTTCTCTGTTCTCGAAGGTGAGTTTCCCTGTATCCCAGTTGTGTACTACTTGCGCAGCCCTCAACTATGGTCTTTCCAGTAAAATACGGTATGCAGATGGAAATTCAGGTATATCCATGACCACAAAGGTAATCACATACTGCATGTCTGCTATCTTTACGGGAATATCAATAACTGCACCTTTTGGTTTCACACAGGATTGATCTGCTAGCTTGACGGCGAATCTGGCTGGCTTCAATCCTTGTAATCCCCATTTTTCGTACAAAGTAGTGGAGATCAGAGTGACACCCGATCCTCCATCTACCACTGCCGCCTCGTCCTCGTATCTCTTGTGTTTGATTGGCAAAGTGATGTTGTGTTCCTCACTCTCCCATGCTGCTCCGATGTGGAGGACGTTACTTGTTTCATCATAGCCCGCACATTATATGGGCTCAGGCGCTACTGGATCCTCATCCGCTTTGGTCCATTCAGCTAAAAGGCTTTTTGCTTGTGGTGCAATCCGCAGTAGTTCTCCGAGGGGTAACCTAACGTGGCTTGACAATAAGAGTGTGAGCCTTTCAGTGCGTGGTTCCTTAGGATCCACCATGTGAAAAGGTGGTTCATGTTGGTGCAACCGATTATTCTGATCAGTGCGCAGTGGTGAGCCCGTTTGCGGTTACCATTCGATGCCGACCAGAGGTCCTGTGTGATTGTTTCGTTCTTGCTCTTTTTTCTTCTCTTGTGCTTTTTGTACCCAGTGTCTTATTTTCTGGTACTGTCTTCTCTCTTCTCTCACATTTGGATATGGCGCTGAAGTTGAGGGTTGGTCGTCCGTGACCAATGGTGGTAGTGAGAGAGCCACTTCCTTCCTCTTCTGTGGTCACGTAACAGCTAACACAGGAGCGTGGTCGTGTCGACCTTTCGATGACATCCCCGCTGGAACTGCTGATTGTTGTATGGCAATGAGGTTAAGAGGTGCACTGGTTCCAGGTTTAAATGGACAATTCTTGAAACAGTGTCCATAACCGCAATCCCGGCAGGAGGTTGTATATTGTCCTTTGTAGAGACATTCTGCAATTCTGTGTCCCTCGTCGCACCCGTAGCAGCCGTAATTTTTTCCACCTTGACATTGAGTTTGAGCTGCATAGGCCGAAACATATTCATTTATGGCAGGATCCATAAATGGTTCATCTGGTCCGTACCACTGTTGTTGCTCAAGTTGAGGTGGCATTTGCATTTCTTGTTCTACTGCTGTCAGGTTTACATGGACCACTTGTTGATTGGCTGGCCCTGGTGGAGCAGGTAAGGCCATGAGTTGTGGTTGATTGGGTGCGCCGTACCTTGGTGTCGCGTTAGGTGCCCCTTGATGATAAGGATAAGAAGTCTGATAAGGACTTCTCTTCTATTGAACAACCCTTGGGTTAAACGGGCAAAATGTCGTATCATGCGATGTTGCATTGCACAGATGGCAGAATCTGTGTGTCAATCTCAGATGTTGCTTTAGGACTGGACACTCGTTTGCTGTATGGTTTTGCATGCATATTGAACACCATACATTTTCTCGTCGAGGATACTGCAGCTGGGTTGGTTTCGGTTGATGTGGAGTTACTGCTACAATTCCTTGTAAGACCTTCAGTTTCTGGTCAAACTGCACCATAAGTTGCTCCATCTGCTGTTTGTGTAATTTTGTCATTTGCTCCAACAGCAGTTCTGTGGATAGAGTGGATGCGTTTGATGATGATGATGCGATCGAGGGAGTAGGAGTGTGGGTGGAAGGATATTCGTCGTCAGATCTCTCATCCTCTTCCCTGATGGCATCTTCCATAGCTTCTTGCAGAGTAGAGTATTGCTCTAGTCGTTTTAGTTCTCTTCTGATGCTTCGTGGTAATCCGTCTAGGAACCACATGATCACCACACAATCGGGAGTCAGGGCTGCACTACACTCGGATCGTAGATGTTTGACCCGTTCAATATAGTCCCGGACCCTTTTTCGTTTTCCCAGCTTGACTTTGCTTAGGAGGAGAAACAGGTCTTCTAGGAACTTCCTTGGCTTAAAGTGCGTAATGAGAGCCGCTTTAACCGCTTCCCAGGTGGATTTCTCTTCCTCTGACAGGTTGAAAAACCAATCCTGAGCCACTACAAGTAAGGACATAGGGAATAGCATCAGCTTCTTTGCAGGTGTCCGTTCGCCGTAGATTTCACAAGCTTGCTCGTAGATCTAGAGGAATCGGATGAGATCTGATGATCCGTCGTATTTTGGTATCTCCATCCGTGGTGCTCTCCGAACTGCATGCAAGGGTGCATCAGGTACGGGTTGGCCCATTGGATCCATTGGTGCTGGTTCCGGTTCTGTCTCTTGTTGCACAACTGTTAATCTGGGAAGGTGTGGTGCCTGATTTGCTATCCTTCGTGCTACTGATCATCCCGATCTCAGATTCATCTGATGGTGGGTTCCAAAGTGATTGGATCTTGCTTATACAGTAGGATGCAGTCTGGATCTTCAAGGATCTGATCGATCTGATCGGTCGGAATGAATTTTAGACCTTTTATGGTAGTTTTTCCTTGATAACTTTTTACTCCTTGCACTAATTGACCTGAGATTTTGACAGTAGCTGGATCTAATGCAGATCTTTCCATTAATCTAGTCTGCGAGGGTTATCTTGTGTGAGGGTTGGTTGTGCGAGGGTTCTTTAGCTGTTTTTGCAAGTAAAAAACTTGATATATTTCAGATCTCTGGGAAGTAACTCTCGCAAGCTTCACAGTAGCTGGATCTGGCCAGATCTCACTATAGAATTCTCTGCAAGAGTTAACTCTCACAAAAAGTGAGATTTTCACTGTCTACGAGGGTTCAAAATCACTTTTGTGTTTGATCTTCACCAGATCTTCATACTAACTCTCGCAGGCTTCATCACTGATGTAATTTGACATTCTAAATCGATTGAGAGAGCAAGCTCTTCTATGTCCTGGTCTCACTGAGATGGAATTTCAGAATCCTCTACGAGAGTTCTTGACCATTGGAACTGAAAATTTCACTGTCTGCGAAGGTTCACTGGTACTTTCCCGTCCTTTTTTTCACTGGGAACTCTAGCACAAGCACTTAATCATTAGACTAACTCTCGCAAGCTTCTCTGTGTCCTAGTCTCACTGAGATGGAACTTCAGAGGGCTCTGCGAGAGTTCTTATGAAGATTTGAATTTTTTTGAATTTTTTATGATTTTTCTCTGATTTTTACAATCTGCTTGGAACTAACTCTCGCAGGCTTCTATGCAGGTCTGGGACAGTACCTTGGAGTTGTTGCCAGTCATGCAAGGGTTAATTCCCACTGATTCTGGAGACATAAAAATCTGATGAGTTTTTTTTGGCTCTTTTTCCCTCCAAAATGTAGATTGGTGTGTTTTTTTGAGTTTTTTGGATGATTGGTTTGGGTTTCAAGCCCTTAGAGGTTGTTCAGGGCCTCCTCTACCCTCTCACACCTCCTCCGCTAGTTGTGAACAGTCCAAACACAAAAAAAACACAGAAAACTAACTCTAAACTCCCAAAAATCTACCTAAACTACTCTAAAAAGCAGGAAAATAGCTAAAATGCAACTAAACTAGTTAGTGGAAACCTATCCCCAGCAACGGCGCCACTGTGGGGTCGAAGTTCTCTTGTCGTATTGCCCTTCCACCTATCAACAAAGGTTAGATGACTGGATAGGTGCCTAACTATGCATAGATACTACTTTTAGTTAATTTTCTACTTTCTCCCTTAACTCTACTCACCACTATACTACTCCTCTACACTTACATTCATCATAGTTTGGTTGAAGGAAAAGAATGGAGAAGAAGAGATTGAGAAGAGAAGAGAAAGAGAGAGAAAGAGAGTGAGGCTGGAGGTTAGCTCAAATGCTCCTTATGCTTGCTAATGGAAAAACATTCACTATTGTCAAACAATAAACATGGAAATAGAAAGCAAGAGAAAACACGACCAAGAGCAATAGCAAGTAGTGAATAGCAAATGAGGATGCTTCTCTTCCAAAAATGGTAGAGTTTACTCTTTCTCATTAAGCATGCAAATAGTGTACAAATGGTGCCTTTTTATAAAATGGGAAAGGCCCTTGCCTCTCAATCTTATTGGCTAATATTCACAATGATCTTACCATTCATCTTGGACCCAACTTGATCCAAGGGTCCACAAAAAGTACATTAGAAATCACAAGATTCATGTGAGTCCCAATTTGGACCCAACTCTAAAAAGTGATCTCTAAGTTTAAAAATGACATTGGGCCTCTAGTTTTATTTTAATTACAAGGCCCAAGTCAAGTTTATTTTATTTACAACTTCAATTGCGTGCTCATTGGGCCATGGGCTTATGCATGCAGGATGCCATGCCCTCGCAACACAATTTATTGGAGGATTTTATTTATTTACACTTTGCTGGGAATACCCCCAACAATAGGACCATTGTTGAGGAAGAATGTAAATCCAGAAGTGAATTTACGAGTGTCTACATCTCCTACCCAACTTGCATCTGAATAACCACTAAAAATATTGAGCTTGTTGTTGTCGATTGCTCCATAACAAATGCAAAAGTCCATAGTAGCTCAAATATATCTCAAAACTCTGATAAGAGCCTTCTAATGTGTAATATCAAGACTAGTCATGAATTGACTTAAGGAATTGACTGCAATATATTATTAGATTTGTAATTTGTGAGAGAGAGAGAGAGAGAGAGAGAGAGAGAGAGAGAGAGAGAGAGAGAGAGAGAGAGAGAGAGAGAGAGAGAGAGAGAGAGAGAGAGAGAGAGAAGAGGTGGACTGTAGGTGTATGTTTGAAGATATTGAAAGCTTTTGGAGTTTATGTTTTGCTCTTTTTTTTTGAAAAATAAAGTTTGTTTTATTTATTTTTGTGAAAAAAAAGTGAAAAGAGGAAAGATAGGTGTTTGAATAGATAGTGTTAAGTGTTTGAATAATAGTGTTTGATGGTAAATGAATCTTAGATTTGTAAATTGAGAGAGAGAGAGAGAGAGAGAGAGAGAGAGAGAGAGAGAGAGAGAGAGAGAGAGAGAGAGAGAGAGAGAGAGAGAGAGAGAGAGAGAGAGAGAGAGAATGTGTATGTGTATGTGTATGTGTATGTGTGTGTGTGTTTTGATTAAGATTTAAGAGCAGACATAAAATGCGAGAGAATTTGAAGTAGATTAGAATAATTGGCTTATAATAATTGTTCAATTGTGTAATATAGTGTTATTTTTTAATTGCTTGTGCATGTGACAAAGATATTCAAAAAAAGAAAAGAGAGCAAGCATTGAAAGAGCGAGCAATTCCATGGTTGCACTTAAGCTTCGAGTGTTTTGTTCAAAGCAATGTCATATTTTGCCACATACACTAGCAATTAGTTAATATGCAAGAGTGAAATGTAGATAATTAAAATTTCCAATCCTAGGAAGGCGTGTGGCTCTTACTTTTCTCCTGTTAAAGGTGAGGTTCTAATCTTTCCAACTTGCATGGAAAAACCTACACGCCACATGGATGGAATATGTGGTGACATTTTGAAATAGGACATAACCGCAAGGTCTGGGTATTATAATTATCACATTCAACTCTAACTATAAAAATATACATAAAGGTATTGCGATGAATATAAAAAAAAAAAAGTGCAAGTGAATTTAAGTATTAATAATTATAAATCATTCCCATCATTTACGTCATTCTCGTCATCACACAAGTCTTGACACTCATATGAATCTAGGTCTAGGTGCGTAGATTTTCGATCGTGTCTCTTTGATGATGTGAGCTACCCTCAAATTCAATCTCCTCTTCTTCTAATTCTATCTCATCCAAACGTGGGGGCCTCAATTTACCCCCAATTTGGCCTTGTACGATCGTAGGAATCTTATCAATTCCATTTGTGTCTTCTTCTCCCATCATTTCCACATCATTTGAAGTTTGGACGAGTGGTTCAGGTTCTTCCAAAACATCCTCAAAATTGGGTGGTGGTTCATCGTGTGTATCCAATTCAACAATATCTTTTCCTTCAAACACACGTCATTTTCTTGCATTAAGTTGGATCACATACCACCATCTTGGGGCTATTCGATCTGGATGGAATATAATCTGCCAAAGAATTACAAAAATAAGTTAGTCTTATAAGATTGATACATAAATAATTGGATTGAGAATATTAATGACATTGGAACTGTAGAGTCTCACCTGTTCGCAATGTCGTGGCAATACTAAAGTGTCATGAGAGTCCATCGATATACATTTTGTTGAGTTGATTTGAAAAAACTTTGAGTTATCCTTTCTAATCATGGCGTTGCTTCCACGATAGATGATCTTAAACCATTTACGTCAAAAATAAAGTATTTGTCATTAGTCTCGTAATCGACTTCATAAATATGTTGCAATGTGCTGCCATAGTCTAGGTCGTCTGAAACGACATTAGGGTCCCTCGCACTAGAACGACTCTCTTGTTGAAAGTTGGCCATTATACCACAATCACATGTACGTCGCTTGTTGTTAACGCTCTCAACACGATAATGGTGTCCATATGCCCACATGACAGTGTATGATGTATACTAAAACACAAAAAAAACAAATGTGCATAATTAAAAATACTATTTATATATTGAGTAGTACAAAAACAAAATTTCACAAAAATAATACGACACTAATCTTCCATCCACATTCATGAACATTTTTCCATTCTAATTCGGTCACTTCTTCTCCATTTTCGGATGCCTTTAGCATCGTATCAAAAACCCATTCACGAGAGCATTTTGAAGGTAAAGGCTCCAAAGGTTCGTCGTTCTCCAACGCTCTCCTTCTTCTTCGATTGATATTTCTTCTTCGTTTCAATGTTATGTTTCTTTCCTTTTTAGCTTCTTCATACCTTGAAATCCACTTTTCCATTTGTTCACAGTTATATAATATGAACGTGTCAATTTTCTCTTTTAATTGAGGTTGTAGGATGCAATTGTGAGATTATTTCGGTGATATAAAACAAATATTCCTGTACAAGCCAACTTTCCGCAATGCTACCTTATGGCTTTGCCTTTTGTCTCACGAATCCCTTCAAAACTTTCATCAAGCACTCAAGGTAAAACATCTATCTCGTGTGCTCAGGTCCTACAATTGATACTCTTTGACCAAATGCACTAGAAGATGAACCTGTATATCAAAAAAGGAAGTTGAAAAATCTCTTTCCAACAAACATACCATTTCGATCATTTGGATTTTCATGGAATCCAATTCACTATTTTTTATTTCTTTTGAGGATGTTGGAGGGTTTGCGATTCCCAAGGCAACCCTATCCCCAGTTAATAAGTGAGAGGGATTTGGCACCTTGCGTGTGTAAGTCCAACTTGATGATCACATAGTTATTTGATTAATTAGAAAGTCAATAAAAGAACTTTAGGGCTTTTTGCGGGACTTTTAATGTCGTACGGCCTTAATGTCAAATTAGTGAATAAAGTTGGGTTTCCCTCCAATTTGGATGGTTCCAACTCTTTTTTAAATTTGAATAAATAGGGAGGCAGAAATGGACCAATTTAGAGGCCAGGGTCCAGGGTCCTCCTCTCTACTATAAAAAGAGTCCAACTCGAGTTCCTACACATGTACATATCTTCATTTCAATAAAGCAGATTGGTTCTCTTGTGAAATGGATTTATAAATATCCTTGCTCTCTATCACTTTTCCTCCATCTCTAATGCTTTTATTGCGTTTGCTAGTTGTTGGATCTGATTGTTATTGGAATTGCATGTTTTTATACTTTTTGTGAGAGAGAAAGGGAGAGAGAGAAAGAGTAAGCTATATTCATTGTGGATCTAGTCTTAATGGATGTGGTGTTAATATTTAGGGTTAATGGATGATAGAGTTAGATGTGAATCTTCCATTCATGCTGAAATCTAAACTATGCTATTGCTCTCATGGGAACGAATCTACGCATGACAACTAACTTCATCTCCTCAATGCTAGATTGATTAGATCTTGGGTTGAGAATAGGCAAGGAAAGAAACCCACTACAATTTTGGCACCATTTTCGGGAAGCTACGCCAATTTTTCAGTTTGCAGCATGCTTGTTGGATGGTTAGCTTGCATTAGGCATCTTGTCATGGCATGAATAGTGTTAAATCTGCATTTAGGGTTAGTTTGGGAGTGATTTTGCCTGATTTGAGTGGATTTGCTTGTTTGAAATCTAATTTGATGGTGGAACATGGAAAGGTATTTAGATCACCAATCTTAAGATTTATTTGGATCTAAGATATTAGAAAAAACAACAAAAATCGGTCAAATCTGCCAGATTTTGGTCAAAAGGAGACAAAAATCGTCATCAGAGCTGATAACTTTTTGTCCTCTTTTAGGAAACGTTCGCCAAGTTGCAGGCACCTTCGATTTTGATCACAGAACCTTCAGTTTGAAGGGTGAACAATCCTTCTCAACAAATTTCTAGAAACATCAGAAAAACCATAAAAAAACACCAAAAAATCACCAAAACCCTAAAAATACAGAAAAAGAACCTTCGTCTGATTCACTGTGCATAGATGTGATTCTACTACCAGGTCGACAAAGAATAATATCAGAAATAGAAGGTTTCTCAGAGGATCAGTTGTCATATTGTCATATTTTTGCCAAAAAAGTTTTTTTTTTGGCAAAAATACCAATATTAGTCTTGATTCTTCGCCAAAACTTTCGCCGAGTTTTCATATCATTCTATTTATAGTAAATTACTATTTTTGAATTTGATGAACATTCGCCAGTTCTACCCTAGCTTTATCTGTGTCAGATTCTGAGTTTGAGAGTTCGGCAAAGGTTGTTTCCATAGAATTTGTTAGAAAAGTTTGATTAGAAATTTTTTTTAAAAATAGCACTACTGAACCTTTGTCGAGTGAATCTTCGCCTAGGGAACCTTCGTCAGTTCTATTTTAGGTTCTGATTTTTCGGATCAAGTCCTTGTTAAATTTTGGGTCAAATCTGATACAGTCTGATTTTGATTCTGAGAAATGTTTCATTTTTGAGAAGTATCGATTGGTTGAATTTCGAATTTTTTTTTACGATATAGGAATTCGATTCTTGTCAAGTGGAAAAGATCTAGCAGATATGATCTGAGATAGTTTTGATTGAAAATCTAGATCCAATCTCATTGTCTGCTTGATTTAATCTGTAAATTTGGCTGTCCGTGGAGGTGCTCCTTAGGAAGTCAATCCAATCATTGTTAGAAGAGCACCCCGTTTGGATCTACCCAAATACAATGGATTAATAGATCCAGTTAGATTTCTTCAGATCTATTCTGAATCTTGTGATGTCTATGGCAAAAAAATTTTCCAAGATAAACTTAAGCTTTTTCCTATGGCCTTAATAGGCGTAGCGCAAGATTGGTACTATAATCAAGATGAAACTGAGCATACAGATTGGGAGACTGTTAAATGAGCCCTTATCACATGGTTCAAACCTCGGAAGTTTATGAAGATCCTTTCCTACTTTTAAGTAAAATTAATATGGAAAAATGGGAAATGGTTTGAGATTACATTGAACGGGTAAAACGCGAACCTGAGCTGATTAACGAAAATGCCATGATTATGTGGTTTTTGTCAGATTTACCTAAAAGGATCAAACGTGAGCTGAAACACCATAATGAGTACGCACTTTTGCAAAATGCTATGGATGATGCAATTCAAGAGGAGGATGAAGATTCAAACATGAGCCGAATATCAGTATATTGCCTTATACAGCAGGGCAGACCACTACGACATCAACCACTATTGCATCAACAAATGTGAACGCTACTGCAGAAATGATGCTCAATGAATTCGAGAAACTCGAATAGAACCAGCAAAAACAGATGGTCGCGCATTTTGGGCTGCAGGGCCGGTGTCACCCTTAAATCTGCCCTTAATTATGACATTTTGGGTCAGTGTTTTCTAGCGTTCCAGGGCAGTTATCTAGTATTTCGGACACCTGTGAGACATTTCGGGACTAGGGCAGGCATTTCGGACCCAAAACCTGGCGTTTCGGAGCTTTTTTTGGAGTTTTAGGCCATACTAGAGGATTTTGGTGAGCAGTACACAGAAAGAAAAAGAGCAAAAAGCCTGTTTGTAAGCAAAAATCACCCTTTTTAAGCCAAATCTTCACCAAAAAATACGATTTTGAGTGCAAATCCACACTAAATCGACTTGTACTTGGATCTAGCAACTTCCAGAAGTCATCATTATAGAAAATGAGGCTTAAAACTCTGATTTTCTATTACAAGACTAGTCCAAGCAAAAATGCACAAAAATTACAAAAAATTATTCAAATCTCCACCAAAAAAAGTTGCAATCGCAATTTGATGAGAAGATCAAAGCATTGGAAGATTTCCATGGACAAGCGAACATGGAACCTGAGAAGTTTGCAAAGACTTTTCCTACCAGGGAAAATGTCTGGTGTTCTATTTGTACAGGAAATCACATAGTGAATGAGTGTCCTCAACTGAAAAAATGAATGGAAATCAGTATATGCCATTTGTGTAATTCACTTGATCATGAGACTGCTTTTTGCAACTTCAATCCTCGGATAATTCAGCAACAGTATGCCCAGATGGGATATCGAGAATCACATTATGGAGAAAATCTAGCAGCTAGACCTTGACAATCTCCTCTTGGATACCTGGAATGGTTAGCCTTACTTGCCCCACCAAAGCACCCCGCTCCTCCTGCCAATTTGATGGAACCAGAACCTTACAGAAGTGCCGAGCAATGGAACTATGGTAATGATCAAGAAGGTGGATCTTCAAATCAATATGCTATTTATGCTGTCACGCGACAACAAGCATCTAGAAACTGGACCAGAGCACCACTTGGATGCTTTGCATGTGGAAAAAATCACAGAGTTGCAGAATGTCCAAATAAAAGAAAATTTGTACCATTTTGTCGTGACTGTGGTTATGGGCATTGCTATTAGGAGTGTCCAGACTTGATGATCACATAGTTATTTGATTAATTAGAAAGTCAATAAAAGGACTTTAGGGCTTTTTGCGGGACTTTTAATGTCGTACGGCCTTAATGTCAAGTTAGTGAATAAAGTTGGGTTTCCCTTCAATTTGGATGGTTCCCACTCTTTTTTAAATTTGAATAGATAGGGAGGCAGAAATGGACCAATAGAATCTAGAGGCCAGGGTCCAGGGTCCTCCTCTCTACTATAAAAAGAGTCCAACTCGAGTTTCTACACATATACATATCTTCATTTCAGTAAAGCAAATTGGTTCTCTTCTGAAATAGATTTATGAATATCCTTGCTCTCTATCACTTTTCCTCCATCTCTTATGCTTTTATTGTGTTTGCTAGTTGTTGGATCTGATTGTTATTGGGATTGCATGATTTTATACTTTTTGTAAGAGAGAGAGAGAGAGAGAGAGAGAGAGAGAGAGAGAGAGAGAGAGAGAGAGAGAGAGAGAGAGAGAGAGAGAGAGAGAGAGAGAGAGAGAGAGAGAGAGAGAGAGAGAGAGAGAGAGAGAGTAAGCTATCTTCATTGTAAATCTAGTGTTAATGGAGTGTTAATGCTTAGGGTTAATGGATGGTAGAGTTAGATGTGAATCTTCCATTCATGCTGAAATCTGAACTATGCTATCGCTCTCATGCGAATCTACGCGTGACAACTAACTTCATCTCCTCAATGCTAGATTGATTAGATCTTGGGTTGAGGATAGACAAGGAAAGAAACCCACTATAGAGGAAATCCACCTACAAGATTGATAGTACATTAGTTTATTTAACACATAAAAGTATTGAGATAACATATATATATACAAGTGTTTAAAAAGATATACAAACCTAATCACTGATGACAATATTTCGTACGTCATCGTTGAAGAGACCTCGAATAGAAAGTGGAAGTATGAATTGCAACATCTTATGCCAATCATGCGATTTCAATCCACTTAATTTACCATCTTTCGTAAATGATTTGCATAAAGAATGTGCATAGCCTGTTGGAGTTCTCATTTGTTTTATGACATGTTTAACATATGAGTCAAGACTGTCTAGTCACTAAACAGGCCATGAAACCATTTAGGTCAAGCCATCAACATACTGCTAGAGGATTACTAGATATTGTACATGCTGGAAAGAGGTATGTAAAAGATAGATCGAATAAAAAGAATCAAACGACAAGAAAGAAAACTTATCGCGTGCAATGGAATAAACTATCTTGCTCTTTCTCTATGCATGACTACGCCTATCAATTTCGAACAAGACAATAGTGATAGAAATCACTTCACTCTTATAGTAACTAACTTTGAAATCATTAGTACCACAATGATTACGTAGCCAAACATTAAAGCATTGAGTTATCAGACAAATAATAAGAGATTATCAGTTACAAAAGCATTACAGAGAAGCATTCATATTGACATGATACTTAACACAATAAAAGATAGATTGATTCAATAAAAGAAACTAATCAGAATGGAAATGAGCACAAAGGAATTGAGGATCAAAGCCGCATGCTCTGAGCTATCTCTGAGTAATTGTAATTCTGTATGAATTAAGCACTTTCGCTGATAAGCAGTAAGCGCAATAGCAAACTCTAAATCAACTCTAAAGAACTGAGCTAGAATGCTCAAGAGTGTTCAAGCTCGCAGGCTTGGGAGAGATGCTAACTATGCTTCAAAAGACATTATTATAATAGAAGTATAGGCAACTATTTATACTAAGAAGTTAGGTTGTCAAATGCGTCATCCAGTTGGTTGTGATGTGCTGACATCCATCCAGTTAGGACTTCTCAGAAATTACTTGTTGATGAATTAATGCAAGTTGGTGGCTTTGGTTGTAAACAGTCTGTTTGCAGATTTGAATGTAAACTGTGACTCTGCAGAAGTGAACGTAAACTGTCACAGGCGAAAAATGCAAAAACTGTGAAAAATGCGAAGGTCTTCGCCAAAGTCATTTCCTTAACTTTTAAGGCATTTGCCATTTTGCGAAAAAGTTGAAGTGACAGAAAATCCCGAAAGGCAAAAATCCCAAAAATGCCGACACTGTAAACTGTTTCCGAGTAGTTATGTAGACTGTGTAAAAACACAAAGAAAATTGCAGGTCTAAAAAGTTGGATGAAGATTAAAATGGCGATTAGTCAATTAGTTGGAGAATAATCCAACACTCCCCCTTAATCTGAATCCATGAATGCCTTTACCTTTAAACTTAGTTCTGCACAGAACTTTCTATGTGCATCCAAGTTTAATGCTTTAGTAAAAATATCTGTTGTTATATCTTGCGTTCGACAGTGCTGCAATCTGACCTCTTTGTTGAGAACTTTTCTTCTGACATAGTGATACTTGAGTTCAATGTGTTTACTCCTAGAATGAAATCTAGAGTTGGCTGATAAGGAAATGGCACTTTGATTATCACAAAATAATAATGTTGGAGCGTATTGATTCAGACTGATATCTGAAAGTAAGTTTTTCAATCAAATTGCTTCCTTTGTAGCTTGTGAGGCTGCGATATACTCTAATTTTGCGAAAGATAGAGCTATCGAAGATTGCTTTTGACTGTTCTAGGAAATAGGACCATTGTTGAGGAAGAATGTAAATCCAGAAGTGGATTTACGAGTGTCTACATCTCCTGCCCAACTTGCATCTGTATAACCAATGAGTAAATTGAGTTTGTCATTGTCGACAATGCAAAAGTCCATAGTAGCTCGAAGATATCTCATGACTCTGATAAGAGCCTTCCAATGTGCCATACCAGGTTTAGTCATATACTAACTTAGAGAGCTGACTACAAAAGCTATGTCTAGCCTGGTACAGATCATTGCTACACTAGAGATCCTATTATCAAACGATAAGGATACTCACACATCTGCTCCTTCTCTTGAATTGTTTGAGGACACTGGTCCTTTGACAATTTGAGACTTGGTTCCATTGGTGAGAGAGCTAACTTGCATTAACCAGATTATATCTGACTAGCATATTGTAGATGTACCTCTGCTGAGTGATGTAGAACAACTTTTGATTTCCATCTCTGTGAATTTGAATACCAAGGCAGAAATGAGCTTCGCCCAGATCGGTCATGTCGAATTCAGAAGATAGCATTGTCTTGTCTTCTTTTATCAAATCAATACTGTTGCTAAAGAGCAATGTGTCATCCACATACAAAGTGATAATGATAAAAGACTGCTGCACTATCTTGTGTTGGAGAATGCAAGCTACGCACAAAGCGACTATGTCCAAAAAGGCACCAAAAAGAGAGTGCATTTGTCCCATTAGCAAAAGGAGACTATAATAGAACCCACATATAAGCTCATTGTAGACAATGTACCCTTGTCCCCTAGTACCAGCCCTTTTGGTGTCAAAAGGGAATGATGGCGGGTGGCTAGGTGGTGGGGATGGGATCCCACACGCGGCCTGCAGGCGCACACGATGCAAGGTAGGCTATAGACTCGTCGATATACTGGTGGTTTGCTAACTCTTGTCGATCTTCTAGGTGATAGAGGAAGTTGATCATTTTCATCATGTTGTAGTTGTTGAACTACAACAACATCATCATCATCATCATCATATTCTCCGTTGATGTGTTGTTCGTCGAGAGTAGATGAGCTTGGACCTTCAATAGGAATAGTCGACTGAGGAACCTCATAGTTCAATGTGTCGGATGAAAATGAAGAGTTAGCTATATGGGCTTTGACTTTTCCCTTGAGGTCGATGAAGATGACATCCCGGCTAGTGAATATCTTCGACTCAATAGGATCGAACAACTTGTAAGCTTGATTTGAAGTAGTGCAGCTGATGAAAATAAATTTGATACTCTAGAAGTTGAGCTTCTTCTTGAGATCATGAGGAATCTACGCATAAGCAATATATCCAAAAAATTTTAAGGTCGATAAAGAAGGTTTGGTACCTGTTCAAACTTCGAATGGTATTTTGTCTGAGAGACCTTTAGTAGGACATTTGTTCTTAATATAGGTTGAAACAGCTTCAGCCCAGAAGGACTTCGGAAGTGTCACATGTGATAACATGCACTTTGCCGATTTGACTAAGGTTTTGTTCTTTCTCTCACCAGGACCACTTGACTGAGGCGAATAGGAGGTAATGTATTGTTTCTCAATGTTGTTGTTAAGGCAGTACTCCTTGAATTCAGTGGAGATGTATTCTCCCCCGTTGTCAGACCTCAGTGCTTTGATTCGTTTACCAGTTTTATTTTCTGCATGCTCTTTGAATTGTCTGAACTTGATGAAAGCTTTTGATTTTTGCTTAATGAAGTAAACAACTGTTCTTCGAGAAAATTCATCAATAAATGTAATAAAGTACTTTGCATCTAGCAATGAAGGAGTTTGCATAGGTCCACATATATTTGAATGAACAACATCTAACAGACCTTTTGCTGCATGCCTATGACTCGATCTACAAGGAATCCTAGTCTATTTTCCAAGGATGCAGCTATGGAAGACAGGGAGATCGATTTTGCCAAAAGGATAGTCAAGATCAAATGCTAGGGATTGTTTGGACATGTTTGATACAGATGAATGATTTAGGTGTCCTAAGCGATGATGTCATATTAGTGCTTTATTGACAAGAACAGAGGTTTTTAAGACTTGTCTAGAATCAGAATAACAATGTGCCAATCTATATAAGTATCCATGCCTCTTTCCAAGTGCAAGGATCTTATTACTCGTATCGATAATTCTGCATTGATCAGACTCAAATTCCACCTTATGACCTAAATCTATAATTCTACTTATTGATAATAGATTTTTAGAGAATTTAAGAACATACAAGACTTTTGACAAGAGTTTGAATTGATCATGCTGGAACCTCAATCTTATAGTACCTTCACCTTTGATAGTGCGATTGTTATCATCACCAAGATGAACATACTTCTTTGTGCTATAAGGCATATAGAAATGGAAAATCGCACGATGATTGGTCATATGTTGAGTAGTTCCGGAATCTAGAAACCACAAATCATCTAAATTCGCGTATTTGTCTTTGACCATAAAAGCGCCTTCATCCATTTTGACTTCAAGAGATGCTGTAACTGTTGATCAGGTTGCTTGGCTACATTCTTTGCTTTGAGAATTCGACAATCCTGGATCTCATGGTTATTGCGCTTGCAATACTTGCAAAACATCTTCTTCTTTGATGAATGTGGATTCGATGCTTGTTCTTGACCTTGAGTCTGTTTCTGATTCGATGCAAACTGCTTGGAGTTTTTCAACTTCTGTCGTTTCGAGCCCTTGTTGACATACAGAGCATGAGACGAAGAGGTAGACAGAATTTCTTGACTTCTTCGATTATCTTCTTGCAATAACGTAGTGATAACTCTGGTAAGAGTTAAATCTGAGTGTGTCGTGATGATCATCACCCAGTTCTCATATGTAGAGGGCAGGCTTTAAAGCAATGTCATAATTGCATCTTGATCGTCTATGACTGATCCGACGGCGGCCATCTGTTGCAAGAGATTCTTAAATTGGTTAATATGATTTTGAAGAGAATTATTGTTTGATATCTTGAGTGTGAAGAAGTTCCTTCATAGATGTAACTTAGTAGTTACGTCTCTCACATCATGAGCTCAGGATGTCCCAAACTTCTTTTGAAGTTTTAGCTTCAACTATATGGCCAATTTGAGTATCTGATATATTGAGAATAATAAGTGCGAAAGCTTTACCATCCTTTGATTTCCACTTTGAGTCTTATGTGTGGTCTTCAAGCTTTACTTCTATACTTGTAAAAACATCCCACAACTCATTGGCGATTAGCAAGGTGTTTATCTTAAATTTTCATAAGTGATAATTGGATCCATTCAGCTTGTCTACAATAAGACCGGCTTTACTTTGAGAATCCATCTGGAACTTTAGTCTAACGATGTTAAGAGAGATGTCATGCTGCGCTACAATTGGAAATCAATTCTTTTATACTGAAGCAAATTGATTTGAACTGAAAAATAATCTAATATCGCAAAAGATACCAAGTGTAAGAGCATTGCACTCTAATATAATAGTAATGGGCCTTGAAGAATCAACGCTCTGATACCATGTTGGAAAGAGGTGTATAAAACATTGGTCGAATAGAATTGAATAAAAAGAATTCGAATGACAAGAAAGAAAACTTATCGTGCACAACAGAATAAACTATCTTCCTCTTTCTCTATGCATGACTATGCCTATCAATTTCGAACAAGACAATAGTGATAGAAATCATGTTCGATCTTATAGTAACTAACTTTGAAACCATTAGTACCACAGTGATTACGTAGCCAAACATTAAAGCATTGAATTATCAAACAAATAATAAGAGATTATTAGCTACAAAAGCTTTACAGAGAAGCATTCATACTGAGATGATACTGAACGCAAAATAGATTGATTTAGTAAAGGAAACAAATCAGAATGGAAATGAGCACAAAGGAATTGCGGATCAAAGCCACGTGCTCTGAGCGATCTCTGAGTAATTGTAACTCTGTCTGAATTAAGCACTTCCGCTGATTTAGCAAACTCTAAATCAACTCTAAAGAACTGAGTTAGAATGCTCAAGAGTGTTCAAGCTCGTAGGCTTGAGAGAGATGCTAACTATGCTTCAAAGACATTATTATGATAGAAGTATGAGCAGCTATTTATACTAAGCAGTTAGGTCATCAAATGCATCATCCAGCTGGCTGAGATGTGTTGGCATCCATCCAGTTAGGACTTGTCAGAAATTACTTGCTGATGAATTAATGCAAGTCGGTGGCTTTGGTTGTGAATAGTCTGTTTGTAGATTTAAACGTAAATTGTGACTCTGCAGAAATAAATGTAAACTGTCACAGGCAAAAAATGCAAAAACTACGAAAAGTGCAAAGATCTTCACCAAAGTCATTTCCTTAACTTTTAAGACATCTGACATTTTGCGAAAAAGCCAAAGTGAGAGAAAATTTTGAAAGGCGAAAATCCCAAAAATGCCGACACTGTAAACTATTTCCGAGTAGCTATGCAAACTGTGTAAAAACACGAAGAAAACTACAGGTCTGAATGAAAAGTTGGACGAAGATTAAAATGTTGATTAATCGATTAGTAGGAGAATAATCCAACAATACATACAAATATCTATGGCCCAATGCAGAATCCTTCACTGAAGAATGCAAAGTATTTTATAGCTTTTATTGATGAATTTTCTAGAAGAACTATAGTGTATTTTATTAAGAAGAATTCAGAAGCTTTCAACTGCATCAAAATCTTCAAGGAGCATGCAGAGAAAGAGACTGGTAAACACATCAAAGCTCTGAGGTCTGACAATGGTGGAGAATACATCTCTATCGATATCAAGGAGTATTGCCAAAGCCAAGGCCTTGAATAGCAGTTTATCACTGCTTCTAATGGCCTAGCCAAGAGGAAGAATCGTACCCTTGTCGAGTCAGCTAAATGTATGCTGGCACATGCATCATTGCCAAAGAGCTTCTAGGCTGAAGTTGTCTCCACTACAGCTTACATCCAGAACAGATGTTTGAAAAAGGCCCTCTCAAGCAAAACACCACATGAGATTTGGACAGAGCCTTCAATGAAGAACCTTTGAGTATTCGGATGCAACACCTACACGCATATCCCGAAGGAGACAAGGAAAAAATTCGACTGTCTCAAGACAATCCTCATCAGATACACTTCATCTGACAACACTTACAAGCTATATGACCCTGATACCTAGCAGACCTTGTTCATCTAGGATACGGTCTTTATTGAGGATCAGTTCATCGACTTCAAAGGCAAAGGCATTGTTCCAGGTGAACCTTCAACACCTACCATTGACACGACAATCCGAGCCTCAGGCTCAAGTGTGCCCATCATCAACCACTACACGACATCGAGTCAAATGAAAATGTTGTTGCTACTCAGCGATGACAAATCCAAGCATTGGATCATCAGCGGACAATTTCTCCAAGAAGATCAAACCGAATGCACACACAACCCACAAGGTATACTTCTAAGTCTGCTTGTCTTTTAATGTAGGAACCGACAACTGTCAAAGAGGCACTTAGCCAACCAGACTCTGATCTCTGGAGAGAAGCAATGGACATTAAGTATTCCTCTTTGCTCAAGAACCAGACATGGTCAATAGTCGAAGCTCCTACTGGCTGCAATCTTATCGATTGCAAATGGGTCTTCAAGATCAAATACAATGCCAATGGAGCAATTGATTGAAGGAATGCATGACCAGTAGCACGAGGATTTGCGCAGATCCCCAACATAAACTACAACAATACTTTCAGTCCAGTAGTCAAGCATTCATCAGTCTTAGCTCTCCTATTGTATGCCACAGCAGTCGACCTCAAAGTACATAAGCTCGATGTATAGACAGCCTATTTGAATGGAGACATCGAAGAAGACATCTACATGCTACAGCCTGAAGGATACATTCAAGAAAGTATGAAGCATTATGTCTGCAAACTTTGTAAGACACTTTATAGCTTGAAGCAATCAGCCAGAGCTTGGTTTCAGAGGATCAACACATTTCTCATCCAACAAGGTTTCGAATCAAGCACTGCCAATTCCAATGTATACTTCAAGTCAGTGCAATTATCACCTTGTATGTCGATGATACATTGCTTTTTAGCAACAGTACCAATATGGTGAAGGATGCTAAAACAGATGATGTCTTCCGAATTCAGCATGACCGATCTGGGCGAAGCTCAAATCTGTCTAGGCATATAGATCCATAGAGACAGAGCGAGATGGTTGATCTACATTACTCAACAAAGGTATCTTCACAATGTTCTTATCAGATATAATCTAATTAATTGTAAGTTAGCTTACTCATCGATGGATCCATGCCTACGATTGTCAAAGGACCCCAATGTGCTCAGACCAAGCAGGAAGAGGAGCAGATAAGAGAGTATCATTACCGATCAATACTTGGATCTCTCATGTATGCAATGGCCTGCACAAGACCTAATATAGCTTTTGCAGTAAGCTCACTCAGCCAATTCATGGCTAATCCTGGCATTACCCATTGGAAGGCTCTCATCAGAGTCATGAGGTATATTTGAGCTACTATGGACCAGTGCATCTGCTATGGAGAAGTCGACAATGACAATCTTCATCAGCTCAATGGATATTCTGATGCAAGGTGGAGAGGAGATGTAGATAATTGTAAGTCCACATCTGGATTCCCAGTCTTCCTCAACAACGGTCCTATTTCCTAGAACAGTTGTAAGCGAACCTCTATTGCACTTTCATCTATAGAAGCAGGGTATGTTGCTGCTTCTCGATCTATTAAAAAAGCATTTTGGTTGAGAAATTTCCTGTCAGACATTAGTTTGAATCAGTACACCCCGACAATTATATTCTGTGATAATCAGAGTGCCATTGCCTTATCGGCCAACCCTATATTTCACTCTAGGAGTAAGCACATTGAGATCTGATATCACTATGCTAGGGGCAAGGTTCTCGACAAAGAGGTAAGCTTAACGTACTGCCGAATGTAGGACATGGTTGGAGATGTATTTACAAAGGCATTAAGTATTAATGCAGACATCAGATTTTGTGCATTGCTTAGTCTAAAGATTGAGGCATTCACGGATCCAGATTAAGGGGGGGGGGTGTTGGATTTATTTCCTCTATTTTCCTAAATCCCATCTTAATCTGTTACCATTCATATTGCTGCATTTTACTCGCACAGTCTGTAGAAATACAAGTAAATTTCAATAGCCGAAAAAGCCGAAGTCTACGACAAAGTCCCAGTTTTTTATTTCCTAAGACTTTTTGAAGAGTGTCGCATTTTCCCGAAGAATGCAAAAAATGCAACAAACACTATTTACTTGGTTTTTCCAGGCATCAGAGGCAAATCCCGAAGAATGCCGCGTTCTTCGCCCTGACACGACAAACTTCGATGTCAGAGCTTCCTCACGCTCACTTCGTGCACTATGCAAACGAACTTGACATTGACAGTAGCCACCCACGATCTCCTCCAGACGGCACAACAGCTTCACGCCATCTCTTGTACCTTCCATCTGCACAAATGTAAATTGTATATAGTTGATCATTGTAATCAATTGTATGTATCGATGAATCTTGCAATTTCATTCAACGAGACAGACACTGTAGATGCTTTTGATGCATCGATTTTTTCTTCAGAGGGTTTGTCAGAAGTAAGTTCATAACTTTTACAGATTGTAATTAGCTTTGTGAGCACGCGGTTCCGCCCCCTACCGTCTTGTGCTCATCTGACTTGTATATTTCATTATACTTAATCTGAATAAACTATTGTCTGGTTCTGCGTTCAGATTCTTGTCAATATTGCAATGCTTTCTACGTTCTGTCTGACTATCTGATTGACTTGTCTGATTGTCTGCTCATTGCTTCTGCTACCACCGTGGATTAAACTCTAAATTTATCTTGTGTTCGTGTACTTAGTTACCAATAGTGCAAGCACCGAGGGAAATTCTCCATTTCCCCAACAATATAATGATATTGGAAATTGCGATTCACAAACTTCAAAAAAGACTTTCATTTTAGCATAGGCCATCTGAAGAGCTTGGCCAAGTTTGAAGTTTCTAACAATGAGCCAAATTCTCTAACTTCCAACTTAGAATTTAAATCCATTCCATAAATTTTTCAATTTATATCCAACTTTTCCACTTCCATAGTTTCAAAGTTTTAATTTTCAACCTTCATGTGTCTGTTGTGGTATGGGCTTCATGGAAGTTGAACTTGTAGAGACGCTGGCCATGATCCATCTAGCTTCTAGATTGAAGCAGCCTCCAATTTTGTTTATTAGCAAATGCTTTACTTAGAATTTGATATGAGAAATCTAAATATGTACAATCTTATACTTTTTTTTAAACTTGGAATTCAATATAGAAAATTGCAAATTGAAATTTGAATAAAAGTCGTACCCTCCTCTATGTAAAGTAAAATTTGAAGGGCAAGTTTTATGTGAGGACGTCACATGACGACCATCAACATTGTGAAAGATGTCATGGAAATAATGCATGAGGGCAACTCTGAACGTCAAATTTCACCACACAGCATATCAAAAAGATCAAAAACTCAAAGAATATGCAATATGCAATACAAACGCTTCAGAAATGTGATGCGCCATATTCACTACGAGCTTGCTATAGTGTATTATAATGTTACCTAAACAACCACTTTCAAACATTACATGAAATTCCTTTCACACAGCGTATTATATTTTCTTTTCATCATTTTGGGTGACTTTAATATCAATAACGTTTACTTCAAAATATATATTCAGATGCACTTCAAAATTGCATGCAACAATGAATATAATTTGAAGCTACAAATTTGTAATAGTACATCTGTATGTGGTAGTCAATTGGACCCACATAATGGACAAATACTGAAAACTTCAACTCCCTTGATCCACATATATATGTGGCAGTCAATTGGACCCCATGGCTTTTTAGATGTATATATGTGTTAGGTCGTGGACGGCCCGTGAGCCTCGGGTCTTCCATGCAGGTGGGGACTTGCCCCAGGCTGCCGCCCTCGGGTAAGGGCCGTCCCTACACGGAAGATAGGGCCTTCCACCATAGTGAATCGTATATAATATTGGGCATGGAATGTGGTGCTATACATATAGCTATATATAATATCTGGGCTGTGGTGCTATACATATAGCTGTGCTTTAGAACAACACAAACAAAACTGGTAAATAATTCCTGGAACAACAAGTTTCGATATGTATACAGAACTTGTCTTTGTTTGTAGAGAGGAGTAAAATTTAGCCTGATAAGATAGAAGGTAGCAATATGATGGATCATTGGTAATTTAATTACTTGAAGTTCTCGAGTAGCAGTGCTGTTCTACAGGATTGTGAAGCATTTGTTGGCTAGGTGGGCTGATACCAGATTTATTCTTTCTAACTGTTATATATCTTATTGCTTGATCATGTGCAGCAGAGATATGGCGATGGTGAAACTATATCCTGAAACCTGCCAAGTCAAGGTACATAAAATGCAAGTGATTTGTGCAATGAGTTACATTACCGACAATGTTGAGGAAAGAATTTGAAATGCATTATGCCAGGAATTCGAATGACTGGGTTGTACAAACACGTAAAATAGATGGAATGGGAAGTACTCCTCTCTGATAAAGAGTGCTAGCACTGATAGGCTGTTCAGATGTTTCCGATCCCGTTCTTGAACGGGCCAGAGAAGTGCATTCACACGGGTCATGGCGAGGGACCCATGGAGACATCTGATCGGCCATGGGTCGGCCTTTTTAAGTGGCCTAATCTTGTGCAAATTGATTGAAGGTGTCTACTAGTGTAACCTACTTTTGGTTTGCTTGATGAACTGATTAGCTTGATGAACATGCAGGCATGCAGAGAGAAACGAAAATCAAGCGATCTTAAATCTCATTATCTTGTCGCATTATTAACTTTAACTTGTGGCAGTGTGATGAAGCTTTCGAGGTGCCAGAGTTCACTCCTCCATATCCAGCGCGAGTTCATCCTCTGGCAGAAAAAGCATGCAAAGACGCCAACACATGGCTGCTCGATCATGCAGTTCAAACAATGTTCACTCCTGAAAAGCTTGCAAGGTTTTCTTATTGTCCAATGCTCGCAGCTTTGGCCTATCCGGATGCCACGGGGAAAGGATTGTCTCTCGCGAGCAAGATCATGGTGCTTATATGGACGATGGATGACACGTTTGATGACTTTAAAATCACTGAAATGGAAGAGAACTGGAAGAAGTCTATCTCTCTTGTCATTGACGTGCATTTGATGATGAAGTCAAGCTTTCCTGACAGTAGCTTACTATCACACCAACTTGTGGAGCTCCTGGAGAAGCTTCCAAGCGACAATCGTAGAGTCTTCCTGAACTTTATGGAGGAAAGGATCCTGCAGCATGCTACGAGTAAGTAAAATGCTCAATTGGCTTCTGTGCAGTAGGTGTTAACTAGGTTAATTATTGTCGAAAATCCTGATCAGAGAATGATGTATTTACTTTCTTTAGAGTGTATGTTACTTATCCGAACTTATTAGAAAACAAGCTCACATACGTGGATGTTTTTCTGGCAGTGTCAACTGTAGAATTGTCTCCAATAGCTCTGGCTTATCGTGATCACTGGACCGAACTAACTTCACTAACGCGAGGACAGTCAAGCCTCCGAGCAGCTTACCAGTTTCAAGAATTCCTTTTATCAAGTCTTTCTGAAATGCACAATAGGCAAGCTAATGTCCTCCCTTCTATGGAAGAATATATAACCCTACGTCGGCAAACTGGAGCAGTGCTATATTTTCTGGTAAACACCTGAAAACAAGTCTTGCATAATTTCTTATCTGGCATATTTGTGAATGTTAATTTCATGACATTTTGTTTTACAGCTTTTATATCTTATGAGAACAGCTTTAAATTATAAGGTTCAATTGAAAAGTTCAGGTGAAAGCGCATTAGCGAGATATTTAACCTCAAAATCCACAAAGTTTCTCCCCTGAAAGGTCAAGCAGACAATCTATTTGCTCTTACCCAAAGACGATCTTGATTTTGTTTAGAGGAATCTACTATGTTTTGTTTTACCCTATCACTTATGATTCCCAACAATAGAAGTCTTGGAAATTTTCTGATTATGAACTGTTACAGTAGAATTGTGGTAAGTAAATTTTGTGGAGGGGACTGTGACACGTGGACTTTCTTTGAGTTCGAAAACCTTTTAAGGGAAGCTTACAGGGTATTATTTCAGGTACTAATTGACATAATTGAAGGTGAGACTTTGGATGAGGAGATTTGGTGTAGTCCTGAAATGCAAAGGTTGGTGAATGCAACTAATGATTTTGCCATCTTGCACAATGATATATGGTCTTACAAAAAGGTACATATTCACACTGGAAAATATAATTACTCTTGGTATTAATTGTATGTGCAATTTTTGATTTTGTTGTTTACATAGACAATCAAACGTTCTCATGTAAATGTACTGATTATAATCTGTAATCCCATATGAGCTCGTGGTAACCTGCATGTGATTGCAGGAATGCCTAGAATTTGGTAATTCACAGAACATAGTCTTTCTGGTCAGCCACTATAACCAATGTTCACCCAAAGAAGCAGCTTTGACTGTCACCAAAATGTTATATGGGAAATGCGAGGAAGTGGATCTTGCAGCCAAAGAATTGTTGAAGATAACTGAACCTAAACATCGACATGTAGTCAATCTATACATTCGAACATGCAAGGATTTGATTTCTGGTACACATGAGTTTCATAAGAATAGTATTCGCTACAAGTAAAATCACACCAGCAAAAAGAAATCAGAATCCGTGTTATATTTTATTGTATAAGTTTATAACATACAATACGTAGTGTTATAGACTATGAGCTTTTTCCAATGAGTTCTTCAGCTAGAGCCATGTAATAGGCACATTCCATGGCGAAGTATTGTATGCTCTTTTTATGCGGTGCATTTGAAATCAATAAATGAACCAGAGTGTCCTCCTTTTAAAGAAGATTACGCATCCATTTTTGGTGTGACAGTCCCGACTTTGGGAATATTTCATCCTATAATACAAGCAGGTTGTTCCTTCTTATTCAATCCATCCTATTGTTACTGTAGGAAATAAATAGCTTACTTAGCATTATAGCATTGAAAGCTTTACTACACATAAAAATTGTACACGATAATTGACCAGAAACTTTAAAGATTATCTCAATGAACCACATTTTCATTGATAATCATTAGTAACAATTATGACTTTTGGGAAGTATATTTGTTCTCCACTACTGGATACTATGTTCGGAAATGCAATTTGTTCATATGTTATGAACCCCAAAAATTGTTTCCATATGGGCTGGAAATGTGATTTCTACAAGACACAAATAAAAGAATATAAACCACATGAAGGTAATAAAAATGACTTATAATTAATATAGTTATTACTATCACCTATCACTACAAGAGAGTGGAGGGTTTCCAACACTATTTTGTAACGTTTAAAAAAAAGATAGCCAAAAAAATGGGTGCGAGGCTGGTCAACGTTGCAAGTCTTCCACTGGTGAGGATATAGGTGTTGACATTTTTGTTGGTATAAGAAATTTTCTTTTTAATGAGCGTTGAGTTTTTTTTTTTGGTAAAATTCTTGAAACATTTTCTGATAAAATCTTTGAAATAAGTACATATTTTCATGGAATATTCCAAGGCATATACCATGACTGATGAAAAAAATGTTACCCTCGGTATAAGCCTTGGTATGTTACAGAATTGATTCTAAATATATTTTCATGAAGATATGCTTATCAACACATGGAATTTGCCTATATTTCAACAACAAAGGCCATTTACAACAATGAAAACCAAAATGTGATAATATAGGACACAAAAATATTATCAGGATCATGATCAAATGTGTACTCGACACACAACGTGTTTTTGCATCCAACCAATCAATAAAATATATATGGAGAGCAATTCATATAGTTAGCAACATAGTGAATTGCAATACATCAATGTTTTGTATAAACTATTCATCATCTATCTATATTTGCAATCAATATCAGCATTTGTCACATTAATATCATCATGTTACAAATCTACCAAACTAAACGAGTTTATCTCTAACTCTACCTAGATATCCCCTATGACTTCATTATTAAAAAATTGCTCTTCATTGGCTGATGGCAATGGTGAAGATGAGATCAATGATCAAATAGGACATCGTCGTGTATCGTGCAATGTCGAATTATCCGATGATAATGCATCTTGATCGATAATATTGTCGATATTTTCTTGATCAAGTTGATGATCATAAAAAGAATGAGCTACATCGAAGTCATCCTCTAGCTGATCTAGAGACGTATCATCTTCATCTGCATGTTCACGATGATCATCTAGTAGCACATGATCATGAGATGGTCGAATGTCCTCCACAACATCTCTATCCTCATAAATTCTTTTACAACGAGCAGCAATTTGAATCACATACCACCATGTGGGATCTGAGTAGCCAGGGTGAAAGACCACCTGTCATTATTAGAATAAACCGTTAATATCCATGTTAATAAATTTACTTGAGCTCATCGAATTAGATCAATTTATAATCAACACATGTACAAATTAAAAGGGGCACATAGTTCATAACTATAATATCAAACACATTCATGTACTTTTTGTCATGGCCATATTCGGTTAAGGACCTGGAGTAGTCCTAATATGGTAGACCGGCCCTCCGGTATTCGAGATTGTTGGTCACGCCGTGATTTAATTCCATGTCAAGGCCAGTTTGTGACTAATAACCTTGAGAGGACCCAAACACTCTAATTGAGACAAATGGAGTATTGCATGTGCGTGTGACAGATATAGGCAGGAGGACTGCATGAAAAGATGTGATCTATTTGTAGTTGACCTGCATGGGGATTGCATGGGTTCATTCACATAAATCTACTCTCTACATATTGGGGTAGGATTTCTCTCGTCGACATATTGGGTTTAGGTCACCAGTTTCTCTCTTCTCCTCTAGCTTTCACATGACATGGCTTGGGGGCTAGATCCAGGTTTGATCTAGGATTGTTTGGTCGGTTTGGCTCCATTGTCTCTTTTATTGTGTTCTCTATCCTCATCTTAGGGGTAATCCTTTAGGGTCCTTACATTGGTATTAGAGCCTGGCTAAGGTGCGGTCTTGGATAGGATTGGAGGCAAGCTCTACATCAATTTGGAAGTTGAAGCGCTTGGATTTACATCCCGGAAGGAGTGCTGTTTTTCTCAAGGGAATTATGGAATGGATTCACAAATTCTAGATAAGTAGCATACTTTTTGAAATCATAATAGAGTGCACTTCTACATGGATTTTGGTAAAAGATGCTATGAATTTGTAGGAATCTAGAGGCAATTTCATAATTTCTTGGGAAAGTTTTCAAATGGTGTTGAGTGATCTGCAATGGTTGATTTAGTTACTTATTTCATTGTTTGATTTTGCTTAGTTAAAGTTGTGAATAGCATGCATCAGTCCACAATGTTCTAAATCTGCTTGTTATATTCAAGTTCATAGATAATTGATTGTAAATCAATATGTCCAGATTGTATGGACTGTTGTGAACATAAGCGCTTGATTCCAGTGATAGCATGCAGTGGACTAAGGATCTCTTTGATTAATTCCTTTTGTAAACCTGCATGTTGTGTACATTATGTTGGAATTGCAGTCTGCTAATATTTGATTCTGAGATGGAAACAATGCTATGAAAGGAAGTTTAGATCAATCATCATCTTTGGACTACTGTTCCCTGCAGATTTTTGTTGAGCTTATGGTTGCTTGCTAGTTTTGTGACATGCATGAGTGTAGCTATTGGAAAGCATCAAGATAAAAGTGTTGTAGGTTGCTGGATTGCTAGAATAATACAGAGAGCTGAGCAATCTGTGTGAAAGAGATGACTTTGTGAGAACTACACCATTAAACCTCCATTGCTCGCTATCATTCAATCTAGCAGCTATTGCTCTCTTTCTGATGTAGGCAGTGTTGAATCCTAGTAGAGCGTGAGGGTTGGAGGTGAAAGATTGATTGCTATCAACAACGAAGAGCTCATGGATTCATTCAATTGGTGAGACATAGAAGGTGCGATCCAGACTCCTATCCCTGTCTGAATTCTCTCTCCCTCTCTACCGATTGTTGATGGTCGCGCTGTCACAAGTGAATTGAGGGAGCCTAAAAGCTCGAGGTAGGGAGGAGAGGAGGGGCTCGCAGCCTGCTAGGTGGATGAGCCGAGCAGCCATCACAATTGTAGCTGCGAGGATGTTGATTGAAGCTCTCTTAGAAGAGAAACCCTTAGGGTTTACTTAATCTTGCAAACCTTGAAAGTTTTGGGTCAAGTGTGGCCTTGTTGGTTTTCTTTTTTTTTAAAAAACATTACGTTTTTGGGGCTTTTTGGCATTATTGTGCAAGGTGTTTAAAGTAGTTTGATGCGTAGTAAGTGGTCGACAATTCGGTGAATTGGGTACTATTTGCATCGATTCTAATACATGCCGGTCGGTCAAGGCTCGATAAGATTTTGACATTTGGTAGCTTTGAGTTGGTTCGAGATTGGTTTTCTAGATCAACTCCGGAAGTTTGAGTTACTAACACCTAGTTATAGGAATTTTGGTTTCTTGGTGTCAGATGGTCAAAGTTTGACCTTGGATTTAAATATTGTTTCTCGTATAACGAGTTGAAGGAATTCCTTTCTCTAGGGACAATATGCATGTTTTTGGGCTTTATATCACTTTGACCTTTTGCTAAGCCAGAAAAATTGGAACTTTAGTATTGTTGGATCTTTGGTCAAATATAGGAATTCGATTCCTTGGTATTATGCTATTTAATTGATTAATCCTGGATTATCAATACTCCCAGTAAATGGAGTTAAATAGTGTTTTGGTTTTCTCCTTTTCAAATTGGTGGAACACCGATCAGTTGGTTATTGTGTTCTTGATGATTTTGATCATTAGGAATAAACAAGCCAAAAGCTTTTGAGGTACTAGTTAAAGTAATTAATTGGAATAAAATGGATAATATGTGGAGGTAGTTCTTTATTCAACAGAAAAAATTGTGTTAAATACAGGAAAAAAAGTACCCGAATCCAAATTTTATGAATTTTCCATTATAGAGAACTTTAACGAAGTAATTCTTAAGCCAGTTTAATGAAAAGGAAAAACAGTCCAATTTTATTGGAAAATTTGAAATTGATAGGAGCTGATTAAAAATCAAAAACTGATTTCATTTCCAGTTAAAATCCTATGGTGGATTGTATATCGGTAATTCTACCCATGTATAGGATAGAAATGAAATTATTCAGACTTTCTTCCTACAGTAACTCATTTTTTAGCATTTACTAATGTCTTTATATCTTCGCGATACCTTAGCTGAAATATTTTCAGGGAACTAAAAATTCTAACGAAGGAAGAAGAGTGGACATCAGTGGTAGTAAGTGTGATCAGGATATGTATTTCGCAGTTAGGATTTTGTTAATCTCTATAAATAATTGCTTAATACCATATATCAATTTCCTAGATAGAATTCATTTAGGTAAATTCATAACTAATATCTTTGTGACCATTGAGTTATCCTAGTTTTGGGATGGCAATGTGATGTTAAAAGTAGAATCTGATACATGGATTACATTTGGATCTATTAATTGATAAAAGCTTGTCCCTAGAGTTAATGCTCTTGGATCTAGGGGGATTCGAAGCTTATCATTAACCTAGAAGGATCAAAATGTAGTTTTGAACCGTGTTAATTCTTCTATTTAAGTCACAGGATCAAAATTCCAACAACAGGAGTAACCACCCTAGTGATTTTTTTAGTGTTGTCGGTCGTAAGATCGGTGCTAAGATCAACGCGTTCTTGAGCTTTTGGAAAGCCTGTAGGCTTCTTCCATCCAATGTGATCTGTGGTAAGCTTGTAAACCAGCCTGGCTAACTCCGTAAAGTCTAAAATGAAGATCCGATATTAGTTAGCATGGCCCATGAATATATAGACTTCGTGATTCATCCTTGGTGGTGGTACAATGACTCTTACCTTGGAAAGATCAGTGAAAATTCTGTGTCTTGATACAATGTGGCCTAGAATCAAGCTATGTGTCATCAAAATTGATACTTTTTTGGAATCAAGAAGATCTTGTACTTGCGGCATTGAATTGGCACTTTTTCCAGTTGAGATAGGTACTCGCTATTAGGTCCATGCATGAACAGATCGTCCAAGAAAATCTCCAGAAACTTTTGCAGGTTATTTTTTAATGCCATTTGCGTAACTCTTTGAAAAGTGCTCAAGGCATTGCAAAGTCCGAACGACATCACCTTATAGGCATAGATTTCTCATTCAGTGGAAAATGTTGTCTTATGTTGATCTTCCGGCACTATCTTGACTTGATTGTAGCCAATAAAACCATCCAAAAAATTGTAGGCTTCTTTTCCAACTACACGATCTAAAACACTTTCTACGAAAGGTAGGAGAAAGTGATTCTTCCTTGTCACAACATCTAAGATCTTGATATTCACACATATTCTCATCTTGTGATTATTCTTTGGTACTATGATTATGGGTGATACCCAATCTGTGTGCTCAATTTCATAAATGAAATCAGCGTTGAGCAACTTTCACAACTCCTGTTTGATCAGCTATGTGTAGTTTGGGTTGCAACAATAATAACAACTCACCTTGGGGATTTCTCCATCCACCAAGGGTGTTGTATGCTAGACTATGAAAGGTGGTATACCCTTGCGATCTTTATATGACCATGCAAAATAATCTCGATATTCTATCAACAAGTTTCGTAGCCTTGTGAACTGAGTGGGTGTCAATTGTGCTCCCACATGAACAATTTTGTCTTCTTCACCTGGATCCACTACATTCATTAGTTGTATCTGAGCAGGTCCATCACAGATTTCTTTTTTGTCATCTTGATCCTTGTCAGACTCTCTTTGTGCCTTGGGCAGCATAATCACCATGTCGTCTAAGGTATAATTCCTAAAGCCTTTAGGGATCTCGTGAACTGGTTCGCCGAGATTCTTTCTTCAACATGTTGATTTTAGCACGACTTGTGAGCTATGGATTGTTGATGGCTCAAGTCACCTGATAAGATGATGCAGAGTATGGTTCCAATCAGATTGACTTCAAAGAGTGTAATATTTTCTTATTGCCCTTTCTATCTTGGAGAGTGGATGCATCCTTGTTGTTCTTTTGGAAAATTGGTTGGATATTTGTTTCATGATTACGAATATCTTCACCCACTATAGCTATGGCTTCTTCTAGTAGGTCATTCTATTGGATTACCATGACTGTAGCACTGCTTCAATTGATTTTTCTTTATTGCAGGTGCCTTGGCAAAGTCTACCTTGGAAACTCTAGCTAAGGGAGATTTTTGAGGAGGTTGAATTGGTATCTTTTGTGTGGCCCGTTGAGCTGCCAGCTGGCAGCGCGAAAGATTTTTCTTCGTCTGATTCGTAATCTCCCGTTTGCTTTCATTCTTTTCGTTTGTTTTCGTAGTTTTCGTTTCGCGTCCCTTTTTCAATTTGCGGTCCTGGAGGTGCGTTTGCGATTTGTGAATCATTCGTGCTTTGAGTCAAAGACACGTTGACTATCGCGAATTGTTCTTGTTTGTGCTTCGAGTCAAAGACACGTTGACTGTCATGAATTTTTCTCGTTTGACCTTCGTGTCTTGTTCGTGCTGCGACAAATTTGCAAGAGTTCACCATTTCTGACATGGCTAGCGAACCGTTGACGTATCTCTTTTTCAATGAGTATCATCTTCATTTTAAACTTCCACATGTGGAAGTCATCACCATTGAACTTGTTGATCAAGCGGATTTCTGAAGATGTTTCTTCCATGATGAATGATCTAAGTATAGTAAAACAATCTCGAGTACTAATAGTAGTTTGGAACGATGACGTTGATACCACTCTGTTGGAGGCTTTTGAAGAAATTAGGTGCGAAATAGGAAACAACATCGAAAACTAGAACATGAACTTTACCAAACTACAACATCAAACAAAGGAAACAGTGCATCTAGAATCCGTTAGAAGAATCTTCACCAGAATCTTCTAACAATAAAATGCACGAGTTTCAGGTTGATTCCGTGTTTGCAATCTATGAGCTAGCACTGACCAAATACTCTAACAAAACAACAACATTCCAGAGTCGTAGATGGGTACGCGCAGCGAGATAGTTTCACCTTACTCGCCTCCCACTTCTCGTCGACATACTCAACAACCACAACCAGCTGTGCAACCTCTAGCAACCGCAAGCCACGTTGAATTACCCATCCCCCATCCTCTGCCACCGACTCCTCAATAATGCCTTCTGTGACAAATGGCTCCATAGTTCAAGTTGTAGAAGCGCAAGGCCACCTCACCCTCACACACTACAGCCATGTAATCGGCTACCTAAAGGTTCATGGAACTGTTCGATGACTCCAATCCCCTTGATACAGAAGACCAGTTCATCATGCCATATAGCCCTGCACCGCGCAGTTCGTGGATGCCTCACAAACTTTGGATGCTGCCCCTCATACAGATTCAAAAGCAGATCCATCATCGTCATTATAAGGACAAACACCTTGTCGTTCTAATCTGCGGTACGCTTGCCAAAGATCTTTGATGCCAAAGTACCAGATGGATATGAAGGTGGGGATGTTTTTGAAGAAGAATGTCCGCAGGCAAGCCTTCAAGCTAAATTAGCCCCACCTGTTGGATTTGCTCCTGCAACAACCACACTACCTGTTGACACTCTTGATTCTGGTGACATACTAGGGATTCACACCCACCCAGGAAAAATGATCCATGATAAAGATAAAAGCATCATTGGAGAAATGAATATCAGAGTTTGGATTCAAAAATACATTGATCAACCAGAAGCTAATTCAAATCAATCGAGAGCCCCAGATAGCCAAGCAACATGAAGTCGTTCAAAGACCACATTTACTACAGATTGGGGCACTTATGCCTACAACAAAATGCCCTCTGGTCTTTGCAACGCACCAGCGACTTTTCAGCGAATTATGATGTTAATTTTTGCTGCCTTCCTAAGAACAAAATTTGGAGTTAGCCCAAAGATTACATGAAGAATTGAATTCATCATGAATATTCATTCTTGCCTATGTAATGCTGATGTTTCTATCAGATGCTGAATTTTGATCTTTGAAGTTTTGAAGATGTTTTGAAGTTCAATTTCTATTCTCATCAATAATTCAAAGATCAACTCAAAATCAACCTATTCAATTCAACAAGCAACAAGTCATATATTCAAAGCAGAAGAAATATCTCAAATGAAATATTTAAAGGAAGAAACATATGAAGAAATATCTTTTGACCTTAACGAATATATGAAGAACAAAATGAATCGCGAATGATCCTTGAAATGAAGATTATATGTTCACGAGGACGTTTCACATTTGAGGAAGGGGATATGTGATGCCATGAATTTGTTAAATATCAAATATCAACCTAAATATGGCATGATATACTTGAATATGAAGATATGAGCTGGATAAATATAAATCATGAAGAGACCTATATCATTTTTTGAGAATATATCTCCTAAAGACTTGCCTTGTATTTAAGGGCAAGACCTCCAGAATTGAAATGTTGTCTTAAATAGCCTTTATGAGGTCATCTACGCGAAACGACTAAATATGAATTGACATATTATACTAGAGTACTTTAAACTCTTAGTTAAATATATCGTTCACGATATAATTGAACATACATTCGACCTAATTGTTAACTAGACCTTTACATGGGAGCGACGCACTTGTAGTCTTTAGAGGTGTGTTTGTTCGCTCCATAGAACATATATTGATCACACACTTCAGTCTCGAGCATAGAGAAAGAGTTTATGTATTTGTGAGAGATTGAAGAAGTGAATAGAGTGTTGAAAATTATTCTCTCTTATCTCTGTTCTCCACACTGTTGAGTGTGAGTGATCTTGAGTCTACTAGCAATCTCTAATGCATTACATAAATTACTCTCTGGTCAGACAGATGCTTTAGCACATTACAGTCGTTTGTTGTATGTCCGTAAATATGTACTAAAGAACTGTCTTAAAACTATCTTATTCGCCTGTCACAAACACTTCGCTTTCGGCACTCGAATAACATCTACATTTGGTACAGTCTAGCACAATCATTGATAGAATTGTATGTATACATCTGAGATCATAGTCTCTATCTGAGAGAAAATTAACCTTGTTGGTATAATACGACGGATATGACCGCATGATTGAACCTGATGGTGTCTGGTGCTACGTCGACTTGATCTTGCTGATTGATTTGAAAAGAGGTATAAAAAACAGTAGAGCTATTATGGAACTGTTCGAAGTCTTTTCTCGGGGATTGGGGATCAAAGGGTCTTGGACTCTTGGGCATCACAAAAATTTCATCTGGCCCCAAGGGGTTGGAATCATTGAACATATCCATAAAAGCCTGGCTATTTGGTGAAATCACTCGAGTTTGTGGGGGTGAGGCGGCTTGGGCAATTGTGATTGGAATGGTGGATCCAATGGTCACAGACTGACCCTATGAGAGGCAAGGGATGCATCAATATATTGGGGGATGGGTAGTTTAGTGTGAATTGCAATAGTGGGTGGAAGCGCAGCGGAAGATGTCTATCTAGTACGACATCGTGACACGGGGGGAGAGTCAGGAATTACAACTTTGTTGTGTACGTGACGACGACTATGTGAACTGGATGCCTAGTGTGAGGACTCAGTATGCGTGTCTTCATACACGGATAAAACATTGTCAGCAGAGAATTCATGGACCTTGTTAACTAGGTACGAAACAGCAAGGGAGGAGAGAAGAGAGCCCGTAGCAAACTGTTGTTTGGAATTTTCCTTGATGGCTTGTTTCAATTTCCTGAATACCATTTTGTACCAGTTATAGGGCTCTAATGGTCTGGATCCTACTTTGTAGTTGGAATCTACAATGCGGTGCAAAAGTTGCGAAGAGATGTGCTCTTTCCCGAGGTTGCCAACCATCAGGAAGTTGTTCAGAAGGTGAGGGGCGGCATGGATAGCAGGCTCTCAGATGAACTCAATGAGGTAGCCATCATTGGTCTATTAGAGTTCATCTGAGGTATCAATAAATGGTTTGATGGCAGTTTTGACATACTTATGGTTTTTTGGGGATGGTTGTGTGCCAGAAGTTATGCCTATGGCTGCTAGGGTGGCTCCGTCATGCGCACCTTGTGGGTTGCAGTCTAATAGGTGATATAGAATTTTGATTTGGCCTCTATCCAGGTCCTAAAGGCCATGATTATAAAATCCATATTGATCTTTCCAGAAAAGATGCACTCGTAGATCCCCATTGCCGTGAGCAAAGGCAAGGTTCATCCACTGAGCCACCATGCTTGTGCTAGGGAGAAGACTGACTGGTACCAGTGGAAGACATGATGAGAAGACTGACTGGTATCAGTGGAAGACATGATGAGGAAAAGTACAAACTGAAGGAAAATGATGCGAGAGTATATCAGAAGGTAGTATAGAAAATTTGGGAAGTTTTGATCGCTGAAATTTTTTGCAAGAGCTCTGCTAGCACAAGTGAGAAATGAAATCGAATTTTGCCCTTTTATAGGCTGATTTGGAAGGTCTATTAGACAATGTACTAGTTTGGCTGCTCAGTTCTGGACAAAAATTTGCAGACTTGATCAGTATTGTAAAGATAGGTTGTAAAAATCTCGATGAAGGTTTCTGAGATACTGAACTGATTAGGTGAAGGTTTTCAAGATCTGGTGAAGGTTCATCCTTTGCCTAAGTACATCATTCGCCCAGGTACTATAATAAATGCAAATTTTGATGATCTGGCCCTTTGCCCAATCTATTTTTGGCATTTGGAATTCATTTGTCACGGTCAGTGAAGGTTAATAAGGGCTGTAAGGTACCTTCGTCCAACTCAATATAGAGAAATCTGAGGTGGATGTATGATCTGAAATCTCGACAAAGATTTCCAAAACTGTATGTACAAAATGTGACCCAAAAAGTGATTTTCTAACTCATTTTTTTATCACAAATTATCTCCCGAAAATACTTCCCTTCACTTTTTTCCTCTTTGATGACTTTTTTGACTTTTGCTCATCATTTTTTTCTTTTTTTAAAATTTTTTGTCAAAGAAAGAAAAAATCACTCAAGTAATAAAAAACAAGGGAATTGTAAAACAATCAAAATAAAACTGACAAGGTGTCAAATCATTCTGATTGAACTGGTTGATCTGGCTGCCAAAACTTGCATAGTCGGCTGCCATTCACCGGAGTGTCGAATCTTTTTCCATCCAAATGTTCTAAAATGACTGCTCCATAGTTCAATAATTCTTTCACTCTATACAGTTTTTCACCTATGAACTTCAATTTGCCTTTAATCAGTTTTGTCTTATACATTAGTGCTAGATGTCCTTCCTTCAGATCTTTTTTGTGTAATCAACGATCGTGCCATGCCTTGCGACGAGTACATAAGCATGCAAGGGCTGAATCTGGTCGCTGAATGTTTTGCACTGTTATATGCAAATTCCACCAGTGGAAGGTATTGTTCCCAATCAGACTGCCGATGGTCCACATATGCTCAAAGCATATCCTCCATCATCTGATTGATCCTTTCCATTTGACCATCTGATTCCGGATGATCTGTAGAACTCATACTTAAAGTTGTTTCCAACTTTTCAAATACTGCTTGCCAAAAATTCCTAGTGAATTTTGGGTTACGGTCATTGACAATATCGCAAGGCAGCTCGTATAGTCAAAAAAACTTCTCAACAAATAGTTGAGCTAGTTCTGAAGCATTAGCAGTAGTTTTTGTTAAGATAAATTGAGCAAACTTCGTAAGTCTGTCAACAATGACCCAAATCGAATCATGGCCCTTCCCTGTCCGACCACAAAATCCATAGATATACTTTCCCACTTTCCGGTAGGAATATATAAAGGAAGTAATAGGCCACTAGCTTTTAGCCTCTCTGCTTTATTTAACTGGCACTTTATACATTTACATACATAGGCCTCTACCTGACTTTTCATCTTAGGCCATCAAAATTGCCTTCAAACTAAGTCAAGTGTTCTTTGTATACCCGAATGTCCTACGCATGGACTATCATGACACTCATGCAAGATTTGGGCCCTTACAGTGTCATTCTCCTGTACACACACCTTTCTTTTATGCGCGAAAGGCAAAACTAAATATTAGTCATCAACAACTAGACTAATAATAATTCGCTAAGAACCGATTACCAAATTGAGCAAGAAGAGAGTCAGACAGAATGTAGAAAAGCATAGCAACATTGACACAAATTTGAACGCAGAACGACACAGAGCTGTTATCAGATTAAGTATAGTAAAATATATATGTGAATAATGTTGTGGAGCACAAGACAATAGCGGACAAAACTGCGTGCTCTACAAAGCTAATTCTATCTGTAAAAGGAATGAACCTGTTACTAATAATACAAAAGAATCAATGCACAAGGCATCTACTTCGTCTATCTCTGATAAGCTTCTGATGTTATTATTTTCATGCACTATCTGAATACGCAACTGGTATTCAATATATATACAATTTTACAGGTGTGCAGATAAAAAAAGTACAAAGTGGATGCGCTGTCCGTAGGAGATCATGGGTGGCTGCTGTCGTTGTCAAATCTGTTAGCATAGTTGCATGGGATGAGCTTGAAAAGACCGCGACATCAGCCTTTGCTAAAATGAACATTGGTGAAGATGCAAAAAATGCGACACTCTAACGAAATGACTTAGGATTTGATTTACAAGGTGCCTTCTCTTTTCTTAGAGCACCTTCGACATTTTGTAAGGTAGTGTCGTCTTTTTTGCCTATCACAAATCACGTGTAAAAATATAGTGTCATGTTTTTCACCTTTTTTGCCTATGAAAAATTACTTGTAGTTATGTAGACAGTCGAGTTTTTCACCTGTCTTATTTTACATGTAAATATGCAGACTGTGCGACAACATGAGTAAAAATGCAGCATGAATGGAGGCAGATTAAAATAGGATTTAGGAGAGTAGAGGAGATAAATCCAACACCCCTCCTTAATCTGGATCCGTGAATGCCTTGATCTTCAGACTGAGCAATGCACAAAATTTGTTGTGTGCATTAACACGTAATGCCTTCGTGAATATACTTGCAACCATGTCCTGCATTCTGCAGTACGTTAAGCTCACCTCCTTGTTGAGAACTATGTCTCTGATGTAGTGATATCTGATTTCACTGTGCTTACTCCTAGAGTGAAATCAAGGGTTTGCCGATAAGGCAATAGTACTCTGATTATCATAGAATAAAATTGTAGGGATGTATTGATACAGATTAATGTCTGATAGTAAATTTCTCAACCAAAACGCTTCCTCATCGGTGAGTGAGCTAATTTACAGTTCATTAGATTGTATTTGTTAAGAACATTATGAAGATAACTTTGTTGAGTGATGTAAATCAGTCGTCTCACTCTGTCTCCGTGGGTCTGAATGCCCAGACAGAAGTGAGCTTCATCTAGATCAGTCATGTCAAATTCGAAAAATAGCATCTGTTTAGAATCCTTGACCAAATTGGTATTGTTGCTGAAAAAAAATGTATCATCCACGTATAAGGTGATGATGATGAAGGATTGTTGCACTGACTTGGAATAGACATTGCAATCAACAGTGCTTGGTTTGAATCCTTATTTGATGAAGAATGTGTTGATCCTCTGAGACCAAGCTCTAGCATACTGTTTCAAGTCATAAAGTGCTTTGTGGAGTTTACATATATGATTCTTCATACCTTTTAGAATGTATCCTTCGGGCTGGATCATGTAGATGTCTTCTTGTATAATTCCATTCAGATAGGCTACTTGTACATCAAGTTGATGTACTTCAAGGTCGGTAGCTGCAGCATAAGACAAGGGTGCTCGGATCAACGAATGCTTGATTACTGGACTGAAAGTCTCGTTGTAGTCAACATTGAGGATATGAGTGAATCCTTGTGCTACCAGTCTTGCCTTCCTTTGATCAATTGTTATGTTGGCATTGTATTTGATCTTAAAGATCCATTTGCGATCAATAATATTACAGCCAATAGGAGCTTCGACTAGTGACCACGTCTGGTTCTTAATCAGAGAGGAATACTCTCTGTCCATAGCTTCTCTCCATAGATCAGAGTCTGGTTGGCTGAGTGCCTCTTCGACTGTCATCGGTTCCCGTATCAAGAGACATGCAGACTCAAGAGTATACCTTGTGGGCTGTGTGCGCACTCGGCTTGATCTTTTAGGAGGATTCGACTGATGAACCAATCCTGGAACATATTGCTGGGTAGCAGCAATGTTTTCGTTTAATTCGTTGTCAAAAAGTCGTTTGACAATGGACACGCCTGAGCCAGAAGCTCGGACTGTCATGTCAACAGCAGGTGATGAAGGTTCTCCTAGAGCAATATCCTTGTCTTTGATGTCGACGAACTGATCCTCGATAAAGATTGTATCCAAACTAATTGTGATTATAAAGAAGAGTGTACTTATAAACTTGTGTCTACCTTGTATGTTAATTTGGTTGAAAGCATTTTGAGCTTAGAGGATGGTAATAGGTAAATCACATACATTTCTAATGGTTTTTTCATATACTATTAGTTTTACAAGCCTTTAGGAACCATCCAAGGATTGCACTAGTGAAAAAGTGATGTAGGCATATCATATTTTAGAATAATTTTGCTTGTACAAGCACACACACAGTTAGTGAGTTGTAATTTTGGTTGGTAGGAGGTCACTTGCAAGTTGTAACACCAAAAACAAGGGGGGGGGGTGGGGGGGGGGGGGGGGGGGGGGGGGGGTTCACACATACAAAGAAGATAAAAGCAACTTCAAAACTTTAAAATGGATTCTATCAAAGCCTTGATAACATTAATGAGGTGTCTCCTCAAATCACATGCGAAGTTTCAAACGACCCAAAATAGATGAAAACTAACTTCATATGACCAACACAATTGTGCAAATGCAAGTTGTATGGCTTCACACACTTCTTTTTGTATAACCTAGAAAAGACAGTGCTCATTTCAATAGATCACAATATTTTATCTAGTTAATGGCCACGTCTTCAATTTTATTTCCATTGATTCTAGCATTTTTGACATATATTCTTTGACAATGTTTCACTATGAAGAGTTATGTTTTTCAACATCTTTACAAGTTCCAAAATTTTGTAGATATAGTACTCTTCTTCTGCAATGTTGCACATTTTGGTAAGTAAAAACACATCATTCATGAAGATAAACATTACATTCTAACTAAAGCTCGCCGTCTGTGGGAATCGAACCCACGACCACGTGGTTAAAAGCCACGCGCTCTACCAGCTGAGCTAAGACGGCTTTTAGTTATAATTTACATGAAAATAATTGATTGTATGTTGTACTCAAACGCTTATGCCATAGTTTGGTCAAATTTGTTGTCTTGTATGAGATCGAGCATTTCTCTTTTCAATTCTACACTAGCATCCTTTGCATTAGCAAAATGATGTACTATATTTTCATTATATATCCAATTGGGGCTCTAGATGTCACGAATTTATTGGCTTTGTGTTATATGGAATTTATTGAGGTTTGTCCATTGGCTTTGGTTTGAACATGGTATGCCACACTTGCCTAGGCCCTAAAATATTTGTATGGTCTCCTAATCTTGTGTTAAGTTGCCATTTTGTTGACACTTAATTTGAAGGGAAAAAAAGTTTTTGCGGGTCAAATATGTTTTTTGAATGTGTAATTCGCCAATTACAATGGCCCAAAATGATTGTAATCTTGACATTTAGTTGACATTGGCACTATAGACAGTATGTTGTTTTCAAAAACATTAAAAAGGTTAATGGACTCTCAATCCTAGCTTGCCAGTGTGGTAGCCTAGAGGACCCAAAAACTATTTATGATTTTTCTCCACTCGCTTAAGTCTGAATGTGTTATATGGAATTTATTAAGGCTGACAAAAATATGAGACCCTCAACTAACTAAGGTTGACCATGTGTTAACATTAGGCATGTGGGCCCTCTAGCCTAAAGAACCCATGAACAACTTGAAGTGATATGTCAAAGGGTACAGTTGGGCCCATTTTTGTCCAATAAGTTTTTTTTTTAATGATCAAAGATTGGGCATCTAAGTATTGTTGGAGATTTTAATTTGGAAAAATGGGCAACCCCAATGGTCAATAATTAGAAAATGGGCAATGATTGCAGCTCCTCAATCATACCCCTAGTAAGTATTTGTTGGACCAATGAAAATAAAAAAAATGATTAAAAATTGATTCAAAATAGAAAGAATTGGGAGAGGTGGTTGGGAAGGGTGTTGCACAAGGTACCCTTCTTGCCAATCTCAATGATATGCTTGAGTAAATCTTGCATAAGATTGAATTTGAGAATGTATGGTTGATTATTGACTGTTATCTTTGGTCAATTATCCCTCTAATTCAAACTTGATCAAAGCCTTTGCATTAGGGTCCTATTGGACTCAAAAAGGGCCTCCATTTGTGAGCCATGTGATTAACACTAATCGCCCTTCCTATCCAATAAAATGTTTACACATATTTGGCAATGGTCCATATGACATGACAAATCCAATGGCTAGTATTTGATCAAGCCATGGTCCCAGATGTGCTAACTCTACTTTAACCCTATGGGGCACTTGTCTTATTCATTAATACATACATGGTCCCACACACACATTTACCTTAGTTCAATGTAAGTAAGTTATAATTTAAGTCAAACTTTCTTTTACTCCTTATATAGATCCATGCATTGTGAAAAGCTTGTAAACTTCAATACCCATATTACCCTTCATAGCATAAGTGGTCCCACAGACCAATAAGACAAAATCATTTTTCCATTCACGCAAAGGTATCAATATTTTGAATGGATGCAATAAATCCAAGGAATATGTTTTTGTCTTTTTACTAACTAGTAGGATCGACATTAGTTGTCACATTTGACAAGCAACTTTTTAATGCTACTTTTGAAGTTTGCACATTTATTTGAAGTTTGATGTGCGCTTAATAAAAACATGTACATTTGAAAGGTAGTATGGTTGTAGTGTAAACTTCATTCTTCATTTAAAAAATTGAGAAGGGTGATTGAAGGGCATATTGGACAACAAAATTTGAAATGCACCTTAATTAATGTCCTTGACCTTTGACCTATGGTTGTAACCCCTATTTATACTATGTTTATTAGCCATAAAACCTATATGAAGTAGCCTTTGACCCCAATTAAACTCAAGGGTAACTGCCATGTAGGCAAGATTAGTGTGGCTAATCAAAATGGATTAAGGATTTGGCTCACTTTTGGAGGCCCTTTTTTAGTCCAAAAGGGCCCTAATGATAGAATTAATTGGATCACAACTTCACTTATTGAAAATTGTAATGATCAATTCTTGTAGATCATGAAGATCTTGTTGTAAAGCACCAAAAGCATAGACTGTGGAGCGAGACCACCCAACTAGCTAGAAGCTAAATATCAACCCACAATAGCTTTACTCTTGGGCCACGAAGAATGAATGTAGGTGAGGAGAGAATTATGGCAACCACAATTTGGAATATGGAAGTGTGGTAGTATGAGTTTGTAAGGTACTTATAGCCTCCATGTCGGAGAAATATAAGAATCCGTAGATTAAATGGGTTGAACAATCGGATTGGAACCTATGCGAAAGCAATGGTCTGAAAAGAAAAAATCAATGCTTGAAAGCATCTACTATGATAAGTTGTCATCTTGGCATCTATAAGTGCTCAAGCATATATGAAATCAGCATATCTCGTCGGGTTGTGATTGGCATTGGCATCATGAATTGATTATAATAATCAACTATAGGTATCCATCTTGGCCAATGTATTTTTATTTTAATAGTTATCTTATTTAATCCCTTGTAGTCAACACACATTTGGAAGCTCTCATATGAGTTCGAGTACAAAAGGGCCATATAAGAAATGCCACACAAGTTCTTAAAAATTAACAATTATTATTCAAGAAGTACTTACCCATAGTGCTTACAATACAAAACTATTCAAGCTACAGTTATGGTTACAATCATGGTTAACCAAGGTTTTTTTTTCCTCGAGAGAGATTATTTATTGGGAGAAGGAATGGGGAAGAACTAAAAAAAAGAGCGGCAACTACATTGCACTATTTGCATCAATGAGCAATCACCATACTTGAATATGCTACATAAAATGCTTACATGGCTCTCGAGAAAAGTGAGATGGTCAAAATTTGGAAATAAGAGTGCCAACTACATTACACAGATTGAGCAAATAAATAAACAAATGAGCACCATGACAACATTTGAATCAAAGAGTAATTCCCATCTTTAAGTGCTATATGAAATGCTACAATGGTACTATAGATTATGCTCCTTTAGTTAAAGGATGTGTGGAAGCATCTTGCTTATCAGTTGATGATTGTTTGCATTACAAGGTTGATAGGAAATTTTTTTTTCATTTATGGACAAACGAGAATTAAATCTTAAAATCCATATTGAATGCAACATTCTGAATTTTGTTTAGTTATTCAATTAATATATTCAATTTTGTGTGTCATAAAAAAAATACTTTACTAGGACGCAAAATCTTTTGAAACGAGAAGTGGCGGATGACTCATTTTTTTTTTAAGCCCTTAAGATATTTTAAAATTCTCGTAAATTTTGAACCTTGAAATAGAAGAAACAAAATTTATTTGTAAGATGCTACATTTTGCAAAAATGTAAAATTCAGACTAAGTAATGCAAGATATTTTTTAAATTTTAGATGAAACTCTTAAAAAAAAATATAAACATTAGTTGTAGTCAATCTGTTATTATAAAAAATAGCTGTTAAGTTAAGTAAATTCAAAATTTTGGAATGTTGTAATTTTTTTATTTTTCTTAAAATTACAATATTAAACACCTTGATGTGATTTTGAAAGATTGTTAAAATTTTATCTTAATATTTTGGAATTTGAAAAGATGATTCAAATGCAAAATTAAATTTTTTTCGTTTAACTAACTAGAATAAACAATTAGTAAACTGAAATAACACAAAGATGTTTAGAAATCATTAAATTTCAAAAATACTCATCCTTAATAAAGTACTAATTATCTTTTCTAAAAGATAAAAGTATTCACATAAGAAATCTTGATAAATGTTTGTCCATTGTAGTCAAATTTTTTTGATCAAATCATTTGGGTCAGGAATAGCAACCCTTCCAAGACTTGAATCTACTTGAGTAGTAGACTGCTCGAGTAACAACATCCACTATAACATTATAAGGTGGTTCAACCACCTCTGCTAGATCACCTGCAATGTCACTAGCAGGGCGGTTGAGGCTCTTTGCAAAGTGGAGCAATATTGTCTTCTGAGGAGCCTAATTTATCCACTTCTTAAAATTCGTCTGGCAAAACTGAAATTCCTACTAATCTCATTTTAAGAAAACTTACTAAGCTCTCATCTAGCTTTACTGCCGCCACATGTCTACCCTTTTGGATAACACATGCACTGGTTGTTCTACTCCTACTAAATAAATCTAAAATCCAGTCAACCGGATGAGAAAACATGTCAATTAATCTATTTACAAGTTGTTTTGGCTTTTGGTACTAAGAAGCCACATAACTTGTCATGGGATTCTTTAGTTTTTTTTGTCACTGCAAGAATTTCGAAATGACTGCCAAAATCAATGTTTCCTGTAGTATTGTAATGCAGCATTGACCTCTTGCCATCGGTTGAAAAATAACTAATGAAGAGATATTCAATCTCATTACAAAGGTGAATACCACCGCAATTTTTTTATCTTGAACCTGCAATTTTTGAGGAAAAATGATTAGAAAATGGTCAATCCAATTGACAAAAAATGTTTAAAACAGAGGAATAGCTTGGAAATGTATTCAGGCAAAATCAAAACTTACCAAACTGCATTCTCGATTCCTGCATTGCAGACTTCGACAAATGCTTTGGGCACGCCAACTTATTGCCAAATGGAGTGGAATATTACTATCTTCCACAATGAAGCTGTAGTGACCTCCAAAAAACCAGCACCAACCTCCTTCTCTCAGTATATTTGAAAGGGCGATCGTCATTCAATGAGCCCGCCAATTTAAACCCATAAGGAATGTCTGCGATGCAAAGAGTGTATGGTCTTCTTTTCACAAACTTTGGGATTTCTCTTGCATCGCCTTGTTGAATTGTATACGAACATGAGAGATTATCAACAAACTTCAAGACACATGTCTTCTTTGGATCATCATCAATGCCCAAGTCCCCAACCTGTTGACTCTCCCTTCCTCTCAGCTTTTGCCTCTGCCCAATCTTCTTATCTTCAGAACTTTGTAAAAAATAAAAATTGCATATATCAAAATGTACCTATGCTTGGCCTGGTTACAACACCTCAAAATCCTAGAATCAACAATTCATGTGAGAATCTTATGATGAGCATGGCTAGACTCGCCTATGGATCTAGGATTCAAATTGTCGAAGGACATGTGCTGACGACTGAAGTAGAGAAGGGGATGTGCAAATACCCCTATCAGTCGATAGTTGGATCGATCATGTATGCCATGGTTTGCACATCACCCGATCTTGCCTATGCAGTTTGCACATTGGCACAAGCATTACTAAGAGTATTAAGATACATTCAGGCGTCTAAGCACTATGCTCTATGATGATAATAAAAACTCAGAAGACACTCTACATGTAGCTATCATTGTTTAAAAAAATCAAAATTCATAAAGACTTGATTACAAGTTAGCGTACATGTAGCTTTTGCCAAGAATTGTGCTTAGATAAGGATTTGCGTACTTCTTGTAAGTTCTTTTAAGTACATGGTTTTGTACTAAGAACGAATTCATGCATAAGATCAGAATGGCATGGAATTGCCCCGGACTTGGTATGAATGTGCTAACACAAGTTCTTGCTTTCACTTTTTTGCATTAACTTATAACGATTTCTCGGGTGATGTCTAAAGCACTAGTATGGTTTAAAGCTAAGGGTTTGCGGACTCTTGTATAGCATGGATTTGCTCAAGAAGTCACGAGCACCATACATCGTCTGCTTACAGATATGAGTGATGGGATGGCATGGATTTTCCGCAAATCTCATGTACTGGTCCAAGCCGCTTACATGTGCTTTATGTTTTATATGGCTTATTTTCAAGTGCGTACTATGCTTTATGTAACAATTCGGACCAAAAAACCAGCAAACTGATCAGTATGGTGGATGTCCTGATACGATATTAGCATGGCTTGGCCGAATACTTGTAATTAAAATTTGTAAGGGACTGCAATAAACTTTATTCTATATTGCAGGCTGATTAGTTGAGCTTAACGTATTTTGTACATGGATAACAACTGACATTCAACGTTGACAGCTATCTTCCTCACTGTGCTAACTTGTGCGGTTTTGTGTGGTGGGATGGTGGCAGGTACCAGCTAGATGTCTTGAGATATGTTTCGCTTTAGGTGCTTTTTATAGTACTGTATACTTTTCAGCTATGTGTTACCTTGTTAGTCTATGAATAAAGACTTTTAAAAGGTTTTGGTCTTGACTTGTCAAGAGGAATGTCTTGTGTCAAATTTCAGAGCTTATGGACTGAAATTGATCTACAAATGATCACAAAGAGTGATTGGTAGCTTGGGATCTTGATCTATATCAAGACTAGCTTCCAAATCTAGCTTCTACTTGACAATCTTTGTGTTTCCAAGCAAGAACAATAAAAAAAGATGATCCACGGCTTCACACGTGTGAAGTACAGCTACTATATGGCCTGATAACAGAGAAATAGTTTACTTATCATTTACAAAGCATTCATTCAAAAAGAAAGTGCTTAAGAGAGTCAAAACACAATGATAGCTTCAGAGACCAAGATTTCTCATCATTAGCTCAATAATGGATCCATCATGGATCAAGTGCAAATTCACCATAATCTCTCTCTAAGCTGCATTCAACACATGTGGGACAGCTCATTGTACTTATCCATATCCACTTTGGATAAGATCTATCAAGTTTGCCACATCATCCATTGGTGGTTTGTGTTGACCTTCTAGATTCCTACAATCTAGGACCTAACTCCTATAATTTAGGAGATGTCACATTAGACTCAAATGAAAGCTAATCAAAATGGATCTGAATATTACAAGTGTCATTTCACACGTGTGGATAGGTCCTCACATGTGTGGATCCACATAGATGTCTAATATTCATAAAAACCATGTGAAAATTGGTAAATTCTAACACTCCTCCTCAATTTTTACATGATACAACTATAGTACATCTATCTACAACACCTAAGGCTGATCTTAACTTGATAAATGAAGCCTTTGGCAAGGCTTTAGTGAGTAGATCAACAAGGCAATCTGAAGAAGACACATGATGTAGCTTGATCTCCTTTGCTTGAACCTTTTTCCTCACAAAATGGTGAGCAATCTCTATGTGCTTGCTCCTTGCATGGAATGTGGGATTGGTTGCTAATGCTTGGCTTGATTGGTTGTCACAAAATATTATTGGCTGCTCCTCGATCTCCATGACTTGCAACTCCACCAAAAGCCTCTTCAACCATAGAATATCCTTTGTTGTGGATGTTAGTGCCTTGTATTCCGATTCGGTTGAAGATAGAGAGATAGTATCTTGCTTTTTGGAAAGCCAAGACACTATGCCATTGCAAAGAAAGGTAACAAAAGCACTTGTGGACCTCCTATCCACCTTATCACTTGCAAAATCAGCATCCGAATATGCCCTTAAGGCTAGATTAGATCCATCATATAAAATGCCAAAGTTCTTGGTGGCCGAGATGTACCTCAACACCCTTTTAGCATTTTTCCAATGACAAACTAATGGATTTTGCATAGATTGGCTTAGTTTGCCTACACTATAACTTAGATTAGGTCTAGTTATAGTAAGATAGATCAAGGAGCCTACAAGTCTCCTATATAGTGTGATGTCCTCAAAGGATGCTGCATCATCACTATTGGAAACTTTTACATTTTGCTCCATAGGAGTTTCTACTCCTTTACAATCTTTCATTTCAAACTTTTCTAAGATAGAAGAAGCATATTTGGATTGACAAATAAAACTCAAATCCTTGCCTCTTGAAACTTCTATTCCTAATATGAAATGAAGATTACCAAGATCTACCATCTTAAACTCCTTAAACAATGCTACTTTCACTTCTTGTATACCATCAAGATCATTTCCACTAAGGATAATGTCATCAACATACAGAATGAGAATGATGATTTTATCATCATTAAATTTTAAGTACAAAGAAGGATCATAAGCACTTACAACAAACTTAATAGAGTCTAAGAAGGTATTCAACCTAGAGTACCAAGCTCTAGGTGCTTGCTTAAGCCCATAAAGGCTTCTTAGCAACAAACACACTTTTTCCTCTTGATCTTCTTTGATGAAGCCCTCAGGTTGCCTCATGAAAATCTCCTCTTCCAAATATCCATTGAGAAAAGCATTAGTCACATCAAGTTGAAATAGAGGCCAATTGAAAGTAGTTGCAAGAGAAATAATCAACCTTCTGGAAACTAGCTTAGCAACAGGAGCAAAAGTTTCATCGAAATCTACTCCCTTGGTTTGCAAGAACCCCTTTGCCACTAGCCTTGCCTTGTGTTTGTTGATGCTCTCATCTTGATTGTACTTCAATATATAGATCCATGTGCACTCAAGTGGCTTTCTTCCTTGAGGAAGATCCACAAGCTTCCATGTATGATTCTCCATAAGAGATCATAATCCTTTTGCATGGCATCCCTTCATTCTTGTGACTCCATAGCTTCTTCAAAGCAACTTGGCTCATCAAACATAGAAGTGAGAAAAGTGTAAGAGGTAAGTGAATGTAGATCTTTCCTTTGTTCACCTTTCTCAGAATTTAGCTAAAATGCTACTTTCTTGAATCTCACTAGACTCAAGCAGCAAGATCTATAATGATCTTGAACTCAAAAAGATTTGGGAAAGTGTATTCTACACAATCTATTCACTTAGAACCTTGGATTTGATCTTTGGTAGTGCCAATGCCTTTTGATGATGTTTAGAATTGGTTTTAGTTTTACTCTTGAACTAAAAACATAAGCCTCAAACTCTCTCACAAGGATTTGTAGGTTTAATAAGATTCTAACACCATTCACTCATCAAATCTACAGTGGAAACAATGGTTTTTCATAAGCACATCACTAGTTTCACTCTACACAACTTGTTTGAAGCTCAAATATTGAAAAAACACAAAGTTTTGGTGAAAGTACAACTCCAGTAGCCTCTCACACGTGTGAGAAGTACTTCTGAACTTTACACACTAATCTAGACCTCAATATCATAAGTAGACTATTAGAAAAGGTCGCCCTCCTTCAAAGTGACTCTAGCACCAATGCTTTCACCAAAATGAAGATTCTTGGATCATCAACTAAGCTCTTTGACTTGGCTCTGACACCATGTCAAATTTCGGAGTTTATGGACTGAAATTTATCTACAAATGATCACAAAGAGTGATTGGTAGTTTGGTATCTTGATCTATATCAAGACTAGCTTCCAAATCTTGCTTCTACTTGACAATCTTTGTGTTTCCAAGCAAGAACAATCAAAAAAGATGATCCACGGCTTCACACGTGTGAAGTATAGCTACTGTACGGCCTGATAACAGAGAAATAGTTTACTTATCATCTACAAAGCATTCATTCAAAAAGAAAGTGCTTAAGAGAGTCAAAACACAATGATAGCTTCAGAGACCAAGATTTCTCATCATTAGCTCAATAATGGATCCATCATGGATCAAGTACAAATTCACTATAATCTCTCTCTAAGCTACATCCAACACATGTGGGATAGCTCATTGTACTTATTTATATCCACTTTGGATAAGATCTATCAAGTTTGCCACATCATCCACTGGTGGTTTGTGTTGACCTTCTAGATTCCTACAATCTAGGACCTAACTCCTATATTTTAGGAGATGTCACATTAGACTCAAATGAAAGCTAATCAAAATGGATCTGAATATTACAAGTGTCATTTCACACGTGTGGACAGGTCCTCACATGTGTGGATCCACATAGATGTCTAATATCCATAAAAACCATGTGAAAATTGATAAATTCTAACATCTTGAACTGCTCCTTTAGCACATCCCATGCCTGTTTGGGTGTAACAACATCACAAATCTGGGTAATGATGTGATCCTTCACTAACAAGTTAATGAAGGTCAAAGCTTTCCTTACCTTATTATCGAACACTTTGATGTCCGCTTCATTTGGTGGTCTTCTCTCATTACTTGTGACGACATCCCATACGTCCTTCTCGATCAATATGTTTTTTATTTTGAATTTTCACACTGCATAGTTGAAAATCCCGTCTAATTTGTTACTTTCACTCAAAATGGACTCTCCCATGTTTGTCATCACAAAACTGGAAACCTCTATTGTAGGCTAGAAGCAATATGCCGAGGCCAACCTCTCTCTCTCTCTCTCTCTCTCTCTCTCTCTCTCTCTCTCTCTCTCTCTCTCTCTCTCTCTCTCTCTCTCTCTCTCTCTCTCTCTCTCTCTCTCTCTCTCTCTCTCTCTCTCTCTCTCTCTCTCTCTCTCTCTCTCTCTCTCTCTCTCTCATTTTGTGCTTATACATGAGTTCTCTTGGGTTCATCTATCCATTGGTGTACTATCTTGATGATATCTTGCAATCTTGTATGTAGAATGTTCATATTTTGCTATTTTTGGATCCACATGTGGGAAGTACAGTAGGGTATTGTTATTGTATGCAAAACACCTTCTAAGCAGTCCATTGTTTTTTATCTCGAATATCCTGATAAGAAAGTCAAACTCATGTCTGTCAAGGCTGTCTAGTCGATAAATAGGCCAAAAAACCATTTACATCAAGCCATCAGCATACTACTAGAGGATTACTAGATGATGTACATATAGATATCTGTGGCCCAATGTAGAATCCTTCACTGAAGGATGTAAAGTATTTTATAAATTTTATTGATGAATTTTCTAGAAAAACTATGGTGTATTTTATAAAGAAGAAATCAAAAGCTTTCAACTACTTCAGAATCTTCAACGAGCGTGCATAGAAAGAGACTGGTAAACAAATCAAAGCTTTGAGGTTCGACAACGGTGGAGAATACATCTCTATTGAATTCAAGGAGTACTCCAGATCCAAGACATTGAACAATAGTTTATCACTCCTTATTCACCTTGGTCTAATGGCTTAGCTGAGAGGAAGAATGGTACCCTTGTTTGTTGAGTTAGCTAAATGTATGTTGGCACATGCATCATTGCCAAAGTGCTTCTGGGCTGAAGTTGTCTCCACTGCAGCTTACATCTAGAACATATGTTTGACAAAGGCCCTCTCAAGCAAAACGCCATACGAGATTTGGACAGGCTCTAAGCCTTCAATGAAGAACCTTCGAGTATTCGGATGCATCGCCTATGGGCAGATCCCAAAAAGACGAGGAAGAAATTTGACTTCCAAGGTCTCAAGACAATTCTCATCGGATACACTTCATCTAACAACACTTACAAGTTGTACGACCACGATACCCAGCAAATCGTATTCAGCTAGGATACATTCTTTATCGAGGATCAGTTCATCAACTTCAAAGACAAAGGCATTGTTCCAGGTGAACCTTCAATGTCTGCCATCGACACAACAATTCAAGCCTCAAGCTCAAGCGTGCCCATCGTCTTCACAATAGCGAGTCAGAAGAAGATGTTCCTGCTACTCGACAATGACAAATCCAAGGATTGGATCAGCAACCGACAATTCCTCCAAGAAAATCGAATCGATTGCGCACACAACCCATTAAGTATACTCCTGAGTCTGCCTGTCTTTTAATGCAGGAACCGACGACTGTCATAGAGGCACTTAGCCAACCAAACTCTGATATCTGGAGAGAAGCATTGGACAGAGAGTATTCCTCTTTGATCAAGAACCATACATGGTCATTAGTTGAAGCTCCTTCTGGCTGCAATCTTATTGATTGCAAATGGGTCTTTAAGATCAAGTACAACGCCAACGGAGCAATTGATGGAAGGAAGGCATGACCAATAGCACAAGGATTCGTTTAGATTCTGCTACAAACAAGAGTTGCAATTAGTTGAAATTGGTAACATCAATAGAAATAAATATAATCATGAATGAGATTTCATATAATGAAATTGATCAGTACCATGTAATGTGTTACATGTTCTTCTCCCCAACAATCTTGTGCTGATTTTACAAATGTGGTGCAATGATTTTGCAAAGTCCTCATATCTTCAGATGATGGGTTTTCTTTCTTGATAACACCTATTAGTTTGTCTAAGTAATTCCAAACTTGTCCCTTTTTCACTCGATTACTTACTTCCAGTGTTTGTGTGGCTTGAACAATTTCTTTTGCATGTGTGATTGGATAAGAATCTTCTTGCTTTAGCACCTCCAAATGATGGCTTATTAGGAACATTTCCTTTTTTTTTTCCGAAGAGTCTATCACTTTTTTCAATGGTGACATTCCCTTTATGTAGTCCTGCCTTTGAAAGAACTTCTTCCAACCTCTTGATTGCTGATTTAGCCACAGACTCTGGTTTATGAATCCATGCTAGGAGAATATGCAGATAAATTAGTTTTTCAATAAGACGAACCTCATCATGCAATGTGCATATGTGAACATGTTTTAATGGAATTGGCAGCACACTTTTCATATTTGGATCTTCTGCTTCTCGGTTTGGGCCAGTGTTTGGTCGTCCCAAATTCATATTGTAGCAATCCTTCATGCAATACAGGCATGGATGCTTTGATGTTGCCCCATGAGAGACATTATACATACATTTCAATGTTTTCAAATCGCCTGCAAGGTGCCACTAAATTTGAAACTTGCATGGTTTGCGACTATCAATTTCTCACCCTCCATGTGTCTCTTTATAATATCACCATAATTTGTACGTGAAAATATCCATGGAAGTATTTTATGGTCCTCTTTCATGACCTGTAGAGAAGCAAGTAATTTATGACATGTTAATAAGATAAGACAATGTATTGAATGTAACAATACTTAAAAAGAAAAATGAAAATTGAAAAGTATACATGGAATTCCGCCAACCACCATATGTGATTTTCCGATTGAACAAGTAACATTTGATCATCGGTATCTGAAATTTTGTTCATCAAAGTGACACTCACTCGTTCCAATTTTTGACCTTTGATGATTTTGGATTCATCTAATTTCATTACAATAATAATCATTCCATTTACTTGATGTTCGTCTAGTTTGTAGAATCGAATAATATATTTAGAACATTTTCAATATCAAGAAAAATATTATTGCAATTGTTGTATTTGAGATCACCACATTCTGATTTGTATAAATCTATTATATAAAGTGGTTGGCCAACTACTTTGAACATTCCATCATTATATTGTTAATCTTACCCGATATGGACGAGGAAGATAAGTTTTCTTCACCATCACTTCTTTAACTATTCTAAAAAAAGTAGAATAAGCATTTCTGCTAACTCCATAATCATCACATGCACCTTGTATCAGATTGGCATCCAAGTAAGTTTCAACCTTATTTTCTCTGCAATTTCTTTTTTCATTTTTTCAAACCGAGCATTTTTCATCATTGCCTTTGCTGACTTTCTCGGTAAAACATGACTTAGAGATTCTCCAATGCATGAGCAAACTATTAAATAGTTCTTTGCCACCAAACATGATCTGCAACAAACATATAAAAACTCAAATTATGTTTAATAATTCAATAATGCAAATCAAACTTAAATGACAGATACAAATCAAACTAAGAAAACATACTTAAATGCTCGAATCCTTTTTTCTTGATTGCCACTATGATCGGTACTCTCTTTCTTTTCCTTTTCATCGTTGCCTTTCTTAAAACTTGTATATCAACAACAGATTTTAAACTGTCAGATCACAATTTCTCCATGGATTCTAACATTTCTTGGTTTAAGCCCTGAAGAGTTGTGACTGTAGCATTTTGATATAGCATGCTTGAGTGCAATGCTTTCAGCACTGGTGTGTTGCACATAACCAAGCAATTGTTGATTTAATCGTTGCAATTGTTGATTAGCAAACTGTAATTGCTTATTAAGACAATATACGCTATGCATTCCAATATCACGCAACCTTTGACAATATCCCAATAATCTGCTATTTCCTTCACATACAAATCTGAGAAGATCAGTTACGGACTTAGAATATAGACACAAATTGGTTGCTGAATCATTAGGACAAATTGATCCATCCACCCACAAATCTATATTCTTATGATTATTCAGCCTCAATTCTCTAACAATTGTTGTAGCATTCTCTACAACTTTCGAATTTTTCTTACTAATTGGAGTGCATTCCATTGGAAGTGCAACATGCAAATGGAACATTGCCATTGTTGAAAGCTACAATATGTAAATGCTTCAAACCACAATAAGTCTAACTTAATAGATCTAGCGTACCTTACTTTTGTAATGTATATGTTGTGCTGAAAAATAGTCCCGCCTCATATTTCACTATTAGCATACAAAGAATTTCAAAAGTGCTCATTGTACTCCCGCTTTAGTTTTAGCAGTGAGCACACCAAGATTTACACTCTTAAAACTCTAGTCTCGAATTTTGAAATGAGCATCAAGAGAAGTTATGACATCTCATGCTTAACTAGCTAATGTTTGAAGTTAACCATACCAGTTAAACGATGGGCAAGGCCGGAAACTCGAAAAATGATGACCAAAAGTTACTGGTTCGCATTTTATTTCTACGTAATCTCTCTCTAAAGTGAAATTTCTTAAAGGGCCCATTTTGAGCCCATATTTCCCCTAATGAGTGTCCAAATTGGATGCTTCACTATTTCTTACATCAATTTTACATGTCAAGATGTGACTAGAACATGAAGAATCAGATAGAATGTAAATGAAATGATTCCTTCATGTTTCAGACCTTGAACTCTCTGGAAAATTACAGCAAACAAACACTAAATGTGAGTAATGATCATTTGCTTGCTTGTCTCCTCCAACTTTGTTCTTTCTTGATATGTCTCCACCATAAAACTCCATGAATGAGCCTCCATTGTCATTTTGCCACAAGATATCATCAACACTTGATGAATTGGCCATAAATGAGTGACATAATGAACCTCCATTAGCTTCATTTCCATCAGCAAAATCATCCAAGAATGCTAGTACAACTTCAACATCAAAATGATGCAAACCAATGTAGCTAGTTTTACCATATCTTAACAATTTGAACACATCCACATGAAATAGCTCAAACATGATATAGAAGAAGTAAAGTAAAATTGAAAAACACTTTTTTGCTACTCCTTTGACCTTACTTGAGTCTTCATACACCTGTGAAAATAGATCCAAAACATCTTTGCAAAATGGCCCTCCTTTGATGCTCTTGACTAGCTCCAAATTGCCACCTTTCCTTTTGTGTTGTTGAAGCCCTTTGAGACCAACCTCTTGAACTTCCTTTTGACCATCAAAGCCATTGATTAAGACATCTTTTCCAGATCCATTAGTTGATTTTACAGCATGAAAACCAATATCCACTTGCATAGCATCATCTACACAAGAAGATTCTCCAAAATATGTGAGTAAAGCAAAGTGTGTCGCTTCCACTTGCTTACCTTTCTCTTGATCATCAAAGATATCAAAGATATGAATATCTTCAGACCTAAACCTCTGGAAATACTCCCTCTCAAACACATGATCTTGATCCAACAAGATCTCATCAATGCTTGATCTCGAATTTCCACAAAGGTTAGTGAAAACAATGCCACCATCATAAATCAAAAGATAGATTCCAAACTTTCCTTCCAACATGAAGTAGAGTAGGTGAAGATGAGTATAAAACCTAACAAATTCAGCCAACTTGAGTCCATAACAAACCTCAACAAGCTCACCAATGAGATCTCCCTTGCCTTGAAGAAATTGCCTCTTGATTTGTTCCATGTAGTCTTCTCCAGCCAACCGTTTGCCATCTTGATCATGAGTCATCAATTCACAATCATAGAATCATTTGAGTTGATGAAGCCTATCTGAGATCCATGCCTTGGATCTTCTCAAGAACCAATCTTCCATTGCTCTTTCCTTCATAAAACTCCCTCTTAATGATTGCATATAAGAAGAAGAAACCTAAAAAACATTAGAAGTCATGAAAAAAATACCTCGTACTTTTAACATAAGGGTGATTGAAGTACATTCACAATGGCATCATTCAAAGTACATCCTACTTTGAACACATCACATACTTATCTTCTTCTTGACTGTGACTATCTCCCTCACCAAGTCTCATGATAGAATCATTTGATCTACTCTCTTTATGAAGACATGTGACTCCACTTGCTACAAAAATGACTTTCTTGGACTCATCACAAAAAAATGTAGAAGAACCACCTCCTTCATGATTGCACCTAGCAACATCTTTTTCCATATGATCAGAGAAATCATTAGCAACAATCTTTTCCAAGGAAGAACCTTCACCACCTCCATTGATGAAGTTTAAAGCTCTTTCCTTACCTTTTGCATGCTTGCACTTGCCATAAAGAACCATTGAAGAACCATCATTATCCTCATAGCTAGCCAAGTTAGCACAAAGATGAACATCTCCAAGAAGCATATTAGATCTTAACCTAGATCTAGCATAAGGAAGCTTGTTAGACTTTGCATAAGATCCACCAATCTTATTGATGCTAAATCTGAACTTTGGAAAGTTGAGACAAATAGCCTTTTCCATTCCATTCTTTTTGTTAGCCATAACAAAAGCATCAAGCTTGAAAAGTCTACCTTGTCTATTGCCCCTAGAAACCAAGATTTCTTCCTTTGTAATGAAACAAGTATCACCACCAAACTTTACCATGTATCATTTCTCTATTATCTGACCAACACTGAACAAATTATTTGAAAGTGAAGGAATGTAAAGAACACCGTCAAGTCTTGCTTTTCTATTACTAGAAATACAAATAGGAATTGAACCATCAATCACACACTCACCACCATTGGCCATGTGACTCACTTTCTTGGCTCCATCATAAGTGACCAAAGAAGTAAAGAACTCCTTGTGACTAGTCATGTGTGAACTAGCTCCACTATCAGTCCACCATGAATCTTTGTCACCTTCACTTGATATTGGACTTGAAGAACACATCAAAAGAGAATCACAACCACCTAGATCCTCATCATTAGTAGTAAAGTTGATTTTTTTGCTACCTTCATCTCTTTCCTTCCTCAAACATTCATTAGAAAAATGTCCTTTGATTCCACAATAGAAGCATTCTAATTTTGACCTATTTTTCTTCTTACTAACAAAAGAGGAAGGATCACCTTGATCTTGACCCTTTGACCACTTTCCTTTTCCTTTGCCCTTGAACTTCTCTTTGATGAACATAGCCTCCTCTTCATATTGAGATGTTGATGTAGATCCACCTCTTGCTTTGAAGAAACATGTTGTTTCTAATGCCAAATCCTTGCTAGCTTTCAATTTTGAACCTTTGACAAAAGATGAGGCGACACGACATGACACGACACGAAAAAACATGAAATCAGTCATGCTCCACAGACAGCCAAGAAGATCAGCCAAGTACCATGGGGTACATATATCTGATCTGATATCATGACATTAGCAGGAGTATACTAGATCATGGCCAATTTGCCACTCTTGTAATTTGTGATTAGTTGTAGATGGTTAATCGCTCTAATATAGAAGTTACACGACGCGACTATATACTTTCTGTTTGATGCATAATACAACAAGTCTAATGCTAGTAAGCAAGACAAAAAGAAAAAGACAAAAATACAGAATATAGTCCGCCTACGTGCGAGACAATTTCTGTAATAGGATCAGTAGATCCAAAGTCCGCTAGTAAGCGAGACACAAATTCGTGAGAGAACTGCATTTCTCTCACGCCAACGCACTATGTGGATCTGCATGCAGTGCTTGAAGAATCAGAAACATCAATAGATAATTTTGTAGTTATTTATGCACATTATTATTCTAGATGATAGTATGATCCTGAATGTAAATCTGTCTGCTGCTGTTCGTGTGTCTGATTCACTTGCTCATTTAATTCTGCACTTTGCTTTGACCTTGTTGAATTCTACATTAGTTTTTATTAACGTAGGTCAGTAGTGTTTGACTACTCTCTAAAGGATTGTAGGAGTGATATAGCCAGCAGTGACCAGTGATCACATCTGAATTTTTGATGAACTGATTTCGTTCGCAAACCCTTTCGCTTCGTGCTTTGCTTCGCTTCACTTCGCTTTGCTTTGCGATCACTTAGCTACAGGGATAAATTAATTCCAGAGCTCACATAATGTCTCGTCTCGTCTCGTCTTGTTATAGAGAGTGATTAATCTTGTCACAAATTATTTCGCTTCATTTCGTTTTGTTTCGCAATCTGCGCTTCCAACATGAATCAATGTCAGTGCAAGTTTTGCTTCACTTAGTTTCGTTTCATTCTCTTGTAGAATTCGTTTTGTTTCATTTGGTTGTGTTATAGAGCTTGATTGATCCAACTCGAACAGAAATAATTCAAGTGTCATGAAAAGTTTCACAAATCATTCGTGATTTTTCTTATCAGTTTCATCACTAGAGTTGTTTTGGCTAGAATTTGTGCATTTTTCTGCATCTATTCATCATCAGTGGGGTCATAGCCACCTTGTCAAAGTCTGACATAGCCGAAGGCTATCAGATCAAAGGGGCTAAAGAATTCAACGATCAGCCATCAACAAGTGAACACGAATTCAGAAGCAATGGCTTCAATCAACAGCATTCAATCCAAGATCTGTACAGTTCTGGATTCGTCGGGATCTAACTTTCTAGCATGGAAAGTTAAGACCTCACTGATACTAAAGGGTGAAGGTTTGTTTCCCTCGGTAGATGGCACAGAGGAGATGCCTACAACATCAAGCAAAGAGCTACATGAGTGGAGGGAGAAAAATGACAAGGCAGTAGCCTTGCTATCTTTATCCATCAAAGATAGTTTCACCCTTGACCTGACAACACTCTCCAAGGCAAAGGAGATGTGGGATACACTGCTCACTAGATTTCAAATGAAATCACGCAATCAGATAATGATGCTCGAAGATCAGCTGACAAATCTACAGTGGGATGGGAAAGACCTCACTTCTTTTGAAAGGAAGATGTAGGATCTATTCTTGTCACTACACAATTCAGGAGCAGAAAATGCAGTGTCAACTGAGAAGCAGCCCACTTACCTGTTGAGAGCCTTATCCAAATCTTTCCAGAAAACCAAAATCCTGCTCGTGAAAGATCCTACAATGACCCTCGAGAAAGCAATTGTCGAGATTCGAGAGGAAGTCGAGGCGAGCGAGCACCTTGATCACAAGGATGGTTCTGACCAAGCCATCTACAACAACAAAGAAAAGGCCAAGAAACAATTTAAGCATAAGAGGGAGTTGAATCAAAGGCAGGATCGTGATCAGCAAGCAAAGAGGACCAGCAAAGGCAATTGGAAGAACAAAGAGAGGTCGAAACAACAAGGTGGAGACAAGAAGACTTGCGTGAGATGCAGGCGAGATGGGCACACATGCTGGCTCAATCCGAAAATTGAATGTATCCACTGCCACAAGAAAGGTCATGCAGTCGTGGATTGTCGCCTGAACCCAAAGAACAAATCAGCATAGCAACAGTTCGTCCTATGTCGAGGAGCCAGAGAGCTCGAAAATGGGCGAAGAGAGATCAAACAGAAATTGTTCGACCACCTATATTTGTGCAGATGTGTGTGCAACGTCAACATCTGACACACATGAGGTGATCCTAGATTCAGGAGCCACCTCACACTTCATGACATCAAGACGAATTATGTCAGATTTCCAAAGTGCTGATCCATCAAGATTCATTGTTCTTGGAGATGGAGCCAAACATCAAGTGAACGGTATTGGTTCACTGTGGCTCAACATGAATGGCAGAGACAAATGACTCAAAGACGTTCTGTTCGTGCCTACTTTACAACAGGACTTGCTTTCTGTGGCAAGGATAGTTGATGCAGGGATGCGTGTGACATTTTTTGACGAAGCATGCAACGTTATTGATGCCAATATTAGTACCCTGATCACTCAAGATAGAAGAAAATGTAATCTATATCACCTAAAGGTACGCCTGTAGTTATTTATGCACATTATTATTCTAGATGATAGTATGATCCTGAATGTAAATCTATTTGCTGCTATTCGTGTGTTTGATTCACTTGTTCATTTAATTTTGCACTTTGGTTTGACCTTGTTAAATGCTATATGAATTTTTGTTAACGTAGATTAGGAATGTCTGACTACTCTCTGAAGGATTGTAGGAGTGATACAGCCGGCAGTGACCAACAATCACATCTGAATTCCTGACAAACTGATTTCGTTCACGAGTCCTTTCGCTTCGTGCTTCGCTTTGCTTTGCTTTGTGATCACTTAGCTATAGGAATAAATCAATTACAGAGCTCACCTAAGTTTCGTTTCATTTCGTTTCGTCCTGTTTCGTCTCGTCTCGTCTCGTTATAGAGAGTAATTAATTTTGTCGCAAATTATTTCACTTCGTTTCATTTCGTTTCGCAATCTGCGCTTTCAACATGAATCAATATCAGTGCAAGTTTCGTTTTGTTTCATTTTCTTGTAGAATTCATTTCGTTTTGTTTGGTTGCGTTATAGAGCCTGATTGATCCAACTCGAACACAAATAATTCGAGTGTCGTGGAAAGTTTCGCAAATCATTCGTGATTTTTTTTATCAGTTTCATCACCAGAGTTGTTTTGGCTAGAATTTGTGCATTTTTTTGCATTTATTCGTTATCATGCTTGAAGCCTAAACTCCTCATTCACCAAAATCTCTTGTAAATCCACAATGCTTGGCAAAGTCTTTTGAATATCAAAGCTTTGAACAAGATTAGCATGATCATCCAACAAGCCATTAAGTATAACTTGAACAAGTTCTACCTCCTTAACGCTCTCATCAATACATGCTAGCTCATCATTAAATTCTTTAACTCTCAACACAAAAGCATGAGCACTCTCTTCCTTCTTTTGCAAAATTTGAAAGATTTGTCTTCTTAGAGTCAACACTCTAGATGTAGACTTGGATTCATAAAGCTTCTTCAAAGCTTCCCAAGCCTCTCGAGATGAATTGCTCTTACCAATCTCCTTGAGTAGCTCATTGGTAAAATTCATCTTGATCACGTGTAGAGATTTCTTTGCTCTCTTGTCATACCTCACTTGATCTTGAGGTGCTTGAGGCCTCTCCTCCACACCTACAACAATCTCCATCAACTCATTCATCTCCAATAAGGACTCCATCCTCACCTTCCAAGTAGAATAGTTGATTGAGGTAAGTCTATCATTGCTCTCCAACATAAAGCCTCCACTTGTAGCCATGTTGAAGTGACCTGATATTCTCCTTTCAACCTATTACAATGCTCCTCCATAATAAAAACCCTATCAATAATGTGACTAGATTCAATGAATCTAATGTTCAAATTTGAATGTGTCCAAACTCGACCTCCTAACTTTCCCACACTTTCCAAAAGTCGTAATTCAAATGAACTTTAAGTAAAATAACTTTTATAAAGTTTGTCTATAAGTCTAAAATGCATATTGGCCTAATATTGACAATTAACCAAAATATGAGTAAACTTGACTAAACTAGTTGAAATTTCTCACAAGTGGTTGTTGTCATTCTCAAGCTAGTTTGCACAGTGCAGGAAGTGAGCGTGAGGAGCCTCCAACATCACAGTTCGTCATGTTATCGTTGGTGTTGGGATGAAGAACATGATAGTCTTCGGAGTTTGCCTCTGGTGTATGGAAAAACCAAGTAAACAGTGTTTGTCACATTTTTCGCATTTTTCAAGAAAATGCGACACTCTTCAAAAAGTCTTAGAAAATGAAATACTAGGACTTTGTGGCAGACTTCGACTTTGTCGGTTGCTGAAATTTACTTGTATCTACAGACTGTGCGAGTGACATGCAACATATGAATGGAAACTAAATTTAAATTGGGATTTAGGAGAATAGAGGAAATAAATCCAACACAGACACTGCTGCAATATATTTCTTTACTCCTACTGCATTTGAGCTTAAGAGAGAGTGTTAAGAATCATATTTGATCTGATATGTTTTTATTGTAAGCTCAAAATGCAGTATTGTAATTAACTGTACATATCTTCGGTTAATTAGGATTTACAGTTTTCAATAGTAATCGGGATTGGACCTGCACTTGTTATATATTGTCCCGTAGATGGCTACTTGGGTTAGCCCGGTAGCCACACGTAGGAAAAGTTGGCCTGTACAGTGCCATTTACAGTACTTGCTATACTCGGGGGCATGTCCCAAGTTTGTCTCCAATTTTAGGACACTTCTCTTTTCATGTAGTTTGTGAATACTCTATATTTACAGTTTCTTTGGTAATATAGTTAAGCTTTTGTTGTGCCATCTTTGGCTATGGTGATTGATTGATGTGATTTGCATACTGCACTGAGATTTTAACACCTTTCACCTTCCTTTGCCACGATATCACATTGCCACACACGCCAATGCCAAAGACATATGCAGTTGCCAAGAGACTGTCACCAAATTCGCAGTGGGGGCATGTTAGAAGATTCTTGTAATGGATTCCGGCTATCAAAAGTGCATAATGGATATCAAGCAATGGAGTCGAGTCGTTGAACTACAATAAAGAGCGTCGACAAATCACTGATAAGGAGCTCCAGAATCCAGACTTACTGGGAGCACCAACAATGCAAGAGAAGTCGACAGGCAGGTCACAAACCGACCAATGAGCAGAAACAAAGCGTAGTGTATCACCACCATATTTTACGACAATGGGGAGAACAACATAGTTGAGTCAGCATAAAGACTTAGATCTACCAGGATTGTAATGTCAGACACCCGTAGACGGTGCATTGTACTCGTAAGCCTATGGAACGAGAATTTGAGGTAGATCAGCTAATGGGCCTAAAGTAAAGAGGACCCAGGTAGTCAAAATGCAATGTGGTTTTAAAACTTTTTATGTAGTCAAGTTCTTATGGCACATGGTTTTTGGGTGAACCAAAAACCCTGACCCTAGGTTTGTCTATAAAGAGGCATGTGACACCATTTTGTAATTACTTTCCAAAGAGAGAGAGAGAGAGAGAGAGAGAGAGAGAGAGAGAGAGAGAGAGAGAGAGAGAGAGAGAGAGAGAGAGAGAGAGAGAGAGAGAGAGAGAGAGAGAGAGAGAGAGAGAGAGAGAGAGAGAGAGAGAGAGAGTACCTCCTCCAACCATTCTTGCTTGTTTGCAAAGGCCTCCTATTTTCTTTGTGTGTGATTGATTGTGGATGATGAATGCTTGTTTGTTGTTGTTAACCATGCTATCACATTTATGAATGATCATTAGCACTTGCTTTCATCCATTGTTTCTAAAACTAATCCACAAAATCCACACTCAAGCAAAATAGGTGTTAGAAATCCCCTTGGAGTGACCATTAGAATCCATTAGGTAGATTTCCCTTTCATTGTTCACCTCCCTTGAGAAGATCAACCTCAAGAGGAGAAGATCTAGAGCCAATGATGCCTAGATAAGCCAAGAAACCAAGATCCAAGAAGACAATCAAACAAAACCAAAAAGACCCAAAAAGGGAAAAAAGAAAAGCAAGAATATCGCCCTCAAATCTAAGCCCTTTCACTTCTAGATCCAATAATAAGTTTGACACCCTTAGTTGGCTTAGGTTTCCATCTCTAGATTGTAGTTTATCCCCCTCACCTTTGGATCGAAGCCCGCTACTACAATCGATACTCACCCGGTTGGAGATCCAAACCCGTTCTTGGCCCTCTTGATCGCACCGATTAGGGAGGCACTGACAAAATTGCTAAATCATAGCTCTTACTACATTTTCTAGCCAAAATCCCTAAAAAAAAAACAATTTCTGACTAATCATAGTCTAAACTATAAATCTTACAAAATAGTGGCATCATTAATTTGTCAATTAATAAATCCCTGATAGAAGGTAGACTTGATAGAAAATTTAGATCTATAAAAGTTATGAGAGATTCAGGCAAAAATTGATAAACCATAAAAAACTAGCTAATATCGACCATATTCTATATCGCTATCTAGAAAGTCGACATCAATGAATCTTAGCAACATGCAAGTGAAAATACTGAGAGAACATCCACCTGGAAGATTATTCTCCACCAGGAAGAGAAAACCAAATTGAATTCCACCAAAGAATCTATGAAAAGCCTCACAACTCCAAATCCTTCGATCTTCATAAGCCTTGCTATTATACCATTGTAAGAAAAAGCACGTCAAGATCATGCCTACAAGACACACATAAAGTAACAACAATGGAGCAAAATCACCCAATAAATGAAACTCCTTTGATCAATTTTCAGTATTATCTCACAATGGATAAGCATGTTTTTAAGATGGCTGCCCTTTCACCCTGCCACGTCAGCCCCACACGACAAGTATATAGTGCACAAAAAATAATGTAGGAGAGCATATTTTTCTTGGAGGTAGGTGTTGAAACTAACCTATTTTCTATGCATGCACCCCAGGAGGCATTACCAACACTCTCTAACAACCTATTAGACTTCCATGAAGCCTTCAATCAGGTTCGGATGTTCAGCATACGCTAGAATGATGAAAAAACCTCTTCATAGAGGGTTTGTGAAGATTTCACATGTGTGGGGATAGCCCAAATGTGTGATTGATCTCCTAAGATGTGGATGATTGCACAAAGATCAAACTACAGATTGATTTCAAGATCTATCTCACAAATCTAAGGCAAGAGCACATAGAAACATGCATAAATCATTCACCAAAGTACATTCACACGTGTGGGCAAATCATGATGAAAAAAACTAAGTATAGAAAAGGCTTGCTTTTGAGTAGAGAGAGAATCCAAGTACATGCTCTTGGGTAGAGAGAGAAAGCAAGAAAAATCCTAAGTTTAGAAACTCTCAAGATCTCCAAAAATTTTAGTGTGGAATTGATCTATCACTCGTACTAGTAGCAACTCGAGGTGGATTGGAGTGAAAAATGATTGGACCCCTTCTTTTTCTCCTCCTAATTTGATTGGCTTAGTGACATATGGGCGCTCAAACTTGATTGGAACAATTTCATGGATTTCTCTCTTTTGATTGGTCTCTTGATCTCATGCCAACACATAGGAATGTGTCACTCATCCACTCTCATTAGGACAAATGCAGAAAGCCTAAGCTAGCTCAAGCTACATCACACTCCAAATTTGGCCCTATCACCTACTAATATGTGTCATGAAAAGTTCAAGTACCCCTAACTCAACATAGATAACTTTTACAAACTTTCATAGGGTGTACTATTTACAATATTTGGAGAGACGAAGCATAAGCCTTAGACAACCATATTTTAGGTCTGATAGCTTGTTGGGAAGGTAGAGGAATGCCAAATAGGCTGGATAACTCCATCAATGATCCTCTTACAAATTTGTCACAACGAATCACAAAAAATCTTGAAAATAAATAATTTTCATCTCTCTTTGGGCCTTCTACACGCTCTAGGGATTGATTTCCCTATTCCTACTCCTTGGACAGCTTCAAAAGATGTTTATAAACACTCATGCAAGGTCCACAAAGCAAATTATAGCAGTGTGCAATCGAAAAGTCTTTGCTTGTCTAGAAAAAGAAAATGGTACTTCTTCTATTGAGCCTGCTACTTCTCCTATCCGCGATGCACCCTTGTCTCCACATCCACTTGTCTTGATTGATGATCTTGGCAAAGATAGCGCCTCACAACTTGAGATCTTCTCCCAGGATATTTGTGACGGTGATGAGTCCTCTTGTGAATTATGCCAATCCAAAAGTTGCCAAATTCCTATGGTTCCTAGCTGAACTATTGAATTCAAGTCTGCACTTATTTCCTTTAAACTTTGGAGCCTTCCTATTGTTAATTTTCTTGCTCCCTTACCAATTGAGCTTTGGATCATGCTTACTCTCTTATTGATAAAGAGGTACAAACCTGTAGACTTGCTGCTCTCTGCATAAAAATACTTTTCTAGAGACTCCTATAAATTTATGAAAAAACTAACAAAGATCATGAATTTTGGCAATTTTTTCAGCCTTTTTATTTACATGAAGCTGATTTCTACCTCATGCATCCACATAATGATCACATGCAACTCAAAATAAGATATAATAGGCTTCAATTGTTTTGATTTTGCTAGATCATAGCTCTTAGTACCCTTTTCTAGCCAAAAAAACCTAAAAAACAAGCAATTTTTGACCAAAACATGGCCTAAAACTATAAATGTCGCATAATCCTTGCATGCAATCAGTAATTCAATAATTACTTACGTCTTCACAAAAGGTACACTTGTTAGAAATCTAGATCTACCATAAGTTATGATAGAAGAAAAAAACTGAAAATTTGTCAAAAATTGGCTAGAATCGACCATATTCTATATTGCTAAGGAGAAAGCCAATAGTAATGGATCTTAGAGACATGCAAGTGAAAATACTGAGAGAACACCCACTATGAAGGTTATTTATCACCAGGAAGAAAAAAACGAATCGATCTCCACCAAAGAATCGATGAAAAGCCTCACGGATTCATATCCTCTGATCTTCGTAAGCCTTGCTTTGATACCACTATAAGAGAAAGCATCTCAAGATTCTGCTTATACACAAAGGAATAAAGTGGAGCAAAACACTCAACTAATGAGAAGTCACTGATCAATCTTCAATAGCATCTCCTCCGAGCCACTGGATAGGATGCAGGTGTAGAGAGAGAAATTGATATTGAAATCATGAATCTGAAATGGTACGAGGGTGAGTTTCCACCTGAATATATAGGCTTTGCTCCACTATGTATGCCCCCATGCAAGCTTGGAATATTTCCACTATTACTATTGATCATCTATACCATGCCAATAATCGTCCTAACCCGAGCACTAGCTCCACATGTCACTAAAGGTGTGAATGGGTCCTCACAAGGTTATTGATTACATTTTTGGCGTATTCCGGAATAACAAGGCATAACCAATAATCTTGAGTATTGGAGTATCGTGTATCCAAGTCTAGGATTATGTTGAATCCTATATGTAGAAGGATGTAACATTTATCTTTCGCTACACAAGAATATTAGGTTACTCGAATGTAGCGCCAATGCCTCAAAGGGCACTGAGACTTGAGCGGTTTCCCAAGACATGCTTAAGTCTAACATTCATCCAACACAAGCTTGCATAAAAGCCAATTCAAAATCCATTGTAACCATTCTTACTTTGAAAAATGGAAATCTCAACTAACTCACAAGCCAACTCAAAATCTATTCCCAAAAGGTAACAAAAGTAAAACCAAGTCACTCGTGAATATTCCAAGAAATAACCAAATGGCATAGCCCCTGGTCAAGCATCGGTGGTGCAGGCCCTTTGGTGTCAGTCCTTTCACTTGTACTAATCCCGGAGTTGAAACTGAAATAATAGCAATCTAAGGCAAACATTTATGTGGACCTTCTTGGGCATTCAAAGATGCACTTACTTTGTATACATGAGTAGCTTCCATCCAAAAGGTGCTTAAAAAATTATCTATGCAAAAGACTAATAACTAATATTAAATGTTTTCAAGGATATAGGGATCACTTTTTTTTAATATATATACAAGATGCAAAAACTACCCAAAACTTATGCCCACAAAACATCAAATGTCAAATGTATGTTCTTGTTACTCTTAAAAACAACTAAAATATTGAAGATCTAAAAAAAAAAAACCCTCATCAATGCACTTGGTTTCGAAGAGGGGTTGGAATCACCGACCAAGAAACTTCGGATCCCAACATAACCAAGTGAGCCTTAAAGCATACCCTCGGATGTATCCGGAAATCGATGTTTATTAGCTTCAATATCAAAATAAGAATAAACAACATTGCTTAATTGTCTATCTTTTACATCAAATATCAACTGAGAATGCACGAGCTGAGCACAAAAGCTAGTCTCCCTAAACAGCCTACACAATATTAATCAGGCGGCCAATACTAATTACCCTACCGAAGTAAAAGTCTGAATAACAATGTCCTGTTCAGAGAACTAGCTCTAATCTACATGACACTGCAGCCTCAAGCGGAACAGTTCTGTAGCACACAAGTCCCATATCCTCATCCATATTAATATCTTCAGGTTTCTGACCTACTGGAGGTCCCCAATCAAATGCTTGAATCAGGGAAGCCAGTGTATGAGCGACTTGGATTGCAGCCAACGGATATCCAGGACACTGTCTCCTGCCTGCTGAGAAAGCCAGCAGCTGAAACTGTTTCCCTCCAACAAATTGCATGTCTGTTCCCAGAAATCTATCAGGATTGAATTCTTCGGGATTACTCCATAGATGGGGATCGCGACCGATTGCCCATGCATTTACGATGATGTTTGAGCCTGCCGGAACTTTATATCCTCCAAGATGGGATTCAACAGGAGTGTAGTGGGGAAGTAACAATGGAAAAGGTGGATGAAGACGCATGGTCTCTTTAATTATGGCATTCAGGTATGACAGATAAGGAAGATCGGATTCTTGGACCAATCGGTTTTGTCCAACAACGCTATCAATCTCCTCTCGTACTTTCAAAAATTGGTGTGGGTGGGCAATGAGCTCAGAGAGTGCCCACTCTACTGCTATAGTCCCTGTGTCTGAGCCTCCCGCCATAAGGTCCTGCATGCAAAACAGTACAATATGTCTTTTCATCAACCAATTTAAAATCAGCTTACTTACCTCGTTGTAAGCAGTTTTGAATACACACATATATTGAGTACTTGCAGGTTCAATCTGCTGCTAGCTTCTCCAAGTGACTTGGTGATACTGTTCTTATAATAAGCCTTGATTTCATAGAATAGGGCAATGTACCAATCTGCTTGGTGCTCTGTCTGATTAGCTTTGCTCAAAAAGAAAAGCCAACCTTATGAACAATTAAGACTGATATATTTCACTAAGTTACTCACTGAGAGCAAACCCATCATGCAAATATCAGATAGGCTATCTTCAGCATTTAGCGAAAGCAAAAAATCTAAGAAATCTTTGTGCTCTATTATGCCATCATCCAGCTGATGCTGCAGCTTGTGCTCAGAGATTCTAGCAGCAAAGAACTTCTCCATTCCTGGTCTCACTTTCTCTCTTAAGTTCTTTTCCGTTCCTTGCAGATCAAGCCCTCGCAGCAGCGGAAAGAAGTCCCCAATGTGAGTTTTCGCACTCTCTTCCGCCATTTGCTCCAGAATAATACGGAATTCAGCAGCCTCTGGTCCGTAGGAGTGACCCTCTCCAAAATACTTTTTCCCAAAAAGCATTCTACTCGTCACGTTCATGTTAGTCTCATACAACATAGGTCTTGCCTTTAAGACAAAGGTACTGCCCCCCTTAATAGCAGCAGATCGGATGGTAGAAATCAGTGCATAAAGCTCCTCTTGCCTAAAGTTAGCTGACGTTTTCAAACTAGAGGGTGTGAAGAGGCTGGTGGTACAAAGTTTACGAAGATAGCGCCAGGTAGCATCTGCTTCTTGTCTAAAAACAATGTTCTGGTAGCCAAAACTGAAGTATTCTGCAAACACATTTGGAGCTCTATACGCAAAAGTAGTATCACGGGTTTTGAGAACCTCCATAGCTAGCTCTGGAGTGTGAACAACAATCCAGGGACTATATCCCAACCTTACATGGATTATGGACGATTCATACTTTTTAGCCAGCTGAGTGAAGTATTGGTGAAGAGGCTTGCCAATTTGGAACATGGATCCTACAATTGGCCAAGGACGTGGGCCTGGTGGCAGTGGAAGACTTGAACTTTTGTTAGTGTTGTAGAATTTTCGGAAGAGAAAGACAATGAAAATGTTGATTGAGATCAAAGTGATCCATGTTCCGGGACTTAACATGGATATCATATCCTTGCTCATTTTGCCAGGCACTCCTCCCCACTTTTGCAAATGTGCAGAAAGCACCATGTTTGCAGTCTCACTCCCTAATTCTCTTTTTGGCGATTTGAAATTAGCTACTTCGCTCTTTTTGTACGTTGATGGGTTTTCCCATGATCTATAAATAATGGGTTTTCCCATGATTTATAAATAAAAGCAGGGATTTCTTCGTAAGTAGCATGTGAGTCTCTTATAGCAAATTATCGAGTTTGCTACTGATACAACATGTATGCATGGGAAATGGAGATGAGCATTACAATTTGTTCGTGGAAATTGGAATCTTTACACTTGTTGATTTAGAGACTCATTTCACACAGAGGCCTAAGTAAGGCATGTCTATATGTCAACACTTATTGGAGATAAAAGATAGGAAGGTCATTACTCATTTCACATAAGAAAGCAAAGGCCCCCATGTGGCAATGACATGGCATAAATAATGCTTGCTTGGGGTAGGTGAAGATGTCGGGCACTACTCCCTGGTATCTCCATTAATGTAGGGCCACTATTTTTAAGAGACCTTCAGATTTGAATTTTTAAGTGGAAGAACATCATGTTGGTTGTTATTCGATAGAGGAGAGAAAACAAAGGCCCACCAAGCCTATGTTTTGATGGGCGGATATCTACTTTTAAGGTGAAAGGTGTAAACCCAAAGCAACTTTCACAACTAAAGACTAGACCCAATTTGTGTGAAATGGAGATGAAGAAAGACTTAAAAAAAAAAAACAAATAAGGGGTTATGCATGAGTCATCGTCACTATTGCACCCCCTTGTGTGTGAAAACAGCCTCTTGTACATATGCAATATTTTATCGCCTGTCTTTCTTTTCATTTAGAGGACCCTCCACCTTAAATTTAGATGCTTCTTGGTTTTGATGGGAAGGCCACATCTCTCTAGATGGAATAATGGCATCCATGTTTTGAAGTGCATGTCTAGATCTAATATTCTCTCTAGATGGAATAATGGCATCCTTGTTTTGAAGTGCATGTTTTGGAAGGATGACATTGGGCGAGCTTGTAAACTATGGATCTCACCCAAAACAAAAAAATCTATAAGAATCAATTAATTTAACATCAAAATCTGCTATTGTGGGGCAGATAGTAGGTTCAACAAGAACAATGAATGGGGTCACAATGGCTAGAGTGTGGTCTTTAAATTTTATTATTAAATTATGTACATGGGAGCTGTTAGGTTCCCTGACCTCCAAGGGCCTGTCATTAGTAAGGGGGTCAATAGGTGGCCTCTCACACTGTTCAATGTCCAAGATAAATGTAGTTTCTTGGACTTTTTGTTTTCATGTAAGACTCTCATTTTTGCAACATCTCTGCTAGACGCATCGAGCTTAATAGTAGCTCCAGGCAGATTCAAGCTACTTAAGGGAGGAGAGGGTTTTTTCAAGACTTTTGGACCTCTGCCTTTGAGAGTCATGCTTTTGAATTTTTGAGTTTTTGTTACAAGAGAGGCAAAAGCATCAACCGAGACAATCTCAACTTGGGTACGCTTTCTCTTAGGGGGAGAGAAAATGGCTATATCTTTGGAGGAGTCAAGGGGTTGTGAGTCCTTTTGTGAGGAGGAAACCAAGCCCTTACGGGAGGACATTGATCTAACAGGCTTTGGTAGATTTGGGTCCTCTTTACTCTCAAGTGCTCAACCACCATCAAAATTGATGCTTTCAAGGTTTGAAAAAAGTGCAACAATGCTTAAGATAAACCCATGACCAGCATAAAGACGGACAATAACATTCAAAATAATTTTGATAAAAAAGGAGGAATAACTCACAAGGTTTTTCAATGCATCATCAAAGAAGTTTTTCACTATCGCATGCTCACAAAGGCATATGTTCATGAATCTGTTCTCCACAATGTATAAATAAACCTTTTTATCAATGGCTTTTAATGGGATATTGGTAAAGCCAAATTCGTCATCTGCCATCGATACTTTGTGAAGCATATGACCTTGTGCTACAAAAGTAGTCGGCCCTTTGCCGACAGTCTTTCAAGGTCTAGATCTTATAAAGGTAGGGATCTCTACCAAATAGACACAACCACTACTTTTGACTCGAGGAAACCCACTTAAGGAGTGGATGTCCACGTGGCACTTTGGCCATGCATTTGTAGAAATAAACTATACACAAAAATGTACAATATGCTAAATAGCTAGATTTGCCAATGTTGGCAAATTTTCACACTCCTTAAATAAACAATAATGATTTTATCAATCACTCCAATTGAAGATCTAAGCTTGACAAATGAATCTTTAGGTAAAGATTTAGTAAACAAATCAGCCAAGCAACTTGATGATGGCACATGTTGGAGCTTGATCTCTTTGGCTTGCACTTTCTCCCTCACAAAATGATGAGCAATCTTGATGTGCTTTGTTAAAAATTCACAATTCTAGCTTGACTAGTTTTGGTCATATGACTTGTAAATAGTTAGATGGTCATGATGTGGCTTGTCACACGTGCCAAATAGCATAGAATTCCATTCATAAGGATGTTCTCAAATAGACCTAAGTGTTAGAACCTTTGGAATGAGTCCAAATTATGCTTAGATACAAGGGAGAAAAAATAGGAGCTATTTTTGGTAATTTTTGCATTGTTGAGGGATCTCCAAGATTCCAACCCTAACTTGGTAGGGATGAAAGATCCACCAAAATTAGCATTAGGGATAGGTTTAGGGCTACTCATACCTGCCCAAAACCGTGATGGTTCATGTATATATAGGTGATGATATCTCACCAAAATCAATCAAGCAATTTCATGTTTTTTCTCTCATAATGGTGCAATTGCTCTCTATGTTCATAATTGTTTGAGTACTTGTGATTACTAATGATTATAGGATTGAATGTAGGTCTGGTGTATAGTACTCAGACTGTGGGAGGCCGTACTTTCACACGTGTGAAGCCTTCTTCAAGGATTTGGGCCATTTAGTGAGGTTCAAGCATAGGTTTTTGATGGATTGTGATGGTTCAACTTGTGCTAATCTTATGAAATCATAATCTATTGTTTTCCTCATCATTTCAAGTAATTTAGGATCCTTATTTGCTGTAATTTTTACATGGTATCAGAGCCTAAAGGCTGAAATGAGCTAAATCCTTGGTTTGCATTCAATTTTATCACAATTTTTTATCTAAATCTTGTGTAGATTGGATCTTAGCATCTAGTATTGATTCTAGAACTCAAAGTGAGTCAAATACATTGGAGATTGGTGTTGTGTGACTTCATTTGCAGGTGTTTAGGTGTCTAAAACCAGAGGCAAAGTTGAATTCAATTCACATTACCAAGATAGCAAGTTTTGCTTGCTCCAAGCATTGATTTCTAAGCGAGTTTTGGAGGTGATTTCATAGAGAAGGCTTTCTAGCATTCAAGGAGAGGGAAGATCAGAGTTTTGGGGACTCTTCAAGGCTGTTCTAAGGTGTAGTAGGCACCTCCTAAAGTGATTTAGGTTCAGTCCAACCATTGCTTGACTTATGCACCAAATTAGATCAATTTTTCATCAATTTTGATCATTTTTTGCTTGTGATTGGATAGTAGATTGTGTTGCATCCTCATTAAGTTCCATTTAGATCTTTTACAAGTGATTTTGGGAGTATATTAGGTTGCTGAAATTCACTCTTTATCAGATCATTTGGAAGCTTTAATGTTCTTTATAGAAAGAGGGGCAATTCTACTAGTATTGTCTACTTCAATCAAGCAAGTGCATTGTTTCTAGTATTTTATGATTTGATTTTGTTAGAGATCATTCTTAGATCTTTATAGGAAGTCTATTACTGATCTTTTCAGGTCCCTAAGAAGTGGGATAAGGTAGACCTTCAATCAAATCAATAGAAGTAACCTTCATTTGTGTCAAGTCCTTGATTAGGAGACTAGATGGCATCTATAAATGCATATCTTTTGGATACTAATGAAAGGCTCAACAAAACTAACTATTCCATATGGAAAGTTAGAATGGAATCTATCATGATCATGCAAGATCTGATGGAAATTGTAAATGGTAAGGAGGGTGAACCTATTCATCCTCAAGAAAAAGCCAAATACATCAAGAGGTGCAATGTTGCACTACATTGCATAAAAATGAATGTTGCAAATGAACTCTTAAGAGAGGTAGGAGATTGCACTTCAGCTCAAGATGCTTGGGAGACTTTGCAAAAGGTCTATGAATCCAAGAACCAAACTAGAATGTTAGCTTTGAAGAATCAAATCTATAGAAGCTATCAAAAGAAAGGAGAGAGTGCACATACTTTTGTCCTAAGAGTAAAGGAATTGAACAAAGAGCTAGCCTTTATAGGTGACCCTATCAAGGATGAAGAGCTTGTTCAACTCATATTGAATGGACTAAGCTTTGAGTTTGACAATTTGGTTCAGGGATATGCAATTATGGGTAAGCTACCCATACTTGAAGAACTCCAAGGCACGCTCATGGCCGAGGAATCAAGAAGGAGCCAAATGCAAGAGAGGATGGATAGGCTTTCCATCCAAGGTGGAGATGACCAAGCTCTCTTCACCAAAGGCAAAGGCAAGTCCAAAGGCAAAGGATCAACATTCAAGAAGTCTACAAAGCTTGAGGATCAAGAAGGACCCGCAAAGGCATCTCCATCAACCACCAATGTCAAGAAGGACAAATCAAAGGTGAAGTGCTACTATTGTAGCAAGATGGGGCATTATGCTTCGGAATGCTTCAAGAGGAAGCAAGATCAAAGCCAAGCCAACATGAGCAAAGAGGAGGAGGAGGAGAGTTCACATGAGGACTCTCTCATGATGTCCATATTTTCTTCAACAAGCTTCAAAGGAGAAGATCCTTGGTGGATTGACTCGGGTGCTAGTTCACACATGACTAGTAAAAGGGAGTTTTTCTCTTCTCTCTTATCTTATGATGGACCTATAAAGTCTATCTATACAGCAAATGATGAAGCTTGTAAGATTGAAGGAGTTGGTAGCATTCCCCTTTTCTTAGGATCTTCCAAAAAGATCAACATAGAAGGTGTTTTGTACATTCCTACAATAACAAAGAATCTACTAAGTGTTGGCCAAATGGTAGACAATGGTTTCAATGTTGACTTTGCTTCAAATGAATGTTTCATCAAGAAGAAGGGTAAGATAGTGGCTAAGGGAACTAGACTTGGCAAACTTTATAAGCTGGATGCATTTGTGGATACTAATGTTGTCATGTTGGCCGAGAAGAGCAAGATATCTACCTTTACTTTATGGCACAAAAGACTTGGACATGTCAACTCGGGTTCCATGGAGGCTATGATCAAGGAGGAGTATGCTTTAGGCCTACCAAGGTCTATTGGGAAGGAAGACAAGGTTTGTGAAGCTTGTGCCTTATCCAAGGCACATAAGAAGGTGTTTCCTAACTCCATCACAAAGTCATCTCATCCTCTTGAACTCATACACTCGGATGTGCACATTGCTAGCACCAAATCTAATGGAGGTTCATCCATGTTTTTAACCTTCATTGATGACTACTCAAGATTTTGTTGGGTGTTCTTACTTTCCCTCAAGTCTCAAGTATTTGATACTTTTGTAAAGTTCAAGTTGTTTGTGGAAAAGCATCATAATCATAGCATCAAGATTCTTAGAAGTGACAATGGTGGAGAATTCATCTCCAATGAGTTCAAGGCCTTTTGTGAGGAGGAAGGGATCAAGAAAGAGACTTCTTGTCCTTACACTCCTCAACAAAATGGAGTTGCTGAAAGAAGGAATAGAACATTATGTGAATGTTCTAAGGCTTTAAGATTAGATGCTTGTTTGCCCAAATCCTTTTGGGGTGAGTCTCTTGTATGTGCAAACTACTTGATGAATAGGGTGTCTTGCAAAGCAATTGAAGGCAAAACTCCTTATGAGATGTTGTATGGAAAGAAACCCAATCTTAATCACTTGAAAGTTTTTGGGTGTATATGTTATGTGCATGTGCCATTAGAAACAAGAACCAAGGAGGATCCATCTTCCACAAGAGGGATCATGCTTGGATATGCAAGCTCAAGCAAGGGCTACAAAGTCTATCTTCCATCCTTGAACAAATTTGTTGTTTCAAGGGATGTCATCTTTGATGAACATCATATGCATATGCTTGAAGAAGGCTCAAGTGCTCCAACAATCAAGAAGAAGATGGCCGAGGAGCAAGATCTTGGTTTTGAGGAGGAGCTCATGGAGGAGCAAGCACCAAACCCACCTATCACACCAAGGAGATCTTCAAGGGCAAAAGTGGAGCCATCAAGGCTCACATATCAAGGCAAAGGACAGCAAGTTGAGAGTATCTCATCCACTTCTTATGCTTTATCTAGTTTTGAAGAACCGTCTAATGTTGAAGATGCATTGAACTCCAAAGAATGGTATAAAGCTATGTTGGATGAGTATGATGCCTTGATTGAGAATGAAACTTGGTTGCTTGTTGAGAGACCTCAAAGGAATGTAATAGGATGCAAGTGGGTCTTCAAGCTTAAGTTGAATGCAAATGGGAGTGTTAACAAACATAAAGCAAGATTAGTTGCAAAAGGTTATGCTCAAGAGAGAGGGATAGACTATGAGGAAACTTTTGTACCCGTGGCCAAGATGGTCACAATAAGACTAATCATTGCACTTGCATCACATTTTGGATGGATTCTATGTCAAATGGATGTCTCTAATGCTTTCTTGAATGGTTTTTTGGAAGAGGATATCTATATGGAGCAGCCACAAGGGTTCATCAAGCATGGAATGGAGAACAAAGTATGCCATCTCCAAAGAAGCATCTATGGCTTGAAGCAAGCCTCAAGATCTTGGAATTCAAGACTACATTGCTATCTTATTTCACTTTCTTTTGTTCAAAGTGAATATGATCCCACTCTTTACATTAAGTTTGATGATGTTGGTATTGTACTTTTACTCATTTATGTAGATGACATCATCATTAGTGGAAATAGTGTTGATGGTATTGAAAAAATCAAGATAGATCTATCCTTAGAGTTCAAGATGGTAGATCTAGGGTGTCTTCACTTCATCTTAGGCATAGAAGTACTTAGAGGGTCTGATTTTATCTTTATAAGTCAAGTAAACTATGCTCAAAGTCTTTTGAAGAAGTTTAAGATGGAAGTATGCAAAAGTGTTGACACACCAATGGAGCAAGATGTAAAAGTGCCAAATGAAGATGATGAAAGATCCTTCATGGACATCACTTTGTTTAGGCAACTTATAGGTTCCTTAATGTGGATCACTATAACTAGACCAGATCTTAGCTTTAGTGTATGTAGGTTGAGCCAATCCATGCAAAAGCCATTGAATATCCATTGGAAAAAGGCTAAGAGGATTCTAAGATACATCTCGGGTACATTGGATTTTGGGATTCTATATAGAGGAGATGTGATTAACCTTCATGCATTTAGTGATTCAGATTTTGCAGGGGACAAGAGGGATAGGAAATCAACAACTGCCTATTCAACTTTCATAGGAGAAGGTGTGGTTTCATGGCTTTCAAAAAAGCAAGAAACTATATCTCTATCTTCAACTGAGGCCGAGTACAAAGCTTTGACAACCACTACAAAGGAGGTACTTTGGATCAAGAGATTATTGGTGGAACTAAAGATCATGGATTCAGAGGAGGCACCAATCATCTACAATGACAATATATCAGCCCAACACCTTGCATCTAACCCAATCTTCCATGCAAGATCTAAGCACATTGAGATATGCCATCACTTTGTGAGAGAAATGGTGCAAGCCAAGGAGATTGCTTTGGAGCATGTTCCAAGCAATGAATGTGTAGCTGATCTACTTACTAAACCACTTCAAAGGACACCTTTTATGAAGTTCAGATCATCACTTGGAGTGATTAGTAAAGCAATGATTGAACCAAGCTAGATAGTGAGGAGGAGTGTTAAAAATTCACAATTCTAGCTTGACTAGTTTTGGTCATATGACTTGTAAATAGTTAGATGGTCATGATGTGGCTTGTCACACGTGCCAAATAGCATAGGATTCCATTCATAAGGATGTTCTCAAGTAGACCTAAGTGTTAGAACCTTTGGAATGAGTCCAAATTATGCTTAGATACAAGGGAGAAAAAATAGGAGCTATTTTTGGTAATTTTTGCATTGTTGAGGGATCTCCAAGATTCCAACCCTAACTTGGTAGGGATGAAAGATCCACCAAAATTAGCATTAGGGATAGGTTTAGGGCTACTCATACCTGCCCAAAACCGTGATGGTTCATGTATATATAGGTGATGATATCTCACCAAAATCAATCAAGCAATTTCATGTTTTTTCTCTCATAATGGTGCAATTGCTCTCTATGTTCATAATTGTTTGAGTACTTGTGATTATTAATGATTATAGGATTGAATGTAGGTCTGGTGTACAGTACTCAGACTGTGGGAGGCCGTACTTTCACACGTGTGAAGCCTTCTTCAAGGATTTGGGCCATTTAGTGAGGTTCAAGAATAGGTTTTTGATGGATTTTGATGGTTCAACTTGTGCTAATCTTATAAAATCATAATCTATTGTTTTCCTCATCATTTCAAGTGTTTTAGGATCCTTATTTGCTGTAATTTTTACATGCTTGTCCTTGCATGGAAAACGTAGGTTTAGTGGCAAGTGATTGGGCTGATTGGTTGTCACAATAGATGATTGGGATCTCCTCCTTTATGACATGTAGCTCCACCAATAGCCTTTTGAGCCACAAGACCTCCTTGCATGTTGATGTTAAGGCCTTGTATTCGGATTCTGTGGAAGATAAGGAGATTGTATCTTGCTTTTTGGAAAGCCATGATGCTACTCCATCACATAGAAAGGTGGCAAAAGCACTTGTTGATTTCCTATCCACTTTGTCACCTAAAAAATAGGCTCGACAAAGCAGAAGAAAAAAGGCTCAAAGCCATCAAAACAAAACCAGAAACCAACACAACATCAAGAGCAGTCGAACTCGCCAACAAAGAAGAAATTGTTTTGCCAATACTGCAAAATAAAAAACCACGAGATTCAAGATTGTCGGATACTACAAGCAAAGAACAATAGCAAGGGACAGTCGAATCAGATGGCAAATGCAACTGCAGATGTACCACAACCCATTCAAGAAGTGGATCAGAATGCCTTCATGACTAGCCATCAAGAAGCATCAAATGACAGCTCCTGGTTTCTAGATTCCGGAGCCACACAGCACATGACTAGCTGTATCGACTACTTCGAGTCCTATATGCTTTACAATACCAAACGATATGTCCACCTTGGTGACAAGAGCACACAAGCTATCAAAGGTGAAGGTACAGTAAGATTGAACTTTGCAAATGATTAATCTACGCTACTTTCAAATGTCCTACATGTACCGAATTTGTCGACAAATCTGCTCTCTGTAAACAGAATTACGGATCTAGGACATAAAGTAGAGTTTGAATGTGATCAATGTAAAGTAGTCGATAGGATAAGCAAGATTCTAGCACTCGGAAAGAGACATGGATACTTGTATAGATTAAGTCATTGCTTTTTTGCCTCTGGTCAGGAACTCAGTACTTCTATTCAGATAAATAAAAGTTTACTTTGGCATCATAGACTTGTTCATTTGAATCATGCTTCTGTACAACAAATGTCTAAGCAATCCATTGTTCTTGATCTCGACTATTCTGATAGAAAAGTTGAATTACTGTTTGTAAGAATCCATGGCACGCTATGTAGAATCTTATCTCCACCTTCGGTGTATTGAATTCAACAGGGTCTTTTACATCGGCCGCTTGTAGATCTATACGAGTTTTGGAGTTGTCTTTTATGCCAATGATGTGGTTCCATAAGGATTCATCGACGTTTTTGAATATGTGCATAGGATCCAATAGATGGTTTATCAATAAATTCTTCCAATAGGGTAATTTATGAAAAATAGACAACCGTTTCATACCATCAATGAATTCATTTCATGAAGAATTAACGTCATGATGTTTAAACCATTCACCATGCCATTTCGCTACTCCCATGCGTGGGGGTGGTGGTGTAGTTAGAGGATTATCTCCTCGCCCTCCAAAAAACCTTCGAAAAGGATGATCAAGCGACAAGTATTTGCGATGATTTTCGTACACCACTTTTTTCAACATATTTGTGCTATGTGGACCCTCCAAAAGAGGTCCACAAATATAACATGCATTGTAACCTGATGTGGTTAAACCTGCATAGTTCATAAATCAAATCGGACATAAGCTTAGTTAAATATACTCAAACGCTAAACCCTAAAATGGATTAGATTAATTATATAGATATCTGAACATTTGCTTAAACCGGGGTAGTCATGCATCGTCTGTTGGATTTATCTCCTCTACTCTCCTAAATCCCATTTTAATCTGCCTCCATTCATGCTGCATTTTTACTCATGTTGTCGCACAGTCTGCATATTTACATGTAAAATAAGATAGACGAATAAAATGCGACTGTCTACAAAAAATACAAGTAAATTCTCACAGGCGAAGAAAAGACGAAATTTCCACCAACGTTCATCTCAGCAAAAGCTGACGTCATGGCCCTTTTCGCGCTCACCCCATGCAACTGTGCTAACAGACTTGACAACGACAGCAGCCACCCACAATCTACAGCACATCCACTTTGTACTTTCTTCATCTGCATACTTGTAACATAGTGTATATATACTGAATACCATTTGCGTATTCAGTTTGATGTGAGAGATCAAGAGAACAAGTGTGTGTAAATATAGCATCACAAGCTTATCAGAGATAGACGAAGTAGATGCCTTGTAAGGTCAATATAAGGCTTAATATCCTGTTTGGCTTGCTTATGGTTTGGTGAGGCTTGGGTACCAGATGCCAATCCCTATGGCAGCAAGGGCGGCCTCAGTCATGCACACCTTGTGTGTGGCTCCCTGGAAAGTGATGTAAATTTTGGTTTTCTCCTCCTTCCAAGTACTGAAGGCAAGAGTAATAAAATCCATGTTGATTTTCCCTGAAAAGGCTCTCTCATGAATACCCATTGCAGTAAGCAGAGGCTCTGCAAGGGTCATCCACTGAGTGACCATGCTTGTGCTAGGAAGGATCATGATATCCGTTGCAGATGGGACATCATGGTGGATAGTATACCAAGGCGACTAGGATGTATTTGTGGAAGACATGATGAACAGATATGGAAAGTAATACGCGCGAGTGCATATCAGAAAACAGTTCAAGAAGTTCTGGATGCTTTGGTCATTGGAAAATTGGCAAGAGCTTCGCTAGCACAAGTGAGGAATGAATCGAATTCAGCCAACTTATAGGTGAATTTGGGGGGTCCAATACACTGAATACTAGTTTGGCTGAACAATTCTGAACATAAATTTGCAGGCTTGTACAGTACTGTGAAAGTAGGCTATAAAAATCTTGGCGAAGGTTTCTGAGGCTCTGAAGCCATCCGGCAAATGTTTTCCAGGGTTGGCGAAGGATGAACCTTCGTCCAAGAGGGTCCTTCGTCCAAGTACTATCATAAATGCAATTTTTCAAGATCTGAACCTATGGCCGACTAATTTTGACATTTTAAGACCGTTTAGCATGCCAGCGAAGGTTCCTAAGGAGAGTAAGGTGCTCAACAAAGGTTCTCAAAATGGCATTTTGCTAATCATTCGCCTAACTCAAAAAATGGACTTTTTCTGGAAAAGAACCTTCGCCCAACTCAATATAGATATATCTGAAGTGGATGTACAATTTGAAAGTTCAGCGAAGGTTTCCAATACAACATATGACAGAAACAGTGAATTTATAAGTCATTTTTCATCAAAAATACTTTCCTTCCTCTTTTTCCATTCTGATGACTTTTCTAACTTTTGCTCATCAGTCTTTCCTCATTTTTTTTCTGTCTTTTTCAAAAGAAATCAACAATTAAGTATTGAGAACAAAAAATTGAAAAAAAATTAAAAATAAAAAATCATTTAGGTCATGCTTGCTGAACTGGCGAAACAGGCTGCAAAAACTTGCGTAATCGGTTGTCATTCACTGGAGTATCAAATCGTTTTCCGTCCAAGTGCTCAAGAATTACTGCATTATAGTTCAGAATTTCATTCACTTTATACGGGCCTTCACCCATAACTTCAATTTTTCCTTGATCAGCTTGGTTTTGTACATCAATGCGAGATCTCCTGCTTTTAGATCCTTTTTGTGCAATCGATGATCGTGCCATGCCTTGCGGTGGGCTTTCTCTGCTGCTAACGCATGAACTGCCATCAATCATATTTCACATAATTTGTGCAACGCTTCATGACAGAGTTGTAAAGACCTATCATCATTTAATCGTTCTATTGTCGCTATGCCTTGTCCACTCTGATGTGTGTGGACTGATGAAAACAGATTCGCTCTCAAGTTTGAGATATTTTCTAACGTCATAGATGATTACAACCGAATGACCATGATCTAATACTTGAAGAAGAAATCCGAAGTATTTGATTCTTTCAAGAAGTTCGTGGCATTCGCAGACCGACACACCTCAAAAAGGATAGAGATCCTTAGATCTGACAATGGAGGTGAATACAAAAGCACAGAATTCTCAAGATTCTGCGAAGAATAGGAGATTGAACACCAATTTACTCCTGCATACACACCAGAATACAATGGTGTGGCAGAAATAAAAAACAGAATGCTAGTCGAAGGAGCCAGATGCATCTTAGCATAGGCTCAATTGCCAGGCCAATTCTGGGCTGAAGTAATAGCTGCAGCTGTACACCTGTAGAACAGATCTACAATAACAGTGCTAGAGAACAAAACACCATATGAGATGTGGACAGGCAGAAAGCTTGATCTGTCATACGCATGAGTATTTGGATGTGCAGCATACAAGCACACTCAAAAGGAAAAGAAAAGGAAGCTCGACGACAAATTCGAACAAACAATCATGGTCGGCTACTCGAATGGAACACATGTGTACAGACTCTACGATCCAACCATGAAAAAGGTTGTTTCGAACAGAGATTTGAAGTTCGATGAGTCCACATTCCCTAGACTGAAAGATGAAAGAGGCCATGAGATCTTCACACTGCCTCCAAGATCTGTGATTTTGTACTTTTCAGAAATTTGACTCTTCGTGTCTTTGATCATCATTAAAAAATTTCCTATCATCAACTAATCATCCACGAAAATGGTCAGTATCACAAAATCTTTTCCTAATCTTTTGATGTAGACATTACAGTCTAGTTGAGTAGGATTGAAGTCTAGAGACTTCAGAAGACCATCAAGCTTTTTGTACCAGGCTCGTGATGCCTGTTTTAGACCGTAGATGCATCTCTACAATCGACAAACATATTGTCTATTGTCGGGGTCTTCATAGCCTTCAGGTTGCTTCATGAAAATTTTCTCCTCTAGATCTCCATGGAGAAAGACTGTTTTCATGTCAATCTGGTGAATTCCCAAATTGTACTATGTGGCATATGCAAGGAGCAGTCTTATGCTTGTCATCTTGACCATGGGCGAATATGTGTCAAAAAAGTCGACACCATATGTCTGCGTGTAGCCCTTTGCGACAAGCCTTGCTTTGTAGCGGCCAATGGTGCCATTTGATTTCAACTTTTTCTTGTACACCCATTTGCAGTCGACTACTCTTCTGTTTTCTGGCAGTGGCTCTAATGTCCATACCTCATTTCACCTCATCCACTCGATCTCTTCTGACATTGCTTGTTTTCAGAATTCTCCCTCTGGACTCTGGATAGCTTCTTGGTATGTTGCTGGCTCTTCTGTGAAGCTGCAGTACTCGAACTGCGTGTCTTCGCTCCATTGAAGATTGTCAGAATAGCGGTCTGGAGGTCTTCTTTGTCTTGTTGACCTTCGAGGTTCGTTTCGTCGCTGCTCGAACATTTCTTGTTTGTGAGGTCGATCTTCTATTTCCTGCTACTCTGGAGTTTGGGGTCCTACACAAAATGCCTAGGGCTGGAGATCAGAAGAGATCAAATAAATGGCGAAATACACTTGAGTCAGTCAGAATACGCCAGAAAAGTGCTGAAGCAGTACCACATGATGGACTGTGAAGAGAAAGCCACACCAATGATAGCTGGAGCCAAGCTCACGAAACATGATTGCCCAAAAACAGAAGATGAAGAACAGAAGATGGCAGGTATACCCTACCAGAACTTAATCGGTAGTCTGATGTACTTAACAATTTGTACTAGACCTAATCTGGCCTTCTCTGTCTACGCATTGAGCCAATTCTGTTCCAATCCTGGTCTAGCACATTGGAAAATGGCCAAACGAATCCTACAGTATCTGAAGGGTACCCAGAATGTTGGATTAACCTACAGAGCTAGAAACAAAGAGAATGAATTTGAGCTGCATCACTATAGTGATGCGAGCAAGTCCATTACTGGAGGATGTACAATAGCGTGTGGAGCTGCAATCAGTTGGATATGCAAAAAGCAAACCTTGGTAGCTCAATCCTCTTGCAAAGCTAAGTATGTCGCAGCCTCGAAAGTGACGAATGAGGTAGTGTGGCTGCAAATGATATTGGAGGCAATCGAGATACCACAAGAGGGGCCAAGCACGATGATGATGGACTCTCAGAGTGCAATCTATCTGTCCCAGGATCTTGTCTTCCATTCAAAGACGAAGCACATTCCTCTGAAGTACCATCACATTCGAGATTTGATCTCGAAAGGAGAGCTCCAGGTCCAGCTCATAAAATCAAAAAGTATGATTGCAGATCTCCTCACGAAACTGCTTGACAAGCCACTCTTTACCAAGCAAAGAGAGGCAATTGGATTGAACGAACAAAGCTGCAAGGTTCAAGAGGGAGTGTCAGAAATGGTGAACTCCTGCAACTTTGTCGCAGCACGAACAAGACACGAAGGTTGAACGAGAACAATTCACGACAGTCAACGTGTCTTAAACTCGAAGCACGAACGAGAACAATTTGCGAGAGTTGACGTGTCTTTGACTCGAAGCACGAATGATTCGAATCAATTGCGAATCGCAAACGCACCTCCAGGACCGCAAACCGCAAAAGGGACGCGAAACAAAAACTAAGAAAAGAAACGAAAACGAATGGGAGATTACGAATTAGACGAAGAAAAATCTTTCACGCTGCCAACTGGCAACTCAACGGCCTTCATGCCCAGCTGAAACGAGTAGCAACGACGAAGACTAACTAACTAGTTGATTAGTGTTAACTAGTCATGTGATTCGACGTTTAGCTATCTTGTAAACTCCACATAGTGGAGGTATAAATGATCCTCTCTAGATCATAATAAAAGATAATAAAAGGTGAATACAGACTCAGTCATTGATCATCTAAATGAATTCAAAGAGCTACTCAATCAGCTAGTCGTAGTAGGTTCACCAGTATCGGACGAAGATGCTAACATGTCTCTTCTGTCCAGTCTTCCTCTCTCTTATGACAATCTAGTATTGCTACTTAGCAATGCTCCTGACCTGTCTTTGCAAAAGGTGACAACAAGGTTATTGTAGGAAGAAGTAAGAAGGAAAAGCTTATCCACGTCAAATTCGCAGACAGCCGCTCTCTATTTGAATAAGCAATAGCTCCAGAAGAAGAAATCTTTGAAGGACAAGAAAACAAAAGCTGAACAAACTGATTCAGACCAACAATTACAACAATACAATTGACAACATCAAAAGCCTAAGACCAGACTCTTCTGCAAGTAGTGCAAGAGAACCAACCACGACATCAAAGATTGGCGAGTTCTCAAGCATAACGAAGCAAAGAAGAAGATCCAGCAGGATGGAGGATCTGATTATGCCAGAACCTCTCTTGAAGACCCAACATTGCTAATAACACCAGATGAACCCATTAGAGGAGCTATGGATTGGTATCTTGATTCTGGTGCTTCTCAGCACATGATTTCATGCAAGTCCTTATTCGAAGACCTCACACCAACAGAATCGAAGCATGTCTACTTCGGTGACTGAAGTTCACTACAGATCGAAGGCAAAGGATTTATACGCCTCTACCTTTCAAATGATAAATTGACCTTGCTCAAGGATGTACTGTACATACCCAAACTGACCAAAAATTTATTGTCAGTTAGCAAGCTCATTAATCAAAGCTGCAGGGCCTTGTTCAATTCGAAGCAATGTTCCATTTTGGACAAGAACAATAAAGAAATCCTCTCTGCAAATAGAGAAGGTAATTTGCCCATTTTGGGTCCTGAATATGCACTTTCTACTAATGTGAATACTTCACATGTCCAATTATGGCATCGAAGATTAGGACACTTAAACATGAGATCAATCGCGTATATGCATCATAATAGTATGGTCAAGGATTTAAACTTTAATGATGCCTCCATTGACATTCGACATGTCTGTGAGATGTGCCTACTAGGCAAACATCCTAGATCAAGATTCCCAAAAGGACAAGCCACTAGAGCTAAGTCCATTCTAGAATTGATACATAGTGATTTGTGTGGCCCTACGAGTACTCCTTCTCTGGGTTCAGCACTATACTTTATCACTTTTATCGATGATTATTTGAGATTTACCAACATTATGTTCATTAAGAACAAATCTAAGGCATTCAACTGTTTCAAAGATTTTAAATAGTTTGTTGAGACACAGACTGGTCAACGACTCAAGACCCTGCGTACAGACAGTGGTGGAGGGTTTCTATGAAATGAAATGTTTGACTATCTGGCATCATTCAACATTCATTATCAATTCACCACCAGCTACACACCACAGCAGAATGGAGTAGCTGAAAGGAAGAACTGAACATTGCTAAATGCAGCACAATCAATGATGTCAAATGCTCAGCTCACGAACAATTTTTGGGCTGAAGCTGTTTCAACAGCTTGCTATCTATAGAACTATTTGAGTACCAAAGCTGTCGACTCAAAGACTCCTTTTGAAGTTTTCTATGGCTACAAACCGAGTCTAAGACACCTTCAAGTGTTTGGCTATCTTTGTTATGTACACATTCCCTCTGATCTGAGAAAGAAGCTTGACTCTGTCAACTACAGGAGTATCTTCATTGGATACTCGACATCACACAAAGCATATCGAATTTTTGATGTCGAGTCAAGCCGAATCTCAGTAAGTCGAAATGTCGTCTTCCTTGAAGACAAATACTTCTCGACTTCAAGTAGAAGCAGCAAATGCAAGAGTTCGTCCCAACAACTCCCATCACCATCGACAAGCCTCGACCTGCGAAGTACAGGGTAGTTGGAATATGCATAACATCTTTTGGACACTCCAGACACTACTGTGATCTGCATACTGCACTAGATCATAACAGGATTTTAACAATATGGTATATTCTAATCCACCATTCACTCTTTTTGTGTGTTCAAGAGGTCTTTAGCATGTGGAGAACGCACGCCTCTTTGAAGTGGGATTAGCCTATCTTCGATGTCTCCAGTTTATGAAAAACAACTCTAATTGGCTCATCTCTTTGTGGAAGAAGATCCCTTGCATGTGTGCTCCTCATTTCTATAATTTGTTGGGACATATAAGGATTTTTTTTATTAGATCCTACCTATGTGTGGGTAGGGTTTGCATTTGCATGGTCAATCCCACGACACAAGACTAGATCATATAATGATTTTTGTATGAGCTTATGGAAAATGCCATTTGTGTCTTAGTTTCTTATGTATGAAGAGTGTGATATCGGTTGTGTGTGATATGTTGTTGTTGTCAAGAGACAAGTCATGTGAGAGAAGCCATGTCATTAGTATGGTTTGGAGAGTTTTGTGCACCCCAATCATTGTTGGACTACATTCGTCAAGTTCTCAAGTAGGTCCAAAAGAGCAAATCACATGCGCACAAATGCCCTCATGACATTGGTGAGACTATTGTCAAGAGTTATTAGTTGCTTCTGAAGAAAGCTTTTGGCTTTTATTATTTGGAAAATATGAGTGATATGTCACTATCATGGATTTTCTGCTAGGAATATTTTTTTAAATTGTGGCTACTAAATTTGGATGGTCATCGTGGTTGAAAAATGTTGTAGAGATCAAAACAAATATGTCCTCTATATTGTAGAAAGTGTGGCTACATTATGCGCTTGTAGTCGTCCTTCAGGCTCATTGTGCTTGGATGAAGCTTGGAGTTGCCATGCACGATTGTTGCTTGTCCTTAAGAGTTAATCATGCTCTTGAAAGCCAATATATTGGGCCTTGGGCTACTAACTGTAAATTATTATTCATGTTCTTTAAAATACTTCTAGGTCACTTATGTCTCACATGAGTTTGTGCTGCCCTAGTTTGGTTGTTAAGAAAAAAATTAAAGCACATGGCTAGATCTCGAGAGATTTAGTGGAAAAATTATTGAGTTCATGTTAGCAATTTGCATATTTATGAAACTTATAAACTAAAAGGAGTATGTTTGTGTTGGAAAAAAATGCTTGGTGTTGTGTTGACTTAATAATGATGATGCTATGCAAGATTTGCTGGGTATCAGGATCATACCGCTTGTATGTATTATCAAATGAAGTATATCCAATCAGGATGGTCTTGAGACCTTGGAAGTCCAATTTTTTCCTCGTGTCTTTTGGAATCTGCGCATAGATAATGCATCCAAACACTCTTAGGTTCTTCACAGAAGGCTTAGAGCCTGTCCACACCTTGTGGGGTGTCTTGCTTGAGAGGGCCTTGTTCGAACATTTGTTCTGGACATAAGTTGCAGTGGAGACAGCTTCGGCCCAGAATCTCTTGGCAGCGATGCATACGTTAGCATACATTTGGCTGATTCAACCAGGGTACGGTTCTTCCTCTCAACTAAGCCATTAGACTGAGGACTATAAGAAGTGATGAATTGCTACTCAATGCCTTGGATTTGGCAATACTCCTTAAACTCAATAGAGATATATTTTCCACCAGTGTCTGACCTTAGAGCCTTGATCGTCCTTCTAGTCTCCTTTTCTGCATGCTCCTTGAAGATTCTGAAGCAGTTGAAGGCTTCTGATTTCTTCTTTATAAAGTACACCATAGTCCTTCTGGAAAATTCATCAATAAAAGTTATAAAATACTTTTTATCCTTTAGCGAAGGATTTTTCATCGGGCCACAAATGTCTGAATGTACAATGTCTAACAATCCTCTAGCAATATGCTGATGGCTTGATTTAAATGGTTTTCTAGTCTGTTTACCAACTAGACAGTCTTGACAGATAGGTAACTCAACTTTATCATGAGGATAGTCGAGATTAAGAACAATAGATTGTCTAGACATTTGTTGTGCAGCAACATGATTCAAGTGACCAAGTCTATAATGCCAAAGTAAACTTTTATTTGCATGAATAGAAGTACTGAACACCCGACTAGAGGCAGAAAAGCAATGACTTAATTTATACAAGTATCCATGCCTCTTTCCGAGTGCTAGGGTCTTGCTTGTCCTATCAACTACTTTGCATTGATCACATTCGAATTCTACTCTATGTCCTAGATCTGTGATTCTGCTTACAGAGAGTAGATTCATAGATAAATTTTGGTACATACAGGACTTTAGAAAGTAGCTTAGATTGATCATTTGCAAAGCTTAATCTTACAGTACCTTCACCTTTAATAGTTTGTGTGCTATTGTCGGCGAGGTGAACATATTTCTTGGTACTGTAAGATGTATAGGACTCGGAACAGCCAATGAGACTGGTCATGTGCTGAGTGGCTCCGGAATCCAAGAACCAAGAACTGTCGTCGGATGCTCCTTGATGGCTGGTCATGAAGGCATCATGATCCGCTTCTTGAATAGGCTGTGGAGCTTCTGAAGCTGCATTTGCCACTTGATTCGACTGCCCCTTGCTGTTGTTCTTTGCTTGCAGTATCCAGCAGTCTTGAATTTCGTGGTTGTTTCGCTTGCAGTATCTGTAGAACAGCTTCTTCTTCGTCTGCAGATTCGACTGTTCTTTGTGTTGTGCTGGTTTCTGGTCTGGCTTTGATTGCTTCGGGCCTTTTTTCTTCTTCTGCTTAGTCATGCTCTTGTTGGTGTATAAGGCGTGAGAATCAGTTGAGTAACTTGAGGCTTCATTCCTTCGCGTGTCTTCCTGCAACAACATAGTAATGACTCTCGAAAGAGTCAGTTCTGGATGTGTCGTGATGATCATCACCCAGCTGTCGTATGAGTTTGGCAAGCTCGTAAGCAGTTGCATCACTGCGTCTTGATCGTCTATGACGAATCCGACAGCGGCCATTTGCCTTAGCAGGTTCTTGAATTGATTGATGTGATTTTGCAGGGAATCACCATTCGCCATCTTGAGGGAGTAAACTTTTTTCCTGAGATATAACTTGGAAGCTATATCTCGCACTTTGTATAGTGTGCTCAAAATGTTTCAGACTTCTTTCGATGTCTAGGCCTCGGATACATGGCCGATCTGGGTATCCGTAATGTTGAGGATGATCAACGTGAAAGCCTTTCCATCCTTCAGCTTCCATCTGGTGATTGCTGCATCGTCTGCTTCGGGTTTCCCTTCTACACCTGTAACAACGTCATACGATTATTTAGCCATTAGTACAGTTTTCATCTTAAATTTCCATAGACGGTAATTGGCTCCATCAAGCTTGTCCATGATAGGACTGGCTTTCCCTTGGGAATCCATGTGGAAGATTAGTCTAAGTGATAGGAAAAACTATCAATGACTTAAGTATGAAAATATGGTACTGAATTACAGAACAAGAAGACAATTACTCTATCGGCTAGTAGAGTCTTGTAATATGGAAGCTTATCAGGCTACGATCCTGGCTCTGATACCATGTTGGAAAAAGGAGGGTGTGTCGTGTGTGAGAAACAAAAATAGCTCGAAAAGAAACGAACACGAAAAGAAATGAACTAGAAACTCGAACAAAAAACGAACTCGAACGAAAAGTGTTCGTGCGCAGCGGAATGAGCTATATTACTCTTTCCACATTAAGCAACAAAACATCAGAAGAATAATTTGTTGCGAACATCTAGACAAATTATTAGTCGTGAATGATTCGCGAAGAGCTAGACTGAGCTCGACTGATAATCAATCGCAAATTAGTCGCAAAAGGCAAGACTAAATATTTGTCGTCAACAGCTAGACTAATAATAATTCTCTAAGAACAGATTACCAGATTGAGCAATAAGAGAGTCAGACAAAATGTAGAAAAGCATAGCAATATTGACACAAATCTGAACACAGAACGAGACAAAGCGGTTATCAGATTAAGTATAACAAAATACACATGTCAATAATGCTATGGAGCACAAGACAATAGCGGAGAAAATCGCGTGCTCTACAAAGCTAATTCAATCTATAAAAGGAATGAACCTGTTACTGACAATACAAAAGAATCAATGCACAAGGTATCTACTTCGTCTATCTCTGATAAGCTTCTGATGCTATTATTTTCACACACTATCTGAATACGCAAGTGGTATTCAATATATACACAATTTTATAGGTGTGCAGATGAAGAAAGTACAAAGTGGATGTGTTGTCTATAGGAGATCGTGGGTGGCCGTCAAATCTGTTAGCACAGTTGCATGGGATGAGCGTGAAAAGGCCGCGACATCAGCCTTTACTAAAATGAACGTTGGTGAAGATGCAAAAAATGCGACACTCTGACGAAATGCCTTAGGATTTGATTTACAGGGTGCCTTTGCTTTTCCTAGGGCACCTTCGACATTTTGTAAGGCAGTGTCATATTTTTCGCCTGTGACAAATCACGTGTAAAAACACGGTGTCGCAGTTTTTGCCTGTGGAAAATTACTTGTATTTATGCAAACAGTTGAGTTTTTCGTCTGTCTTATTTTACATGTAAATATTCAGACTGTGTGACAACATGAGTAAAAATGTAGCATGAATGGAGACAGATTAAGACAAGATTTAGGAGAGTAGAGGAGATAAATCCAACATGAGGTAGAAATGGGCCAATAGGATTTTGAGGCCAAGGCCCTCCTCTCCACTATAAATAGGGGCAAACTCGAGTTGCTCCTCATGTTCAAATCTTCATTTCAATACAAGCAGATTGGTTCTCTTATGGAATGGATTTGTGAATGTCCTTGCTCTCTAACCTTTTCCTTCATCTCTCATGCTTTCATTATATTTGCTAATTGTTGGATCTGAGTGTTATTGGAATTTATTTTTCTTATACTTTTGGTGAGAGAGAAAGGGAGAGAGAGAGAGAAAGAGTAAGCTATTATTATGATGAATCTTAGGGTTAATGGATGTAGTGTTAATACTTAGTGTTAATGGATGTTAGAGTTAGATGTGGATCTTCCATACATGTGGAATTCTGAGATATGCTATCGCTCTCACGGGATCGGACCTACGCATGACAACTAACTTCATCTTCTTGATGCTTGAGTGCTTGGATCTTGGGTTGAGAATAGGATAGGAAATTGACCCACTACAATTTTGGCGCCGTTGTCAGGGAGCTACGCCAATTTTTCATATTGCAGCATGTTTGGTTGATGGTTAGCTTGCATTAGGCATCTTATTTTGATATGAATAGGATTAAAATTGTATTTTTTAGATTGAGGGTGATTTTGCTTGATTTGAGTGGATCCTCTTGTTGAAATCTAAAGCTGAATATGTCACAGCTTCAAAGGTGGCGAATGAGGTAGTGTGGCTGCAGATGATGCTGGAAGCAATCGGGATACCACAAGAAGGGCCAAGCATGATGATGATGGACTCTTGGAGTGCCATCTATCTATCCCAGGATCCTGTCTTCCATTCAAAGACAAAAGACATACCTCTGAAGTACCATCACATTCGAGATTTGATCTCGAAAGGAGAGCTCCAGGTCCAGTATATAAAATCAGAAAATATGATTGCAGATCTGCTCACAAAGCCGCTTGCCAAGCCACTCTTTGCCAAGCAAAGAAAGACAATTGGATTAAACATACAAAGCTGCAAGGTTCAAGAGGGAGTGTTAGAAATGGTGAACTCCTGCAGCTTCGTTGCAGCACGAACAAGAAACGAAGGTCGAACGAGAACAATTCGCGATAGTCAACGTGCCATGACTCGAAGCACGAACAATTCGCGAATCATTCGAGAATCGCAAACATACCTCCACCAGGATCGCAAAATGAAAGATTACGAAAGAAACCAAAGGAGCAAAAGCAAACGAAGGAAACGAAGCAAACAAAGGAGAATCTTTCACGCTGCCAGCTGGCAGCTCAACAGGCTTGGAGTCGTAGACTTCACGCCCAGGTGAAACGAGAGGCAACGACGGAGACTAACTGATTAGTTGATTAGCATTAACTAGTCTTGTGATTTTAGCGTTTAGCCATCTTGTAAACTCCACATTGTGGAAGTATAAACTATCCTCTCTGGATCAAAAAAAGAGATATGAATGGACAAAATTTTTTGTAAGAGACAGAGAGAGAGAGAGACATAGTGAGTAGAGCAGAAAGAAAATTACTAGAAACAATAGAGTTGTGCATGAAAGTCTGCCAACGAGAAAAACATAACGAAAGAGTAGAGCATCAGGCCGCCAACAAGAGAGACATTAATGATCTTGCTCTAAAAAAAATTAAATTGATAATACAGTCGCTCTATTTTCGGGCATCTCCTTGTCCTGTGTCATCTGTCGTGATTGCTAGAAAGAAATGTGTTCTGTGATGTGCAGTCAAGTGTTAGGTTCCTTTAAAAGCTTCTGCGCAAAAAGAAAATTCAAAGACATAAAATCGTTCGTGAATACAAAAACGAAAACAAACAAAAAAAATAGCTTCGCTTTCGCGACACTGAACACAACTGTTTTCGCTTTTCCGACAGTGTGGAATCATGCCAAACAAGTTTAGTTCCATTATACACACTAGAATCACCAATGTCAAGAGAGAAGAGATAGAGAAAGACAAGAGGATAGAAGTAGAAGGTTCTTGAATTAAGAAATCTGTTTCAGTCTTTCCCTTATTCGAGGAATCTTGCAAACCTAAATCGACCCCTGAAAGTACTTGTTGCCAATACTTTCCAAAAAAGGGATCGAACTCATATAGTCCTTGAAGAGAATGAAACAACCCCGGTTTTATAACAGTAAAGCACAACTGATTAATAACCGTTAACGGAGTCAAAGCATCTGCTAGAGTATTTTGAGTTCTTTTACAATAATGTATAGAAAAGTCAAAGATTTGCATCAGCTCAGCCCATCTAGCTTGCCTCCCCTTTAAATCTGTAGCATCACAGAAATATCGAAAAGTCTGATGATCCGTCAAAACTTCAAATCTAGCTCCCTACAAATAATGTCGCCAAATTTTCAAGGAATGAATAATTGCAAACAGTTCCTTCTCATAGGTACAATACCTAGATTGAGCAGGATTGAGTTTCTTGCTTTTATAAGCCACAGGATGTCCATCTTGCATCAAAACAGCTCCCTAATCAATGGCATTGGTCCTAATCACAAAAGCCTTATTAGGATTGCCAATGATTAGTATTGGTGCCGAAGTGACACTTTTCTTAATCAACTCAAAACAATTATTCACATCCTCCGTCCACACCACTAGTGGACTCTTAGCCCTCTGACTTAGCTTCTTATAGCCTTTCAAGGCCTGGGTAAGGGGAAATGCCAATCGAGCAAATTGGGGAATATGCCAACGGAAAAATCCTACAAACCCCAAGAAAGACTTGATTTTCCGAACTGTGAAGAGAATAGGCCAATCAATAACCCTCTGGATACGATCGGCCTCAATCTCCACTCCCCGTTCGAAAATCTTATGCCCCAAGTAGGACAATTCCTTAGCAAAAAAGTCACACTTAGACTCCTTGGCAAAGAGCTTTTCCCTTCTTAGGATGTCCAAGACAATCCTAAGATGCTCTTTATGTTCCGCCAAAGTCTTACTGAACACTAGGATATCATCTAAGAATACCACTACGAATCTTCCCAAATATGGCTTGAACAAATCGTTCATCATCTGTTGGGCAGTTGCCGGTGCATTAGTCAAACCAAAAGGCAACACCAAAAATTCGTAGTGACCAAAGCGAATTCAAAACCTGGTTTTTTATATATCTTCTGCCTTAATGCGTATCTGATGATAGCCCGATCTTAGATCTATCTTGGTGAAGTACCCAACACCACCAAGATAGTCTATTAGATTATCCATCCGTGGTAGTGGATATCTATTCTTAACGGTTACCTTGTTCAATTTCTTATAGTCGACGCAAAACCTTATAGTCCCATTCTTCTTGGCAACCAGAACCATTGGTGATGCCCAAGGAGACTTACTAGGTTGTACCCACACCTTTTTCAGGTAATCATGTAAATGCCTACTTACTTCAGCCTCTTCCGATGCACTCATCCTATAAGGACGCTGTGCGATTGGAAGTGCTCTAGGTATTAGGTCAATTTTATGATCAACTGTCCTTTCTGGTGGTAAACTTATAGGAAGGTCTAAAAAAACATCATTGAATTCCTGCCTAAGTTCATTATAGACTTCAAATTTTGTGGTGTTCTCACTGGCTATATTCATGGCATTTATGTTAAGTTCTTCATCATTGCAGCAAATGATATCATTATGAAAACATAAATAAATTTTAAAATCAGAATTCTTCATAATAGAATTAAGTTCTTGTTTAGAATAAGGGTTAACATTTTTAGTGTCAACACTTAAACTAGTCTTGATCTTAATTAAAGAATTCTCATGCATAAAAGATAAAGATTTTTTAACAATCAACAAACTTGTTCTTATCAAAATGCCATTGTTGCCCGAGAATAATATCTACATTAGCTAATGCAACAACATGAAATTCTAGTTTTTCAGAATAATCCTGAACGTGCAATTCCACATCAAGAAAAACAAAATCCATCAAATCGGAATTACTTTCCGATGCCATTGTCACACAATATTTTTTCTCACTTTTTTTGGTAGGAAGGTTTAGCGTCTGCACCAAATTTACATTAATAAAGTTATGAGTGGATCCTGTGTCAAAAGGAACATTAACAACTTGATCATTAACTTTACCTTTGATGCAAATAAGATCATTAGGTCCAAAAACTAAAGAAATAAGAAAACAAACATCCATCTCATTACTTTGAGATAGATTACTTGAGATTGAAGCTTGTTTTTTGACACAATCACATGCAAAGTGAACCTCGCCATTGCACTTGAAGCACATGTTCTTCTTACGAGCTTCAGCTTTATCAATGCCACCTTGATGGTTTTTAAAATTTTTCTTGGTTTTCTTAAGATTGTTGGAATTGGGATGTGTTTCACTAATAGCTTCCCTATCCTTCCTCTTAAATTGAAAACCTTTTTTCTGCTCATTGGGCTGTTGACCCCTAGGTGGCTTAGGTGTGTCATCAAAGTATTTTGCAGCCCTAATAGCATCTTCTATGGTTTTTGGATGGTTCCTATGAACATCCACTTGATAATCTTTTGGTAACCCATCAATGAACATTAACATTTGTACCTTAGGCGGAATGTCACTATAAAGTGGATTTAGGTACTCATGAAAATCTTGAATAAATTGTTCCAAACCTTCATTCCTGGTTAGATGACTCAACTTTTGGAAGTGTTCATAGTCATGTAAAAGTGGTAGAAAATAACCCCTAAAAAGCTTGCAAAAACTTCACTTTTCAGATCGGATTTTCAGATTTACAGATCTGAAAAATAGAACTTCAAAATGAAAATCGAAATTTCAAACACTTCATTTATGCAAAAAAAAACACTAGTTTTAATCAAAACACATAGCTAGAATCAATCTTTTTGCAAAAAAACGTTTGTGTATGTAGAGGAAGACTTCATCTAACCATCCCACAAATCTTTTTTTAGAACTTTTAAAAACCCAAAGCCTACTTGAAAACTTCTCTAACATGATAATAAATCAGCCCCTAAACAATTCTATAAGCATCACTACTCTTTTCCAAAGAGAACTAGATTCATTGGGTACTTCAACTACAAGCTTCCTACAACTAGAAAAGCCAATAATCTTTTTCAAAAAAAATTTAGTTGGTGATCTTAATAGAACTTGAAGAAGGTTAGAAAGGTTACCATCCTTTGTCTAGCTCTGATACCACTTTTTACAAGAAGAGGTGAGGAAGTCCCCCAAATCCAAGGGTAGAGCCTCCAAATGTCCTCCAAGCAACCTGCAAGCTCTAAGATGCTCCTCAACTCCAAGCTGGGATGCCTCCACCTACAAGTAAGGATCTGCAAGCCTCCAAGGATCTCTCCTCCACCTGTGTCCCTACTCTTAAACACAAAGATAAATAACAAGCTGGCCTCAAGTATTCACCACCCAACCATAGCTAGATTCAAGCTCCAAGCAAGACCTATCTAGCACTCCCACAAGCATACCACAATAGACTATAGCATACTCAAGATCCAAACCCTACTTATGTCCCATATCATAAGAAAGATCCAACCCCTAAGCATACTACACACAAGAAAGTACTCTACACACTAGTAGCAACACTAGAGCATAAGCAAAACAAGCAAGAGAGATCTCTCTCCTCCCAATGGACACCCTACTACCCTCATATAGATGGCCCATGGAGGTCTTACATGGCTTAAATTTTAATTTGAAATCTTGAGGTACCTTAAAAAGATTCAAGAATGCTTTCTGGCAAACAATATGTTGGCCTAGAACTTTGAAATACCCTCAAAAACCTTTTAAATGGTTTCTAGCAACCAATATCTTGGCCAGAACCTTGAAATGCCCTAAAAAGCCATAAATATGCTTCCTAGCAGTCAAGATCTTGGCATTGAATCTTGAAATGCCTTAAAATGCTTCCTAGTAGCCAATATATTGGCCGGGGATCTCAAACTACCTTGCAAAGTATGAAAATGGCCTTATATGACTCATATCACGACCTAAAATTTTGGACCATCCATAAAACCTTTGAAAATGGCTCGTTGGAGCCAATATCTTGGTTGGATACAAAAGTAGCAACTTGAGATGTTGTAATGCAACTATAACAAAACTAAAAACTCAACAAATTAGCTATTCAAAGCATACTATTTAATGAAAGTAATTGGCTAAGATAGCTCAAGTTTAGGTTGTGCAAGAAGCTGTGAAACACAACTTTTCCTACAACCATAGCATGTCAAAGTATTGCAAGTGCTTGAGTGCATTGTAAAGTGGTAGAAACTCATTGAAAAAAATAGGACGTTATGATAGATAAAGGTGAGGCAACACGTTCTTGAAGTTTCACTGTGAATCTTGCACAAGTTGATAGAAAATCATCAAATTTCTTATGCAAACATCCATAAGTTTCCAAAGCAAAAGGAATAAAGCCCTCCAAGAGCACGATGACATGCCGGTGGTTGGGTACCTCATGGAAAAGTATGAGTGGAGCTAATTGTGATTGGGTACTTCATGGAAAAGCAAGGGTGGAGATAAATGCAGTGGCAATTAGCTCCACCCATACTTTTCCATGAAGTACCCAACCACTAGCATGTTGGTAGTAAAAATTCATAAAGTGCTCTAGTAGTTAGTACCCAACCACAATAGTATTAAACGGTTTTATTGAAAGGCAACACATGTGTCAACTCAGGTTTGTAGGTGAGGTTGAGAGCATGGTTAGAACCAGTTTCTCAACAACATTCTCTTTAACAATTTGAGAAAGCGCTCCAGGAGCAACGGGCCTCATACGCACGCACTCATGTGTGTGAGCATTAGAGCTTGGCCCAATCATTCAACGCCACATGGCAAGGCTGTTGGGAGCTGGCTTGAAACTTTGTGCTCACAAAAAATATGAAGATTTTGAGCCTGAAATTCGCATGGTCTCGAAATTTCATGGGCATGCAATCTTTGGCTTGGGTTTTTGAGCACTCCCACAAGCACATAAGAAAGAATGTCAGCTTTAGTCTTGTTCAACAGAGATACAAATTTTGCTTGTAGGATAATGTCCTAGAGTGCTTGAGCGCAATGTCACTTGTGGCTCCTTGGGCACCCCCAAAAAAGAATGTGGATAGGCACCATGTTCAGCCCAAACTGGTGAGGCTTTGAGATAGAGATAGAGAGTAACAGCTCTAGAAGTGGAGAGGTGGTGCTGGGAAAGCAAAGATTCATAGAGGTTTTGAAGGTCGATGAAGGAGTTGTTGGAATAATAGAAGGGAGAATCTAGCCTACAAGAATATCATTAGGAGGGGACATAAAGGGCAGGGTGGGCTCTCAAGATTCCATGGAGAGAGAGAGAGAGAGAGAGAGAGAGAGAGAGAGAGAGAGAGAGAGAGAGAGAGAGAGAGAGAGAGAGAAGAAAAAGAAGAAGAAGTAGTAGTAGTAGTAGTAGAAGAAGAATCTGGTTGTTGCTTAGAGGAACTCCCAATTTCAAAAGTGCCCTTTCAAAAGATACTTCTATTTATTTTTCTTTCATTTCTATGATCAAATTTTCCATAGTCAAAATGGATGCCCAGACACAAGCTCTCATAACATGAATATAAACTTGGACAACATTGAGCATTTCCTACGTGGCATTCCTTTTTTAATCAAGAGTTCCTCAAATAAAAACATGAGGTAGGAAATAGTTGATAATCGAGAAGCAAGGCGAAGGAAAGAGAGAAAAGTGATGAAAATGAATGAAACGAGATGAAGGAAGCAATGTTATTTAATTTTCTTTAGGGAAACTACAAGAAGAGAAAAGAATGAAGTTGTTGGTCTCCATTGGAAAGCACAGCAGTCAATGAGAATAGCTACTTAGCATACCAAAGTTGTTTGAAACAATAGCTCGAAGTGCTTCCACGTCCAATCTCACAAGATTCTTTCAAGCATTTAGAGTTTGTGAGGTTCGATTATGGCTTAGGAGCCAATCATTATCTGGCTTGAATGTGCAAATCATTGAGATCTATTTTTTCACTATTCATACGTGTTTTTTCTAACGCTCAACTGGTTTGAAGTGCATTGTTCACTATAGCTCAAATATATAATTAGCTCGCCTTCAATCAATTTACTTGCCATCACTCAATTTAGCTTGCTTGCTACCCATCATTCTTCTCTCGAAGTTGGAGCGGCAACGTGAGCTTGACTTTAATCACTTTCTTTGCCATGGCTCACATCAACTTGCTCGCTCACTTGCCCTAGACCATTTCTTTTTATTTTTGTGACCAAAATTTTACTTTTGTGCACTAAGATATAGATTGTTCTTGATTAGGTATCTTGTACTTGTTCATTACTTGTTCGAGCTATAAGTCCCTAGTAAATAACCTTACAGATATATGTAGGTAGGCATGTGTGTCATCTTGTATAGACACAATGGACCTTTTTCTCTTCCCAATGAAATGTGAAGAAATTAAGAAAATGATGCCCATTATTCCCTTCATTCTTTGCTATAGCCACACCTCTTACCCAAAAAGTGCAATATATCCAAGACATACTAAGTGTCTTAAACTAGGTAGTATGAAAATAATTCAGAGCCTTGGAATGAATAACCTCTCAATTCTATTCAAGAGTATCGTACAATATCTAGCTTTATTGTTGACGTCAAAAAAGTCAAATGTCCAACGGAATTTATGCACTATTCGAACCACCTTAGGAATCAACACTATAGATCTATACATTTATTGACTTTCGATTAGCCTTTGAAGATTGCACATTTAGGTAGTGTCACTAAGTTTTACCAAAGAGAAAGAAGCTCTTAACATAGCATCATCAACACTCTTAGATGGTCAAATTAAACAGGGTATGATACAAAAAGCAAGTAGTTTGAATGTTTAATTTTCAGCCCGAGTACATTTAGAAAGCATGCTTTCTTCTAAACTCAAACCAACATTTCTCAATTAGCTTTTCAAACGCCCTCATCTACCAAATGTTCACTTAGCAAGGATACTACTATGTTTGACAAGCGAAGATAGCAAAATTCTCCTATGAAAAGTTTTATTATTAAAGGCCCTCGAAGTGGAAAGCCAAAGGCCTTTCAATTGATAATCCATTAAAAATAACTTCCCACAAGGTAAGTTTATGCAAATATTTAGTCACGATGAAGCTTGTCCCTGTCGCACCAGGGCTGAAAAATCCCTTCCTCATCTGTTCATAGTTTGTCAACAATCAGAAGTTAAAAGACACTTTGTTATCTTGGATGTGCGAACCACCAACTAGCCTTCCGTTGTTTATGGAGATAAAACACAAACCATCATCATCAAAATAATAATGGCACAGAATTTGACTTGGATTGGCTATAATCTTGTGTTACAACTTACAAGAGTGCTACAAGAATGGTTAAACCAACAAAGGAGTAGAAAAGAGAAAACTTTGACATATACATAGCTATGTCGGATACAAGAATTCTTGAAAGATTAGTTTGATGATCGATCGATATAATAGCTGACTTTCTCATATTTACCCAGGTCTTTTTTGGGTTACTCTATACATTTTGTATGTAACTTAGTCTCAAATGCAAGATAGTAATAAAAGTAGATCCAACATTCTAGCATTGGAACCTTTACAAATCAAGTGAACAACCTAGCATATATGGAGTTTATGTACAATATTTATATTTGTTCTTTACGGATAGCTAAGTCTTCATTTTGGTTCTCCGCTATGTCATTGGTGCTACTCCTTCAGTCACCAAGGTTGTTCCCCCTTGTCCCACAACATGAGTGCAAGCTATGACCTTTTGAAGGGATTCTTGGCACAGAGCTTGCTCACTGTAATAACCAATTTTTTTTCCCCACATCATGAACTTCAATTTCCTTGTTTATGTTGGAGATTCTGTGGTGAAGCACCCGAAACGTTTCAACACCCTAAAGGCACTTGAGACAATCAACAGCTCTTGTTGGTAGATGTCTTGAATCTTCTTCTGAAGCACAATAATCAATGCCTCATTGGGCATGCTTTCCTCTCCCCGCTTGTCATACTATCAAAACAGGACACAATGCTGTATTAGCCATTAAATTGTGCAGCATAAAAAGCAAAAGAGGATGCAGGGTGTGTCTGAAGTTCCTTTGCTGGTGAACAAATGTATGCTAAGCTCAAATGTTGCCAGCTTACAATGTCCTTTTTGTACTATCAAGTATTTTGTTTGAGGTAATTGAAACATTCAATAGCTTTTGTACAAACTTCAGCAGATCTCTACGGAAATGGCATTGTTGAACTCTTTTCTGATGTTTTTTTTCCAATTTTAAACTTCCCACATCTAACAGAGATCACAAACTAAAAGCTACGGTGTGTGTTTAAAGCTCTTGCTACATTGTTCACACATCTCTACATCATATATGGGAGTGGTTTAAAAAATGTCTTAAAGTGGTGTAGTTTCCAATTCTTAACTTTCCATGTTTTTGAACAGTGATCAAGATAACAAAACTATGGTGCTGCTTGCACTCAATGAGGCAAAATTATCGGCCTTAAAAATGAATTAAAATTGTACTTGTTTGACTTAATGCCTTTGGTCAAAAAATAAGCTTTTCTCTCAATAACCATATTTTTGGCCAAATTAGGTTCCTATGCATGCAATTGTAGGGCCCTTCATGAAGACTTCTTCGCTTTGAAGGTGTGGAAGTTAAAGCAACCAAGGCTGGTATAAGACTATCAATTGGAAAAGGACAATACACTCCTCCATTCCAAATGGCCCATGGAAGGCCTAACTAGGCAACCAAGTCCCAGTCATACATTTTATGCAGTGGTTCAGATAACAATAGTCTCAGAAAAAAAAAAAAATTGGAAAGTGTCCTTTTCAAGCTGATGTTACCTCCAGTTTTCCAATACGCCCAAGAGTTTCTTGCATCACTATCTCAATTTCAACAGGCGCAGGTATGCCTGGAGCTACCTCATCAGCTCCCAAGAGAGCAGCAACCTGCTCATTTAGGTTACATGTAAATAAAGAAGCTTCGTATATTCACAGAATTGTAAGATATTAACAGAGTATACACATAGAGAGTATATACATAGTTGACAGAGTATACACATAGACAGTTGTACAAACATTTCATGGATGGGATCGGCCAGAATAATAGGAAGGAGGGTACTGTTTGCCTGTTTCTGAAGTGTACGCAAAGCAATCCGAACAGGAACCAGCCATTCCAAGCACTTATTACATTCAGTAAGATCTGCATCCCAGAATGTAAATTGCATCCATGATCTAAGTGTGATCTAAAAAATACAGTCAGAAAAGTTACTAAAACAAAGATTGGAAATCTGTCTGATAGTTTTGATTTAAATTTAACCACTTTTTGACCATTAAGTTTTGCCCCCTGGCATCACAAATCTTTACAGGTACAAATTTTGCATTATAGCATGGAACTAGTAAACATCATTAGATGGTTGAGTGATTTGATAATTCGAGCTCTTAGTTGAATGTCCTATTTGAAGATCTTTGAAGGAGATTGTCTGGCTTATTGGTTATAATTTTCATCAAATTTTCTCCCTTTTGCTGCCTTGTATTTCAGTTGATGCCAATATTTGTGATCACGTTCATGACAGTAACAGAGAATGATTTTCAAAAACATGTGAGGGATACTTTAGAACTTACCAGGATCCAAACATTTTGAAGTGAAATAAAGCTTTTTCCTTGGTAGCATGGGGAGAGGCATTTTCTCGAAGGGGGGAATGTTTCCTTCATGGGAAAAGTGTGTTTTTCCATAATATGTTTGAAATTTTTTTCTGTAGGTGCCCCGGGAAAACAGGGAGTTGGCGAAACAAGTTTTCCCATGCGAAAAGACAAGGAAAAAAATTCCCCCCTAATTATGTTCCAATGTCTAGATTTTTCTTCAATCATTTTTCAGTACTTCGTTTTGTGGAAGAGAAGCCCACTTCGTAACTCTCACTCTTTTGGTTTTTTCCAGGGATCTTTTTAAGAGGTTACTTTTGGCACAAAAGTAAAATCTATCAGTCATATTGCTTTGTGGATATTTTAGCCAGCCCAATTACATCTTTCTGCTACTTATTTGGTTGGTACTAAGCCCTCTTAACAGGAAACTATTAACCTCTGCTGCCGATTTCAATTAATCTTGAACTCATGCTCCTCTTAACCACAATTCCGTTAACAACCATCTGCATTGATTTGATCATTGTTGATGTAGCGAGATGGCTAGCCTCTATCAATCATTTTGATCCTGATGTAGTAGCCACTACAGGTGGCCAACACCTTTGGGGACGCAAGGGCAAAAGGAACAAGAAGAGAAAGTTTGAAGGTCAAACCTAGTGGCAAGATCGGGGTGAATCGTGAGGCAATGCTAGTTTATAAGCAACACATCATTAAGCGGCATTTGATGGAGTACAAGGGAATCCGAGGTCCACGCTAGACCCACGTGCCACAAGTTTCTTCAATATTGCACTAAGGCCCGCACTGCCTGTCTCCTTTTTCCTCTCGCTCTCAAAGGTCGCCATCTCAAATTTTCACTCTACATGCTCTCTTTGAATCCATTTCCCTCCATCTTCTCCACTTCCCACCCATGTTCCTGCTATTTCCATTCTTCATCTTCCCCTTGGTCCTTTGTCTACAGTAGATAATACCTCTTATGAGGATAGTATCGCACATTGAGAGAGATAGACATGAGATAGATTTAATATCACATGATGTGAGTCACATATACTGGTTGATTATGATCTAGATTCATAGCTATAGCTTGTTGTTGATGTTGCATATGTTGATGTTGATGCTCGTGCCTTGGTGCTGCTCCTGAGTGCTTATATGTTGATTATGAGTACTTTGGTCATTTCTGTCCTACTATATCCATGAGCTCGAGTATTGTTCAATTGTTGTTCTTGGTTCCAGGGCTTCAAATACTTCACTTATTCCAATAGCTTTAGTTGCTGTTGTTATTCCCGATATTGGTTCCATGGTTATTGAGATATCTTTGACATTGGATGCTGTACTTATCCTTTACAATTCTTGGGAATTGCGGATACCTTGGGATGCTGCACACATGTCCATTCTAGTTGTTGTTTGTTAGGGTGATCTACTTCAAGTTGCATTCTTGGTTGCTGCATATGGGTTGACCTGCGATGTTGTTGCCAACTTGCTATGGTTTATCGTCTTTCGATGGTATTCTTGGGCCTTTTGACTGGCTTTGAATATCTCAGTTGTTGGGGTCCAACATGGTGACATTTCTCTATGGCATGCTTGGGCTATCAGAGTGCCTTGAGAGAGTTTCCTTCTCTCTCAAGTTTTTTCCTACATCTGCATTGGCCAAGAGCCCTGAGACAACTTCATTCTCTCTTGGATTCCTTTATGCATCTACATCGGCTTATGGTAGTTGCTTTTCCTATTTTTCATAGTTTCATGATCTCCATTCTTGTAACTATATTGGAAATACATCTAAATGGGATTTCAGTTTTATATTCTACCATTGAGGGCCATATTTCATCATTATCCATTAGTGCATGCCTTTTTTTGATAGTTTTATTTTCACATTTGTTTATGATTGGCTATTACCACAACTATTGCTTGGGGCCTTTCTTCTAGATTTTTAGGGTTTAGTATTTTTATTTGAGCCCAACATTGAGGCCAATGTTTTTTTAAAGTTGGGGAGTGGTGTTATGGACTTGTTCTCCCCTAACCCTAATTACTGGTTGCCCTAATTAGAATATCTTTAGGTCTTTAGGTACTAGGGTAGTTACCATCAAGGGCATGTCCTTATGGGACCCAAGTACCCTAATTCTTCCTAATCTCTAGAAGGTTTCATTAAGGGCCTCTAGATTGTATACATAGGGCTATCATTTGATAACCAAGAAGATTATTGTATTGCTGCTCTTCTAACAGGTATTGCTTGAGCTCTTCGTGGGAGATCTCTTGTCTATGCTTAATTATTGCTTGTAAGGTTTTAGCCATTGTTCTTCATTGATATCAATATCGGTGATTAAGTTCATAACACTATGTGGTACATATCACGTATCTAACATCTGCAAAAGAATTAATACATAAGATTGAAGCTATTCAAGTATCACCAAACTTGAAACACTAAAAGCTTGTGAAGAGTAGTCAATATTTAAAACTTTGAAGGTTGCCATCAAAAGCATACCTTTCCATATGAGTTGTAGCAGATTAGAAGCTTCCTCTGACTCTGGTAGATCTTCAAGTTGCCTGCAAAAGTTTAATTTTTTCTTTAAGGTTCAGCAGAGAACCATAGCATCCCTAAATGCCAAGGTAATAAGTGAGACATTGCATGTAACGGGAATGCGTTATGGCACTAAAACCTCATATCCGCCCTAGTATTCATCTAGATTCTAAACTATTTGTAAGGGAATTGGACATGTAAAGTTCTTCAAATCTTTTCCTCAGACAAGCAGAATGTCACAGAACGCAATGAGCACATGCAAGAGATCATAAACGCAACACTAAATTTTTTTCAAAAGGTTGGATTCTATGGAGCCAGAAGCATACAAAAAATTGCAAGCAGAAACTTTAGTTCTCGTGTTAAAGAACCACACAATTGGATCATTCCAAACATAGGTTAGAATGAGAGCTTAAGTCCGTTCTTGATTCTTAAGAGTAGATTTTTTTATTCAGTTTTCCTGTTTGAAATTAATACTGCTCCTACACGAGGTGTGGAATTTAAAAACTGCAAAATAATGTGCTAAGATGAGTTATGTGATGTCCCTCACAAAGTTGTGGCTTCTTGAAGGATCACTGCATTCGTAGATATCTGTTGATGCCATGTTTGAGTTTGCTTTATTCCCTGCCACATTCATTCCAAGCCAGGCAACAACCACATGGGAAGCACATATAGCTTTTATGATTTGTACAGGTTATGACTACAACTTTAGAGTCAATAGCATCCATGAGATCATAAGCCAACAATCAAGACCCATAAAAACTACTGAAGTTGTACCATTTGTAGTTTCTCCTTTAGATGACGCAACTCCATAAGCTGATCAGCTATAAATTGCAAGAGAATTGCTTCTCTCGGCCTGAAGATTTGCACCTAGGGTTCCAAAAAATATAAAATTCCATGAATAGATAAAAAACATTGTCAGAAATGTAGACTGGTCAATAAGATTGCAACACATGAGCATTATGTCCAGTTCATTCACTCAAAATTTTGGATTCTGAAGTAAAAATGTCGTAGACCTCAAAAGAAAGAAAGCTAATACATGATAAATAAAAGCTTAGAATTAGGTCAAACATTTGCAACATCTTTAGCACTAGTAGCCGTCCACAATTGCTCCAAGTCTTGCACCTGCAACAAAAAATATCCAATTACCCAGGAAAGTTAAAGAGCATATAAACATTCAGCAAAAAACACTTGCCCTGATTGTTATCCAAACTACGTAAGTCTAAATATATCAGAGATGAATGTCACAAAAAAAATGAAGAAACTATGGCTTGGAGCTTTATAAACTACTCAATTGTAAATAGTCTCTTGACTCTTAGCTCTATCTAGTCTGTTCATGTGCTACATAAGAGAAAACTCTTTTCAAGTGGTCTTTGTACAAAAGGATACCATGATCTAGATAGCATACCCTATAAGAACTCAAAAGACAAATCAGATTCATCTTGAGCTGCAAGTAAAATGAGAGTTGAAGAGGTTGATACAGAAACTATTGTCAACCACTGTTATGCCCATAAATGTGTGCAACAGCCCTTACCCAAAATAGGCCTTAGTACTATATGGCTAAGGTATTGCCTAATGCAAGAGTGATTGTGGATGGTGTCTATATTAGGTACTGTAGCTATGCATGGGAGGATATGATCCTGAAAGGAGAAATCACATGTCTTATGGAGGCTAGGGTTTGAAAAAGTATATCTACACTCTCATTCCTCCCTTGAGGGCATACTGTGTTGTATCGACAATCGATCAATTGTTTTATGCTCTAGCTACCATAGTATCTAATTTTAGATATCAGCTTGGGGTTGTCTAGCTGTTTGTTAGACAATTGGTTCAGTGGTTCTTCCCACAACCCATGCTCTTGTGTGCTTGTTTCTATTCCAAGTCATTGTGTGGGCGTTAAAATTAATATCAGAGCTACACTTGGAGCTTGGAGAAACAAAAAGCATATTGCTTTTGGGTGTTATCAACGATAAACAAGTTGTTGGGATCAAGTTCATAGGTGAATCGAGTTTGATGCTGATCTCCTCAAAATTTCTGACTTTTAAAAGTGGTTGCTGAATTTTGTGAGAAATTTTGATTTAATTCATCCAATTTGGTGTTGATCGTTCATGGTTTTAGATGATTGTTGCTAAGAATGAATTAAATAAATAAGCATAGTTGCTATGTGTAAATGTGTTTAACTACTCATTAGCAGGTTTGTATTGCTAGGTTTAGTGTTTTTACTGTAATAGTTTCTTTTTTACCATTGGGAATAGCAGGTAGATCTATTTATTCACCGTAATGGTAGTAATGAAAAGAAACATTGTAAAAGCCTAGCTAGGACGTGATTGCATGCTAAGAAGTAGTCAATCAGGGACTTAAGCTTGTATGCTAAGAATTAAGATACTGCTAAAAATATTTCTGTAAACAAATTGCTATAGGCAATATTGTAATGGTGGTTTCATGCTGAGTGACGGAGCTTTGTCCGGTTAGAACCTGCATGCAAGTTGTATCAGAACTTTGTTTGTAATATTACTGATGTTTGCCTGAAAAAGAAGCCCTGCAAGAAAGCTTGGTTAGGTTGAGACCTAGGAGCAACTAATTTGACCAATTGCAGCTCGATTTGTAGCATGGAGAGCCAAAAATTTGCTATGACAAGTTACAACTATGTCAAGAGTTGTGAGCAACTTTCCCAAGGCTGGCAGTGGGTAATCAAACCCTGAAAGTGCGCTTGTGGGAGAGAATAAGCTGGCTGCTGGCAGAATTGAGGTAGAAGCCAAAATTTGCAACAGAAAGAAAGACTAAACCCTATCTTGTGCCCTCCCGGAATCCAAATGACACAGGGCCCTCTCGAAATCCAAATGACACCTTGATGTCCTTCCTTATGACCTGTGGAGCTGGTGACTGCTAGTATGGCATGCATCTACTCAGTGGGAGGTCAATCCTACCTACTGGAGTTATGGAGGTTGTGGAGTGAGCTACAGTAGAAGAAAACAACCTCCAAACAGCTGTGGCTATCATGCCAGAGTTCCTAACTCTAAGGCATGGAGCCATCAGCAGGCTCAATGAGATGGGAGGGAGAAAAGAAAGTGTATTTTTTTTTTCCCGTGGGGGGGCACACTACATCTTGCAATACTGCCCAGGTCTGGCCCCAGCGCATACACAACCCCCTTTGTTATTGATTAAAAAATTAATTTTTATTCGAAGATATTTGCCCAATGTTTCTGCCCAAATATGTGTGATTGACACATGTTTTTTAATCCCATAAATTTTTAAAATATTTCTTGCAAGGGTCCCATAGTTAAAATCGGTGTTGGTGGACAAGTAGCCAAAACGGTGAAGTAGGCCAAAATTTCTTTTTCTTTGTGTCGGCCAAGGCGAAGTTGGTTTTTGAGTTTGGCCTCTGGCCCACTCATGGAAAAAAATTTGCTTTCATTTCACTCGACCTTATATAACTACGCGACTACCGAACACGGAACTACTTATATGAAGGCTTGACACTGTAGAATTGATTTGACCGTACATCGAGTCTGTAATTTTATGAGTATTGAATTTAGTTCTCTGATAATGTTTCTGAAAACAAAAAAAAAATTAGTATACCTTGCTTAATCCTAACTCATGATATTTGATTCTATTTCAGTTCTCGTGAAACAATCTAATTTAAACGCAACTAATGATTTCGGCTAATTTGTGAATCGTAAGTAGTTTTATTAATGCAGATTCCATAACCTTAAGAAGGTTCTTTTGTGACTCATTGGGCACGTGAATGAACAAATGAAGACTTTATTCATGAATCAACTATCGTATCAAACGGAAGCCTTTACGAGTGAACATAAGGACTACAAACTGAAGCTGGTTGAGGGTTGGGTGCAACAGTGGGATAGTTATTTCAGTGTCCATAAAATCCCAGAGGAAAAGAGGATTCAAAAGATGATGCTTTATGTACGGGGCAAAGCGGTTCAAGGTAGCAAGATGTATCACCGAAGCTGGCAACCTGGGAGGAATTTAGGACGTTCTTACAAACTTTAATGTTGGTGGATGACTTGCTCATGTACAATAGGCTTATGGATCATACGATGAGTTAAAAGGGAGTTTGAATCTTATGTTCAGGAGTCTACAGATCTATTGTGCAAGGTACCCCTGTTTCACCCTAAGTTGACACTCCGTGGTTTGTCCGTCACTATCAGAATGAGTGCACATGCAACGTTTTCCTGAGGACACCATTCTAGTGGCGGATGCACATGACAAATCTCTTGCGGAGGAAATGCTGAGTTGGTAGCCATTCAAAGTGGGAAAAGAGCAAGAAGAGGACTAGACAATATTTTCATGAGGATGAAGCCTCTCATACTTTCTCAAGAAAGCCAAGAACAAGGCAACAGACAAATCTTCTTCGAAGAAATTCTGGACCAAATCAGATTCTTGTAGGCTCCCAATAGGCTGGAACAACAACGCTGGAGGTCCACTATCCTTCTGAAATCTCTCCCTGATTTCCCCCCTCCCCCGAAGATCCTAGAACGAACGTTTTCTCTTTCTAGAACGAGGCTCTGATACCAATTGTCACAAGCAAGTCTCTCCAAGCTCATGAATCCTAGAAGGCCGGTGTGTTGAATGAACCTCCCAACCATAGGCACCCTTTCTTTGAGTCCTACATGCTATTCCCGTCAACTGGCACATGGCATCCACCTGAGGGTGATCAGTCCACTAGGCATGCATGGCCCCTGTGACCTGTGAATACTAAGTGACTCATAAGGTATCACCCCCGTGCCCCCGTGCCCCGCCAAAGACCTATGACCCTCTTGGTCACCTCGACTACTTGCCGGCTAGCATCTCGTCACTGATGCCTAGGGTCCCGACGGTCAAGACACACCGCATCTCTGACAGCTTGTCAAGCGGCCACACCAGATCACTGCTCGTGATGCACTGGTCCCAACTTGGGACATATGTCAAATATCATGGGTAAATCTATCAGGAGGTAAGTTTTCTAAATTGGAAATCAGTCTTATTGATGGTTGTTCTTGTGGATGTCTATTTAGCACTAATTCCTTCAAGCCTAATGATTTGTTTCATGTTAGGGAAAATCTTAGGGGAGGAAGTGAATGTAAAGTTTGATTATGGTTCCACTCATAACTTCATCAATTCTTCTCTCTTCGTGCAGAGGCTTAGGATTCTGACAATGAAGAATGATCACACATATCAAGTACCTAGGTATGGAACGTTCAAGTTCCATCCATGGGACTGAATATGCAAGGTGTCAAGATGAAGATATGAATTTAAATAGGACTGATGTAATCCTTAGATATGAATGGTTTTTTCAAAGATCTAGTGGATTGAAAGTTGACTATAAAAATCATCAGATGAGTTTTTAAATTATAGAAAACAATTTTCATTAAGCAAATAGTTTATCATGCACTAAGCCAATCTTTCAATGGCTGAATTAATAAAGAAACCTTCAAGTGTTGCTTTTAAATTGTTTCATGTGCTTATGAAACATGTTCTAAGTTGTGATATGAATGTAAATCATACATAATTCCTTCTGAATTGTCATGCGATGAAAAACAAGTTTTAGATAAGTTGAAACAAGAATTTATTGATGTGTTCCTAGATGAACTGTCTCTTGGATTACCTCCCGTTCAAATGGTTGACGATAAGATAGATCTGATTTTGAGAACCTAGCCAATCTTTCGACCACCATATAGCCATATAGGCTTAGTCCGAAAGAGGAAGATCTATATATACTAAAAGAATTTGGGTTGTCGGGCTCTGACGGGCAGCGTGAGCTGCCCGGAACCCAACCCCCCCCCCCCCCCTAGCGATTTCCTGCACGCTGCCCGGAGCCCCCTGGCGATTTCCTGCACACGGGCACAAATGCTGCCCGTGACATTTGAATTTGCCCGCCGTTGGGCGGGCAGGTGTTACTAGTAAAGTTATGAAACAAATTGACAACCATTTGAAATTTGGACACATCAAACCTAGTAAATCACCATGAGGGTGTTATGAACAGATTCACAGATATTGGTATCAATGATGCATAAAAGACAGCAAAAGGCATTCACATAGCATTCTCCAACTAAGAAACTGTATGAATATCAATGACCGCCGATAGCTCAGGTAGATCTCCAACTAAGATCTCCAAAATAGTACAGCTCCCCTACAAGAAGCCCAAGATTCAAAAGATCAAAAACTAACAACTGACTAGTCTTAGTGGCTATTTATAGTGGAAAAACCCTACCTCCCTTGATATTGATTTGGAGGGAAAGTGAAATCAAAAAATTAGGGCCAAAATTAGAAAACCATGTAAAATAGTATTTCTAGGCCCGTCACGTGTAATATAAAGTGCGTGTCCACAAATAATGTCAAAAGTAGAGAAGTATGGACTATAATGTGTGTCCATAACAGTATCCCCATCTAAAACATTGCCCTCAAGGTGGGCTAGAAAAATTATAACTGCTAGAGCTACTTTAGTACCACTGTGTGGGTGTTTTCTTTCCTGGGTTATAGATTTCGTGCTAGTGGTGTTAGTCTAATAGCCGAATCCCCTACAGCTGCGGATATCCGCTTTCAGTACAATGAAGCATAGAAAATTATTAATCTCAATTCTAGTAGATGATAAAAGTAGATCGATATGTAAGTAATGTAGGTCGCCGGGCAACTATATATCATCATCAACAAGTAATGAAGAATCAAGAGCAGGAGCAGCAGGAGCTCCGGGACCATCAATATCTGAAAGATCAACAGGAGAGAAACCAACATCAGGTAGAGCAGCAACAAGAATAAGGTCAGATGAAATAGGTACAACATTCAGAGGTGAAACAACAACCACAACAACAGGAATAGAAAACAGTGCAGCATCAGGATCAGAAATAGTAGTGTCACGTACCAATGCATGGAGAGAAAGAGCCTGTTCCTGCAATAAAAGTGAGTGGGCAAAAACATCGAAAGACTCCCATGGAGCTTCGTCAATTGGACGACTGTCCCATTGGACAAAAAAATGGACAAGACAACGAGGACGATGTAAAACGACCCGAAATTTGAGAAAAGCAGCTGGTAAAAATGGAAGAAGTCCAAGACCAGTCAGAAACGAAGGATCAAAAGGTTCACCAAGAAAAATGGTGAACAAAGTAAACTAACATATAAAATTGCACAAGCATGAGCAGCATCATGTAACCATAAATGATAAGTAAGAGAATGATCATGAACGAACTTAGGACATAAGAAAAACAAACGAACATAAACAGATTGGCCAGTAGCAAACTCTAGAAAAGACCTAGGAAGATCAGTCAAGGACTTATAATGATGGTGAGCTCGCGGCAAATGTGGTTGTGCCTGCACAGTAGAATTACGAGGCTTAGTAAGGAAAGATAATAAAGAAGCAAGAACAATGGAGAGGGTGGAATACCTGATAACAATGGAGAATATTCATTAGCCAGCAAAAATGGATACACAATTGGACTGGTACAAACCGACCTGTCATAATTGTAGTCTGCAAAACACAAGTGGTGATCCCAATCGTGACCAGATAGTGAAACAAAGTTACGAATATAATCTCCTAAAAAACAATGGAGAACCTTAGACTAGCTGTTAGTATAAGAGTGATAAGAAGTCCTCATAAAAAGCGTAATATGCAAAATACAGGTAGGTCCAAAACCCAAAAGTAAAACGAGCATCGAGGTCTGGGAGAATAAAACTGGGAAGACCATGAATACGAAAAATGTCGGATAAGAATATGCAAGCACATTGTGCAGCTGTAACGATAGAGCGGACAAGAATGAAATGTGTCTGTTCAGAAAAACGATCAATCACAACAAAACTAGTATCAAGGCAACAGTGTGGGTGAGGTAAGCCGAAAATAAATTCCATAGCGATACATTGGCGGTGGGGAATAGACCAATGCTGAAGCGCTTCAGAAGGCTTATACCGTGAGGACTTATTACAAGCACAAAATGTACACTGCTGAATAAAAACGACTAACGCAGATATCATGCATGGGCAATAAAAGAGATCGAACATCAGGAAGACTAGGGACACACAAAGCGCCGTAGTGATTTAAACGATGATCAACGAGAGAGTAAATCTGATAGCGAATAGACGAAGAAGACTGAGCAGGTAATCTAGATAAAGCATCATGAGATAAAGAAGTCCATTCAAACTTAGCACCCTGACGAAGTAAAGAGTGAAGCAGATGAGCAATAGTAGCAAAATGAAGGACAGGCTTACGTAGATGTGTAGCAAGACCTAAACACATACAAATGGCATGAATATCTATAGGTATGGGCCATTGGAGGGTAGCATGGACTTTAGAAGGATCAAGTGATATGGTGCCGTTACGAATAACAGTCTTAAAGACATTACCAAGATGAATACGAATCTGATGGTAGCCAGAATGTAAATCAACCGTAGAAAAAATCTAAGGTTGACCCAAGCGATGAAATAAATCATGCATGTGAGGAATGGGTATTGATTATGAATAGTAAGATGATTAAGAGCTCGATAATCAATCCGTAGATGCGTAGTGCCATCTTTCATATTAACTAATAAGATAGGAGCTTCAAAAGGATTCTGACTAGGAACAATGAGGTGTTGCCGTATAAGATCGGAGAATTGATGCTGGCTTGGTCAGAGGGAGACATACGATAGGGTCGAGAAGTCAGACGGGCAGTGGGAATAAGATAAATACGATGATTGATAAAACGCAATGGAGGCAGTGTAAAGGGCTTGGCAAACACAGAAGTGTATGTCATGAGTATATCAGAAATAATAGACGGCCAAGGTGTAACAGGGGAGAGAGAAGTAGCAAACTGAGCAGATAAAAGTGCGGCACAGTGTGCCTTGGGAAGGCCATGAGCGAACTGCTTTGCAGAAATAAGAGAATAATGAAAAGGGGTATCAATACCAAGGAAAGTAAAGGGAGTCTTGTCAACCAAGACAGAAATCCGTTGTGCAGTAAGATTAATACCCCAGGAAGCAAACCAGTCAGCTTTGAGGATCAGGTTATAAGGCTCAAGAGGAAGCACATGAAAGTCAGCTTGGCCAGAACAGGTACCAATTTCATAAGGAAAAAGATGAAACATAGAGGTACTCTGAAGAGTATGAGAACTACTGACCTCAATGTGTAGAGGTGGAGACATAGGAATAGTGGGGGTGTGGATGCAAGGAGCAATAGACTGGCGAAGAAAAGAATGAGTGTGAACAAGGGCAATGAACTTGCGCCCAGCAATACGAACACATAAACGGATATGACGAGGGCCCACAGTGCCAGACCAAGTCGCATAATCTAACTGGGGCAAACACTCAGTGGAAGTATCAGGAGGAGCAGGAGGAGGAACAATGTTTGCTAGAAATATAATGTTCAATAATATCAACAAGTGGAAGATCAGAGAATAGATAAGAGTAGCTATAATCCAAAAGCGTACCCGTCTGTGTGAGTTGTCAACAGAGATCCAACTGAGACTGAAACCAAGTCGGATCGATCATCATAGAATGGATAGCCACTTTAAACGCAGCCCAAGTATTAGAAGCATCAAGTGTATGCCACCAAGTCAAAGCGCGGTCCAACAGGTGTAGCGCAGCGAGCTGAAGTTGTTGTTGAAGCATGCGAGGAGCAAGCTGGAAAGACGTCTTCAAGCAAAAGAGCCAATTCTGCAATTCCTTACCATCAGAAGAACCATGATAAACGGAAAGCGTAACTTTATCAAGAAAGTCGCGAACTAGGGGGGCAGCATAAGCAACTGTAGACGATGGAAGAACAGTGGAGGAAGGATAAGGAGAGGGATAAGATAAAGGCGGCGAAGGAGCAATGGACAGTGGAGTAGAAGCGATATGAGGAAGAAGATGATTAGAACGGGTAGAAATGGACGTGTGGAAAGTCTGAAGGGTAGTCATCATGGTCTGTTGGGTCGCGATGAGCTGATTGATGTGAATCAGAGAATTGTCAAGTTGAGTGTGAATTATTTCACCATGGGAATAGCAGCCATCAGACGAAGTCATTCTGACAGAGATCTAGAGACAGGCAGATCTGAACAGTGATAGAAAATGAGGGAAGTGGTTAAGGCAGCAGTTGAGGCAGGCAACAACTGGGAAAGGCAATAGCTGAGGCAGCGTTGGATAGGCAGCAACCAGAGAAGGCAACAGCTGAGGCAGGTTGAAATGGGGAAGGCAGCAGTTGTGGGACAGGCGGAAGTGGGGAAGGCAAGCTGGGACATTCAGAAAGGGGAAAAGCAGCAAGGACAGGCAGATCTGGGGCAGGCGGAATTTGGAAGGTAGTTCTGAGTTAGGCAGAGCTGAGATTCAGCAACTGGACAAGCAGAGCTGGACAGGCGGCAACAGAGGGAGGTGGAACTGGGGAAGCGGAAACAGATAGGTTGGTCTGGGGGAGGCCGAACCAGGCAGGCAGAAAGCAGGACAGGCGGGACTGGGGGAGGCGGAACCAGGCAGGCAGCAAATCAGGATAGGTAGGGCCGGGGAAAGCGGAACCAGGTAGGTGGAAATCAGTAGGGCGTATCCAGTTCAGGGCAGATTCAGGCACAAGGGGCAGGCGGATCTGAGGCAGGGCAATCAGGGCAGGGCGGATCTGAGGCAGGCTGGAAAACAGCGCAGGCAGGCTGAAAAACAGCGCAGGCAGGTTGGAAAACAGTGTGGGCAGGCTGGAAAACAGCTTGGACTGCGTGGGCAGGCGCTCGGGCAGCGCACGGAGCGTGGGCAGGCCCTCGGGCAGCATGGGCAGGTTCTCAGGCAGCGCGGACAGGCGCCCAGCAATCTCAAGCTTTGAAAAATCCCCTAATATCAGCTCTAGTCTTGCAAATTGTGAATCTCGATCTTCCTTATGAAGTAAAAACTAGTGCTAGTGATTTTGCAACAGGAGCCATATTGTTGCAGAAAGGAAAGCTTGTGGCTTTTGAAGTAAAAAGTTAATTGATGCACAAGCGAAATATTCTACTCATGACAGGAAGCTTTTTGTTGTGATTCATGCGTTGAAAACTTGGAGACATTACATGTATGGTACCAAGTTCACTGTAAACACTAACTACCAACTTCTGAAATAGTTTTGTAATCTGAATGATTTGAGATGTAGGAAGGCTCGATGGGGCTGAGTTGATGCAAAAATTTGAAATGAATATGAAGGGAGCTAAGGATTAAATTGCAGATGCTCTGAGCCATATTTTTTAAGCGAATGAACTTTCTATCACAAGGATTTCTACAGATTTCTATTTTTTGTTAAGAGGGTTTTTGTAAGGATCCATATTTTGGTCTTGTTTCGCAAAAACTATTGACTGGGGTAGATAATGTCATTGGATCTGGGTTACAAGGTGCTCAGATCAAAATGAAAGGTAAGAAAATAGAGGACCGGTTTTCATCCATAAGAGATTATTATTTCGTGATGAAAAAGTGTGTGTACCAGCTGATGATGTTATTAGGAAAAAGATCTTAGTTAAATGCCATGATCTACTTTGTGCTAGCCACCTAGGAATACACAAAAAATTGGATTTAGTGACAAATAACTTATTCTAGCCAAAGATGAAACCTTTCGTAGAATCTTATGTTATTAAAGTGTAAACATTGTTACATGGCTAAAGTTGATCTCCTAAAAGCCGGAGGATTGCTGTTGCCATTCGAAATTCTATCTACAAGGTGGAAGAGTATTTCGATAGATTTTGTAGTTGGTCTTCCCAGGACATTGGAAGGTAATGATGCTATTTGGGTAATAGTTGTTTGCTTTACCAAATTAGCTACATTTATTCCTATGAAAATTATTGTGAAAGCTTCTTATGTAGCCCAGATCTTTGTGAAACGTATGTTTAGGCTTTATGGTTTGACTTCAGTTATCGTTAGTGATTGTGATTCCAAGTTCACTGGACAATTCTGGTTGGCTGTATTCCATAAACTTGAAACTTCTCTTAGCACCCGCTTTAAACCACGGAAGTTCCTGGAAGACCCATTTCTCCTACTGAGCAATCCAATATATCTCGCAGTATCGATAAGCAATTTTAAAAATTAAAAATATGGATGATTATCAGAAATTCAGGGGATTTGTCCGTGGCCTCAAGGATGAATATAAAGTAGAGGTCCAGAGAAACACGCCTACTACCCTAGAGCAAGCTCTCAGATATGATGATTTAGTGGGTAGAAAGAGCGCGAGCCAACAGCCCCTTTCTGAGCAGCCTCCTCAGAAAGACTTTCAATTTAAAAAGAAACTTTTAAAAAGAAAGAAAGAAAAAAAAATTAAAGGTGAAGCTCCTCAGAAATGCCCTTCACTCATACAGCCCTTAAAACCAGAAGATTTTGAGAAAGCCAAACAAGAACGTTTGTGCTTTGTGTGCATGGGCAAGGGACACACAATCAGACCGTGTCTCAAGGGGCCTTTCACTAAGAAAGATAAAAAGGATAAAAAACAAGTTCATCTTGTTCAGACTGTAAGTTTTCCCAATGACTCGGCAGCTTCCGAGATCAAAGTGTATCATGAAGACCATGAACACTATTGCCAGCTGACACTGTTGCAATGCTAGCGAGACCCTTCAGCTTTGGGCCGCATGACCTAGTATGTATGCATGGGAAAGTTGGTAACCAGTTAGTCAGAGTTATGGTTGATGATGGGGCGACCCATAATTTCATCAACTACACCCTAGTTAAAAAACCTAAACTTCCAGAAGTACCTAGTCAGCATAGGTACATAGTTTCAGTAGCTAAGGGTGAAGATAAGAAAATTTGAGAAACTATGGTAAGTAATCTAAATCTTGGTATTCAGGGGTACCAAGATGAAATAAACTTTCAGATAATGCACCTGGATCACACAGACATTGTTCTCGGGAGAGACTGACTCTACAGTTTAGGACCTTCCCTTCACGGAAATTATCAGGAGAACACCTTCAGCTTTCAGCATAAAGGCCGAGAGATCCAGTTGCATGGGGAGCATGATGTTCCCAACAGTCCTATGGTCTGCAGTTCAGAGCTCTGTCCTTTTGCTCTGGACTAAGGGGAGACTTGTTGTAAGCACGATGAGCCATAGGAGATCCCGCCTTGCGCTTCAAAGTCTGCTGCATCTGGATAAGATTCTTCTGCGAAAAGCCTTTCTGACTAGCTTGGCCAAACTTTCGCGAACCCTTCTTCTAAGGCCAGCTTGGCGCTCCAGATTCAACCTTGGTGCGCACATTACCTTCAAAGTTGAGAGCTGTAGCAACTGCCTCTTCTAAGGTCCTGCACCCTTCATTAAGCACTGAAGGTCTCAACTCTTCACGAAGGCCAAATATGAACTTGTGGACTACTAGCCACTCAGGAATCTCTTCTGGAATCTTGATAAGCATCTCACGATACTTATCGGCCTAATCCTGCACCATGTACTGCCTCTGATGATGCAAAAGCCAAGCATCCGTCGCACGCACATGCTCATGTGGAGGAATGAACTGAGCTCTAAAAGCTTTCTTAAACTCAATCCAAGTGGATGGAGCCTGTGTTGACTTCAACAACTTGCGCCACCACCTGTTAGCAAAATCGGTGAAATGGTAAGCCCGCCAACCCTCATCAGTTGGGGACCGTTTTAAATCAAAATATTCCTCCCACTTATGCAACCACTAATCTACTATATCTGTATTGCGTTGGGGAGTGTTTCCTGCAAAACGGGTAGACTTAATATCTTTGTCTTCTGGATAGGGTGGAGGTAACATAGGACGAACAACCGAAGATGGATAAGGTGGACCATACTGCGAGGAAGACGCATAACCACCAGCTACCATCATCGCTCGCATCTCTGTGACAGTCTTCTCCACACTATCCATGTGAGCTTGCATAGAAGGGAAAGTACCAGCAGGCGAACGAGCAACCACTGTAGGAGGATTACGGTCAACTAAGCACAGGGCTGGGTGGCGGTGGTGATGGGAGAGCAACAGGAGGGCTAAGCGGAATATCAACTCTATCATCTTCCAATATGAAACAAAAAACAAAGACAGCACAAATTCAAGCTAGAAGTTGCACTTATTGTAAAACATTGAGAAAAGCAAATCTGACCAAAGCTCTACAAACAGCAAGACAGCAATAGACAAAAAAGAAAAGAAATGAGTGAGCTCTCCCTGAAATCCAAGCAAAGAGATCCCCTCAGAAGTTCGCTAGGCTAGCAATAGGTGAGCACTGATTCTGCCTTCAGAATTCCCCCAAAACCACAGAGAAAAAAAATCGGGGTTGCCCCCTCCAGAGACGTGCAGGGCATCGCTGATTGGGCCATTGATTTTCACCCACTTAGTGCCAAAATACCGCCTCAGAACAGCCTCAGAATAGCGCTGGACAGCTGTGTAAAAAACGATGGAAAGAGGTACAGAAAAACGTCCCAAACACTTGAAAGAGGGTGCTAAATCTGCGCTGGAATAATAGCAACTGGCCACCCCAATTCTCCTCTGATTTGTACGTAGAAAAACGCCCAAAAATCACTTGAAAGAGGGCGCAAAATCTGCACTAGAACAGTAGGAACTGTAAGAACAGGGGACCCTTGCCAATACTAGGCCTTAGGCCCTTTGGTAATCGGCCGTGCCGAGATCATGATAGACCCTTAACTGGGCTCTAAGAACCCCCTTCATTCGAATGAGGTTGTGAGGACCAAAAACAGTCGTATTGAAACAACAATGCTCACACACAGAGTTACCAGCAAAGGAAAGATCAACAGTAGATATGCTAGAGTTATCTAGCGTCTTAAAAGATGTCCCTTTAGCCTTCCTTTTCTTCGGACATTCCTTCGCGACATGACCTGGTTCCATGCAATTAAAGCACAGATTGTCGCTTCTAGCTTTCATAAAGGATTCTTGGTCCAAGGTAGATCTTTTCTTCGATTTACCAGAACCCGAAGACCCGTCTTTTGCCTTATCTTTCGATTTCTTTGGAAAGAAAGACTTCTTACCCTTAACGTCGGGCAAGACACCAGACTCAGGCTTGGCCACTATACGAGTAGCATCGTATATCCTGGCAAAGCGAACAACATCCTCGAGGGTAAGAGGCTGGTTCCTCCTGACCTCTAGCTGATAGTCTCTTGGCAACCCAAGAATAAAATGCAACTTTACTAAAAGAGGGTCTCTAAGGGCCGGTTCCCCATATGAATTGTTGCATATTGACGATAAAATTCAAAATCATCCAAAATGGGAAGAAAGGCCGCCTTAAAGGCCTTACAAAAATCTTCCCAAATCTTAGGAACTTCAGGCTTACACCTCAAATCTTGCCACCACGTATACGCTTTACCTTGCAGGTACATGACGACTAGATTGATCTTGTTGTCATCGGATGAATCGTGCATGGAAAAGTGCGAATTCCATCGATCGATCCACAGCAAGACCACCTTCGGGGTTCTATCCTTCTTTTCCCCAGCAAAAATCTCAAGGGTGAACAAGGGTTGATGCAATAGTTGCCTTAATTGCATCAATTCCTTCAAATCATGTTGATCCCAAGAATGTTTCGATTGCAAATCAACAATCTGTTGCTGTAGATTGTTAATTGCAAGCAACAAAGATTCGGAATCCATAGTAGAGGTAGATGTTGTAACCTCATGAGCAGGAGACATAGGCTGTGTAGTAGGATTAGGATCCATTTCTCAAGAGCAAGAGAGGTGAATTAAGAAAGAAAGAGTTGAAAGAGATCAAAAGCAACTCAAGGTAGATACAAGTCTAATCTTGCTGGCTCTTCACAATCCAAATGGTATTGTCCATGGCTGCCATGAGGAATAAGAGAAAGTAAAGAGAAGGATGCACCGCCACCTCCACCTCTTCTTCTCATGAAATCTTGCATAGGAGAGGCATGCCTCCCTCTCCATGCTTGCCTACGCATTGCCATGTGGCCTTACTTTGCCACCTTGGCCTCCACCTAATCAACTTGGCCACCTACCAGCACACTTGCCAGCTGGTGGCAGCCTTCACCCCCCCCCCCATCTCTGGACTATTTCCCTCTCTTTGCTGCGGGCAGACCTCCATCGCTGCTGTCCAGCGGGATTGGGACAAAATTCACTTTTTTTTAAAAGTTGGGGGTCCGCAGAACTACAATCCGCCTCTCTGAACCTGAGCGGAACTGCTGTCCGCTGCAGCCTGCCACCTGTCCACACTTGGACAGTGCCACGTGGCAGCGCACTGAGGGCCCAAAACTGTTTTTATTTTTTTTTACATCAAAAAAAATTGAAAAGCAACGGAAGAAGGAAACCGAAAGGTGCATAAAACACACAATTCTCGCCTAAATTGAATTCCGTCGAAAGATACTTAACTTACAAGAAAATTAACTTCAGATCAACACACCGCCTTTCGGCATGCAGTGGCTCTGATACCATATGTTAGACTCTCACTTACTGCAAACCTCCAGGTGCTGGTTAACCACAAGAGACGGAACGATTCACGTTCCACCCCGCCATAGGTCCTAATCCGGGTCCACCCTCCGTGCCCTGGCTTGTAACAGTATCAAGCAAGATCCGACCTCCCTCCTAGACAGTGTCCCATACCACTACCTAGGCTCTCAGCCATCTCCCGCCTCAAGCTAGCACTCATCTTGGCCGTGCACACGCTCTCCATCCACCTCCTCCTAGGTAGATAGAATGGATGGCAAATGAGTCCTCCTCCCCTTGTATACCTCCAAGGTGAGAGACTCCAAGCCATGCGCATGTCCTAGATCATGACATGTGGCAACCATGCAGGTTCACGAGTCACCGGTCAAGTCAATAGGCGCAGTCATCGTCCAGTCTCAAGTTTGGGTTTGGGACCCAAGGGAGTTGGGTCCCTAACACCTGGCCCAATAAGTTCCAAACCTGGATTGCCCAATTTTGGTTGGAGGGCGTCCACAAAGTTTTTTTCCCAGCAGCCAACGAACACAGTTTCGCTTTAGTCGAATATATGGAGCAAGTCACGGGATATCTAATAAAGCACCGCCGCGAAACTCGAGAGCCATACTAATTCCATAGTGCCGAGGGATTGGCACTATTTCAAGTCGGGGGCCCTGTGAGGGTATTTTCTGTAAATAAATAAATAAGGTCGGAAATAGAAAATTAGGTGCGAGGGTCATGTGGGGGGGGGGGGGGTGATGGCATCCTGCGTGCATAAGTCTCATGGAATAAAATAGACTTGGGCCATCTAAATAAAATAATCTAAAAAGGCCCAAAGTCTAAGTTGATTAAGTTTTGATTAATTTCTAATTAGTAGTCAAAGTCAAATTGGTGGTAGGTGGAGTGTGCTTCTTTGTGCACCATAGATCTAGTTGTGTTTTCTTTGAAGGGCTAGGATCTCAATCCTTCCCTCAATGAAGTAGCCAGTAGAAGCAAAGGGACAAGAATAAAAAGGCACATCTTGTACTCCATTTGACATGCTAATTGAGAGGAGGAAACTCTACCAATTTGAGCACTCAAGCATCCTCATGTGCTTTGCTATCTAATCCAATGTTCTTTTGTGAATGTTGCTACTTTCCATGGTTTTGCTATTTTCATTGTTTAGTGTTTTTAAATGCTTCTACATTAGATTATGGGCATTAGCATGTGAGTAACTTCCCTCTAACTCTCTTCTCTTTACCCTCTTCACTATCATTATGGATGCAAGGTGTGGTTAGGTGTTAGGATTGAGGGGTAGTGTTAAGTGTGGGGTAGGGAAGCAACTAAATAGCCAACTAAATATAGTTAGAGATCTATCTTAGTGGAACTAACCCTTTTGACAGGCGGAGCGCTGCTCGACCGCTAAATCTACAAACCTACAGAGTACATTCAATGTTTCATGTGAGTCAGTTAAAACTCTGTTTAATGAAGGGGACACTTTAGCATTGGAAGTCGACGATATTTCTTAGAGAATTCCTTTAGAGCCTAAAAAGATTGTGGGTATCCATCAAAAGCAATTGAGGAATCACTTGGTAATCAATCTTTTGGTTCATTTAGAAAGGATGTTCTAGTGATGATAATTCTTGGAAGCAGGCTTATTTGTTAAGGAAGAATTTTTCTCATTTTTCATTCGAAGCTCAGAGTTGAAATAAGGGGGAAATAATGTTATGTCCATAGACGTGCATAGTTGGTATAAGGCCTAGCATATATCTGTACTGCCTAATGCAAGAGTGATTATAAATGGTGTCTATATTAGGTGTTGTAGCTATGCATGGAAGAGAATGATCCTAACAGGAGAATTTGCATGACTTACGGAGCCCTCATAATTCATCCCTTCCTTTAGGGCATATTGCGTTGTATCAATGATTGATCGATTGTCCTATGCTCTAGCTACCACAGTATCTAGTGTGATATTGGCTTAGCTATTTGCTGGAAAATTGGTTGGGTGCTTCTTGCTACAACACGTGCTCTTGTGTGCTTGTTTCTACCGCAAGTGATTCTGTGGGCACTAAAATCACAAATATGGCATATAGATCAATTGAATCTAGGCCATCATGTCCATGTTAAGATCCTCTCTGGGGAACATATAAACAAGCCTCAAGGACTTTATACCAGCTCCTTGAACAAGTCATCTACATATAGAAGCAAATTGAAAACTCTTCTGACAGACTTACCTATGTTCTATATGAGTATTTAATCATATTTGATAAGGGTATCTTCCATAATCTTGGGAATAATTCAGGTTAGATGAGTAGCTGAACCTCTTCAAAATATCAAGCTTATCGTTCCATTAGTAGAAATAACATTCACATCATCACTCTTATTTAAAGCTTCTTCCATAAGCGTTATAACTAGAGACCGCTATCTTCAATCAGCGTCCCCTCTATGCACCTCTCGGAGCATTTGTAGTTGACAAATCTTATAAATTAACAAATTATGCAAACACCTTGGTTGCTTTCATTGTGACCTTGCTCATCAGATTGAATGTTGCTGTCAAAACACATGATCTTGAATGCAAGCATGTAGGTGCCAATATGCCTCATATTACATATGAAATGATGGTTGCAGGGTCAAGAAGTCTTTAGTACTTCTTCAGTTTGCAATCGTCCAAATAATTTATCGAAAGAAGGCCATCAATATGTGCTACTTAAGTTTTTCTAGCGAATTTCTTCCGCCTTGGTTATAAATTGTTACATGACCACATAGAGATAAGTACTAGCCTTATCAAATATTTCTTTCTCTTCTTCCATGTTTATTCCCAACATGAAAACTCCTCTCTATCAATGATTGCAGTTTATGTAAAAGTTTCAAATACGTTGAAATCAATTCAGCATCCAAGTCAAATGCTAGACAAGGTCTTCCAGACGAGATGCATATCCTTGGCAAAGAAGTCGTGCCACAACCCATCTCCATGCACGTATCCCCACCAGGACACAAGCACTTAAGGAATATTTTGACCAAACCAACAAAACGCCCCAAAGATCCTCTCCATCGTTCTTTTATTCTACTCGTTTTGCCCACTCATTTTCTGGGTGACTATGTAGAAGCATGTCAGAGCTTAAATCTAATCCTAATTGTTATGCAGTCCTCATCCAACTCTCCATGAATACACGAGGGTGAAATTTTGATCTATCTATGATATATGCCATAGATGGTACTGTCTAAGAAAATACAAACTAGCACTATAGTCGAAGACCACCAAGATCATCTTATCCATATCACCCACTGCAGAAAATGACGCAAAATTCTAGGGGGTACAAGAATTTTTAGTTATGTGAGATCAGCTAAATTTCAACATTTAGTTTCATCAATTTCTACTTCCAACCAGTGGCAGCTTCATGTGAATCTCACTACTAATGATCCAAAATGTCCATTTGAATGGTACATGCTTCTTGCCATGAACCTCATCCAAAACATACGAGTTTAAAAGCCCGCAGGTAAATCTCTCTTTGCGAACTTTGTGTTCTCAAAACAATATAGGACCTTGATCATGCTGCCAACAAAAAAAAGAAAAAGATGCAAAACCACATTGTTTGCCCTTACATGAGAAGCGAATAGGGCAAAAGTGGTTGGATGCCCTTCAATTTTCATGACAGTTCATTGGAACCAAAAATTGTTCCTTGATTGTTTATTTAAAACACCCACATGAGGGGGCAAGAGAGTTGGTTGTTTTGCTTGGACTGTAAGACATTGGCCCTTCAATAGAAGCAGAAGTATTTGACAAATAAGTCAAAATAGAACCATAGGCACCACAAAAACTTATGCCCTAGGAAGTGATCATCTAACAATTGGCTACAATTAAAATTTGCATCAAACAGGATCATAGATCGGCATGCACAGTAAGACACTCAAAAAGCACTCTCCAAGCTGAACATAGCAAAACTGTATTTCAAAAACTGAAACACTATACATATACAACTTTTCTTGTGGCAACCCATGCATGAACTGGGTTGCCGCTAGCAGGACGTGTGTCTCGTCGACTTGCCTTGTCACGAGGCCAACTGGTCCTAATCAACTAACTGGACCCACAATACAGTAGCACAGTGATTCTACTTTTATTCTAACTCTCTCCCTAAAGGTAGAATCTACTTTTCATCCACTCATATACATAGCATCAAAGTTAAGAAACTTTAAGTATAGAAAGCTTTGATCTAAACTTATCAAACTTTTCTTTGGTGAGTAGTTTAGTGAAAATGTCAGCTAGTTGCTCATTTGTGTTACAATGAACACCACATCTCATGCTACTCAACAACCTCTCACATATAAAGTGATAGTGAATCTCAATGTGTTTGGTTCTCGGGTGAAACACCAGACTCTTCGCCAGCTGAATGCCACTCTGATTGTCGCTATGTATAGTAGTGGGATCTTCCTGCTTCATACCAATCTCATCCAAGATTTGCCTCAACCATATGGCATCCTGTGTTGCACTACACATTGCCTTATATTCAGCTTCTATGGTGGATAAAGCAACTGTACTTTGCTTTTATTGGACCGGGAAAAGCAACTACCACAAAACTGGAATACATACCCTGTGGTCAATCTGCGATCATCACAATCACCTCCCCAATCCGCATCCACATAACCAGAAATCTCAGGTAAACCTTCATGCTTCTTGTACACCAAACCATAATCCGAAGTGCCCTTGACATATCGCAAAATGCGTTTGGCTGCCTTCCAATGAATTTTAGTAGGTGCTGTCATAAATTGACTTACAATACCAATAGAAGAGCATATAGCTGGCCTAGCAGTGGTAAGGTAAATCAAGCTCCCTACTAGTTGCTTGTACAACATAGCATCAAATGGATGTGACTCATCAAGCTTAGAAAGCTTTTTACTTGGCTCAATAGGAGTGTTCATTGGCTTGTAATCCTGTAGCCTGAACCTGTGCAGCAACTCTCTGACATACCTGACCTGTGTTAGTCCCACCTCATGTCCTTTTTGCCACACCTCCACTCCAAGACAATAGCGCATCAGGTTAGGAGCCGTCATCTCGAATTGGTTCATTCTTGATCATATTTGATCATCTCTTGATTATTTCCAGTAATAATCAAGTCGTCACGAGGCCAACTGGTCCTAATCAACTGACTTCTACTTTTATTCTAACTGTTACAACCTCTGAAGTCATTATAGAGCTCTTCAAATGGTAAATGTTCAACAATTCATAAGGAGCTGCGTTTGATCATGCATGATAATCTCAAGGCAACACAGGTGAATGCACCATTTGATGAAAGGAAAACATCCAAAGTGGACTCTTGTAAAATAAAGCTTTTTGGCTTCAAAAATGCTAGAGTGTCATTTAGCACTTAACTTGTACAAGTTACAAACCGTGCACTATTATTAAGCTCAATATTTAATCTTTAAAATAATTTTCGTCAGTTGTAGCAGTAGCTTTTGCCCTCGGATTAGTTTTCAGTTTCTTGGGTTGATTTGCACCTTTGTAATGAATTGCATGCATTTCTGCCAGCAACTAACCAGTTCCATGCTAGCACCAAAGATTGTGTTACATTCAGCTGGACATTGAACAAATTTGAAACAGGTAAATAGTTCAGTAAATACGTGAAATAAAATATTTCCTATGCTGCACCAGACTCCTTGGTCAGCAGGTCCTGCTTGAGATTGATGAATCTCATAGAAGTTAAGTCTAAGAAACTGGAAACCTTCTAGATCCTTCAAAAGTTACTCATTCAATGTTGACCCAGTAGACTTTGACAAAAAAGAATAGATAATGAAGAGACTTTCACTCTATGAATGTAATATGACATTTAAACTAAGAGCATGGAACTTGCAACAGCTTACACCAGACCTCCGAGCAAGCATGTTCCATCTTTGCTTTGATAATATTTCTTTGAATAGCTGCATGTTGAATTGCATCTACAAAATCAACCCATGGACATCAGCCACAATTGACTCTATACACAAAACACTAACAAAGCTTCCACAAACTGCTCCATAATGAGTAGACATCCCAGCATGGATCTTTGTTGTGAGCCTCCAAATAATGATGAGCATAGATAACAATTTTAACCAGAAACATTGCTACCCAACAAACAGGAAAATTGGAGAAATACTTAGGATCGTACCAATCCAGGATTCACATTCCAGTCTATCAGATCCAGCTAAAATATATTTTGGATGTTCTACAAATCCTGCAGCAAAATATTTTTCACTTATCATTAGATAAAAAGCATTCTCCATTTTGCCATCTGGTCCAGGTGCAGCATGTTGAGCCATGCAACCTTGCAAAGGGATAACTCCAATTGGATCTGATTGATCCTGCAAGTGACCAAGAAAGATTTCAAGTACCTTTCATAGACCAAAAATTAGGAAAGTCATGATCAGATTTAATTACAGTTAAATGTCCTAGGATTCGGAAGACACATAAAAGCTACAATGGAACCTGCTTTGATTGAATAACATTTCGTTTCTCAAAATTAGCGAATAGGGGCTGTGCTTCAGACTAAGTACTCCTTAACGACTACTGGAGTAATTGTAGAAACAAAATGCTGAGCAAGCTTATTTATCTGTACCACTTGCGAGAGCATCTTGAAATAGAAGAGATTGGAATCCTTAAGTACAAATTGGTATTTCTTCCAAGCAATGATGGTACTGTCAGTTCTTTTGAGCAATGTGCCTGATTTTTCAGGAAAAGCCCACAGTAACATCTGAACACAAATTTGTCCATCAATAGCACAACACAGAATGTGTTAAGTTCGAAATAAACATTGAGTTTTTTCCTTGCATAGCATGGAGAATTTAGGAGAACATGTGCGTTGAAAACACTTCCAATCATAGTTCTATAGCATACGGAATATGCATATATGGAATGTTGTTCCATACACATTCTGTACATATATTTAAGATTTTAAAAATTTGTTCGATATGTTTTATCTTTGATTTTTTTCTAGACTCGCCCAAATTGTTGATATTGCTTAGGGGATATGAAAAAACAGAAAAAGAATCTGCTGAGAAAAGGCGGCTTGCATAACACGTTGGAAGGTGCTAGGGGCATTGCAGAGACCAAAATGCATGACTTTCCAGTACGGTTATATGTTGATCTTCTTCAGCAATTTGGATCATATTGTATCCGCTAAAGCCATCTAAGAAGGAGTAAGCCTCATCTCCTGCTAGATTTTCTAAGATAGATTCTTCGAAAGGTAATGGAAAATGATCACGTTTGGTGACGGCGTTAAGGTTCTTAAAGTCGACACAGATGCGGAGTTTTCCATTTTTCTTGGGGACGATGACAATTGGGGAGACCCACTTGCTGGAGACAGGGAGAGTAGCAAGAGTTGAGAAAGGTGTCGTATGTTAGAAATGACAGCCTGGGGTTAGAGTGAGGCAAGGGTTGATGCAGGCTCAATTCTGGGTTAGATTCCCGTGGGCTCAGTGCTCACTGCATTCAACTCACTAGTGCTAGGCACAAACAATTTCCGTATCCTCCTACTGCTAATGGAATGAGGAATGGAAACCACTAGAGCAGTACCCTGAAACATAAGCCCTAAACATTACAGCTGCATCACTCTTGTGTTCCACATGACATACACACAATCAAGGTTCAAGGTGTAGCAAGGGATGCACTATCTATGGATTAGGGTTGGAGGTGTTTGTGTATGTTTCGGAAGACAATATCCCATATAAACAATCATTTTTACTAGCGGCAACTAAGGAACAAGCTGGTTCCAAGCTTGCCAATCTTCCCCCGACACCATTTTCACCACATACAAATGGTTACTTGGTGCGGTAGCCGCCTTGAGTTTCTGCACCAATTTAGAATTTATAAAGTTATGTGTAGAACCATTGTCAAAAAGAATAGTCACAGCTTGGCATCCTACGAATCCATTCATATGAATGAGATCATGAGGGCCAAAAATAATTGTATTAAAACAACAATTCTCACAATCAGTGCCAGTATTAAAGGAAAATCAACAAAAGAAATACTAGAATTACCTGGTGCCTTGAAGGATTGAGGATGCCCGCCAGATTTCTTTTGTTTCTTTGAACAATCTTTTGAAAGATGCCCCTTCTCCATGCAGGAGAAACACAAGCCACCGGTCCTCGCATTGTCATAGTCAACGCTATCCAACTTCATACACTTTTTTCCACCTTGGGAACCGGTGTTCGTCTTGTCCTTGGCCCGCTTCTTGAAAATTTTCTTACCTTGGGCAAACTTTGCTCCTTCCGGGAGCCAATGTGGGCATCATCGTTTTTTCCGAAAAGAATTCCAGGTTGAACATGGGGTACAGGATAGCAGACTGCAAGTGGGTTGAAGAACGCCACTCTTGCTCGACTGCGGCATGCCTAGACTGCATTTCTAGGATTTGGTTCTGAAGGGAGTTCGAGTTGTGCGGTATCTAACTCAAGAGGAGGTTGGAGACCCACAAAGACTGATTGCTGACTGCCACATCTGAATGGAATCAATGCCTAAACACCATAGGAGAAGGCTCCAACAGATACCACTATAAAGGATGAAGTATGGACAGAGAAATGAATGCTCGATCAGATTTGTACTTTGCTGGAATTTCAGAGAAACGGGCCTCAAGAAGATAGCCGATGAGCAAGAGATCAAATGAGAGTAAAGATCCTCTTTGTAGCTCGTGGGTTTGTCTATCATATAGGCTGAAATCAAAATCACAAGTGTTGTGGTGTGTTGACACCTCAATAGGATTGCATGCATGCAATTTTGTGACTCATCGAGGTAGGTGTGGTGACTCACCTCTTCTAATTATTTGATTTAATTATTTTTCCCCATACAGAAGATGTATGGGGGGCTAGGTCCATAGACCCAACTCTCAAAATAGGAAGTGGAGTTAGACTCTCCACCTCTACATCAACCTACTACAAGCCCCAAAATATTTTGGTGAATTTAGGACCTTGACATTAAAAAATACTGGTACCCCCAAGTAACTTAGACAACTTAAAACCAGTTTTCTTGGGACATATCCCCATAGAAAATTCTAAGCAAAATTCTAAGTTAAGATTTTTCCTATTGTGAAGATTTAGAGGTCAACAACTCCCCTTAAATCGAAAAATAGGTACAATGCCAAGACTTTGCCGATGTTTCTCGAATATACCCCGTTTAGGAACTTGCATGTGACGGGGATTAGAACCATAACAGTTCCCCCTCTAATCTCGTCACTATGCAGGTAGATAAAGCCAGACACTAATCACCATCATCAAATAATGGTGTTTCTTCAATAAGTGTTGTTGTTGCTTTAGAAGTCTTTTGATTGGCAAATATTCGAAGCCATTTGATGTCGTCCTCATCAGACTCCGATGCTTCAAAGTCTTCAATGAAATACAAGTTGGGCTCTTCATACTGCAGCTGCATATACAACAGTTCAAAAGAAGTATCTGGGTAGCAACCAACTAAGTAGAACTTAGAGTTCTCTTCTTGAGAAATCTCTGGGGATCTCTCCTGTACTGCAGATGCTTCTGCTTCTGGCATTCGAGATGCTTGTGGAAAAATCTCTGAGGGTCTCTCTGGAACTGGAGATGCTCCTAGCATTGGAGATACTTCCTCTTGAATTAGAGATTCTGCTTGCATACAATCAATAACAAGTTCGACAAATAAGGAATCTTCATTTAAAAGTTTTTGCTCAATCACTTTGGATGCAGCTGGAGGAAAGATTCATTACAAAGACGAAGAGAAGAGAAAATGAAGATGTTTTCTTTTGCAGGCAGAAAGAACAAGTAAAATCCCAATCGGAAGATCTAGCTGATAAGCGACCGGGTTGATTTTCTTTACAACCCTATAAGGGCTGCTATATCGAGGATATAGCTTATGGCATTTTTCCGTCCGAGAAGTACCTTTGAATCCTTAGGGATTTTAAGATACACCCAGGTTCCGACCTCAATTTCCTGAGGTGAGCGACCGCGGTTAGCATAAAACTTTTTGTTCTGCCTTGGGAAAACTTTGCTCGTTGCGGATGGGCGTCATCGAAGATTTTCACAACGCGAACTGCATCCCTGATAGTCTGCAATTGGTTACGCTGCACTTCTAGCTGAAATTATTTCGGAAGCCCCAAGATTAAATGTAACTTTGATAAGATCGGATCGATTCGTGAAGCGAATCGGGGCAAAAGCTCATGGAACTCCTGGATATAGGCATCTAACAGCCTAGTACCCATCTGCACGGTGGCAAAATGCCGCCAATGCTCAAAGTCATCCAATACAGAAAGGAAAGCCGTTTTAAAGGCTTCCTGAAAGGCATCCCACGTGGAAGGGGCACCTGCCCTTTCCTTCAGATCCTGCCACCAAGTAAATGCTTTACTACTTAAAAACATGAGGAAAGAAGCGATCTTTGTACAATCAGGTCGTGCATGGAAAAATGGCTATTCCATCGATCGAGTCATGATAGTACAACATATAGATGCCGGTCCTTCTTTTCACTCGGAAAGAATTCCGGATTAAACATAGGATAAAGGAGAGCGGACCGCGAGTGCGTTGGAGAACGCCACTCTTGCTTGGCCACGGCATGCTTAGCTTGCATATCCAGGATTTGGTTTTGCAGCAAATTCAAGGCTTGTACAAGTTGATTGGTATCTACATTAGGAAGAGGTGGCGAAGACGGTTGTAATAAATCCTAACACCACAGTAGGGCAAACACTAACTGATCCACCCAACCTTGCCTACTCCATGATATAGAGTAAGCCCCTCCTAGCCCAGTGTGAGGACGGATAGCATGCAACTGCGAAGTGTCGGCCACGTATCACTGACGTGGCCGACTGCACGTCGGGACCCAACTGGGGGCCCTGTCTTGTTGACAGGGTCCCTAGACTGTGTTAGGCCCGCCATAGCTATGGACCGTGCTGGGGCACACTACTCACACTGTCTTGCCCTGTTGGTCGTGTACGCTGGACACGATCCTGACTGTGGTATCTGACCTTTCTGTGTTCTCTAGGGTTCGACACTAGTCACGAACTTGTAACACTCCCTCCCCCTTAAGAACTGTCTTGGTCCTCTAAGGCAAAGTCTGGAAAAATCTTGCGAAGGACGCTGCCTCTTTCCCAAGTGGCATTCTCAACAGGCTGATCATTCCACTTAACCAGATATTCTCGGTATAGAATATGACGAGTTTGCGTCTCTCTACTATCAAGAATCTCCTCTGGTTCATGTGGAGGTTGCTGAGGATCCAATGGGAGAACTAGAACACTGTCCCCTACCAGATTTTCTGATCTGGTTAAGGCTTTTCGTAACTGACTTACATGAAAGACTGGACAAACCTTACTATTGTGTGGGAGTTCTAGTTCATAGGTGACCTCGCCTAGTCTCCTACTGATGGTAAAGAGACCACAATACCTTGGAAACAACTTAGCACACACTCCTCATTTGAAGGTTTTAGAGTCAACTGGAACTCTCAAGTAGACTTTCTCACCAGCGGAGAACTGCACATCCCGTCTGTGTGGATCTGCATAATGCCTGGCTCGATCCTGGGACTGCCTAATGCTATGCTTAGCATGTTCTATCATCTTGTTTAGGTCCTCTAAAAAGTTTCTGGCTGCTTCAACTTTTTCTTGTTTAAACCCTACAGCTGTGGGTGAGCGTGGCTGAAAACCGTACATCAGCATAAATGGGCTGTATCCCGTAGCTGAATGTTTGGTACTGTTGTAAGCAAACTCTAATATCGAGAGATACTCCTCCCAATTAGTCTGCTTCTTGCTGACGTATGCACGAAGCATATCCTCCAGCACCTGATTTACCCTCTCTGTTTGACCGTCCGTTTGTGGATGGTCAGTGGTACTCATATTAAGTTTAGTATGGAGATGATGGAATACTGCCCTCCAAAAATTTCCATTGAACTTACTGTCCCAGTCGCTGACTATGTCGGAAGGTAGACTGTACAATTTAAATAGCCCGTCTACAAACAACCTCGCTAACTCTAGAGCTCTAACGGTTGTTTTGGTCAAAATAAAGTGAGCCATTTTGGTCAGACGGTCAACTGTGACCCATATAGCGTCATTATCCTTTTGGGTTTTAGGCAGGCCTACTATAAAATCCATGGAGATACTCTCCCATTTACCAGCTGGTATTTCTAAGGGCTGCAACAACCCTCCTGCCTTTAAACGCTCTGCTTTGTTTACTTGACATTTTTGGCAACTGGTTACATACTGTTGGACTTCCTTTTTCATACTGGGCCAGAAAAATTGCCTACGAAGAAGCTCATAGGTCTTCTGTATGTCTGGGTGTCCCGCACTAGGATTGTCATGACATTCATATAGGACCTGCTGCCTATAATCCTCTGAATTGGGGACACATACTCTATCTCTATAGAGCAAGTACTCATCTTGAATTGGAATATTGTTTCCATTTGAATCCTTGAGTCAACTGACCCTCAACCACTGGGGTTTGCTTGGGTAATACAGGCTCAGAATCCTCAACGCCATCTGATGTATACTCAGACTCATCATCATCCTCAACAGAAGCTGCCGTATTCTTGGATGAATTGGCACCAGCCCCGGGAACTGGTTCTGCAGTCTGTAACTGTCTGCTCTGGACTGAGTTCCAGATAGTAGAGAAGAATGCATCATGCTGGCACTTCCCTCTCAAGGACTCGAGTAACTCATTACGAATCTGAGTGAAACTCAGCTCGTTAATCATAGGCATTCTGCTAAGGGCATCTTCTACTATATTGAATTTCCCCCGTCTATATCTGATAGACATATCAAACTCTTGCATCAACTTTGCCCAACGAGCTTTCCGACCTCTAAGCTCAGGTTGATTGCAAAGGTATTTGAGACTTTCATGGTCTGTCAGGACCTCAGAGTTGGCACCATACAAATAATGCCTCCAAGTCTTAAGGGCATGGACTATAGAAAATAGTTCCTTTTCATAGGCATTGTACCTAGTCTGAGCTGGCTCGAGTTTTTTACTCTCGAACGCAACTGGTCGTCCACCCTGAGTTAGCACAGCACCTACTGCAAAGTCGCTAGCATCTGTTTCGATCACAAATGGCTGATTGGGGTCGACGACTTTTAAAACTGGTGCTATAGCTAAGGCTGTTTTGAGAGCATCAAAGTTCTCCTACTGTGCGGACCAGTCGAAACACCTTTTTGAGGTGTTTTAGATGCTCCTTCCTCGTTTTGTTGTAGACGAGGATGTCATCTAAGAATACGACTACAAATTTACCCAAGTATGGTCTGAGGACACTGTTCATCAAGGTCATAAAGGTAGCTGGAGCATTTGTGAGCCCAAATGGCATCACCTTAAACTCATAATGACCGTGACGAGTCCTAAAAGCTGCTTTCGAGACATCTTCCGATTTTATACGGACTTGATGATACCCCGATCTAAGGTCTATTTTATTGAAAAATTTAGCCCCGTCGAGTTGATCAAACAACTCGTCTGCCCGAGGCATAGGATATTTATTCTTTATTGTGACTTTATTGAGGACTCTGTAATCTACGCAAAGACGCATAGACCCCTCTTTCTTTTTCACCAATAGGACTGGTGAGGCCCATGGTGAACCACTGGTCCGAATTTGGCCTTTCCCAAGATAATCTGTTAACTGCCTAGTTATTTCTTCATCCTCTGTTCGGCTAACCCGATACGGAGGTTTAGAAATAGGTGCTATACCTCGTACTAGGTTTATTACATGATCTACATCTCTGTTAGGTGGCAAACCATGTGGAAAATCTTCAGGAAAAACATCTTTAAATTTAGACAATAAAGTTTCTAATTTACTAATTTTCTGCTGTATAGAACTAGAAATAGAAACTTTAGAAATAAACTGCAAGTCACATAAGAATACCTGATGGTTGTCGTCTCCGATTAACTGACAGAGCTCTGAACTGCAGACCATAGGGCTGTTGGGAACATCATGCTCCCCATGCAACTGGATCTCTCGGCCTTTATGCTGAAAGCTGAAGGTGCTCTCCTGATAATTTCTGTGGAGGGAAGGTCCTAAACTATAGAGCCAATCTCTCCTGAGAACAATGTCTGTGCGATCCAGGTGCATTATCTGAAAGTTTATTTAATGCCAACTTCAGTTCATCCACCTCTGTTACCAAGTGGAGAAACTGCTCCTTGGTAACCAGTTCGTCGAGTTCTTCGGCGAACTGTTCCTGTTCTTCCATTTCCATTGGTTCTTTCCCTTTACTGTAAGCCAAGGCTTCTGTTTCAAGCTCATCAATGCCTCTCTTCGGGGGTTGATCAGGTCCCTGAGGAGTGGTCATTTTCAGAATTGAAAGAGAGGTACCTTAACTTCTGAAAAATTAAAGTCAGAAAGACTAATTTACAACTATACAAGGGAAGGAAAGAAAACTTAGCTCTTTCTGAGAACTGTACTTCCACAGAGAGAAACAAGAAAAGCCCTCTCAGCTCTTCCTCAACTGCTTTCAGACCTGTGGCTATGAGAAATCTGAATAGGAGGTGGAAAAAAATGGAAAAGATCTGAAATTTTTTTGGCTATCCCCCCTCGCTGGTCTGACAGGACCCCAATTTGTCCACAAAAAGACAAATTTGAAGTCTGAAAGCACTTTTGAATTCTGAAATTTCAGAAGCCCCCTGCTCGCTGATCTGGTAGAAGTACTATTGCTCCAAATCTTCCAAGTTAGGACCCAAAACTTTGTCAGAAATCTGAAAACTCAGAAGTATTGGCAGCGCTGACCCTGCTGGGAAATCTCAGCTTGAAATCTGCTCAGCTCTACTGAAATTGCACTTTGAAAACAGAATTAGATCCCTGTATGTACAACGATGGATCTACTTGCTATTTCCTACTCTATTTACGCTGCGAAATCTGCAAAAAGGTCTCTGAAATCAACGATGGATAGCTGCCCTTCCAGCGAGTTACCTGTACATGGAATCTGACTCCTTACCGCTGGACACGACCCTTACTGTGGTATCTGACCTTTCTGTGTTCTCTAGGGTTCGGCACGGGTCACGAGTTCGTAACAACGGTCCTTCACCTGAGGGCATAACAAGATCCATGGCGCACTAAGGCAAAAGGCAAGAGCTTCGCTACAAAGTGGCTTAGGGAGCTTGAGATTACTACTCAAGGAGACTAGCCCACAATTAAGCTCCTCAATGGTGAAGATGGAGCCTTTACCCCCCATCCCACACCTTTTCCTTCCTTTTTGGCCTTGCTGGGTGACGGGCCTTATGGACGCCACCTAGCAAGCACATGGGCCCAAAAACAAGTGGCCTCCCCTTATGGGGTCCACCTACCCTCAAAACACATGGCCACCACCCTCCCTATGCCACCTCACCCAAGGGTCACTTGGGTCACGTCCCCACCCACCTTAGGGTCACCACCTAGACCTCTTGGCCTTATGGCCTAAGGAAGCACCTAGAACTCCTCTAAGGCTTGTCCAGACTTAGGAGGAGGTGCAGGTACAATTGTACGTTCAAGAGGAGGTGGAGAAAAAAATTTCACTTTTCCTCTCAAAAAGTGATGAGGATGATAGAATTGCAAATTTTTTTGTATATGCAGGTGGAGCTTTACAAGGAGGAAAAAAGGGACCAAAGAAGAGGCAAAGGAAGAGGAGAAGAAGGCTCACACAGATCTGTACTTGCAATATTTACAGCCTGCAAGTACAGGCTATGTACTTCTCCATTTTATATCTTCCCCTTCTTTAAAAAGTTTAGAAGCAAAGCTAATCTTTTAAGATAGCTTTTTATGTTTACACTTGGATAAACTTTGCAACTTAAAAGTTAGCTTACTTTAAAAGTCAAGTTTGCTTTGAAAAAAGTTTTGTTTTAAAACTTAGAATCCAAACTTTGTAACTTAAGTTTGTAAACTTTGTAACTGAAGTTTCAAGAAAGCTTGGTATTACTTTTAAAGTACAAAAGAAGGCTTAATAGTTTTCAACTTACGTTCAAAATTTCAAAAGACTTGAAGCCTCACTTTTGCCAACTTGCAAAAAACTTGAAGCCTCACATCCAAAAGTACTTTTTTTTAAAAGTACTAATATGATGATATTTTGAGAGAGGGAATTAATTCCCTCCTCCTTCCATCCTCCCGATCCTACTGCATAGTGCGGCTGTCGTGCAACTGACTGCTAAGCGGTGCTAATACCAAGACATCCAAGGCGATCCCTGTGCGGCACAAGTCTCGAGGCAAGCCGGTCCGGAGATCCGCGCGGGGGCGCCTGTCGCAGACCAAAAAAAATTTTAAAAAAAAAATTTGCTATTCGTAAGACTGTACGGACAATCAATTGGGCTTCTGCAGAAGCAAGAAAAAATCATAAAATTTTTTACTATCAACAAAAAGAAAAGAAACAGTCAAAATTTTTACAGAATTTTCTATACGATTCATACTCTCAAATCAAGGTCCAAAACAATATTGGCTTTTGAAAATTTTAACAGCCGATTTTATAGCAGCTAATAAAATCAGAAACCGACCAACTTCCACCATAGCTAGCAAAGGTAGCTCATTCTCTATCCAAGTGACTTCGGATTGAGACGAACCAAAAAGCAAAGTTGTTCATCTCGAATAAACGAAGACAACTAAGCCTTCCTAGAACATCAACCAAAAGCTTAAACCAACCAAAAACTTAAGTAAGAACGATTGCACCTTATACACAATGATCAGTGGCTCTGATAATATTAGCCTGGTCATTGCTAAACTACAAACAGGTGAGGAACGCTATATTACGGCCCAGCCATAGAGGTATTGCCACCTCACCCAAAACACATGGCCACCACCCTCCCTATGCCACCTCACCCCAAGGTCTTGAGTCACACCAAAAAGTCAAAAAACAATCTTTATAGGCTGTTGTTTACAACTGTCAACAGAAGTTTTCTGACGATTCTGTGTTATTTATGACATCCAGGCTTTTAAAACACGGCTTAAAAATTTCTGCAACCTTAACGGCTACTAGAAAACCCAAAAAACTATAAAAAAACAAGTCTCTTAGCATGCATACAAGGCCCAAAACCTATCTAAACGGCGTCGGATTTCGATGGAACGAAAAGCAAAGTTGACCATAGCGATAAAACCATGAATACTAAGCTATCCAAGCACATCAACAAGAAGTTTAAACCAATCAAAACTTAAGTTGAAGCAATTGCAACTTATTCACAATGGATCTGATACCAAATGTTAGAATCCCCATTGCCAAATCCAATCATTGCTAAGCCACAATCAAGTGACGAACGTTACGTTACTGCCCATCCAAGGTATTGCCACCTCTCCCCCGTGCACTGGAGCTATAGACCACCATCAAGCAAGTTCGAATCTCGGGTCCCATACCATAGTTGCACGAATCGCTGTTCGAACCTCGAATCATGGTTCGAACCATTTGAACCATTCGGAGCCGGCTCGAACCGAAATCCTGTTTGAATCAGAAAAAAAAAAAAAAAAAAAAAAAAAAAAAAAAAAAAAAAGTTTTGGAATTTTTATTTTATTTTTTTCGGTTCAAACTGTTTTCCAGTTCGAACCAACCTGGCCGGTTCGAATTGGTTCGAACCGGTCGAATCGGCCCAATTCAAATCGGCTTGTAACCTTCTCCCATACCACCATACCTTACCCTCAACCCTCGCCTAACTACATCATGAGGCCTAGATAATCGTCCTGACCTGACCACCAGTGGAAGAGCTCTTCATTCTGCAAGAGAGAATGAATGACAAGCTCATGGAGATCCACCTCTATATACATAGTCCAAGTGTCATCTCCGACCATAGGAGTCAGGCATGACCAACAACACACGTCAGTTGTGCACACTAACGCGGGTCCATAACAAAGGGCCTTGCATCAATAGGACATTGACACGTGGCACCCAAAAGACATATATAGCTCCAAACCAGCGTTCTGTCCCATAAAAGAGACCGTCATCTCAGGTAACCTGTTATGTGCCCTTATGGGTATGTAACAATATCTCACTCATTTCAGTTCATAGTTCATAGTATTTAGTTATGTTGTTTTCTTTCGCTGTGATTTTGGAGACGTTTTCATATGCTCCCACTGATACCACACACTTGACATGTATATTACTATGCTTTTTGGCATCAAAAAGACATTGATAAAGCTCTCTCGCTCTCGCTCGCTCTCTCTCTCTCACCTCACACTATGGCTATTTTATGGATCCAAAACCCTAAAATGTAAACCCTAACCCTAAATTTAAAACCCTAACCCTAATTTTAAAGCCTAGCGCTAATTGTAGCAAATTTGAGCCCAAAAATATCTCATAACATTTGCAACAAATTTGAGCCCAACAACAGCATTTGTAACATTTGTAACAAATTTGAGCCCCAAAACAACATCTCACATAATACTGTCTCCAAAAAAAAAAAAAAAAACATATGCAACATTCACAAAATAACTTAACACATTTGCCATTCAAATACCGATTATGTGACATCATTTTAGAACATAATTGGAGCCAAAAAAACATAATTTGCAAGATTCAGAAAAAAAAACAGCGCATTTGCCATTGAATTCCGATTATGTGAGTATGTAGCAATGCCAAGTGAAAAGCAGAGGAAGAGTAGCAGCTACCAACGTCAGAGCAAGACCTATGAGCAGCAATGTTAGAGGAAGAGCGGAGATTTGCATTCCACATGCTTGATTCTCAGCCTACATTCTTAGACCAACACAATGTTTCAAACAGAAAATGTAAATAGATAATTCCCACACACGCACGCACGCACGCACTCCCACCTCTCCCTTTCAAAAAGAAGAAGATGCACTACTACTAAAGCAGCAGCAATTCCACAAGGGAGGGAAGATTTTGGCAGTGTTTATCAGACCGAGAGTTCAAACTTCAAAGCATACATTCTCTGGATGCACCTATATTGCAGACCAGTAGAAGCAGAGCTCAATAACAGCAAGCCATATTAGTGCTCACAAGATTAGTGCAAACCTGACCAGCAAACAAACAATGCCAGCAATCTCTAAGCAACGATTGCAGCAATCGTAGCGCAGCCCCCAATGATGGGTTCTACCACAGATCCGTGCTCACGAGTCTTGCAAACCTGGAATTGCACCAACAAACCAACGATGGCAGAGACAGAGGCTGCCACCCAGAGACAGATTGCGCAGAGACAACTCAGAGCATCACAGGCAGTCGGTTCTTCCCAGAGACCCCCTCGTGGCAAAGGGAGACCCCCAAGCAGGAGTGTAGCACAGAGGGTTCCTTCCGGCAGACCCAAAGGCAGGCCAGACACACCGATGATTTTTCTAGTCATCTCTTGGCAGGCGTTGGCCCAGACTTGGAGGAGTCCCAGATGCCTCCAAACTCCCGGCCAGACTTTGTATTTGACACCCCTGTAGATGCATCTGGCACGCAGAGGGATGATTTTTTTAGTACAAACTTGTAGATATTGATACACAGAGCATCATGTACATTGGCATCATATGAGATGTATATATTTTTTTACAGTCTATTCACGTCATGGCAAATTTATCATGGTTGGTTACAAATGGTTAGGTATGTGAAAACTGAATGGCTAGTTAGAAATGGTTTGAATTACGCAATTTGAATGGTTAGTTAGAAATGGCTTGCTCTGTGCAAAATGAGAGAGAGAGAGAGAGAGAGAGAGGACGTAGTATGAAAACTGTGCATGCTGCAGCTATTGTTTTACACAAGCGCATCTTCATGTCTCTCATATCATATGCATCATGTCCAATCATTGAACCCTAAACACCAAATTCCACACCCTAACAAATGGCACAGTTAACATAACACCCTAAACAACAATCCCTAACAAATCGCACTTGTGCCGCATACACTTGAACTCATGTATAATGCCAGAAATACAGTCCACAGGTTCGTGATCCCGATATGAACCCAAGGGATCGTGCCTGGCGCAATTCGGGTATCGTTCAGTCAAAATGGCCCGTCGCAGGGAGCGAAACGCAATTAGGTCTAGCGAAATGGGCATAGTAGTGTGTAGGTCTTGTGGTTCCTTGTTTTGAGAGCTTGTCACTCTTCTAGTGAGCATTGATTTCCCCCAAAGACTTTTGGTCCTGAGAGCTTGTCACTCTTCTGGTGAGCGTTCACTTCTCCCAAATCCTCTAATGAGCATTCACTTCTTTGAGACAGTCACTGATGCACCCTAAACCCTAAATCAGTAATCTGTTTGCCATGCAAACCATCATCTTCACTCCAAACCTCTTTCAGATCTTTCTTTGCCGCTTTTTTGGAGCTTAGTTCCCAATGAAGGTTCATAATAATATATGGACTGCTCATTAGTCATCGTTGTTTGGTAATATCTCAGTTATGGGAGGCATGGGCAGTGGTTAGGTTTGTTGCAAATTTTTTTAGGCAACTTTTTCCTTGTTTTTAACAGGAGGGAGCAGGTGGGGAGACCCTTTGATAACTAATTCCGGGGGGGGGGGGGGGTTAGGTGGAGGAAAATTGTTTTTATTTCGTTTTGGGGATGTGGGACAGTGAGGGGAGGGGCCTGTATTTTTTTTTTTTTTTGAAATAAAAAATTTGAAAAATGTCAGACGCATCCGGACCCAGACGCACCCCTGAGGCGTCCGCATCTGGACGCGGGCGCAGACCCGCGTTCGGACGAGCGTCCGTGCCCAGGGTCCGCTTCCTTGGATATATATATATATATATATATATATATATATATATATATGAGAGAGAGAGAGAGAGATAAGAATATACATATATTTATCTTTTCCTCTTTGTAATAATCATTGTGAAAACAAATTATTTGTAAACTTTAGGCAAATGCAAATTCATCTAAGTCAAACTAATCCAAATTTTAACTATTCAATAAGACGTGTGCTGAGATAGTGCAATCTTGACTCTTGTTATAATTCTATCTCATAAATGTGTAGCAAAATTTGCAGATTGTTGAGTTTGCACCTTGTTCTCCATAGCCCTCTTTCAAATATGAGAGTTGGCTATATGTAGTTTTGACTGCACCATGAAGAAAGTAAATAACCAAATTGTTGTGCATTAACAATCTCGTTCTGATAAAATTTAGCTTCATGTCAATTCTAGTTTTCCCCTTTAATTTCAACCGTAATCTATTTTTATACCAAATCTTGCATGTTTTTTAGACTCATCTCTATTTTCCCCCCTGTACATTTTGCAAATTCCCATAAAATACAAAAGGGGAAGTCCCAAGCTCAAAAGCCTTTTCAAGGCCTTGCACCTGTCTGAACGTTGTTTTCTAGATGCTAGTATTTTTTCATAAAAGCTTCTAGACAATCACAACATTTACCAAAACCTGTAAACAGCCAAAACTTCCATGTTTATTAGTGCTACGTGGCATTCAGTCATCCGTTGTTCAAATGAACATATTGGTAGAAGTTTTGGTGCTAGGTTTCATTCTTTTACTTGTTATCCACATAAAAGTTTTGGCATAGGGTTTTTAGTCTATGGCACGTAGACGTAAAATGTGGCTCCTTGAGGTAGCTGTAAAATACAAAGGAAAACCATAGTTGTCCCTTCCAAGACCACGTTTCAAAATGGGCCACTAAAGAAAAATAGTACCTGCTAATTTTTCTAGCTTAAAAACTTGAAATTTTTGGGCAATTCTGCATATTCAAAGGGATGCCTGTAGGGATAGGGAAAAAAACCATGAAACTTTAGCAACAAGCTGTAAAAAAAATAATCCACCAAAAAACCTTGAAGTGGATTTAGGAATGAGCCATAGAAGTAAATGATTCATCCATAAAAAAGTTTTACATTCGTTGTAGGGACAATACATGAGAAAATTAGTTCCTTAGTCCCTAAATCTAGCCTACATAGTGGCATTGCAACAAATAAATAAAAACCGTGAAAAGAGAAAACAAATGGAGGGAGACCATTAAATAGGTGTGGAAAGAAACAAAAAATGGAAACCAAAAAAAAATGTAAAAGACACATACAAACATATAGTGCAACTCGCTAGACCACCAAATGTCAAGTTAGTTAAGAGTGCATCTACAAATTCAGCATGAAAGATAGCAAATAGCATTCTTAAAAGTGGCAAAATAACACTCACAAGCACTCTCCAACAAAGAAGAGTAATGAAATCAATGGCTGTCGATAGCTCACGAATAGCTCAGGTAGGTTTCCAACAAAGATCTCCAATACAAAGATGAAACTCCCCTACAAAGAGCTCAACACTCCAAACTCATGACTAACTAATGAATAGCCTTAGTGGCTATTTCTAGAAAGCAAAAACTATCTCCCTACCATTAATAAAAAGTGCGTGGCCAATATATAGAGAAGTATGACTAAGTGTGTCCATAACATGGACTAGATGTGTTTTTAACACCCCTCAACTTTGAAAAACTAGAAAATAAGGCCCACAAGCAATAGTTATGGTAATAGCCAATCATAAGCAAATGTGAAAAAAGAACTATCACAAAATGTATCCACCAATGGAGATACTGAAAAAAAAGGATATAAGTAATCACAAGAAGTATTCCAAAAGCAACACATAAAAATCCTAAAGTGCAGTACATCAACTGTAAATCATGTCATATATATAAAGTAATGGTCAACGTGAAACTATTGAAAAACAATAATAAGTCGATGTAGATGCAAGACATGAAGAATTAGAACGATGTCGTAAGTCTCTCAAGGGACTTTAATATGCCAAGAATGCCATAAGAAAGTGTCCTCATGCAAGATCCCAACAAGTGAGTTATTCAAAGGAAAAAAGGCTTTTCAGATGTGTGGCATTGACAAGGATGATAAGAAGATTGTTGAGGCTACCTACCAATTACCAAAAACCGCACAACGATGGTGGAGGAAAGTTGAAAAGGATAACTTGGTACCTATCACTTGGGAAGCTTTTAAACATATGTTTAAATAGAACTAGGTGCATCTTGATGAGAAGAACCAGGCTATGCAGTCTTGGACTAGTCTCAAGCAGGGAAATGCGTCCGTACAAGAGTATGTGGACAAGTACAGGGAAGCCTTGACGCGGATACCAAAGGAGATTCCGATGTTTCAACAAGTGTTCCATTTTGTGGAGGGATTGCGTGAGAGCCTTTGGTCTTTTGTGAGGAAGGAGCATGCTCCAAGCCTCTACAGGGCATTACAGTTGACACGTCTGGAGTAGCTACTTATCCATCGAGCATGTGTTCAGACTTCATGGATTTCCATCATCCATAGTGTTTGACAAAAATACTCGATTTACTAGGAACTTTTGGATTGTAGTTATGGCCAAACTGAGAGTCCAATTGAGAATGAGCAATACGAAGCATCCTAAAACGGATGGCCAAACTGAGAGAGTCAACCAGACCTTAGAGGATATGCATTTGTTGGAGATAAGCAAACTCGGTGGGAGAAATATTTGCTTAATGATGGTTTTAGGCCAGCTAGCCTTGTTATTGTAGGAAATTCCTCAAAAAGTACCTAGTGCGGCTAACTTTCTAACTCAAATGAATGAAATGCTTCAGTTAGTGACAGTTAATGTAAGGCAAGCGACGGATTGAGCTAAGTCATATGATGATCAAAATTGCATGCCTACAGAGTTTGAGGTAGGAGACATGGTGTTTTACATGCAATACCTGGGACAGGTGATATCTAGGACAGGTCTGAATCAGGGCAGGTGACATTGAGAGAAGGCTGTTTCTGGACAGATTTGATTGTTAAACTAAATTCAAGTTGTTGAGATTTGTTACAGATCAGTATAATGGCAGGATTGAACGACGCTGTGTTGCCGGAGTCTAGCAAGCTAGATGGAACGAACTACAGTATATGGAAGTTCAAGATGCAAAATATTCTCCAAGATAGAAAATATTGGGATATCATCACAGGTGTTGAGATACCTCCTACCACTGACGGGGAGTTGCGGGAGTATCAGAAATGTAGAAGAAAAGCTCATCATATTATCAATTTATCAGTTAAAGATATGATTATACCTCATATCAGAGATGCTGCTGGACCTAAGGAGGCTTGGGATATACTGAAGAACTTTTATGAAACGGTAAATCAGTCACGGATCTTGTTCTTGACTAATAAGCTTCACACGTTGAAGTTGGGTACATGTGAATCGGTAACGGACTACTTTACTCGAGTGAAAGATCTGAGAGGGCAACTTATTGCAGTTGGAGAAAGTGTTCAAGATTCAGTATTGGTATCCATTGTACTTAATAGTCTACCTTTGGCCTATTAGAACTTTGTAATGATGCTATCGTTAAGAGAAACGAGGCCTTCTTTTGATGAGCTAAATGGCATCTTACTACAGGAAGAAATGAGACAACAGAATATTGTAAACAGGGACGATTTCAAGGAACAGGCATTCCTGGCAAAAAAGCAAGAGCAAAGTTCCAAGAAGGGTGGCAAAGGGAAGAAGAAGAAGAAAAAGCAGCAAGATATGTAGGAGAATCAATCAAATCGGTCAGAAGATGGCAAGAAAGTGGTTCGAAAAGGAAACTGCTTCATTTGCGAAAAATCAGGACATTATGCAAAGAAGTGCTGGCACAACAAGTTCAAGAAAAAGCAGGATGGAAATTTTGCTGAAGAAGAAGAAACTTCTAATGCAAAATTGAGTGCTTTAGATCTTGACGACTATGAGTTGTTTTCGGCATTGACATCTTCTGGTAGTGCCTTCTCAAAGGAAGAAGACTATTAGTTTATTGATTCAGGAGCTTCTAAGCACATGACACCTAGGCGAGACTGGCTATCTAATTTTCAAAAATTAGATGATGGGTCAAATGTGGAGTTGGGAGACAACTACACATATGATATTAAGTTTGAATAATTTGCCATGTGTTCAACCTCGTGGCTTGCCATGTGGCAGCCTGCGACAAGCTTGGCAGATAGCAGGCCTATGACATGCATATGTGGCCTGCTACACAAGCCTATGGTAGGCCTATGTGGCTTGCCAAGTAACAAACCCCAAGCCTGCATGGTTTGCCATGTGGCAGACCACAATGGGATGACCTTCGGCCACATTTGATCTTTGATTTGTGAGGGAGAGTTGTTTTCTTAGGGGGCTCTTTATTTTTTTTGCACCCTGTCCCCTCCCCTCGAAAAAATAAAGAGGCCCCATCCCTGAGCCCCACAAAAAAGTTTTTGTTTTTTTTGTGTGTGTGTGTGTGGGTGGGAGTGGGGGGAGGAAGGGGAGTATTTAACCTCCCCACACATTCTTTTTTTAGGGTGGGGGAGAGGGCTACATTCCCCCACCCCTGTCTCCTCATTTTTTTTGGGGGAGGGAGGTGGGCCTTGGCACAACCCCCCCCCCCTTTATTTTCTACTCTCTAGGCAACATGGAGGGGCACGCGCAATGCGTCGTCTCGCAAAAAAATTGAAAATGAAAAGAATGTTGTGCCACATACCACGGGGAAGGGGAGGATGGCTAAGTAGATCATAAATCACCCGCTCTGAGCATCATCCACACGTCTCGACCACAAGCCGCCACCCGAATTGTTGGCCGCCCGTCAACGATGGGCTAATCCACTAGTATGTATATATATATTTGTATATATATATATATATATATATATATATATATATATATATATATATATATATATAGATATTTATATATTTTTTGCAATCACATTTTTTTTTAAAAGTTGCATTTTCTAAATTGCATTCTGCATAGAAGTTGCAGAAGTCGCATTTGACACAAAGTTATAGAAGGTGCTTTTTTATTACTTTGTTATTATGCCAACCACATGAGCCTCCTCTACGACTGAGGACATCGCTGCCCATTTCAATGATCACGCTTTTCAGCTTGATAATGTCCAACGCATTTTTGATGATATCTATTCTCAGATCAACTTTGCCATTGCACAAGCTTTTGATGCTCAACATGCTGCTCTCTTGGATTCACCCATTCCCCCACCTGCTACTAACATTGTATTGCATAATTTTCATGAAAAAGTTGAGCTACCCATTTGTAGTGGTTCTTTAGATGACAATGAGCTTGGTAATTGGCTCCATAAAATGGAGACCTATTTTTCTTTGACACCATGCATTCCTACTTAGAAAGTTCAACTTACAACCATACATCTCGATGGTTAGGCCTATACATGGTTCTGGATGCAGACTCTCGACTTTTTTACTAATGTTTCATGGATTACATTCACCATTGTTCTTCATCAAGCCATGATTGATCCTACTTGGCGTACCACTTAGGATGTTCCAAATCTAGTAATTGATCAAGAAACAAAGGCCGATGTTGATATGATGCAAGTTTGATGTTGATGCGCAGTGCCTTGGGGTTGCTCTTAAGCCCCTTGATGTTGATTGTGAGGAATATCCTACTATATCCATTGAGCTTGAGTATTGTTCAAATGCTATTCATGGTTCCAATACTTTGATTACTTGGCTTAGTTCAATGATTTCAGTTGCTGCTATTATTTTCGATACTGCTTCCATGGTGGTTTACATATCTTCAACATTGGTATGCACCACGGTTGCAGTGAATTACGATCCATCAGCAATAGCAATTCGCAAATCACGAACCCCCTCGAATCACAATTTGCAACTAAGAATCGGCTTTCAACAAATTGTTTTTTTCCTCAATTTGGTTTTCCCACCAATTGGTTGCTTGCGGGTGAGAGAAGGAAAGATTGGTAGAAATAGTAATAGAGGGCGGATTGCAGTAGTTGAAGATCCGATGAGCATCTACTCGGCGATTTGGAGGCACTATGCACAGTGGCAACGGAGTTTGACTTGCACGAGGTGAGAAATCGGCAAATGAAGCTTTTTGGTGAGTTTAGGTTTCTTTCTTTGCAAATGCACCATACTGAAATGGAACCATATCATATCTACCCTGAAATGGACCATACTGTACCTAAAACCATTAAAAACCTGCATACATGCATTGCCCTCACCAAGAGTTTCAAGCTAATATTCATATTGCCCACCCAAAAAAAAAAATCGATTCTCGAAGCCCTAACATGAATCGCGAATCACGATTCGAACCGCAGTTGGCGGTTCATGACTGCATTTACACTTTTTCTGATGCTTTATTTATTGCCGATGTTCATGTTGATTCCTTTGGCATTGCATGAGCAGATAGTAGATACTTCAAATAGATTACTTGATCCTCCATCAATCTTTGATGTTTCATAAGATGGGTTTTATATTGCTCCATTTGACCCCTAAAAATAGCACGCAGGCATGGCCAAACTATCATTAAGGGGTGTCAAATAAACATTAATTTCTAACATCCCCTTAATGTTTATTTTGTTATCTATTACTCCTAGAAGTTCTCTAAACTTCTGAAATTTTTCTTTGCCAAGACCTTTGGTATAGATATCTGCAACTTGCTCCCACCTGATGCATTTGATCAGGAATCATTTGATATCCAACGCTTATTCGAATATCAAAAAGCAACAATAGATGTAGGGCAATAGATAAGCTCCACTTCATTACTTTGAATTTTCTCTCTGATGAAGTGTTGTTGTACTTCAATATGCTTTGTCCTGCTGTGAAAAACTGGATTTTTCGTCAATTTAATACAACTCTGATTGTCACATTGAAGTACCGTAGGTGAATCTTGTACCATATGTAGATCATGTAGAATCCTTCTCAACCATATTGCTTCACATGTTGCACTTGTAGTAGCTCGATATTTTGCCTCTGTAGATGATAAAGCAATAGTATGTTGCTTCTTTGAACTCCAAGAGATAGCACCAGAACTGTAATAGATCCTAACACCACAGTAGGGCAAACACTAACTGATCCACCCAACCTTGCCTACTCCCTGATATAGAGTAAGCCCCTCCTAGCCCAGTGTGAGGACTGGTAGCATGCTACTGCCAAGTGTCGGCCACGTGGCACTGACGTGGCCGACTGCACGTCGGGACCCAACTGGGGGCCCTATCCTGCTGACAGGGTCCCTAGGCTGTGTTAGGCCCGCCATGGCTATGGACCGTGCTGGGGCACACTACTCACACTGTCTTGCCCTGTTGGTCATGTACGCTGGACACGACCCTGACTGTGGTATCTGACCTATCTGTGTTCTCTAGGGTTCGGCACTGGTTACGAGCTCGTAACACTCCCTCCCCCTTCCTCTAAGACAAAGTCTGGAAAAATCTTGCGAAGGACGCTGCCTCTTTCCCAAGTGGCATTCTCAACAGGCTGATCATTCCACTTAACCAGATATTCTCGGTATAGAGTATGACGAGTTTGCGTCTCTCTACTATCTAGAATTTCCTCTGGTTCATGTGGAGGTTGTTGAGGATCCAATGGGAGAACTAGAACATTGTCCCCTACCAGATTATCTGATCTGGTTAAGGCTTTTCGTAACTGACTTACATGAAAGACTGGAAAAACCTTACTGCTGTGTGGGAGCTCTAGTTCATAGGTGACCTCGCCTAGTCTCCTACTGATGGTAAAGGGACCACAATACCTTGGAGACAACTTAGCACACACTCCTGATTTGAGGGTTTTAGAGTCAACTGGGACTCTCAAGTAGACTTTCTCACCAGTGGAGAACTGCACATCCCGTCTGTGTGGATCTGCATAATGCCTGGCTCGATCCTGGGATTGTCTAATGCTACGCTTAGCATGTTCTATCATTTGGTTTAGGTCTTCTAAAAAGTTTCTGGCTGCTTCAACTTTTTCTTGTTTAAACCCTACAGCTGTGGGTGAGCGTGGCTGAAAACCGTACATCAGCATAAATGGGCTGTATCCCGTAGCTGAATGTTTGGTACTGTTGTAAGCAAACTCTAATATCGAGAGATACTCCTCCCAATTAGTCTGCCTCTTGCTGACGTATGCACGAAGCATATCCTCCAGCACTTGATTTACCCTTTCTGTTTGACCGTCCGTCTGTGGATGGTCGGTGGTACTCATATTAAGTTTAGTATGGAGATGATGGAATACTGCCTTCCAAAAATTTCCAGTAAACTTACTGTCCCGGTCGCTGACTATGCCGGAAGGTAGACCGTACAATTTAAATAGCCCGTCTACAAACAACCTCGCTAACTCTGGAGCTCTAACGGTTGTTTTGGTCGGAATAAAATGAGCCATTTTGGTCAGACGGTCAATTGTGACCCATATAGCGTCATTACCCTTTTGGGTTTTAGGCAGGCCTACTATAAAATCCATGGAGATACTCTCCCATTTACCAGCTGGTATTTCTAAGGGATGCAACAACCCTCCTGCCTTTAAACGCTCTGCTTTATTTACTTGACATTTCTGGCAACTGGTTACATACTGGTGGACGTCCTTTTTCATACTGGGCCAGAAAAATTGCCTACGAAGAAGCTCATAGGTCTTCTGTATGCCTGGGTGTCCCGCGCTAGGATTGTCATGACATTCATATAGGACCTGCTGCCTATAATCCTCTGAATTGGGGACACATACTCTATCTCTATAGAGCAAGTACTCATCCTGAATGGAATACTGTTTCCATTTGAATCCTTGAGTCAACTGACCCTCAACCACTGGGGTTTGCTTGGGTAATACAGGCTCAGAATCCTCAATGTCATCTGACGACGTATACTTGGACTCATTATCATCCTCAACGGAAGCTGCCGTATTCTTGGATGAACTGGCACCAGCCCCGGGAACTGGTTCTGGAGTCTGTAACTGTCTGTTCTGGACTGAGTTCCAGATAATACTCCTTTCCCTTCCCCTTAAGGAGATTTGTCATAGGGACTGCTGTCTGAGCATATTCCTTGACAAATCGTCTGTAATATCCCGCCAGACCAAGAAAGATTTGAAGTTCCAAAATATTCTGAGGTCTTAGCCAACTGAGTATGGCTTTAACCTTATTTGGGTCCATCTTAATCCCATCTGAAGAGATAATGTGACCCAAATATGCTACTTCTTCAACGAAGAATTCACACTTGGATTGTTTAGCATAAAGCTTATGCTTTCTAAGCAGTCGAAACACCTTTCTGAGGTGTTTTAGATGCTCCTTCCTCGTTTTGCTGTAGACGAGGATGTCATCTAAAAATACGACTACAAACTTACCCAAGTATGGTCTGAGGACACTGTTCATCAAGGTCATAAAGGTAGCTGGAGCATTTGTGAGCCCAAATGGCATCACCTTAAACTCATAATGACCGTGACGAGTCCTAAAAGCTGTTTTCGAGACATCTTCCGATTTTATACGGACTTGATGATATCCCGATCTGAGGTCTATTTTGCTGAAAAACTTAGCCCCGTCGAGTTGATCAAACAACTCGTCTGCCCGAGGCATAGGGTATTTATTCTTAATTGTGACTTTATTGAGGGCTCTGTAATCTACGCAAAGACGCATAGACCACTCTTTCTTTTTCACCAATAGGACTGGTGAGGCCCATGGTGAACTACTGGTCTGAATTTGGCCTTTCCCAAGATAGTCTGTTAACTGCCTAGTTATTTCTTCATCCTCTGTTCGGCTGACCCGATACGGAGGTTTAGAAACAGGTGCTGTACCTGGTACTAGGTTTATTACATGATCTACCTCTCTGCTAGGTGGTAAACCATGTGGCAAATCTTCAGGAAAAACATCTTTAAATTTAGACAATAAAGTTTCTAATTTACTGATTTTCTGCTGAATAGAACTGGAAATAGAAACTTCAGGAATAAACTGAAAGTCACATAAGAATACCTGATGGTCTTCGTCTCCGATTAGCTGACAGAGCTCTGAACTGCAGACCATAGGGCTGTTGGGAACATCATGCTCCCCATGCAACTGGATCTCTCGGCCTTTATACTGAAAGATGAGGGTGTTCTCCTGATAGTTTCTGTGGAGGGAAGGTCCTAAACTGTAGAGCCAATCTCTCCCGAGAACAATGTCTGTTCGATCCAGGTGCATTATCTGAAAGTTTATTTGATCTTGGTACCCCTGAATACCAAGATTTAACTTACTTACCATAGTTTCCCATATTTTTTTATCTTCACCCTTAGCTAATGAAACTATGTACCTATGCTGACTAGGTACTTCTGGTAGTTTAAGCTTTTTAACCAGGGTGTGGTTGATGAAATTATGGGTTGCCCCATCATCAACCATGACTCTTACTGACTGGTTACCAACTTTCCCATGCATACGTACTAGGTCATGCGGCCCAAAGCTGAAGGGTCTCGCTAGCATTGCAGAGGTCAGCTGGCAACAGTGTTCATGATCTTCATGATACACTTTGATCTCGGAAGCTGCTGAGTTACTGGGGAAACATACAGTCTGAACAAGATGAACTTGTTTTTTATCTTTTTTAGTGAAAGGCCCCTTGGGACACTGTCTGACTGTGTGTCCCTTGCCCATACACACAAAGCACAAACGTTCTTGTTTGGCTTTCTCAAAATCATCTGGTTTTAAGGGCTGTATGAGTGAAGGGCGTTTCTGAGGAGCTTCACCTTTAAATTTATCTTCTTTCTTTCTTTTTAAAAATTTCTTTTTAAATTGAAAGTCTTTCTGAGGAAGCTGCTCAGAAAGTGGTTGTTGTCTCGCTCTCTTCCTACCCACTGAATCATCATAGATTTGAGCATATCTGAGAGCTTGCTCAAGGGTAGTAGGCGAGTTTCTCTGGACCTCTACTTTATATTCATCTTTGAGGCCACGGACAAATCCCCTGATTTTTTGATAGTCATCCATATTTTTAATCTTTAAAATTGCCTCTCGATACTGCGAGATATATTGGATGAGGGACTTGTCCATTACTGTTCTTTCCCAGGCTTCCCAGGCTCTATCAAGTTCATTCTCTGGTAGAAATTCTCTTAGGAAAGCTTCTTCAAAAGCTTTCCATGACCGGGGAGTCTGCCCAGTCTCCTGGAGATTTAACCACCACTTATAGGCCATAGGCCCTAAAGAAAGACTGGCCTCAATTGCTTGCAAATGGTCAGGGGTTTGTTTAAGAGCATGAATGTTCTTCCATTTGCTGAGGAAGGTTTGTAGAATATCTGCATTTCTATCCTTCTCTTCCCCATTAAAAGTAGGAGGCTTTAAATCTTTAAAAACACTGGGGTGAGACCGTAAAGTCTCACCCGAAACTGATGGAAGTGGAGAAGGGGATAACTGAGAAGTGGAGGGAAGGCTTCCTTTCGCGGAGCTCAAAATCAAGTTTTTGAGTTCAGCGAACGAGTCGTCCACACTGGACTTGAAATTGGCTAATGCCAGCTTCAGTTCATCCACCTCTGTTACCAATTGGAGGAACTGCTCCTTGGTAACCAGTGTCGAGTTCTTCGGCGAACTGTTCCTGTTCTTCTACTTCCATAGGTTCCTTCCCTTTTCTGTAAGCCAAGGCTTCTGTTTCAAGTTCGTCGAAGCCTCTCTCCTGGGGTTGATCAGGTCCCTGAGGAGTGGTCATCTTCGAAACTGAAAGAGAGCTACCTTAACTTCTGAAGGAAAAAAGTCTAAAAGACTAATTTACAACTATACAAGGGAAAGGAAAGATGACTTAGCTGTTTCTGAGGACTGTACTTCCAAAGAAAGAATGAAGAGGAACCCTTTCAGCTCTTTTCCCCAAAATTTCAGACCTGCTGTTCCGAAAAATGCCAGTTTGAGGCTTCAAAACGGTACTAAATTTCCCGGTTTTTTGAGGATAGTAGCTCGCTGGTCTGATTGTAATCCAACTTGTCCACAAAAAGGCAAATCTGAAGTCCAAAAACCCTTCTGAGTTCTGAAATTTCAGAAGTCTCCTACTCGCTGATCTGGTAGGAATCCTCTTGCTCCAAATCTCTGACGTTGGGGCCCAAAAACTTGTTGAAAAACCAGATTTTCAGAAGCACTGGCAGCGCTGGCCCTGCTCCTCTTTTTTGGCTTCCAACTCGCTGAGAACCAGTAACTTTTTCCCTGGAAATCGGATGTAGGTCTCTGACTGTACAGCGATGGAGGTGCTGGCTTCTTCCTACTCTAATTTCGCTGGGAAAACTACGAAGAATCCTCTGAACTCAGTGAGAAACAGCTGTTTTTTCAGCGAGTTACCTACACTTGGAATCTGACTCCTTGCTACTGTGATTTCTCAGTGGAAATCAGAAGTTTGAAGGCTGCTCCTACAGCGATCCTCCTCCTCTATTCCTCTCTGAGAATTTGAGAAACACTTTCTATCTTCTGATAGCTTTCTCTACTGCTGTCCTAAACTCCCTAGAATGGAGATGGCTCTGATACCAGTGTAATAGATCCTAACACCACAGTAGGGCAAACACTAACTGATCCACCCAACCTTGCCTACTCCCTGATATAGAGTAAGCCCCTCCTAGCCCAGTGTGAGGACTGGTAGCATGCTACTGCCAAGTGTCGGCCACGTGGCACTGACGTGGCCGACTGCACGTCGGGACCCAACTGGGGGCCCTATCCTGCTGACAGGGTCCCTAGGCTGTGTTAGGCCCGCCATGGCTATGGACCGTGCTGGGGCACACTACTCACACTGTCTTGCCCTGTTGGTCATGTACGCTGGACACGACCCTGACTGTGGTATCTGACCTATCTGTGTTCTCTAGGGTTCGGCACTGGTTACGAGCTCGTAACAAGAACCAAGACTAAAAACATAACTTGTAGTAGATCTTCGGTCTTCCGCATCTCCAGCCCAATCAGCATACACATATCCTTGTAACTTCAAATCATCCTGTCTACCATAGAAAATACCAAATCTCAAAGCACCCTGGATATATCTGAGTATTCGCTTAGCAGCTTTCCAATGAATCTACTTAGGCTTAGCCATAAACTGACTAACCATACTCACAGCATAAGCAATATCTGGTCTTGTAGTAGTTAGATAGATTAAGCTTCCAACAAGCTTTCTATATAACGTCTCATCTACATCCTGATCTTCCTCAGCTTTAGTAAGCTTACTTCCACTATCATATGGTGTAGAAATAGGCTTGCACTCTGACATATTGAACTTTTCAAGAATTTCATGAGCATACTTAGATTGAGAAATTAATAGTCCTTGTGCTACTCTCCATACCTCAATCCCAAGAAAATATTGTAGTGAACCAAGATCTTTCATAACAAATTCTGATGAGAGATCTTTCTTGATTCCCTGAATCATATATGATCTGATCCTGTAATAATAAGATCATCCACATACATCACTACAATAACAATATGATTATTCCTGACCAAAACATAAAGTGTATGCTCCGAACTACTTCTCTGAAAGCCAAGCTCCTCAAAGTACGTGTCAATCCTCGTGTACCACGCCCTGGGTGCCTGCTTAAGTCCACATGATGCCTTGTCCAACCTGCAAACCTTATCTTCATGTCCTGCTACTATGTATCCCTCTGGCTGCTCCATGTAGACTTCTTCCTCTAGAAATTCATTCAGGAATGCACTCTCTACATCCATTTGTTGAATATCCCATTCAAACTGAGCTGCCAATGATAAAACAGTCCTCATAGTAGTAGACTTAGCAACCGGTGCAAAAGTTTCCTCATAGTCAATCCCTTCCTATTGAGCATAACCTTTTGCCACCAATCTTGCCTTATGTTTATCTATAGAACCATCTGATTTGTACTTAGTCCTATAGACCCACTTGCATCCAATAGCCTTTTTACCTATAGGTAGCTGAACAAGTCTCCAAGTCTTGTTCTTCATGATTGAGTCGTACTCCTCATCCATAGCTTTCCTCCAAATATCCTCTTTTTCAGCCTCTCTAAAAGTAGATGGATCCTTGGTCTCTAATACTGTGGCCATATATGCAAAATGTACATCCCCATCTTCATGATGATCCTCTTGTCGATCCTCCTGTCGATCTTGATCTTCATGTTGCTTTTCAAGTCTAGCTGATCTCCTAGTTCCATGTGTACTGGACTCTCCCTGTTCCATAATAACACTCTCCTTGATAGTTTCATAGTATCACCTAGGCAATCTTCTAGCTTCTGATGTAGGATGCTTCCTGCTTGGTGAAGTAGGAGGTGAATAAGTATCCCATATACTTGACCTCTCCTTCCTCTTTCCTATCTCAACCAAAGACACTTTAGGTTCTTGACTTGGCGTAGGTGATACATGTGTCGATTCAGGTTCCTGTAATAACTCGTCACATAATATAGGGATTCCACCATCTTGATCTTTATCAAAATATATCTCTATATCTTTATGAGTTGCCTCCTCATCAAAGATTACATCCCTACTTATGATTATTTTCTTACCCTCCAAGTATAACCTGTATCCCTTCTCTTGATTATCATAACCAAGAAATAAACATTTTGTCGCCTTAGAATCCAATTTGCTCCTTGAATCCTTAGGTATGTGAGAATAAGCAATACTTCCAAACACTCTCAAATGACTTATATCTGGCTTCCGACCCGTGTAAGCTTCCTCTGGAGTTCGATTCTCTACAACCTTTGTAGGACTTCGATTCAAAAGATAAACCGCCGTCTTAACTGCTTCACCCCAAAACATATTTGGAAGATTTTTACTCTTGAGCATACTCCTCGCAGTTTCCACTATGGACCGGTTCTTTCTTTCCGCAACTCCATTTTGTTGAGGCGTGTACGTATTTGCAAATTGTCTCTTTATACCATGATCCTTGCAAAACACCTGAAATTCCGTAGAAAGATACTCTCCCCCTTTGTCCGAGCGAAGTATCTTAATTTGTCTATCTGTTTCTTTCTCCACTTGTGTCTTAAACCATGTGAAATATTTGAAAGCTTCACCCTTATTCTTCAGAAGATAGATCCTTGTCTTCCTAGAATAGTCATCACAAATATGTATGAACAAGTTCTAGAACATTTTTTGGCCTGAATGTACTAGGCAAAAATTTCATTATATGATGCTTGCCTAAGACACAGCCTTCACAAACCTTGTGATCAGAAATGACTTGAGGTAGACTTGTAACCATGTTAAATTTCCTCAAGACTTGTAGACTTTTGTAATTCAGATGTCCATACCTCTCGTGCCATAACTTACTCAATGATTCAGTATCCGCAACACTTGCATGATGATCCACCACCTGAGCTTGAAGTTTATACAACCGCCCTGCAAGTATGCCTCAGCTACTACTTCATCATTTTTCCTCTTGATGAGACACCGTTGTTCATCAAATTGCACCACCATCTGTTGCTTTGCAATAGCTGATACTGAGGTTGCCATGTGTGCAAACCACGTAGGCATACCATAGGCTTGTGTGGCGAACCAACCAGGCTCTACCACGTAGGCTTGACTGGACTTAGAGAGAGAGAGAGAGATGGGGCTCGAAAGTTGCCACATGGCAAGCCACATAGGCTTTCCACGTGTAAAACCATGTAGGCTTGGGACTTGCCAATAGGTCTGCTATCTACCAAGCTTGTCGCAAACTGCCACATTGCAAGCCATGTAGGCTGTTGTAAAGCTGACTTGGGTGCACCCAGCGTGCCCTGTAAGACTCAAAGGGGTGACACTCCCTAAGGTCCCAGAGCAAGTTAGAATGTCAAGGACTGAGCCTCCGACCTGTGGTGAGCCAGTCAAGTAGTCACAAAGTCATGAGCTAGCTCTGGAGCTCGAGTCATGGCCTAGTCAGGAAAGCAGGTTGATTCGGCCGCCGGGACGGCTCCCGGGACCCATGTCCGGGAGCCAGACTGATTCTGCCAGGCTTGCCAGGCTTAATCAGCAAAATAAAAACTAAGTCCTAAAAAGCGTGCTTTACCAGAAAGCACTATGTTTCAAACCAGAGGGGGTGCGCCGAATCACAGCAGAACTATAGGGGGAGTCCGGCAGACAGAAACTTGGGCAGCTCAACCAGCGCCAGGAATCCAGTCGCCAGGTCTCAGCTCCCTCTACCAGCACGAGCCAGGCACAATGCCCAGCACGTGTTGGTGGCCCCGAGACCGGTCAGTCTATGTATGAATGTAACCTCTTCCAAATCTAATAAAGTTGATCCTTGGGGATGATTACCATTTCGGTTTCGCCTCCGGGACTGGTCCAAGTGGAAGGACCCTTGCTACAACCTTTTTGCGTCGCTGGTGCCTAAGGGTCCCTGTCATCGACATGGGGCTTGCCGCTATGCCAATTGGTCAGTTTGGCGACCACTATGCCTTGGATTTCATGTGTGGCTTGTCTTTGCCTTTGGTTACCTTTTGGGGACGGATTCTGAGTTGGCTTTCGGGTTGGTTGGGATTCCAGTTTTCTTAAGTCTGAATGGTTAAGCTTGTTACGTTTCTGAGTTGGCTTTTATGTAAGTGCATGATGGATGAATGTTAGACTTAAGCGCGTGTTGGGGAAACCGCTCAAGTCCCAGCGCCCTTTGAGGCGCCGGCGCAACATGTGGTATCAGAGCCGACTAGCCGGTCAGCTACGCAAGTCTCACAGGGATGGCCACGTTTTTGGGATTTGTCAGGACAACCGTTGCGCAAGGTGCTGCCCACAGTGTAAGACGGGTGCGTCCACGGTCGGGGTGGTCGGCAGAACGGGGGACTTGATGAGTCAAAGTGCTGCCCTCGAGGTGTAAGCACGGTCAGTTCTCGCGGTTCGGGCCTGGCGCTGTCTGCACGTAGGACGGATGAGGCAAAGTGCTGCCTAGGTAGGTGAAAGCACAATCTGTACCTTGTGGGGTGCGGGGCGACATATTCGAACTGTACGGGTTAACCATTGATACAGAGATGCTGCTCGAATTCGGGTGTAAAGCACGGGTGGTTAGCTGCCGGTGCGGGATAGCTGCCGATCGTTTAGCTATAAGGGCTATCGACCAAAAAGTGGTGGGGCGTGACTGAGGCAATGTGCTGCTTAATGGTGAAAGCACGGATGGTTGGATGGATGTTTCCCCGTGGGCTAATTCTGTGATAGATTTGTGTGGGCGCGGCTAGGCAAAGGTCCTACGTCCGGTCTCAGGGGGGGTTTGTGGCTTGAGAGGGATCCTCTGTGTTTTGCTTTGGTTGGTATGTTCCGTTTGTCGTGTGCTTGCTTGGACACAAATGACCTGGTTCCTACTTGGCTCTCAGGTGATGTGGGCGTGCTAAGTTTGAGGAAGGGATATTTTCATTGAAGCTGATTTAATAAAGAAGAAAAGAGAGCTGTGGGGCCTGGCTGACAGAAGGGAGAGCTTCAAATATAAAAAGGATTGAGGCGATAATCTGTTGGAAGTACACCTCTGACTATAATGGAGGACCATCTTGAAGAGTTACGAGCACTGACGGACGGAGAAGAGCTGACTCGAGAATACAGCTCTCGCATGCATCGAGATGGCACCAGGTCCAAGTCGAGAAAGAAAGAGCGTATGCACTCCACAGTGGCGCCCCTCCATGAAGAGATGGGTGGCCCTTCTGAACCTACACCAAGAGATGAACCCTTGCCAGAGGCACAACAGGACCTCTTTGAAGTGAAGATGCGGCAATACTTATCAAGCGCAATGACGGCTATGCTTAGCGAGGTGAAGAAGGATAGAGAAACCGAAAGGAAAGAATGGCAAACATCCTTGCGAGCCATGAATCTTACCCAAATTAACCTTGCTAGAGAAATGAGAGACGGGCTAACACAGCTCGAAGCCAGGTTTGAAGAGTTGGAAGCAACTAGGGAGAATGCAGTGGCGCCTCCTCCACAGATACCAAGAGAACCACGAGCGCGAACCACGGAGGGCCCAAGAAAGACTGCCAAAGTGAAAGCACCACCTACTTTCAAAGGAGAGCGTGACATTCGAGTTGTGGAAGATTGGTTGTTTCACATGGACCATTACTTCCGTCTAATGAACACTCCTGAGGAAGAAAGAACTGACTTGGCATTAGCATATTTTGAGGGCTACACTACAAATTGGTACCGGATGGCAGGAATGCATTTTCAAACATGGGACGCATTCAAAGCCGCGTTACGAGAGGATTTCATACCGAAGGATTCACACATGAGATTGAGGACAGAATTATCGGGGCTCAAACAGAAAGGGTCATTGCGAGAGTACCTCAATAGATTCAGACAGAGTGTATGGGTTATTGAAGATATGTCCTAGGCGGACAAAACTCATTACCTATTGTCTGGAATGCAATCCTGGACCCGACGTGCGATAGACAGCTACATGCCCCATGATTTCAATTCAACTATTCGAGCGGCTGAAATGGTTTGTGATTATGAGAGCACATTGGCACCAGCTGCTCCCGCAACCTCAACAAGAGTATTTAGTGGATCCAGACCGAGTCCGAGCTTCTTTTCAAGGGGGGACTCAGCTCCAAATGGCAACCAAGCCTCGAGTAGCGTGAATAAATTCCCAACAAAAACAGGGTTTGGCAACCAAGGCAACAATGGAGGGAACATGTTCCAGAGAAGAAACAATGTTGGACCTTCAACTAGTCACAGCAACAGCTCACCAACAGTGGGCAGTTCCATGCGCTGCTTCAACTGTCATCAGCAAGGTCACTCTTGGAGATCATGCCCCAAACCATTGAATAAGCAAATCATGGCTGCCATTGAAGGATTTGATAGGATGGAGAGAGAGGCATTTGATCAAGAAGATGGTGAACAAGATGATGAAGAGGACCCAGAAACGGATTTGACGGAGTCTGACCTGAATGCCTTGCAACAGATAGGGGCACTTGCGGCTTATCGTGAACATCTTATGGCGACTCCTGCGAGAGGATCCAAGTTATTGTACCTGAAAGGCTGTATTCAAGGCAGGATCATTTACTTCATGGTAGACCTGGGGGCGTCACATAACTACTTGTCAGAAAAACTGACAGGAGAATTGGACATCCAATGTGAAGAAAATGTGACTCCTATTTGTGTGGAGGCCGCGAAAGGTACAATGACCACTTGTAGATTGGCAACCAACTTACCAATCTCTCTGGGAGCCTGGAAGAATCGACTAACGTTCACAATCTTGAAGATGGATGCCTTCGACGCTATTTTGGGATTAAGCTGGTTTAACAAACATGTGGTGGCCTACTTGGCAAAAGGGGTTAACCTTGTGTTATTATATAATGGCAGGAGACCTTGTGTCGTCAGAGCTGTGCCAGGGGACCAACTAGAAAGGAACGACACAAATGAACCTGAGCCAACCATTCCTCCCAATCTCATTCACCTATTTAACGAAGGACAACCAACAGTGACAGACCAGCTGACACGGGAACAAATGGAGCCAAAATTGCCTATAGTCTCTACATCAAAGGTGAATTCAAGTGCCGATGCAGAGCTCAAGGAGCTCACCTTGTGTGACCAAGCGAAAACTCACTTTTTTAATGAAAGACATCCAACAGTGACAAACCAGCTGACGCGAGGTCAAATGGAGCCAACATTGCCTGCAGTTTCTACGTCAAAGGTGAATCTAAGTGCCGATGCAGAGCTCAAGGAGCTCAACCTGGACGACCAAACGAAATATCTAGAGTCCTAGGGGACTCATCCAGATGTGCGACGACAACGACATATCTGAGGCTTAAGGGAGCCGTGAGTACCTTTTTCTTTCATGCTAATAAAGTAAGCCGCATTTCTCATTGAGGAGTGAGCTTCAGTTTGATGTCTAAGTGCAGCAGCTTCACACAGGTTTTACGTAAGTGAACTAGATCCACACTTTTCCTGTGCTGGGTGTAAAACACAATATCATTACTCTGCTTTACAGTTGGTTTCCTTTGGCCGGTGAATCAAGCCCGTGCCCTTGTATATGTGACTAAAGTCTGGCCGGTGAATTAAGCCCGTGCCATGAGTCTTAGGTTCTAGTTTGGCCCTGATGAGGACATCAGCTTTCTCAAACGAGGGGAGGATGTTGTAAAGCTGACTTGGGTGCACCCAGCGTGCCCTGTAAGACTCAAAGGGGTGACACTCCCTAAGGTCCCAGAGCAAGTTAGAATGTCAAGGACTGAGCCTCCGACCTGTGGTGAGCCAGTCAAGTAGTCACAAAGTCATGAGCTAGCTCTGGAGCTCGAGTCATGGCCTAGTCAGGAAAGCAGGTTGATTCGGCCGCCGGGACGGCTCCCGGGACCCATGTCCGGGAGCCAGACTGATTCTGCCAGGCTTGCCAGGCTTAATCAGCAAAATAAAAACCAAGTCCTAAAAAGCGTGCTTTACCAGAAAGCACTATGTTTCAAACCAGAGGGGGTGCGCCGAATCACAGCAGAACTATAGGGGGAGTCCGGCAGACAGAAACTTGGGCAGCTCAACCAGCGCCAGGAATCCAGTCGCCAGGTCTCAGCTCCCTCTACCAGCACGAGCCAGGCACAATGCCCAGCACGTGTTGGTGGCCCCGAGACCGGTCAGTCTATGTATGAATGTAACCTCTTCCAAATCTAATAAAGTTGATCCTTGGGGATGATTACCATTTCGGTTTCGCCTCCGGGACTGGTCCAAGTGGAAGGACCCTTGCTACAACCTTTTTGCGTCGCTGGCGCCTAAGGGTCCCTGTCATCGACATGGGGCTTGTCGCTATGCCAATTGGTCAGTTTGGCGACCACTATGCCTTGGATTTCATGTGTGGCTTGTCTTTGCCTTTGGTTACCTTTTGGGGACGGATTCTGAGTTGGCTTTCGGGTTGGTTGGGATTCCAGTTTTCTTAAGTCTGAATGGTTAAGCTTGTTACGTTTCTGAGTTGGCTTTTATGTAAGTGCATGATGGATGAATGTTAGACTTAAGCGCGTGTTGGGGAAACCGCTCAAGTCCCAGCGCCCTTTGAGGCGCCGGCGCAACATAGGCCTACCCCATGGCAAGTCATGCAAGCTTGGAGTTTGCCACATGGCAAACCACGTAGTTCTAAGAGAGGCTTGCATGGCAAACCGACCACTCTTCCCAGTAAAACTCGATAGGCAGAAGGAAACTCGGGAATTTCTAGCACCACAAAGGTGATTACAAATTGCACTACTGCTATCTTTACTAGGATGTCTTCAACTACACCCTTTGGTTTTATACAAGACTGGTTAGCTAGTTTGATAGAAAAATTTGCCAGCTTTAGTCCTTGCAAAATCCATTTCTAATCCACGTGAAAAACCATGTAGGCTTGGGACTGGCTTTGTGGCAAGCCACGTAGGCCTACCATAGGCTTGTGTGGCTTGCCACATGGCCTACCATAGGCTTGTGTAGTAGGCCACACAGGAATACTATCTACCAAGCCTATCATAGGTTGCCATATGGCAAGCCACGTAGGCCTGCCATATGGCAAATCATGCAAGCTTGGGGTTTGCCACATGGCAAACCATGTAGGCCTACCATAGGCTTGTGCGGCAAGCCAACCGAGCTCTGCCATGTAGGCTTGAGTGGACCCAGAGAGAGAGAGAGATAGAGAGGTGGGCTCGAAAGCTGACACGTGGGCTCGAAAGTTGACACATGGCAAGCCATGTAGGCCTACCATAGGCTTGCATGGCAGACCACATAGGCATGGCATAGGCCTCATGTCTGCCATGCAAGCATGTTGCAAGTTGCCACATAGGCTTGCCATAGGCTTGTGTGGCAAGCCAACCAGGCTCTACCACGTAGGCTTGAGTGGACCTAGAGAGAGAAAGAGGTGGGGCTCGCAAGCTACCACTTGGAAAACCATGTAGGATTGGTACTTCCCATGTCGTAAGCCACGTAGGACTACCATAGGCTTGTGTAGCAGGCCACATAGGCATGTCATAAATCTACTATTTGCCAATCTTGTCGTAGGCTGCCATGTGGAAAGCCACGTAGGTCTACCACATGGCAAGTCCTGCAAGCTTAGGATTTGCCACGTGGCAAACCACGTAGGTCCAACATAGGCTTTTGTGGCAAGCCAACCAGGCTTTGCCACGTAGGCCTACCATAGGCTTGTGGAGCAGGCCACATAGGCCTGCTATCTACCAAGCCTATCATAGGCTGCCACGTAGCAAGTCACATATGGCTGCCACGTGGCAAATCATGCAGGCTTAGGGTTAGCCACGTGGCAAGCCACGTAGGCCCATCATAGGCTGGCAAGCCAACCAGGCTCTGCCTACGTGGTCTGCTATCTACCAAGCCTGTCGCACACTGCCATGTGGCAAGCCACGTAGGTCTGCCACATGGCAAATCATGCAGGCTTGAGGTTTGCCATGTGGCAAGCCATGTAGGCCTACCATAGGCTTGTATGGCAAGCCAACCGGGCTCTGCCACGTAGGCTTGAGTGGACCTAGAGAGAGAGAGATATGAGGGGGCTCAAAAGTTGCCACATGGCAAGCCACGCAGGCCTACCATAGGCTTGTGTAGCAGGCCACATAGGCATGGCATAGGTCTGATGTCTGCCACGCAAGCATGTCACAAGCTACCACATAGGCTTGTCATAGGCTTCTGTGGCAAGCCAACCAAGCTTTGCCATGTAGGCCTGAGTGGACCTAGAGAGAGAGAGTTGGGGCTCGCAAGTTGCCATGTGGCAAGTCACGTAGGCCTATCCTAGGCTTGCGTGGCAGGTCATATAGGAATGACATAGGCTTGATGTTTGCCATGCAGGCACGTTGCAGTTTGCCACATAGGCTTGACATAGGCTTGTGTGGCAAGCCAACTAAGCTATGCCACGTAGGTCTGCCATGCAAGCTTGAGTGGAACTACAGAGAGAGAGTGTCTGTGTGAGAGGGGCCCACTAGACCTGCGTTTTGAAGCCTTCCCAGCTCTTCACAGCCGATTTTTCCTTCATAGAAATGCACGTTTATTTCAATCTTTCCCGTGGAAAGTCTAATAATCTAAAAAATCCTTAGAGAGCCCTTCAAATTTAGTGAAATCCTTGATAATGAAAGTCCCTTTTGTTTAACTCCTTTCACCATGAAAGTATGTACCTGCCCTTCTAAACACTATGCGTGTGGGTAAAGGGTAATTTGAATTTGGAGTGGGAGTTACGAATAAAGCCACAGCTGATCTAAAGCTAAGCTATGAAAGCATCACATAAGCAAGACTTAAGCTATGAAAGCAGCACATAAGCAAGACTTAACCCTAGAAAGCAGGAAAGAGAGAGATTAAGGAGACTAAAGAGAGAGATCAATATCATCAGCTGAACAACAAATGACACAGTTTCCCTACTTATAGCCAAGAGGAAGCCCTAAAAGGAAGCTTCCGATGAGGGCCCAACTGGGAGGGAAAATAGTGCGCCCTCCAAGAAGGCCCCCACTCTCTAGTAATATGTCCAAATGGCCTAATAATGAGTAATAAGGCCAAAGGCCAACCATATAGTCCAAGTGTCACTAATGAATAAAAAAGGGCCCAAGGCCTGCTTATGCATAAAGTAAAGTAAATGTAAGACGTGGCGAATGTAATGAGCCGAGTCCATAACTGTGGGCCCCTTAGATGTATGCATGGGGATGAGGGCCATGCATCCTACCCAAGCTCAAAAATGTACAAAACAAAACAAGCGGGGAGTTTTTAGGTGCTTTTTTTTTTCTCTTATTTTAGTCTTGTTGGTTAGTACATTTGGGAATGTACAATACAATGAGTTCGGACCTACTTTTCTAAAAATGGGTTTTTGAGAAAAAAAAACAAGCACTTGCCATTAAAGTACGTACTACGTTTCAACCTATTTTTCTCAAGATGGTTTTTTTTAAAGGAAAACAAGCACTTGCCATCACGTAAGGGAATCTATAATCCATCAGCCTTTCCAATGGGTCATCCACCAGTTTCAGCTATGACTCTGCTTAATGGCCTCATTGTAGATTTATATGCTGAATCCATTGTACAGAGATCTCTAAATAATTCATAACTTTATACAAGATGTCGCTATTCAGAAAATTATCCTTTTTCTAAAACAAAAGAATGGAGAGACGCTTATCGAATAAGAGAGAGGGATGGTTACAACAACCCATTCTTGTAAGGACCTATTCCAACCTAAAAAGCAATAATCATAGTTGTGTCAAACAACCACGGTTCGTTCAAAGAACTGCCAGTTCGAATCGGCCCGGTTCGAACTGAAAAAAAATATTCCAAAGGACTATCGTGAGAGTTGGGGCGCACATTTGAGAGAGAGAGAGAGAGAGAGAGAGAGAGAGAGAGAGAGAGAGAGAGAGAGAGAGAGAGAGAGAGAGAGAGAGAGCGAAAGACTTGAGGGTTTTTTTGAGAGTTTTTGTAGGTTTGTTGATTTACTACTAACATTAATGTTTTGAGTGATGAGGAACAATGATCAATCTTTCTAGTCATGTATGGAAGTCTGTAGTTAATAGCTAGTGTCACAGATGATATCCAATAGATCATAGCTAAAACTGCATGCAACAGATGGATCAAGAACCCTAAACCACAGGTGACAGGTATTGTTAGGTTGCAAGACTCGGGAGTTGGAAGTTCGAAGTTCCGCGTCAAGATTAGAATTTCACTATCGATTAATCGCGAATTATAATCTACATGTTACCGATTAACACTAAGAAAGCACTTGTTTTTGACATAATCTAAGGGTAGAAATTAGGGAGAAAAAACCCCTAAAACCAATTCGCTGCTTCAAACCTGGAGAAGCCGATTCTTTCCTGATTCAAACCCGATTCAAACATGGTTCGAAAAGGTGATTCGAAAGGTACCATAAAACTGCAGGAACTTGCTCTAATTACACAAATTTGGGCAGATCGTACAGTTGTGTTAGGGTTTGTTGTAGACTAGGAGCACATTGCCTTTATCAGACTACTTTTCTCCCTCCTCTCTAGAACGAGAGGGCCAACCCAATTGCTAACGGGTTGTATTGCTAACCAGTAACCAAATAGTTATAAATTTGAAAGGGCATAAAAATCTGAAAGATGGGAGGTGATCAATTCAAAATGCTAAAATTCGTCTAACATGATAGTAAAAATCTAATAGACAGGAAATGGTAAATTTGTTCAGATTTAATCAAAATCTTGAAATTTAGCAAAGACAACTAATCAGCATCTTAAGGAATTCATTTGTTTGACAGTGATTTCAATTCTGTAGCTGCTCAATCGAGTTTAACTCAGTGACCACTGTGATCCCTGAAGATCTGTCATATAAAGAAAAGAGAGAAAAGCAGTGGCCTATTTGAACTGCCAAAAGCAATGCTTGTCGTGAATAAAGATTGGGTAATGCAATTTGCCGAGATCCCAGATAATACTTGAACAACTATCACCATAAACCTGATATCATTAATCATTTCAGGATGATTTAATACCTGACAAATTGGATTAGATCGAGGGCACCTTCAAGGAACCTAGTAGCCATAACTGCAGCCACTGTAGCGAACGGGTATACAGTTTATGAGAGACATACTTAGATGTACACTTTGTTAAAAACTCCAAACAATCTAAGCAACTCAGTACCCCGCGTTGGCATTACCCTATTGGAATCACCCACAACACAAATTGTTTTCTGATAAGGCCAAGCAATCATGTCTGAGACAATATGTGGGAATCATCTGTAAAACATAAGCCCTTTTGGAAACAAAGTTGCTTACCGCATCTTAGCCAGTGTGACATTGTACTTTATTGTACATGTGCTGCTTGCCTTGCCTTGCAGCAACCAATCAGATCGTGGAACCATCGCTAGGATGGAGCGGCATAGTGAATACAACACTGTAGTACAAAGAACATAGGGTAAGGAGGCGCTTCAGCTGACATGAAGCGGCACAACTAGCAAGCCTCAAGGGAATTCTTATATAGTTTTTTTTTTTTCTCATGAACATGGGTGTCCTATATAATTGCACCATTCCTAAGAAAAGATGATTCATGTTGATCACAACTTTTGCATGTTTAAGGAAGGTGATTAAAATATCTGGAGAAACTCTGATCTAAGCATCAAAGGTGAAAAATAAAAAAGGTGATTCATGTTGATCACAATTTTTGCATGTTTAAAGAAGGTGATCAAAATTTCCTTGAGAAACTCTCATCTAAGCTCAACGCCAAATGTGAAAAATAAACAAGAACGATGTGGTATTGTACCACAAAGGCCTTGCCATGTCATAATAGCATGAATCTTAAAATTTTGAAAAAAATTAGGATTTGTTTAAAGTGTTTTTTATATTGTTGCGATAAATGATTTTGTGTAATTAGTTTGTAGTTTCAAAATTTGGATAGTGGTTTGTTGTTCATTTTTAACAGACATTTGAATGTTAGATGAGATCTATAATATTTCTTATTTATTTTAAAAGTGAATTTATTATAAGTTTTGTACAAAGTTGTTTTTTAGATTAACATGTTGATTCCATTCCTGTACTTGTTGGATTTTTCAAACAATGGCCCAAAGTTTGAATCAATTAAAATCCTAATTAAAAGGATAAATTTGTTATATGACTTTGTTATATTTTGAGCATTTTGGCCCATGAGTTGTTGAAGAGCCTAGATAAATTATCTTGTTTTAGGATAATTGTTGATTCTTTCTTTGTACTTTGCATTTTTTTTGGAATTTGCTCCATGTTTTCTTCAATAGAATTTTTTGCTCACTGAAATTGCTCAGTGGATTCATTATTGTATTTTTCGCTTCGTTTAATAGTTAATGATATTCACTTGTTTTTATGTACTTTCTCAAGTAATAAATGATGTTGTTGTTTGATAAATGTGAGTCTTGATGGACTTTCTTAAATTTGTTAACAATCGACATTTGTGACAAGTAGTGAAATTGATTTATTAGAGAGTGTAGATTTTGTTTCATTGTTTCTATCCATTTGTATCGCTTTCGTTTTTTGTTGTTTGACGAGATACAGGGTTCTATGGTTGTTCTTGATTCTTTCCAAGGATATACTTCTACTTTGTTGTCAGTATTTGTTTGTATAATGATGCTTTCATTGTTCCAATTGATTTGATACATATCACAATTTCTCGAATTGTTGTTGTTGAATCAGTGTCACAATGATATACTACTAACTTATAATTCATGCATTTGCAAAACCAAAACAAACAAAAGTTGTCACATTGTATTGGCGATTGATTGTCGTTGTTTGTAAGAAGTTCTATGTATGTTTCGAATGATGTGATTTGCTCATATTGGATTTTACAAATTGGATCGTTTTGTAGTGTTCTTTCCAAATCGTAGCATCACAATCATTTTCTCTTAAACTTAGTAAAAAGCATTGCACAACATTTGCTCGAATGTTGTTCGACGGAATATGATGATTCAATAGAAATGAAAAGACGTTGAAAATGTCATGGTTGACTTCATAAATAAATAAAAATTCAAGATCTATATAGTCTCTTGGTCCATAGCCATTTGTGCAACTATTGCTAGTCATTGTGGTTGTAAAAGATAAACTACTAAGCTTCTCAAGCTAAGAAAAAATAACAAAAACTTGGCAATTCAATCGACTATAACAATAATATTGTTTAATTCAATATTTGCTTTGATCTACTAGGACTAATTGACATCGTCTATTTTACTTTGCTATTAACTTCAATCTATCAAAACCAATGATTATTTCACTAGCATTTGTGCAAAAAATTTCTTCATTCAAACCTATAGAACCAAGTAACGAAAAATAACAAGCGGAATCTTTATTTTGAATAATCATGTTTTAACATTCATAATTTGTATATACAAAAGTCCGTATTAATCACGATTACGTTGTAGAATATTTTAGTATTTAAGAATATTCAAAATCAATATTCATGATCAATATTTACAACATGTATTCACAATATTCACGTATCTCATAATATACGTTGCTCAATATTCACAATTTCACATCAGTATTCATGATTTGTATACATAATGTTCACGATCGGTATTCACAATATTCACGATCACTATTCACAACATTTACGATGAAAATCTCAGAATCTCAGTTTCTCAAAATCTCAGTTTCTCTGAATCTCAATGTCTCCGAATTTCAGTTTTTCATAATCTCAATTTCTCATAATCTCAATTTCTCAGTTTCTCAATTTCTCAGTATCTCAGCTTCTCAGTTTCTCAATTTCTCAATATTCGCAATTTCAACGATCACAAATCATAAAAAAAATGTAATCTTCGGGACGCATCTTCGAAAATTCGATCATTTTTTTATCCAATATGGAAGACATTGTCTATATGTCCTGCAAAACAAAATACGATCGCAAAATTATAATTGGATAGAGATCAATTCTTATTGGTGAAAACTTATTGATGAACTATTGATGTATTATATCTGTCACAAAAGGTGTAATAACTACAATTTCATAGCTCAAGTAAATAAAAAAATAAAATAAAATACACTATTTGAGATTTGATCATATTTTATACTATTTAAGACAACAACCACATAATATGCTTTAACTTTCACTTTGTTACAAACTCCATTGACTCGACCTGGATACATAGTATTGGCTTTGCAAGAGAAGGCCAAAAATGTCAAAATCTAAAACTAGCATATAGTGACATGCATCATGTCACCTCAAATCTACCGAGTTGTCATCTTCTTCACAAGAAAAAATCAACAGACATCTTTATTTCCATAATGAGAAAGCATGCACGAAGCTGCAATCGATGGGCATCATCTTTTCACAGCTGCACAATGAGCAAAGCTTGAGCACTAGGAGTTGATCATGCATGGAGCTCAATCATTTCCAATTGAATTGTTCTTTCTTGTTAGTAGAATTTTTATCTCACCTACTCATAAATACAAGGTATCAAAAAGTTCCAAGGATAATGGCCCCAGAAAAATGCTATTTTTACACCAAATTGAAATGCACTTGCAATGACTAAAAGCAAGGTAATGGGACGTATGTTCTGTTAAATTCATTAAGGAAAAGTGAAAAGGAACAGAAAAAGAAAACTTGGATCTAGCTATGGTTGGGTGGTGAATACCTGAGGCCAGCTTGTTATCTATCTTTGTGTTTAAAGAGTAGGGACACAGGTGGAGGAGAGATCCTTGGAGGCTTGCAAATCCTTACTTGCAGGTGGAGGCATCCTAGCTTGGAGTTGGGGAGCATCTTGAGCTTGCAATTTTCTTGGAGGACATTTGGAGGCTCTACCTTGGATTTGGAGGACTTCCTCACTTCTACTTGTAAAAGTTGGCCAATTAATGGATAATGGCCTTGATGTACAATTTAAGCATGGAGTTTGTTCCATCCTTAGAAATGATGAATGTATAGCTAAAGGCTTTAAGCAAGGTAGATTGTTTAAGTTTGATGCTAATATTGTAGTGGAGAGTGTGAATTTGGAAAGGTTGAGATCTCAAAGGTGGAGCTATGGCACAAAAGGATGGGTCACCCCAACTACAAAGCCATGGAAACTATGTGGGCAAAGGATCTTGCACTCGGCCTCCCCAAGCATTTGTCAAAGTGTGGGAAGATGTGTGAAGCATGTAGCCTCTCAAAGGCTCACAAACTACCCTTCTCAAGATCTACATCTAGATCAAGCACTCCTCTTGAAATCATCCATCATAACATCTACTCTATGAAAGAGATGCAAACTCAATAAGAACATGATCACACATCAAACATATGATATGATGAAGTTGCTTTCCACACAAAAACAATAAGCTACTGTATTTTACACGTGTGGATCCGAAAGTAGCATAAAATAGGCATTCTACACACATGATTGCAAGATATCACAAATATAGTGCACCAATGGATAGATGAACCCAAGAGAACTCATGTATAAGCATGAAGTGAGATAAGAGAGGGAGAATGTGTCTCTTTTCATGTGTTGTATACAACTATATATAACAGATCCATGACTCATTAATGTGAAATTTCACACATGTGGGAATGCCCTAATATGTGTGAATGGTTTCCTAAGACAGCACTCAAATTTGCTCAAAACCTCAATTACATAATGTTTGGTAGAGAGAGTACATATGAAACTCATGGAGAGCTTTGCTTATGTATGGAGAGTAGATATGGAGAGTACATATGAAACTCGTGGAGAGCTTTGCTTATGTATGGAGAGTACATATGAAACTCGTCGAGGTAACCTTCGCCTAATAAACCTTCGTCCGTACTATTTTAGGTTCTGATCTACCAGGTGTAGCCACTATCAAATTTTTGGGGCATTTTGTTACATTTTTTATATTGATTCTAAAAAGTCATGATTTTAAAAGTGTCGATCGCTTTATCAAAGATCTTTTTTTCAAAAATAAAAAATTTGACTATTGCCAAGTAATAGAATTTTCACAGATTCGATCAAAGATAGGATTTGATTGAAAAATCTAAATCCAATCTCATTGTCTTTAGTGATTTTTAATTATGGGCAAAGGAGGAGGTCCGATGAACGTTAATCCAGTTATTGTTAGAAGGTCACCTCGGTTAGAGATACCAAAGTATAATGAGTTATCTGATCCTGTCAGATTTCTCAAAATCTATTCTGAACCATGTGAGATTTATGACAAATTTTTTCACAAGATAAACTTAAGCTATTCCCTATGGCCTGAACTGGAGCAGCACAAGATAGGTTTTATAACCAAGATGAAACGTATGGATTGGGAAGTTGTTAAACAAGCCCTCATCACAAGATTTAAACCCAGAAAGTTTATGGAAGATCCTTTCCTACTTTTAAGTAAAATTAAAATGGGAAAGAAAGAGGGAGTGCAAGATTATATTGAACGAATTAAACACCTCAAATCTGAGTGTGATCTCGATTTAATTAATGACGATGCCATGATTATGTGGTTTTTAGTAGGTCTACCTAAAAGGATTAGACACAAGCTGAAACACGATACTGAGTATATCTCTTTACAACATGCTATGGAAGATGTGATATGAGAGTAGGATGAAGATTCTAATGATGAACCAAATATTGGAATGTTGTCATATATAGCAGGGCAAACCACTACTACATCCACCACTATTGCATCCACGAATATTAATGCTACTGCGGAATTGATGATCAATGAGAACTTGGTCAAAAACATCAGATACAACTGGATAAGATGCAGTCTCAATTTGATGAAAAGATGAAAGCTTTGGAAGAGGTGCATGCTAAGAGTAGCAATGCAATGGAAAAGTTTTCTAAGACTTTTCCTAGTCAAGAAATGTGTGGTGTTCAACTTGTGCGGGAAATCACACCATGAATGAATGTCCAACATTGAAACAACGAATGACGAATACTATTTGTCATTTGTGCAACTCTACGGGACACAAAACAGCTTTTTGCTCATTTAAGCCTTGGATTATCCAGCAAAGGTATGCTAAGCCTCAATATCGAGGACCTACTACCTGTAAGGGACGTGATCCTAAGAACCAGGCTCAAAACTTTGGCCTAGAATTTCCTGAATGACTAGCTTTGCCAGCTCCACAAGCACAACAAGCTCCTTCTGCAAATCTAATGGAACTAGAGCCTTATAATGGTAATGAGCAATGGAATTACATGAATTATCAAGAGATTGGACCTTTAGAACAATATGTTATTTATATTGCCGTGCAACAATAAGTAACGAAATAATGGACTAGAGCACCACTTGGATGCTTTTCATGTGGCAAGAACCACAGAGTTGTGGAATGTCCGAACAAAGAAAAGTTAAAGCATGCAACTTTTGCCATTAAGCTACCTGATCAAACGACAGTCCATCCTAAGGGAATGGCAGAAAATATTTTTGTCAAGATTGTCGGAGTTCAATTTGTCATTACTTTTGTAGTGATGGACTTACCGGATGCTCTGAATGTTTACCGTGTCTTATTGGGATGTCCATGGTTACGAGTTGTGCAAGTAATTCAGCCTTGCTATTGGTAATATGATAGAATTGACGACATGTCATTGATGCTCTATTGAATGCACATCTTTTTTATTTGCTTCAATGTTTTGTGACTTTACACAAATGAGCCTGGTTCAACAATGTGTCACATAGAATTTGTTCAAATTCACAATCCTGCAAAGCTTTTTCCTTCCGAAGAATTTGTGCATAGCAAGTGACAAACCTATAATTTTGATGAGGATTTTACTAGCAACCAAACTCGATTGCAGCCACTCACAATTCAACAATGTGTCACATAGAATTTGCTCAACTTCATAACTCGGCAAAGCTTTTTCCTTCCAAGAATCTGTGCAGTGTCGAGTGCCATGCATGTCGTTTCAATGATGATTTTGCTAGCAATCAAACTCGATTCCAGCCACTCATGGCTCTGACACCAAGTTAATAGATTGTGGATCAAAAAAATTGGCATACACAAATTCACATGGAAAAACCCTCTTACACATGCAAAGCAACTGCACACTGTACTTAACTTCTTTGACAAGAGCAATAACTACAAGTATATGATAGGGCTTAGTGGACAGTAGCCCATCATTCTAGAATGAGAAATCGGGACCATAAATGCTTGCTATTTTAACTACACCTAGAGATGAGTTTGAGCTTTAAAAATATTTTTTTTTCTAACATGCAATAATTTTTTTTATTGTAATTTTTCAACAGTTTGAATGCCCTGTGTAAGACAAAGCTTCTCATGAGGTATTGATTTTTTTTGAAATTTTGTTCTAAAATGCAATCTTTGCTATAAGTAGTGGTAAGCTACTGTAACAATTAGTTGAAACGTTAAGGCGTCACTCCTAAGTGAGTTTTGACATTAAAATGGATTCTTTAAATTGTTAATTCATCTAAAATGCAATCTTCATTTTTATTTTTATTTTTTAATGATTTGAATACATAAGTGTGTTGTTTTTTCAATTACCTTATTAACTTTTCATTTATTATTTTTAGCTTTGTTGTGATAGCGACAAGCTAATGTGACGATTTTCTAAAGTTGAGCTTACAATGACCATGCATCTGGTGAAGAGTTCGCCCCCCTTGCTTTGAAAACATATGGATGTTTTCACAAGACATTTAATGAACTTTTGTCCTAATGTGCAAAACTTTTTGTGAAAAGCCAAGGACAAAGTGCTATACCAACATCCATTATTGTATGTTTCGATCGTCAACGTATTTATGTCGTATTGCAACATTCTCAAGCACTTTCAATCATTCAACACACTCAAGTTGCAGAAACGATGCCTTCACAGTTTCTTGCATTACCTATCAATGATAACATTATGGCTAGTGAGTTACCTTAGACGAAGTAGGTGTCTTGTAATTATTTTGGTGTCTCACATTTTGTTGAGCATATTAGATTAACTGCTCTTTGCCATTTGGCAATCTCATTCAATGTGCTCTCATCTTTTTTTTTGTACTTTATGTGGAAGCTGAGAATGAAGACTTTACTTGAGCAAAAATAATTATGGTCTGTTGTAACCGGAGTTGAAGTGAAACCTGAAGATCTTGCAAACATTGAGCCTTGGGAGAAGAAGGATATGAAAGCAAAAGCAGAGATAATGTTAAATCTTGCAGATGCTCAGCTTCTTCATGTCAGCACTACAAAGTCTGCAAAGGAAGCTTGGGATGTTCTTGCAGCTCTCTATGAGACTCCTTCTATTGCTAACAGAATGTATCTTCGAACGCATGGGTTTCTCATAGACAAGTTCCTTTTTGGGTCATTTTTAATTTTTTGAAAATGCAATCTTTATTTTGTAATTTCACATTTGGATGTTCTGATGTGATCATAATTTCTTGTGATATTTTAATCACCTTGTATAACAATGCAAAAATTGTTATCAATATGAATCACCTTTTTGGCCTTGCCTTGCAAAGGCAATACTATGTGGTGAAGTTAGTCAATGGAGTCTGAAAAATAGTCAAAGTTAAAGGCTAAAAGATTGTGATGGTCTTTACGTGTAATGTTTGCACCTTTGTGAGACGTCTCAAATAGGATGCATGCATGGAATTGATGGGCAACGAAGTCATGAAAAGCACAATGGTCCTATAATGTTTGCATGAGACAACTTTTGCCAAAAAGCATGTAGCTTGCATGTGAATCAGAAATATGTGAAAGGGTTGCATAGGAACGAACGCATGCAATGCCTCATGAAAAGCACAATCGTTCTCATTACTTTCACATATTTCTACGAGACTCATGCCTAGTATCTGAAATACTCTTTTTTTGTTAAATTAATGAGAATACTTCATGTGCGCTAAAGAAAGTTGAGATCGTAGTAGACTGGTAGTTTTTTTGTTGAGGTCCCTGTCAAGCTAGCATCTTCCAACTTCAATTCTCTCCTTGTTACTCTCAGACGTACTTATTTCAAATCGTATACGGTTGCTGATATATATCCCATACAATTGCTGACATATATCCCATCAGGTTTTTTTTTTCTCTCAATCGTGTTTGGAGTTTAACTTCTAAGGTCTATAATATTAATGTTTGCTTGGGTGAATAATAGCTCCTCCGTGAATGGATGTGGAGTGACAACAGTTTCTTTTGATCATTGATTGTTGCACAGCTTATTACTTATGCGATGAAGATCAATGTGAGGACATATCGTATATTTATGCATGCATGTGCAAGTATCTTATCAATGATCATCCACACAGATTTACAAATTGTTTTTGGTGATCCATAATTCAATCATTTGGCTTAAGCTCCTAGTAGTTGTTGTGACAGGATTCCACAAGTCTACATAAGTTCCATCAGAAAAACGTCAACAGCCTTTCATCATGAGCTCTCTCTCTCTCTGTCTCTCTCTCTCTCTCTCTCTCTCTCTCTCTCTCTCTCTCTCTCTCTCTCTCTCTCTCTCTCTCTCTCTCTCTCTCTCTCTCTCTCTCTCTCTCTCTCTCTCTCTCTCTCTCTCTCTCTCTCTCTCTCTCTCTCTCTCTCTCTCTCACTTCATGCTTATACATGAGTTCTCTTGGGTTCACCTATCCTTTGGTGCACTTTATTTGTAATATCTTGCAATCTTGTGTGTAGAATGCTTATTTTATGCTATTTTCGGATCCACGTGTGTGAAATATAGTAGCTTACTATTTCTAGGCAGACAACAACTTCATCATATCATATGTTTGATATTTGATCATGTTATTATTGAGTTTGCATCTCTTTCATAGAGTAGATGTTGATTTTTCTACATTGGCAACATTGGTAGAGTTGATCTATTTCTAACCAAAGATCAAGTTATGGATTTGGATCTTAATTGATCCCAAATTCTTCACATGGTATGCCACAACATTCTTATTGTTTGTACTAGACATCATCGAAGCTATAGATTAGATGCAAGGATGCAATATAGAAAAAGAAATTGGAGAGGGATGCTAGAAAATGTCAAAGATAGTTGGAGTTTCAAAGTATACTTCAAATATACTTCCTTTGAATGCATGTGTGGAAAACAATATTAAGAAAATTGTATTATAAATTTATGAGCAATGCATGTTTGGTGGCTTTTCAATTTGTCTTAACAAATTTCAAATATTTTCAGTACATAGTTGTATTGTTCTAATTGCCATACTTCAACCAAATTGATGAAAATGATGATTACACAATCAATCACACTCTCTATCGATGTCAATTATCTTCACAAATATACAAACTTGGAAATTTTTTATTATGTTGCAATTAGAGATTTTGCGGTAGTTGACAAAAATTTGAAGGGCGAAGGAAGAAGCTCAATTTACAGTCTCATTTTGCAACCATCTACAAAATCATTTGTGATGTTCCAAAAGGACCGATCACTGAAAAAATTGAAAAAAGTCTTTGAAACACATGCTAGGACAAAGGCAATCGACAATGAGGTACTTTTAAGATTCTTTTTTTCCTATAGTTAATATCATTGTATATGACACAAATAACAAACAAATTCACAATTGGATTTGGGACTGAACTTGTAGGTTGAAGGAACATTGGTGGTGATTGGAATCAATCAGAGTTTATATGAGATTGTTCGGTCAATTTGCAAAATTTCAAACTTCATAAACAAAGAAAGCTTGGCATATTGTTGCCTTTGTAAAAAAGAAACAACTACAACAAAAGTTGGCAATTTACGAGCAAAGGTTGTCAAATTGGATGGATCTTCAATTGAATTCATTATAAATGATACATGGATTGAATCAAATTTTGGAACTACGAATGCCATTTAGACGATACTTAGAAGGAGATAGAAAAGAACTACGTTCCAAACTTATGTAGGTGAACGTGAAAGGAAAATTTTGCATGAATGCTAGCGGTATAATCATTGATTTTGATAGATTTAATTTAATAGCAAAATAAAATAGACGATATCAATTAGTCCTAGTAGATCAAAGCAAATACCAAATTAGACAAGGTCATCATTATAGTCGATTCAATTTTTATATTTTTCTTACATCTTCTTAGCTTGAGAAGCATAGTATTTTATCTTTTACTAGCACAATGACCAACAATATTTGCACAAAAGGCTATGAACCAAGAGACTATACAAATTTTGAATTTTTTTCTATTTATCAAGTCAACCATGACATTTTCAATGTTTTTTTCATTTCTATTGAATCATCACATTACAACGAGCAAGCTTTGATCAAATGTCTTGCAATGCTTTTTCCTAAGTTTAAGAGAAAATGAGCATGATGCTATGATCTGGAAAAAACACTACAAAAACGATCCAATTTTTAAAATCCAATACGAGCAAATCACATCATTTGATGCATACATAATTTTTTTGTGAAAACTGTCAACATTTCCTAGCTAGTTTGAGGCCTAAATTGGCAATTTTCGTACATAGTTTTGGATCTAACCTTTCACACATGTGAAAAAGGCCTATATTATATTTTATATTGAAGAAGTCTCAAACTTTAGGACCTTTGAAATGACACCAAAATCATGTTATTTGGGCATATAGGCCAAAATTGGCTATTTTAGGCTACCGGTGCCCTAAAATTGGGTCCTAAGTCCTAGAGAGAGGAGAGAAGTCATCTCTCTCACCTATATTAGGCTGAAATTCATTGAGAACAGGTTGGAAAAACTTATTGTATTGTTGAGAGAGATCAATAGATCATTGTCACAATATCTTCTTCCATTGTGAACATTGGTTGGTGTACTGTCTTCAAGCTCTTGGAGGTTTTCAAAAGTGGTAGACTATTGTTGGGCACCCTATTTGCTGTTATTTTTTGCTGCCATCAGTACCTTTTATTAGTTTCTTTTGTCTCTTGAATGCTTTGTCAAGTTCGTGTGTATCAAAGGTAGCATTAGGATGTTGTGCCATTTCTAGCTTTTGTAGCTAGTTGTGCAAAGATCTTAGCCAAGTATTTTGGGAGTTCGGATCCATTTAAGATCCACTTTTTTCACATGGTATCAGAGCTAGTTGGCTATTATTTTTAGTAAGATTTTCACTTATGGTGATATTTGAATGTTTGATCAAGTTCTAGCATGATTATGCATTGCATTGTTGATCAAATCTTACTAACCTATGTTTGTTGTGTTGAACTTGTGGATCAAAAGCATATTTCAGATCTATTGAAGATCAGAGGTTGAGAAGAAACTATTTTGGATCAGATCATAACACCTAATTATTTGTTGATTATGAGGCTTGTGCATATTCAATACTAACAATGTTCTGTTCAATCTATTGTTGAGAGCATCAAAGAAGAATCAAATGGCCAAGGCACTAAGAATCTGTTTTTGCAAGTCATTGAAGACTCAAGTAAAGACAAAGGAGCAGCAAGGAGGTCTTGTTCAAACTTACTTTACTCTCTAACTTTATGTTTGAGCTATGTTATGTCAATGTGTGGAAATTGTCAAAATTTGGTGAATCTATGATTATCTTTTTGTATTCAATTGATCTTGAAGAAGGACTAGTGCTACCTACTAGTTATGTGGAGTCTTATGGATCTGGTTTAGCATCATTGTTCTACTCTCTTACTCATGGATTTCCTAAGGCTTGATGGTTCTTCATGGCAAGAAGGCAATGTGATAGCTTATGTTTGTTTTGGTTTTCAAAATGCATGAATTACAAGTTAGTAGTATATAATTGTGACATTGATTCTAGAAATGCAATATTTTACAAGCAACACAAATACTCATGACATTAAAATAACACATGCGATATTCAACAAAGGCACACGATTCCACATGCAGATAATCGCTACGTACGAGCATCCAAAGGCAAACATTAAATCATTGTTGCAAATTCTCCACAATGTGTTGCAAACGAAACCCAGAAATGCTCTTACAACAGTAATAGGCGACTTAAATATTGATATTTTAAAGCCCAACTTGCTTGCACAATTATTTCATAGTTTCATGGCCAACCGTTGACTACAAATAATTTTCAAAAAAGCAACAGCTCTATACAACTCCTAACTCGACCACATAAGGACAAATTGCAACAACCATGATTGCCAATCTGGTTTGACTTATGCATATTGGTCTGATCTACTACAAAATGAAAAGCCAGCAAGCAATATTCGTTGCTCATGAATGAAGAATGTATATTTGAAGTCTACACTTGCATGTAATTTGAAAAGACTTCAAGGCCACAACCTAAGCATCCCTCTTGATTTTACAAGAATTTGCATCACAGTCTACCACAAAACCATTGCAACACTTAGCAAAAAAAATTTAATAGAAGGCACATAAAGAACTCCATCAAGTTTACTTTTCTTGGAAGATCCAAGGCAGATGGGGATTGAACTCACTCTTCTACCTTGCATTCAACATCATTAGCTACGAAGATAGATCTACTAACACCAAAGGAGGAGACATACTCTTAGTGGCTATTATCTATCCACCATGGATCTTCACCCTTTATACTTGATGATGAAAATGAAGACATCATCAGAGACTCTTCATGCTCCTCGGCCTCTTGATCAACAACATTTTCTTGGCTTGATTGTGCATAGGCTTCTTCTTGAAACATTATAAAGCAAAGTGGCCCATTTTTCCACAATAAAAGCACTTGATCGTGTTTTTATCCTTCTTGGTCTTTCCTTTGCTAATGGAGTATAGGATAAGTATCCATCGTCCCTTGGCTGATCCTTGCTCCTCTTCTTTGCCTGTCCTTTGCCTTTGTCTTTCATAAACGTTGCTTTGTCACCTTCATCATGTATTTACAAGCCCCCAAGCCTATGAAGCATATAGTCCTTCTTGCAACTCTTGGCCACTAGGACATCGTCCTGGTATTCAATACTTGGAAGATCACCCAATATAGCATAGAATTGCACAAGATTAGCATGATCACTATCTAATCCATTCATGATGATTTGGACAATTCACCCTCTTTTATGCCATGACCAATCTTGCATTGTTTTGAACCATTGTTCTTGATGGATTTTATGGTATATCGAGTTCACTACTAACACCTAAACATATGTTGTAAAATGTTGAAGTAGATATTTCATTTAAGACATTTAAGAGATAGCTTTTTGGACTAATAGAAGTGGATTTGAGTTGCTTTTGATCAGGTTACTATCAAATAACTCCAGAAACCATTCTCTTTCATTTCATTTCTTGTGATCTCAAAATAGCAAGTTTGGCTTTGAAGCCTTGTGCACTTTGTAGTGAAGAGGGGATTCCATTGATCCAACCCATACCAAAAGTGGGTCAGTATTTTATGGGTTGTGGGAGGACAAAGTGAAGTTATTTTTTCTCATAAAAAGTCCATTTTTAAAATTTTGATTGAAATGCTTTAAAAGATTTTTTATTAGAATTGGAATTTAGAGATTCTGGCTTGGATTTTTGGCTTGTTGGATAGGATTTGATGCATATTATTGATTTGTATCGTTAAGTTTGATGTAATACAACCTTTTGAAAGGTTATTGAGCATCTGAACATGTGCTCTAAGAGTGGTTATTTTGATCTTTGGAGTGATTCAAATCTAGATGATTTTTAGAGGTCATTTTTCATCAAATTTCTAGTATTATCAAGCCACTAATTTTGTGTTTGGTTTTCAATAGGGTCAAGATTCTTTTTTTCCAAATTGATAAAGGATCTTCAATTTGGGATCCAATTTGCTGGAATACCAAGTTTGATTAGCCATTCAATAGAGGCTTTCTTTGCATCCATCAAAATGTCTTATTTTGATAACATTTTGTTGGAATCTAGTGAAAGGCTTAACTCATCCAATTATTCATTGTGGAAAGTAAGAATGGAGTCTATTTTAGTGCTCCAGGATCTAATGGATATAGTTTTGGGTAGTGAGGAGGAGCCTCAAAACCCACAAGGAGTATCCAAATTCAAGAAAAGGTCTAAGATAGCCTTACACTACTTGAAGATGAATGTCTCTAATGAATTGCTAAAGGAAATCAGTGGTTGTACTTTTGCAAAGGAGGCATGGGAGATCCTTTTATGAGTCTAGGAACAATACAAGATTGTTGACACTTGAGAAATCAAATCCTTCATTTTTTTCAAAAGAAAGGAGAGAGTGCACAATCTTTTGTTATGAAAATCAAATCTTTGTCTTGCACAAAACAATGTAGATCGGAAGATAGATTTCACTATCTTGGAATTTCCTTAGGATGATAAATACATTGGAAAGCTCTATCATTTGTATAGCTTAGGTCTAACCTAATAGTATGGTTATAACACCCTTAACTTAACCCTAAGCCTACCCTAATCATGACTACAATTAAGGTCTCAAATTATGTCACCATCTCTTGAATGGTGGGCGGAAGATAGAACTCATCAAGACAAAAAAAAACACTTGCAAAATACTGCATCTAATACACTATTGCATGTCTTATTGGAATAAAGTTTTACATGTAAAAAATGAGCGTTGTCTGGATCCCAAGCAACAATCGTAAGAGAGTATTCTCTTACGCAAAACAAAATAGCTAGTAGCTCACTATATCTGCTTCTCTCTTACATTGATGCTATAAATCAAGACGGAGAACTGATTAATCTAAGTCGCATTAATTAAAAGGACTGTCTTAATGTTAATTTTAACTACTTTCAGTTGTAGTTCACTATTGTTGATGGCCGTTTCACCCTTTGTGGCTTTCATTGTTGTACTGTTGATGCGAATCTTTGTGTTTTGCTGCTAGCTTGCAAAAATGGCACCTCGAGTTTCGTTGGACAGGTTTATGAGGTTCACCCATACCAACAGCTCCCTCTTGAACCGAGTCATGTGCTTCCCATAGAGACCCTGTGCTTTTCGAATAGAGTCTTGTTCAGAGGTTTCGTGAGATTGTAGTTTTTACAAAAAATACAAAGAACAATAAACTTAAAGAAGCATAAGCGTATCAGCCACTTATAAAATGAGTAGAGGGGAGATGTAAAAATCATCACTCCCAAATTTTCTACTATTCCTATCTAACCATATGTTCCACAAAGTTGCGACTCTAATACATTGCCAGAAGGAATTGATCTTATCATCATCAAATGTAATATCATTCAATAATAAATCTAAGTGGTTGAGTCTCTTAAATGTGACATGAAAGTGAGCAATAAAAAGATCAGTAACTATCTTCCAAAGTGGGACGTAACAATGAAAGAACAGGTGACCCCTAACATTCCAAGAGATTACATTCATAGTAAAATCAAAAAAAGAGGGGGAGGAGGGGATTAGTGATGTTGCTATAAATGCAAAATATGAGAGAGAGAGAGAGAGAGAGAGAGAGAGAGAGAGAGAGAGAGAGAGAGAGAGAGAGAGAGAAAATTTTGTAGAGGGACTTCATAATGTTCCATAACTAAGAAAGATTCGTTTGGATGTCTCTTCCTATTGCACTTGCCACGCTTTTAATGCACTTGCCACGCTTTTAATGAGCTGCGCGTGGAAATCCTGTTGTTTGGTCCTTGTCCTTGTCCCATTTCCATTGGAGGTGACCATAAGTGAGAAGTGCGAGAAGAATAATCATTGAGCAACTCTCATATGACAGTATGTCAAAAACAATTGTCTTGTCCCTGCTAGCAACTTTTTTGTTGTGATCTTTAGAGCAGGTTCTAGTTTCGCGGGATTCAGAGTCAGATGTGACACTTTTAAGTTTTAGGAGGGCTAGGAAAAAGTAATATCTCTTTGTATGTTTTGTTTTTGTGGCCTTGTCGGATGCTCTCATAGACTTTTGAATTGTTTTCACAGCCTGACAAAGAAAACAACAAATGTTGTGGTCTTATTTCAGAGCCAGTGTTGGGTACCTCTAAGGAGGTGTGATTCATATTCTCAGCGGTTATGTTCGGGAATTCAACATAGTCTGGACTTATATTTTGAATGTTCCTTTTTCTAGTAGGACGAAGGGGTTTTCCTTTTCTTTTTGAACTTTCCATTATGTTGTTGGCCTCATCGCTTGAATCATTAGTGACAGCAGCAAGGAATGTATCGCTTTGTATATCCCTGGCTATTAAGATATCTTGCTCTTAATTCTGTTGCGACAATACAATTGATACAGGACGTAAAAAATCCTTTCTATATGCTGCTTCTAGCTTGTCGAGTTCCAAGGAGCTTGCTGCCAATTCATCTGCATGTTCCTTGGTCTGATTGTCGCCCACATTCGTGATATGATCTCTGATGATTGAGTTTGAAATCTCTTCCATTCTAGTCTCAAAACATTGGAGCTGTGAAATCTGGGGAGCAGTAGATCAAATGAAATCCCCGGACGTAATTGTTTTACCATTCTGTTGTCTCTGTATATCGTTGTCCTTGGAGAAGACCTGCTGAATTTTCTGCCTAGTTATGTCTGCACTTTCATGAGGAGCAAATAAAATCTGCAGCCATCATAGTTTTGCCAGTTTGTTGTCTCTGCATAACGTTGTCCTGGTTGGAAGTCTGGTTAATTTTCTGCGTCTCTGTTTTAGAGCTTTTGTGGGGAGAAGTAGATTTTGAACATTCCTCTATTCTCTCGCGCTGTCCGAGTAGCTGATCACTTGTAGATACTAGTAAGGACTTCAAAATTTGCTTAGCCGTGACAATATTAGCTGTGGGTGCGAGAGAAGGATCCCGTTCCAACTCTTTTTCATGCTTATTTGTGGGAACACTATCATTCGTATCAACTTCTACCACATTTGCCTTCTCTTCAATGCTTCTAGCATCATTAGAGTTACGGCCCTGCATATACATTTTCAAGTGGTTTTTCAATGGAGTTATTTTTGGATTTTTGTTGATTTGAACAACCTTACCTTTGTTCCTTGATGGTAGGTGTTAAAATCCTCATCGTTGTGCCGGTCATTTTTGCTAAAGCACAAACAAGTGACAAACGCTATGTTACCACCCAATCATAGAGGTACTGCCACTTAACCCCTGTGCACTGGAGCCACAAACCACCATCAAACAAGCTCGAATCTCAAGTAAGCCATGGTGTCTCATACCACCATGTCTTACCCCCGACCCTCACCTACCTACATCCTGAGGGCTAGATACTCGTCCTGACCTAACCCCAGTGGAAGAGCTCTTCATTTTCCAGGAGAGAATGAATGCCAAGCTCATGGAGATCTACCTCTATATACATAGTCCAGGCGGGTCATCTCTCTCCATAGGGGTCACGCATGACCAACGACACACGATAGTTGTGCACACTGACATGGGTCTATAACAACGAGTCACCACGCACCAATAAGACATTTGACACGTGGCACCCAAAAGACCTATAGCTCAAGATCAGCGTTCCGTCCCATAACTGAGACCGCCACCTCAAGTTTCATGTTGCATACCCTTATGGTACTTTTCTCAATCTGATTGTCGGTGAGAAAAATATGCTCTAAGCATATCTTCCAGCATCTGGTTGACACGTTCTGTCTGCCCATCAGAATCTAGGTGATCCGAAGAACTAAGACTAAGGGTTGTTTCAAGTTTTTCAAAAACCGCTTGCCAGAACTTGCCAGTGAACTTGGAGTCGCAATCACTAACAATATTATTCGGCAAACCATACAATCTGAACAACCTTTCAACGAAAAGTTGGGCTAGTTCAGATGCCTTGACAGTTAATTTAGTTGGTATAAATTGCACCATCTTGGTTAGCCTATCAACCACCATCCAAATGACATCGTGATCACTCCAAGTTTTCAGGGAGTTCAACCACAGAGTCCATTGAAATGCTTTTCAATTTTATTGGAAATCCAAGGGATGTAGAAGACCTGCAACTTTAAGTCTTTCTGCTTTGTTTTGTTGGAATTGTTCACAACTTTGAACATATGCCTCCACATGACCTCTCATCTTAGGCCAGAAGAAATTTTGCCTAACAAGGTCAAGTGTCCTCTCTGTATGCCTTGGTGATCAGCACAAGGGTTGTCATGACATTGCTGTAGGATTTGGGCCCGCAAGTCCTCCCTATCTGGCACACAAACCATTCTCTTTCGGAAAAGTAGGCCATTCCTTATGGAATAGTCTTCAAGTATCTTATCACTACGACATTACTTGGGATCCTGCATCCCAAGGTCATCACTAGATCTAGAATCTCCCGTCAGGACATCTAACCAGATAAGACCAAAAAACCTATCAGTTTGACAAAGTTCTCGTAGTGAAAGATACAAATCAGACTGGATCTCAGCAAAGCATAACTGATTAATCTCTCCAATCCGACTCAAGGCATCGGCAACACAATTCGATGTACCTTTACGATACTTAATGTTGAACACAAACTCTTGAATGAGTTCCAACCATCTAGCCTTACGGCCACGAAGGTTCTTGGCATCACAAATATACTTAAGGGATTGGTGATCAGTCATTACCGTAAATCTGGCACCAAAAAGATAATGCCTCCGGATTTTTAACGTGTGAATGACTGCAAAAAGCTTCTTCTCATAAGAATACCTAGTCTGAGTAGGATCCAGCTTCTTGCTTTCAAAAGCAACTAGTCTACCATCTTGATAAAGGACCGCTCCAATAGCAAAGTCGCTAGCATCCGTATCAACCACAAAGGGTTGGTTGGGATCGACAATGTGTAAAATTGGAGCCGTAGAAACACAGTGCTTGAGAGTCTCAAAACTCTCATTCATTTCATCCGTCCATGTTATCAATGGAATTTTCCTACAGCTACATTTTTTCTTCACCCCCTTAAGAACATTCGTCAAGGGCAATGCTATTAAGGCATAGTCCAAAATGAATCTGTGAAAGAATCCTGTGAAGCCCAAAAAGGATTTCACATCTCGAATTGTCAAAGGTCTCAGCCATTCTCGCACCTTACGGACTTTGTCATAATCAATTTCAAGACCTTTATCCAATATGACATGGCCCAGGTATTTGAGTTTAGTCTGAAAGAGCTCACATTTTGACTCCTTAGCATAGAGATTTTCTTGCCTTAGAAGATCAAGATAATATGAATGTGCTCTTCATGCTCCTCAAGGGTCCGCCGACTATAAATTAATATGTCGTCCAAATATACCACGACAAACTTTCTCAGATATGGATGGGAAATATCGTTCATCATCTGCTGGAAAGTGGCAGGCACATTTCTGAGTCCAAAAGGTAACACTAAAAACTCATAATGGCCATATCTGGCAGTCTTAGGAACATCTTTGTTCCTGAGAAATACTTAGTTCCATTCAAACGATCTATAAGATCAACCATCCTAGAGGGATATCTGTTCTTGATGGTTAAGTCATTGAACTTTTTAAAGTCACCACACAAACGTGTGCCGCCATCCTTTTTACTAACTAAAAGGATTGGTGCTCCCCAAGGGGACTTACTAGGCAGGAAATATGGCCCATCCTAAGGAGTTCTTGTAACTGCTTAGAAATTTCATCCTCTTCCTTGATGCTAACCCTATAAGGAAAAAGAGATACAGGTTGGCTTCCAGGAAACAACTCTATCTGATGGTCAACACTCCTTTGGGGAGTTAAGCCATCAAGGAAAAACATCGCTATACTCTTGCCTAAGCTTGTTAAATATTATTCTTTCAGGTGAGTTAACACTTAAGGGATTATTTACAGGCACATTCAAAGACAAATGTGATAAATCAATATTTAGACTCTAGACTGCATGGTCATTCACATAAATTTCATCTTTCAAAAAACAAAGCTAAACTTTATTACCAGAATCTTTCAAATATTCCACAACTTCTAAAGCAGAAACCAAAGGATCAAAAGCCCTATTTACATTGCCTTTTAGCTCAACCAACGAGCCCTTATACAAAAAGGAAATACTATGAGTAATCATTTCTTAAAGACTAATTTTTAGAATAAAACCATTCTTTTCCTAAGATTATGTCTATGCTATCCAAGTTTATAATATGAAAATCTAGTGGCTCAACATAATTGTGGATCTGAAGCGGTAGCTGAGGAACAAGCTGATCCGAAGCTTGTCGATCTTCTCTCGACGCCATTTTCACCACATACAAGTGATTACTTGCCGCGATAGCCGCCTTGAGCTTCTGCACCAGTTTAGCATTTATGAAGTTATGTGTGGAACCATCATCAAAAAGAATAGTCACAGCTTGGCGTCCTACGATTCGATTCATACGAATGAGATCGTGGGGCCAAAGACAGCTGTATTAAAACCACAATTCTTGCAACTAGTGCCATCCTTAAAAGATAAATCAACAAAAGAAATACTAGAATTACCTGGCGCTTTAAAAGTTTTCGGTTGCCTACCAGATTTCTTTTGCCTTTTCTTTGGGCAATCTTTTGAAAGATGCCCCTTCTCCATGCAAGAGAAGCACAACTCGCCGGATCTCGCCTTGTCGTAGTCTGCGCGATCCAGTTTAACGCTCTTTTTCTTGCCTTGAGAACCGGTGTCCGTCGTCTTGTCTTTGTCCCGCTTCTTGAAAATTTTCTTTTCTTTTTGCTCAGCCTTGGGCAAAGCTTGCTCCTTGCGAGAGGCAAAATGGGCATCATCGAAGATTTTCACAAGTAAATCGCATCTTCGATTGTCTGCGGTTGGTTACATGACACTTGTAGCTGAAATTCTTTTGGAAACCCCAAAATGAAATGTAACTTCGATTCGCGAGGCGAATCGAGGCAAATTTTTCTGAAATTCCTAGATATAGGCATCCAACGGCCTATACTCATCTGCACGGTGGCAAAACGCCGCCAATGCTCAAATTCATCCAACACTAGAAGAAAAGCCATTACCCCCCATCCCACTTCTTTTCCTTTCAAAAAAGCCTTGCTGGGTGGCGGGCCTTATGGTTGCCACCTAACAAGCACATGGCTCCCAAAAACAAGTGGCATCCCCTTATGGGGTCCACCTACCCTCAAATCACATGGCCACCACCCTCCCTACGCCACCTCACCCAAGGGTCACTTGGGTCATGTTGCCACCCACCTTTTGGGTCACCACCTTGACCTCATGGCCTCATGGCCCAAAGGCACACCTAAATCTCCTCTAAGGCTTGTCCTTAGACTTAGGAGAAGGTGCTAGTACAACCGTATGTTCATGAGGAGGAGGTGGAGGAAAAAACTTCAAGTTTTCTCCCCAAAAGTAAAAAGGATGGAGGATTTGCCATTTTTTTGTGTGGATGCAGGTGGAAGATTACAAGGAGGTGGATTGAGCCCAAAAAGAGGCTAAGAAAGATAAGAAGAAGTGCACACAAGTCTGTACTTGCAGTAGGTACAGCCTGCAAGTACAACTGTGTACTTTTCTTTCACTTTCCCCCTTTCTTAAAAATCTTATGAAGCCAAAGTTTGGTTTAAAATTGCCTTAGAAATGTAACTTACAAAATTTATAAGGTTTGTAAGCTTTATTTCAAAACTTAGGAAGCCAATTTTTAACCATAAGTTAAAAAATTTTGTAACTTATGAATAAAAGCTTAGGAATCAAACTTTGCAAGTATTAAATTATCTTGTACTTTGAAAGTACAAGGTAATTCAAAAATATATTTACCAAGCACAGCTTTAACATCTAAGTTCACCATAAACAATTTGTAAACTTTATGATTAAAGTTTGAAACGTACTTTTTAAGTACAAAGGTCAAAGCTTTGTTTAATAAAAAAAACAAAGTTTGCAAAGTTTGAAGTCGCTATCACATCAACCAAAAGGATGATCAATAGCCTTTTGTAGAACTGCCCCTGCAGGCTAAAGCTTAGGTTGCGGCTGCTATCCGCAACAGAAAATTTGTTTTCTGTTAGGGTGTCGTACGGCCGCGCGCGCGGGCAGGCGCGCAGGTGCTCGACGAATTTTTTCATTAGGCAAAAACTATGAATGCAAAATTTTTTTTTGACTTCCAAGTCCCAAAATAAGATCATAAAACGAAATCGGCTTTTAAAGATTTTTAAAACTGCAAAAATTCAAAAAAAATCGACTACTGCCACCATAGCTAGCAAAGGTGGTTCGTTTTCAATCAAAACGACCTCGGATTGAGACGAACCAAAAAGCAAAGTTGTTCAGATCGATTCAACAAAATCAACTAAGCCTTCAAAAACATCAGCTAAAAGCTTAAACCAACCAAAAACGTAAGTTAGAGCGATTGCACCTTATTCACAATGATTGGTGGCTCTGATACCAACTGTTAGAATCCTCATCGTCGTGTCGGTCATTGCTAAAGCACAAACATGTGACGAACGCTACGTTACCACCCAATCATAGAGAGGTACTGCCACCTCACCCCCGTGCACTGGAGCCACAGACCACCATCAAGCAAGCTCGGATCTCAAGTAAGCCATGGTGTCCCATACCACCATGCCTTACCCCCGACCTTCACCTACCTACATCCTGAGGCCTAGATACTCGTCCTGATCTGACCACCAGTGGAAGAGCTCTTCATTCTCCAAGAGAGAATGAATGCCAAGCTCATGGAGATCCACCTCTATAGGAGTCACACATGACCAATGACACGCGGCAGTTGTGCACACTGACGCGGGTCTATAACAGCGAGTCACCACGCGCCAATAAGACATTGACACGTGGCACCCAAAAGACCTATAGCTCCAGATCAGCGTTTTGTCCCATAACTGAGACCGTCACCTCAAGTTTCCTGTTGCGTACCCTTATGGGTACGTAACAGTAGGATCAATAACTCAGGGCCAAAGGATCTCTTGGAATTCTCGCTTGATTCTTTATGAGGAATGATAATTGGAACAACATCCAATTTCCCTCGCTCAGCCAGAGGTTCCCTCTCAATAGTAGCTATGCTATCAAAACTCTTGGTACTAGGAGGAAAAACCGAATTATCCAGAGAATAAAGTCCCAACCTTCTCAGCTGTAGCGTAGAAGGGCTATTTGAGTCAGAAGAAGACGCTTTCTTGCAACATAAATCGTCATTGGGAATAGACCTGCAAAAATTGCTAATGAAGCTATTCAGGTGGGAGCTAGGAGGGGAGCAAGTTTCTTTTGTTGAGCTCTCCAGCCAGTTAGTACTACGTGATCTGCCAAGTATTGGAGGCCAAGCCTGAGGATGATTTGATCAGAGAAAGAAGGGGGGGGCGAGCTTTCTTCTTGTAGATGATTGTTTGAAAATCGGCGGATGGAGAGCTAGGGCTACTCTCACTAGAGCAAGGTGAAAGACTATAGCAAAAAGAGCAAAATAATGGGAACGGACCAAAATGAATAGCTTGCTCAAAAAGCCAGCACCATAAAAAATGTTGAGTTGAGAAGGAAGGATAACATCTAGCTTCCAAAGAATGCAAGCTCTAGTATGAGGGGAGAAGTGAGAGTTGAAATCATCCTCGATATCAACAACCTCTCCAAAGGTTAGAGAGGAGGCCGAAAAGAAGGCATTTGAATTTGGCAGGGAAGAAGGGGAGTGATATGTGAACAAGCAGATAGATGGAAGAGGCTTTCAGAAGATCAAAATCATTGCTGAATTTAAGGGCAAGAGCCGTCGAGTTTTTAAATCTGAAAGGGGAAGCATGGAGAATCTCAAGAGCACCAAGCTTAGAGCTGAAGTGAAGCAAAAAGCAGTTAGCAGCCAAAGATTCAAATCGGACAAAACAATTGGCACTGGGGGACAATGAGTTGATTAAAACTCTTTAAAAGAGGAAGGGTCAGGGGAGAGAGCACCACTAGAAGACAACAACTAAGGTTTCGAACAATGAGGCTTGGGAGGTAGAGAGGGCTTCGAGATCCGGAAGAAAAGGAGCAGCAGAAGGGCCAACTAAGGATATGGCAGGATCCTTAGAAACAGTGACTAATTTTAGTGCTGACCATTTTTCCAGGGACGAAGGGCAAGGCAAGACAGACTTGTATTTAAGGACCTCTGCAAAGCTCCGAGAGGGACTGACAGCACGAGGAATAGGGAGAAGCCCTCTTAATAAAGTCAGAGGCAAGTTGTTGGGTGCACTGACGAAGGCGGCAGCAGAAGCATTAATGTCAATAAGGGGGACAGAACGATGAAAAGAAGGGAAGTTACGATAGCGGGAAGCACGAGATGGCACGTGGTTTGTTATCAAGAAACAAGCACAAAGCAACTGCAGAACGAACCGGGTGCTAAGAGTGAGAGCACAGAAAGGCTGAAAGAACCGAGGCTGAAGCGAATCAAGGGGCGGGGGCAAGGTTAGGCTCCGAGGCCATTCCGCCCCGGAAGGCTGTGCGCCCGAGGGCGGAGGGAAGGTGCGTGTAAAAAAAAGTAAACTTTTTTACGTGCACATTCCGAAATCCGAAAGATGCGCGTAAATAAAAATAGTTAAAAAAAGAACTTGCCCCACAGATTACGTTTCTGTCAGGCCTCAGTTTTCTTTCAGTTTAGTGACAGCCAAGAGAGCAGAAAATGAATAGAAGTGTTGATAAACACTGGCAGGAGAGGAGCAGAGACAAAAAAATCCAAAGTGAAGCACAGAGAGAAAGGAAAGCTGTGTTGAAAAACACAGAAGGAAGGAGTGACCAGAGCGCTGGAGAGGAGACAGACAAAACAAAGGCAGACCAGCCAAGGTAGAAGCAGGCTGCTGTGCGGAAGAAGGTCGCTCAAACCAACCAAATGAGTCCACACTCGTCGTCCAACAAAGTCCGATCAGCAGGCCGCTTCCCAGAAGTAGGAAGAAAGAAACAACAGAGGCAAAAAGATAGTCATCACCATTTCTCCACCAACGCCGCTCTGCTCGCCCCGCCATAACCGCTTTCCGCCATCGCCGCTTCACCGAACTCACTAACTGAATGTTTTTATGGATAGAGTTTGAATAAGCTGGCTTCATTGCTGGGCCTCTCTTGTGGCTAAAAAATTCTTTGCCAAAGTATATGTGTCTCAACAAATGATATATATTGACACTGAAAAAGTAATACATGCTACCATTGTCTTCTATAGCTCTGAATTTGAAAGCCATAACTAATTACAAGTTTTAGTCTAGGTGTTCACCGCTTTGATCAAAGCGCTGCTATTTTTCTGAGTAACCAACCGGCTTCAAAGCTCTTCAAAAGCAGTCGCTCGCTCAGATTTCATATAAGTTGAGAGGGATATTGTTCTTGATTGCAGTGATGATCATGTTCTAGAGCACGATGAGTTGTTTGTTCTCTCTGCTAGCAACTGATACTGAAGCAAGTAGAGTCGATGATGAAGTTGATCTTCTCCAGCCCAGGAAGATATATTCAGCATTTGCAGCTGCCAGCAGCTACGAGTCCCAAATTGGACCGAAAGCAGGGATGCCAGCCTTCTTGCAGCTGTTCACAATCTCGTTGGTGCCGCTTGGGTTGCTGGTTACTATCACAACCTCAGCTCCCCATTCCTTTGCCTTATTCACAACTAGTTCTTTGGTTCTAGGCCTGCCAGAGATTGCAGTGTCCACCACAGTGAACCTGTGGGGAGAGATCTTGTTTACCGTATCAAATATCTCATCGCCATAAGATTTCTGGATGGACTTGGCAATCCAAATTACGTGGACATCTGCCTTTGTGGGTTGCAATAGAAAAGAAAGGAATACGCAGATTCCAGATCCTGTTGCCACCAAAACCACTCGGTTGTACATGTTGACAAGAAATGGAAGGCCAGCGAAGTGAAACGTTCTCACCCAAAGATGTGTCGGGGGATTCTCCACAAGACCTTTGGTGAAGTCTCCCACTGCACCGGCGAGGATGGTGTGGCGTTTTTTTCCGTCGGAAATGATTCCGAAGGCATGCCATTCGGAGAGAGGAGATCGACTGATGCGTGCAAGGATGCCTGGTTTTATTCCTCCCGAGAAATTGAGAAGACTGTTGTTCGCTGCAGGTGGAATGGTAGTCTCAACGCCAACTCTACGCACGAACAGCCATGGCCGGATGATCATTAATGTGGTGATAAAAGTGCACCACAGCTCTTTACGTTGCAATAGCTGCTTGCCACGAACAGAGTACGATTTTGTCGCAGGATCGTAGCTGGCGCTGCATATGACGAAGGCCCAGATTAAGATGAGAGTACTCCAGCCTGCGAATCTGTGCAGTCGCTCAAAGAAATTGTGATGGATGTGCCTAAAAAGCGGGAATGCTGCCAAGCAGCTTATCAACAGTAGCACCAGTATAGCAAATGCAATTGCCAAAATCGCTTTAGAATTCTCATTGCGGTGCCTCAATGTCTCCTCGATCGCAAAGACGAGCCACATCACGGATGAAACGCCACAGCCGCTGTGTATGCCTCCCACGCTCTGGAGAAAAGCAGTTACAGAAGTCTTGACGAGTACCGGAATCCATCGGTAACCCAGAATCTCTACAGCGAGCCAGAAAACTATTCTAAGAAACACTTCGCTCCTCACAAGCACTACCATCAGCACGTTGGCTACAGAAAACAGCGCAGCGTGAGTTTTGGCATAATGGAAATGCCCTACAGCAGCTAGCACTAGACACGCCAAATTCAGCACGAAGGACACCACGAATAAACGCTTGTAGACGGTGGACCAGTTTTGCTCCAAAAGGATTACATCGAGGCGAGATTTGGCTTGAGATTGTGTGGGTTTTGCAGTTTTTATGGCTGGCTCCAAGACGGATGGAGGTAATTTGGCGTCTACGAACCCTTCAGCTGATGCTTTCTCTGGATCAGGATCGAGTTCCTCTTCTGCTATGGGTAGCTGGCCAAAAGTATGGTCGAAGGAAATGTGCCGTACTTTGGAAAGCTCCCGAAATCTGCTGAAATAACGGTTGCTATTTTGAGTGCTCAACGTAAAGGTCCGAGCTCTTGGTAGCATCGGAGGGCTCTCGGAACGCTGAAAATCAACTTCCGGGATATTGGACAATGCCGATCCATCATCCACTACTACTTTGTATAAGCTAATACTCCGCTCGAAGGACACGCCTCTGCAACTCTTTGACACAAAGAGTGACAGTGCTTTCAGCTTATTTGCCTCGACAACTGTCTCACCTTTTGCCACCATTGAAACCTTTGCAAATGTCTAACACAAGCTATTCACGTCTTCAAATGAGAGAATGTTCTAGACCTCGATGAATAATGCCAATGGGTCGGAGAGTCAGGCACAATTTTGCAAAACAGCAGATCACTTCAATCAGAGAAGAAAACCAGCTTGGTCCGATGATCCTGACAGCCACCACAATCCTGGTGATCAGCCACATTTTGATTACAGGCCACAGCTAGAGATCAAGCTACATATACTCCAAGGCTTCAAATCAGCTTGCCACTTTTGACTACAGGCAGCTACAGATGAAGCTATACATATATATGTATATATATATATATATATATATATTTATATTCTAACAGCTCCCAACTTCCAAGGTTCCACATTAGCTCGCAGACAACACAGCAATCTACTCAATCACTCACTCGAGGCCCGAGGCAGGACGTGCATTGTGGATATTTCCTTCCAACAGTACTTTCAAACAAAACATCTACTGAGACAGTGAGAGAAGACTTAACAGGAAGATAATCTTGAATACTTGGAAGTTGTGAGCACCTACCTCCTTAGGTAGGGCCTTCCTTGGTAAATGGGTCACCAGTTTTATCCACCACTTAGAATTCTGTTTTTTTCACAAACGTGTTCACTCATGAATTAGCTCTTCTTTTAATTTTAGTCACTTTCCTCGGGTGAAGAGGCCACACCGAACATAGAGTCACTTTCCACGAGTGAAGAAGCAACACCGAACATAGAACCCAGAGTGATAAAAGCAAGAAGGATTCATTGTGGGGTGCACAATCCATGGCTTGGACTTTCACATGAATATCAACTTTCTCACATTTCACTCCCACTTATTGCGGAATGGTCTTTTCAGTGACCTTTGCACCCAATAAAATAGTTGTGACACTATGACAAGGTAGTTAATAGGCTTAGTAATAACTAAACCATGGTTGGAACTGGGTGTGAATGTCACTGAAAAGATCTTTCTCAAGTGTGAAAGATGGTTTTTCAAGTGTGAAAGATGGCAAATTAAAAGGCCCCTTCTTATAGTTGTCGTTTCTTTTTGTCTCACTTATATATCTTCATGGGTTGTCATTTTATTCTTTTTCAAATATATTGACAACCCTTGTATGAGCATAATGTTATTGTGAAAAGACATTTTGATGAACTTAAAATGTCATAGTATGCCAAAAAATTAGGTGAGGCCATTTTCAAGTATCATAAAGATTTTATATTATTATGCCAAAAAAGTAGGTGATGGCATTTTCACTTTCCATAATATGTAGGCCAAAGTTTTATAGCCATATTATGTTCACACAGTCAAACGAACATGAATTATCATCATGCGTTTCAACGAACAAAAATTCAAGGCATCGATTTTTGAGGATTTAAGATATTTCAATTATCAATGCTCTTCAACTAGCAACACAATTTTGTCCCACGAGTGTATATGCAAAAGAAATGAAAGGACAAATGATCATGAATATGACAATGATGTTTTCTTTTGCAGCTCTGCTCATGTTCATTCGGATCGTAAGTACGTTTTTTTTTTTGGATAATTGATTAAAAAATTATATTTTCATGGATTAAAATGAGAAATAAATTCGCCTCTTGTTTTCAAAATTGTATTGATTTGTCATGTAGTTGTAATCTTTAGGATTAGATAATTGGATATTGAAAAAGATGCTTGTAGTTAGTTTTGTAAAATGTAACATAAATAACAAATCATTAAATATCTACAATCAACACAAAAAGTTTCACAATTAATATATATAAATTTCTCTGACAACATGCAGAAATACCTCCAAAGATTTGAATAAACCCCTCCGAAACATAGAAGAAAAATGCTTAATTTGTAAAGAGAACATGAGGATCTTGAGCCGTAATTATATGTAGTCCACAATGCAAATATGGAAAACCACTACATGACTTTTAAAAACCTTGCACATCCACTCAGGAACAAGCAGAAACCAAAAAAAGAACACAATCATTTACGGGTTATTACTTGTTTTTTCTACTTTTAAGAACTCATACACAATGATTTTCATACAAAAGTTCATATCATTTCTCAAATGTTAAAGTTCAAATCAATATCAGATCTTCTAACTTCAATTCCTATGAATAAATGCATATTGTCATCACAGGAATTTTTAAGGATCACCACAATTCCAAGCTGCAATAGATTTGTTTTGATTCCTTTTAGCATCCATGACAATGTCTAATAATTGCAATTTGGAGATGATTTAGAACTAGAAAGAATAGACTAGATGACAAATTTCAGGGTGATAAAAGGACACATTGGGATGCTTTCCTTAAGTGTTGTTGCTTGGCAACCGACAAGTCTGTAAATGGAATTGGAACAGTAAATGATGAATACATATCATTTAGTGTTTAATATAGTCTTTCCCTTATCATTTTGGTATGGATTCAATAAACAAGACACAATACTTTTGCAATGTCACAATATTGTCTTCAGATTTTTTTTAAATGGCATTAAGGCAATCAAATTGTATAAAATTTTCCATTACTAATTTTTTTGACCTCATATTTTTGCTGTGTTTAAAATCAATTATTGCTGCAACTATATCTTTCCAAATCCGACATTGATAAGAGAAATACAACTCAATAATTCAAATTTTCTTGATCTCCCGTTGGACCAACACATGCTCATGTCACATTGCGTATCAAAGAAAAACTTTAAAAGTTAGAAAGTAGTGGAGAATGGGAGTGAAAGAGTATTGAAGACTTTCAGATTAGAAGAGTAAGCAATGAATAGAAAGCAAGGATGGAAAGTTGCAAGGTCTCAAATCTCATAGTTGGCTAAAGATGATTCAATTCATCTATCCATTGTCAATTCGTGAGTGCTTGTCAAAAGATATTTGTGAGACCATATACAAACTATCAATCATTGTCAGGTATTTACATGTACTTGGTGCATTTTTCTATTTAGTATTTATTGATTGGAAATTCAAATAGACATAAAATGGATTGAATATGTTGCAGATGGATGTGTTTAAAAGAAATCTGTGAGCTGGATTTTCGCAAGAGACATGAGGATATAGTGGAGATTGTGTGCATGTTTGAGAGATATTTTTTGACTTCCATCATGGACTCACAAGTGCATTTATTGGTGCACTTGGTTGAAGAAATTTCTATTGTTGGTCCAGTGCACACTAGGTATAAGTGCATAAATTATCTTTTGCATGTGTATTTAAACTAAATCAATTGATACATGAACTCATTAAATAAAACACTTATTTTTAACCATTTGTGACTTTTTAGGTGGATGTTCTTTATGGAAAGGTACATGAAAGTTGAATCTCTCTTTTATGTTACTGAAATTTTGCACCAACTACATCCATCTGCTCCACTATTCTGGCGTGATGAGGAAGCCGAAGAGGTAACTAGTGAAAAACCTCAAGGGATGGGAAAGGTCCATAGGTTGGCACCCTTCCAACGAGAAAAAATTTCTACATTCATGCTTTATAATTGTGGAGTTATGGATAAATGGTTAGACCTATATGAAGAAGAAAAAAAAGAGAGGGCCTTGTCTAGAAAGCGCCAACGACAGAATACACATGGCCTCAAGTTCACACGATCTTGAGCCATTGCCCAAGCAATGCACTATAGAGTGGATGCATGACACACTACAAAAAGCAACAAAAGAGGAACAAAAAATATCAAACGTAGAATGGGACTTTGCAAGAGGATGCGAATAGAAGGTATTATTCTTTAGATACTTTATTATTAAAACATTCTTGTTTATAACAATATTTGTTTAATCATTTTGAAATACCATGTTCATTCACAGTGATTATTTATGAGATTCATGTTTGTCATGTGGCAGTGCAAAATGTATAATGCTATATGGGCTTTTGGTTTTCACTTTCTTGTTGAAAGGATTGATAACAAGAGACGCACACATGATTGTGGTGTAATAGCATCTTTCCAACAAGAAAGTCAAAGCAGTGCACGAGATCGGAATCCCATCTCAGGAGATATAGAATACGTAGGAACTATACAAAATATTTATGATGTGTCATTTGGTGAAAGTGGACACTATTTTTTACTTGATGTAAAATGGTTCAAGGTAGTTTGTAGAGGGCCAAATGCAACCGTAAAATCGGATCCCAGTGGATTTTTTGTGATTAATTCATCAAAAACATTGAGCATGGAGTCCTTTGACACATTGGTGTTGCCTCGTCACTATGAGCAGGTGCACATGCTATGCTATAATGTTTTTCATTTTATTGCAAGTGACTTCAGTATTTCAGTTTTCGATATGTTCTAAAATAGTGATTTTTGCAGGTGTTTTTTCAACCAGATCGACTAAACAAGATATGGTGGTTTGTAGCTCAAGTTGAACCACGTTCACGATGAGTATTTGAGGGTGCAAATGTTGAGAATGAAATGGAAAACCTTCATTTTAACTATGAGATTGAGCTACCTAGAGATGTAATAAATCGTCAAACCATACTTGAAGCACCCACTTCCATAGATGTTGAGAATAGAAATTCTAATAGTCAGGATGATGAGATAATTTTTGAAAGTGAGAGTGATGATGAAAATCATATAAGAGGAGATGAATCGCAAGATGTTGTCGCTGATGAAATTGATTCTTGTAATTCTGAATAAAAATTGATTATTGCAATTCTGAATGAAATTGATTCTTGCAATGCTTTCAAATGATTGTTATTTAGCCAAAATAGAGTCTCATTTATGGTCAAGTAAGTGAAAAGAATAGACATAGTTTGACTTCAATCCCATTTTTTTGGAGATAATGTCGGTGAAGATAGATGTACGGCTTCATGTTCCAAGAAAATTCTCATTTTTTAACAAATGCTGCAAAGGCAGTAAATCACTAAAAGCATGTGAGTTAATGAAATCACCACCACAAACTATGACAAAATCAAGTGTTTCATCATAGTCAATCCCCTTGAATTGAGCATATCCCTTGGCAACTAGTCTTTGTTTTATAATTGTTCACACTACCATCTTGATTAAGCTTGATCTTAAAGACCCATTTGCAAACAGTAACATTTTGTATCTTTGATGGAGGATCAACAATTTTACAAGTATCTCAAACAATGCATCATGTACTCACCTCACTTTTCATTACATCAAATCACTCTTTTGTTGCTACAGTTTCATTTACACTTGAAGGAACATCATCAAACTTAAGGTAGTAATAAGGGCAATAAAAATTAAACGATCATCAACTTGTAAATGCTTCTCTCTTCCTTGTATTTGAGCCTTGATGGTGGTATTTGGGCTCTGATACCATGTTAAAACCAAAGGTTATGAACCTCATTTGGATACTAAAACCTTGAAAAAGCATCAAAGGTTTCGCTTATATCTAATAGATAGAAAACTAGCACACAATTCAACCTATTTTGCATCTAATTGGCAAGAGCTTTTAAACACCACAATAAAACTAGAAATAATTGATCTTCACATCCTGTCACACACGTGGAAAGTATAATACTTTGTTCAGATTCAGATCTATTCATTGGACACAAAAAATATCACATTCATCATTCATCAATTCCTCATTAAAGAGCAAACTTGCCAAAATCACCATCTCTTGATAATCTCTCGAAGTATGTACAAAATGAGCTCTCAATCCATATCAAATGATCTAGGATATGAGATTAGGTAGAGTGCCATTAGGGTAGACCCTAAACCCTTGGCTCTCAAAGCCTTAGATCATGCATAATTACCCTCTTGGTAGCTCGAGTCAACTGTCTTATAAAAGTAGGTGGCCGCCCTCATAAAAAATCCCAATCATCTAGGAACACCATGATATAATTCACTTTAGAAAAATATTTATTTAACTAATTCCATTTCATTATGAACATGCAAAAAAAAAAAAAAAACTTCATCATAATATAATTCACTTTAGAAAAAATATATATATAGCCTAATCATAATATAATTCACTTTAGAAACATATTTATTTAACTAATTTCATGTCATTATCAACATGCAAAAAACAAAAAACAAAAAAAGAATGCGTGGATAATCCACGCAAAAGATATCCACGTGTGGATATCTTTAACTTCCGATCTGGTCCGGTGAACAAACTGGCCAAAACTGCTTTCCGGCGCCACCAACCTTCCCTCCCAAACAGTTGCCGGAATTTTCAAAATTCAATTTTGCGTGGATTATTTACGCGCATAAATTTTTCGACGCCGTGTCAAAAAAACCTCGGTAGACTGGTCGAAGACGTGTTCAAAAAGTTTTTGGCGTGGATAATCCACGCGTGGATGTTCCACGCAAACAAAATTTCGAAAAATTGACTAAGTGTCGGGTCTCGCGTGGATACTCTATGGATAAACACAGAGTTTTCTAGTTGTGATGTTCAACATTTTTAACAAAGTGATTGAGAGACTAATTATACTATGAAAGTGGTTCAGCAAGCATGTAGATGATCCTAGGGTGACCAACTTGCTTCTTTTCCTTCAAACCACCATGGTTAGAACCAACAAATCTGTGCTCTCGTCTCCGTTCGCATTCTTCTACCTCCCTTGCCCCATTAGAGAGGACCTATGCTCAACATAGATCAATAGAGAGCATAAGTTGAGAGAGAACTTATGCTGACCATAAGCCAAGAGAAAAATTGGGCTAAACATAAGTATTGAGAGAACCTATGGTAAGCATAGGTCGAAAGAGAACTTACGTTGAGTATAAGTCTAGTGAGCACTTACGATGAGCATTGGTTGAGAGAAAACTTATGTTGAGCATCGATCGAGAGAGAGAACTTCTATTGAGCACAGGTCAAGATGTTAAGTGTAAGGATCGCCAAGTGATGATCTACCTAGATCATGTTGCATGCAACCAAAAGGATACCTATGGAGCCAAACCACTCAACCAACAGGAAACAAATAGTAGAATCCCTAACCGCCTTGCCCCCGAGCCATGGTGACTGAATGCAAGAGAAGAGAGGATCCTGGCTCTTAGAACAAGAAAGTAGAATCAGGAGTAGGGTGAGTTCCAATAAGTTATATATCCTCCAAAACATTCAATCTAGGATCCCTCCAATCCTATCAAAAGCATTTGACCTCCTATTCTTGCACAAAAGTTGTCAACTGTGAGAGATTTCAACTAGTTTAGTCTAGTTTAGTCATATTTTGGTAAAATGTCAATATGAGGCCAAAACTTGTTTTAGACTTAGAGATAAACTTTTTGAAGTTATATTAGTTTAAAATACATTCAATAAACACTTTTTGAAAGTGTGGGAAAGTTGGTAGTCGAGTTTGAGAGAGATTCAAATTTGAACTTTGGGTACATTGAATCTACACCCAAAAATAGTAGGGTTTACGTTTTGGAGGGAAAGCCAAGTGGCCAAATATGGTTTGGAAACTCTATAAAAGGATGTAACTCATGGAGAGACACATCTTCTCTCTTCTCTCTCTCATTTCATCATTATACATGGTTCTCTTTGGGTTCTACTGCTCATTGGTGCACTCTCATGATGTTATCTTGCAATCTTGTGTGTAGAATAACCATTTAGTACTATTTTCTGTTCCACACGTGTGAAATATAGTAGAATATTGTGATTGTATGGACAACAAACATATTTTATGTCTTGGTTCATGTTTGATCAATATCTCTTAGTGTTTGCATCTCATTTTGTATGTAGATGTTGTTTTTTCTACATTGGCAGGATTGTTGGTTTGCTCCTTATTGTAACCAAAGATCAGGGACATGGATTGGATCTTGAATGATCTGAAATCCTTCACATGGTATCAGAGCTCTTGTGTTTCAGGTTATGAAAGGATAAGCCCTCTTTAGCAAGGATTTGGAGCAGTTACCAATGCTAGAGCATGCTAGATTGATTTCTACTCAAAAATCAGCATTTTTGCATGTGTAGAATTGATCTTTTGTAGGTCAAAACTCAATATAGGGTTATATACTTGATAAATTCCAATTTCACACTTGGCTTATTGGATTTAGATGATATTTTTTGCATCAGGAAGGTCTCATTGGAGGCTACAAGAAGATATATCAAGTTTTTAGAAATTGCATGTAGAATTTGAGATATTCAATTTTTTGTGATTTTGTCAAAACCCTAATTTTGATTGGATCTCTAGTTTGTGAGATTACTAAACTTTATTTGAGTGTGTTTAAATCTTAGAAAGTGGCAAGAATCATTAGATTGAGGATAGATCATAGGTTGGTCAAGATTTCACTATTCTCTGTGTTGATTTTCTAGCTAGAAGTGCTAGAAGAGATTTGAGAGGTTCCATATCTTTGTGATTTTTTCTTGAGTTCATTTGTTGACATTCAAGAGAGTGCTTTGTGCATTGGAACAGGTACTTGGAAGGTGACGATGGAGTCCTTATTGGAGATGAATGAGTTGATGGAGATTGTTGCAGGTGTGGAGGAGAGGCCTCAAGCACCTCAAGATCAAATGAGGTATGACAAGAGAGCTAAAAGAGCTCTACACATGATTAAGATGAATGTTACCAATGAACTTCTCAAGGAGATTGGTAAGTGCACATCATCTTTGGAGGCTTGTGAAGCTTTGAAGAAGCTTTATGAATCCAAGTCTACATCAAGATTTCTTACTCTTAGGAGGCAAATCTATCAAAGTTTTCAAAAGAAGGAAGAGAGTACTCATGCTTTTGTTTTGAGGGTTAAAGCATTCAATGATGAGTTAGCATGTATTGATGAAAGCATTAAGGAGGTAGAACTTGTTCAAGTTATACTTAATGGCTTATTGGATGATCATGCTAATCTTGTTCAAAGTTTTGATATTCAAAACACTTTGCCAAGTATTGTGGATTTTCAAGAGATTTTGGTGAATGAGGAATATAGGCTTCAATCAAGAGGAGGTGGATCTACATAAACATCTCATTATGAAGAGGATGCTATGTTCATCAAAGGCAAGTTCAAGGGCAAAGGCAAAGGCAAGTGGTCTAAAGGGCAAGATCAAGGTGAGACTTCCTCTTTTGGCAAAAAGAAAGATAAGTCTAAGTTAAAATGCTTTTATTGTGGAATCAAAGGGCATTTTGCTAATGAATGTTTGAAGAAGCAAAGAGATGAAGGTAGCAAGCACATCAACTTTACTACTAATGATGAGAATCTAGGTGGTGGTGATTCTCTTTTGATGTGTTTTTCAAGTCCAATATCAAGTGAAGGTGACAAAGATTCATGGTGGATTGATAGTGGATCTAGTTCACACATGACTAGTCACAAGGAGTTCTTTACTTCTTGGTTCACTTGTGATGGAGCCAAGAAAGCAATTCACATGGCCAATGGTGGTGAGTGTGTGATTGAAGGTATTGGTTCAATTCCTATTTGTCTCTCTACTAATAGGAAAGCAAGACTTGATGGTGTTCTTTACATTCCTTCAATTTCAAAGAATTTGCTAAGTGTTGGTCAAATGATAGAGAACGGATACATGGTAAAGTTTGGTGGTGATGCTTGTTTCATTACAAAGGAAAAAATCTTGGTTGCTAGGGGCAATAGACAAGGTAGACTTTTCAAGCTTGATGTTTTTGTTATGGCTAACAAAAAGAATGGAATGGAAAAGGAGATTGGTCTCAACTTTCCAAAGTTACCTTTTAGCATCAATGAGATTGGTGGATCTTATGCAAAGTCTAAAAAGCTTCCTTATGCTAGATCTAGGTCAAGATCTAATATGCTTCTTGGAGATGTTCATCTTTGTGCCTAACTTGGCTAGTCTTGAGGTTAATGATGGTGTTTCAAAGGTTCTTCATGGCAAGTCCAAGCATGCAAAAGGTAAGGAAAGAGCTAACTTCATCAATGGAGGTGAAGGTTCTTCCTTGGAAAAGATTGTTGCTAATGATTTCTTTGATCATATGGGAATAGATTTGCTAGGTGCATTCATGAAGGAGGTGGTTCTTCTACATTTTTTTGTTATGATTTCAAGAAAGTCATTTTTCCAACAAGTGGAGTCACATGTCTTCATAAAGAGAGTAGATCAAATGGTTCTATCAAGAGACTTGGTGAGGGAGATAGTCACAAGTCAAGAAGAAGAGAAGTATGTGAAGAGTTCAAAGTAGGATGTAGTTTGAATGATGTCATTGTGAATGATAGTGAGGAAGAATCATTATCATATGATTCATTACCTAAAACATTGAGTAGAAGTTCTTGTTTGAAAATAGAGAGTACTTTAATCATCTTTATGTTGAAGGTACTAATCATTTTTTTCATGGCTTCTAATGTTTTTGAGGTTTCTACTTCTTATGATGCAATCATTAAGAGGGAGTCTTATGAAGGAAAGAGCAATGGAAGATTAGTTCTTGGGAAGATCCAAGGCATGGATCTCACATCTCTTCGTCAACTCAAAGGATTCTATGATTGTGAATTGATCACTCATGATCAAGATGGCAAAAGGTTGGTTGGAGAAGACTACATGGAGCAAATCGAGAGGCAATTTTTTCAAGGCAAGGGAGATCTCATTGGTGAGCTTATTGAGGTTTGTTATGGACTGAAGAAGGCTGGATTTATAGGTTTGATAGTCATCTTCACCTACTCTATTTCATGTTGGATGGAAAGTTTGGAATCTATTTTTGATTTATGATGGTGACATTGTTTTCACTAACCTTTATGGAAGATCAAGATCAAGCATTGATGAGATCTTGTTGGATCTAGATCATATGTTTGAGAGGGAGTATTTCCAGAGGTTCAGGTCTGAAGATATTCATATCTTTGATATATTTGATGTTCAAGAGAAAGGTAAGCAAGTGGAAGCGACTCACTTTGCTTTACTCACATGTTTTGGAGAATTTTCTTGGTAGATGATGCTATGCAAGTGAATATTGGTTCTCATGGTTTTCATACTGGAAAAGCAAGTAATGGATTTGAAAAACAAAGTTTTTTAAATGACTTGGATGGTCAAGAGGAAGATCAAGAGGTTGGTCTCAAAGGGCTTCAACAACACAAAAGAAAAGGTGGCAATTTGGAGCTCGTCAAGAGCATCAAAGGAAGGTTATTTGGCAAATATGTTATGGATCCATTTTTACAGATTATTGAAGACTCAAGTAAGGTCAAAGGAGAATCAAGGAAGTGTTGTTCAAGTTTACTTTACTTGTTCTATCTCATGTTTGAGCTATTTCATGTGGATGTGTGCAAATTGTCAAGAGTTCTCAAGTTTTGAGTTACTTGATGCCAATGTTTGGAGATTGTCATTTTTTGGTGAATTCATGGTCATTTTCTTGTGTCAAGTAGATCTTGAAGATGGACTAGTGCAACCTACTTGGTTTATGGAGTCATGTGGTGCTGGATTTGCATCATTGATGTACTCACCTACTCATGGATTTCCAAGGTTTGATGGTTTCTTGTGGCAAGATGGAGATGGAGGCTCATTCATGGAGTTTTATGGTGGAGACATATCAAGAAAGGACAAAGTTGGAGGAGACAAGCAAGCAAATGGTCATCACTCACATTTATTGTTTGGTTGCTGTAATTTTTTAGAGAGCTCAAAGTTTGAAACATGGAGAAATCATTTCATTCACATTCTATTTGGTTCTTCATGTTCTAGTTATATCTTGATGTGTAAAATTGATGTAAGAAATAGTGAAGCATCCAATTTGGACACTATTCTCTATATCAATTATGAAAGATACTTTAGAACCTTAGAAAGATTTCTATACTAAGATGGAGATCATTCTAAAGTTGGATCAAAGTTCGATTGTCAAAACTATGCCAAAACTAGTTGAAGAGGGAGTGTGAGAGATTTCAACTAGTTTAGTCTAGTTTAGTCATATTTTGGTAAAATGTCAATATGAGGCCAAAACTTGTTTTAGACCTAGAGATAAACTTTTTGAAGTTATATTAGTTTAAAATACATTCAATAAACACTTTTTGAAAGTGTGGGAAAGTTGGTAGTCGAGTTTGAGAGAGATTCAAATTTGAACTTTGTGTACATTGAATCTACACCCAAAAATAGTAGGGTTTACATATTGGAGGGAAAGCCAAGTGGCCAAATAGGGTTTGGACACTCTATAAAAGGATGTAACTCGTGGAGAGACACATATTCTCTCTTCTCTCTCTCATTTCATCATTATACATGGTTCTCTTTGAGTTCTACTACTCATTGGTGCACTCTCATGATGTTATCTTGCAATCTTGTGTGTAGAATGATCATTTATTACTATTTTCGGTTCCACACGTGTGAAATATAGTAGGGTACTGTAATTATACGGATAGCAAACATATTTTATGTTTTGGTTCATGTTTGATCAATATCTCTTAGAGTTTGCATCTCATTTTTTATGTAGATGCTATTTTTTCTACATTGGCAGGATTGTTGGTTTGCTCCTTATTGTAACCAAAGATCAGGGACATGGATTGGATCTTGAATGATCTAAAATCCTTCACATCAATCACCATGCAAAAGTTACATAGGTCCAATTAGAGCACCTGGGCCCTCACAAGGTTATTAATTACATTTTTGGCCTAGTAAGAAATGACATGGTGTAATTAATAATCTCATACAGTGGAGTATCGGATATCCAAGTCTAGGATTATGCTAAATCCTATATACAGGGCATGGACATAACATTCTTTCCTCCTTAAACAAGTTCATAAAACAACCCTTCAACTTTTACATTTACCCTAAAAATCATTACTCTTAGTCTGACTTCAATTATCAAATTAGTACTTGGAGATGGAACAATTTCTCAATTGTTTATCTCTGCTATGAAATATTATATTTGCTTTCAAAAGTACACTAAGCGATAAAGTTTCCAATTGGGTCTGATTCTCTCCAAATTAGTGACGTAACCTTCATGTAAATTCATTTTACATGAACCACTGAGTGAATTATCACCATACATAGGAGATCAATGCTCAAAAGTTAAAGAAACAAATAATTATAGTCTAAGACTATCCACAATTTCTATCATTAATACTTCTTGGTACAAATACAAATAGAAAATAAGAAAGACTAAGGTTTAAGAATTCATCCTATAAGAATCTCTAGGAGATCCATCAAGATAAAATGACTTTAACTCAACTCTAAGTACCCTTGATACTCTCTTGAGTTAAGTGCTCTATTCCTAGCATCTCATGCAAGAAAATAGCAACAATTCAATCTTGATAGATTTATCTGTCTCCCAACTAACCAGAGATCTAGGCTGAAGAACGTACACAAGGATTTATAGACCACAACCTGTAGTAGAGCTTTAACCACTAAGGTAAGCAAATTCCTCATAAGTAAAACTAAATTACCTCTATGAGAATGTCTGTGAGACCCACACAATCTCACTTATGCATTGGTGCAAAGAAATTTAGATTTTCAACTAACTAATCTAAATCTTAACTTTTCAATAGATCGAGAATTACTCATCATCTTAAGAATAATCACATTTCCTTATAATCTTCTAATGACAAGTAAGTATCAACTTATGATCCGTCAATCATAAATATTTAGAATCTTATGATGTGTGAATCAGAATTTACAGGATTCCAAAACCATACTTAATCATTGAAAGATACTCAAGTATATGTACAACATACCACTCATGAAATAAAAGAATTATTCTAAAATCTTTTTTCCAAAAGAAAATTACTGGATTTCAAGAATATTCTTCCAATGTAATTCTTAACAAGATTATGAATTATCCAAACTCTACAATCAATTAGGTAATTAAAGACAGAAGGCATACCAAAACCATTTTAATATTTGTCTTCAACTACAGAAACTTTATAAAAACCTCTAGAACAAAATCTAGAGATTACAAAGTTCTGCTTAATTCCAACTGAATGCAGTGGTTATTCTGGATATTTGTTAAACTCTTTCATCCAATATGAACTCACTGGGATACAGTCAATAACTTAGAATCTATTTCCCATTTGAGAAATATTCTATACCAAGAATTTCCTATATTCTATGCACATAACTTTTATTGATGAATCTTGATGACTCACAAATCATGTACTTAAAAGGAACATAGATTAAACAAAATAGTTCCTAGTGAATTCTTTTTACATTTCGTATTTAACCAATTAACTTTTAACTAGGAGTAATCCAACTACTCAAGTCAATTGCTAATGACTCAAAAATCTCAAATGTTTAGATACCAAATTCATTTATCCTGGAACTTATTCCAGAACAACACCACATTTAGACACTCTTCTACACTATAACTAAGTTAATGGATTACCCTTTTCACAGAAAGAATCATTAACCCGCAAGTAACAGTCCCGAACATTACTTGTTCATATATTTATGCTCACTGACTAGCTAAGTATACGATATAAACTTAGTAAATAGGAACACATAGTAGACCCACAAGATTTAGACGTACGTAACCAAAATATTTCACTATGATCCAATACATAAACATAGGCTATAATCTGGTAGATTCTTCCATGATCTGCATATGTTACCCACATAACTCATTGAGAATCTTGCAACTCAGCTACAAAAGAACTCTATTTCCCATTAGTAAACAACATATTTGGGAAAACTATGAAGTGAATAATTCCACATTCACAAGTTTTTAAACCATCAAACTTTTACTAACAAAATTTCTTCAATTTAATCAACCTACATCAGATCTTAGTATTCAAACCAAGATTAGATTGACCTATATAGACATCTTTGGACGTGAGGTTAAGATTAAAGCTTTATTTCCACTTGATCCAATCCATACGAACATGGTACTTGGTAAGCCAATCAGTGAAGTCAATTTTAATCTTCAACCTCTACTATCCATAATCATGAGTACACTCATAGATCAAGTCTCCAAAACTTTCTCTAGTTCTAGATTATTCATAACAATCTCTAGAGAGTTCCTCTATTTCACTTGAATAGTTCAACCTTTGCACACATACTAGATTTTTCACAAAAATCTATGCAAATAGTTGATTCCTATAAAAGTCTTATTCCTATCACTTTGTCTCCACCTTCTAAGAGAAATTCCACAATTTTCAAGAAAAAGGTCCACATGAGATAATGTATAAAATATTAAAGATCAGAAAAAGTAAATAATGAGTGTCCAAGTACACTATTACACACTGGACTTTTCTCCCAAATCATAAAATATTTTATCCCGAGTGATAGAAATATTACATCTCAATAATCAACTATCAAATAAAGATAATCATTTGGGTCTAGAAAGTCTAAATTCCACGAATTCAGTCATTCCTTCACTGAATCTGAATCAATTGAAAAATCAATAGATTTTGAGCCATATTCACAACCGTATGGAAGTATAATTTCATATTATTATAATTAGTCCTTCAAAACATAGTTCCACAAGGAATTATATGAATCTCAATCCAATTGTCTCGTATTTAAGAAATTTCTAAAAAGTATAGTTTCAAATAAAAGAGAAATAGATTTAAGGGCCTCCAAATTTTGTAAATAATGAGATACCATTAGTGATCTGGATCTATGTCTCATAATTTTCCAAAATACCTTGAACCAAATTAACCAATGGATTCCTTTGTTAGTATTACCATCATAGTAATCCCTAACCATCAATCTACATATCACTCTCGCACAAAAAAATCTCTTTGGAATCAATGATGTCCCATACCACCAGTTTTAAATCCAAGAAATCTTTTGCTTCTAGATCTTCCTACCAAAAAGTCAAAAAGATTAATTGGCTATCCTCATAGTTGCCATCCCATTCCAAAAGAATTTTGAAACATCCGGCAAGCATCAAACATGGCATGCAGTGGTTTCTAAAAAAAAAAAGAAATTTCTGTAAAATATCCAGTAATTGAGAAATAGCTTTTTATAAAACTGTATTCAAGCATGAAATTACTCTGATCAACCTATTGTACCTCCCTGTAGCATGCATCTAGACATGCATATAGGTTCATACAAACATTTTCAATATTGAAAAAGCACTCTACTGCTTGACAGACATGCATGCAATCAGAACAATTCGAAAGTTTTCAAATTTTACTCTAAAAATTGCCAAACTTCCGACGACCATAACTTTTGCTACATGACTTTGGTTGTTGTAAAACACAGTACAGAGGGAGAGGAGGTTAGCAAGACACTTGTTCACAGATTCATGCTGCGAATATGTGAACACAATTTTCTTGCTTTTTCTTGATTTTCTTGTCTCTAAAAATCGGGTGTTTCTGTTCGTTCTAGGTAATTGGCTCGTTAAGAGATATCTTCTTGGATTAAGCTGGTTTAGGCAGAAGGGCTTCTCTTTATTTAGACACATTTCCCAGTCTGTCAGTGGGATGATTAGGATTTGTTCACTCCAGATACATGCACACACAATTCACATGCAACTAAAACTCATTCACCAACAGATCTGCATGCAACACAAGTGAATAACCAAACGGTTCTTGCTTCTAATTAACTCTAAACATTAGGAAACAACAAATGCACTTAGATTAATCCACAAAATTGAACAAGAAACAAGAAACCGTAATTATCTAATCAGCAGTATAGCAATCCAAAGATCAAGAAACACCCATCTCTTGATTCTTGGATAGCCCAAGAACATCAAGAATTGAGATGTCAAGGATATACAAGATCTACACCACAATATCAGGATGTTTGGTATACTTGTATGCTAAAACTACTTCAAAACAAGAACAAGAAATCTATTCCACTCTACTTCACATTGCAAAAGGAAAGAAAACAGGAGATTAATCTATTCCACAACTAATCCACAACCACTTTCAAGAAATGGAAGTGCATGTTCATAAAAGAATCACTCAAGACAGCTGTCATGAACAAGGAGCTTCAAGAATGCCAAGAACTCGTGGAGGATCTTCCTTATTCAACAAGAGCAAATGACATTACAAGCTCCCTCACAAGAGAGGGGGTCTCTTAAATAGACCAAGAGGCTGCCCATGTGGAGCCTAATTGGAATCCACTCATCTACAAATTCCAAGTGGAATTAGCCCTTCCAATAGAGGTCACCATCAAAAGGTGGCTCACTCTAATTTGTTTAAGAGGGGTCTACATTTATTACAATGCCTAGAAATGATACTAGCTCCTACATGGTCATTCCTTCTTTGGGATTCACCATGAGGCTCACATAACGTAGAACTGTATATCTAGCTAGTATTTCTCGGCTCTCATCTTCTACCTCTTCCCTTCCTTCTGAGACCTCCTCGGTCTAGGGTGAGATGTGCTCTTCATATAGCTCAGCTCGGCATCTTGGGGATTCCTTGGAATCTACCAACATCATCCCCCCCCCCCCTAATCTGTTGTAGGACCCACTACAACACATGTAGAATGATGTGGTTTCACTTGGCACATGGAAAAGCATATATCTTTAGTCGCTTTTGTAAAACCAAGTGCTTATTCGTCTCAAAATCATTTCACAAAATTGGAGATCTCTCAACGGCCTCTACATCTCAGCCCGCTTGAGAACCTCCTACGAGTCTTGCTCGTCTCATCGCCTTTCAGTCTGTTTCTGCTTGCTCATCTTTCTCCCCAAGGCTTCAAATACTTGGAAGTGGAGCTTGCTTCCGTAAGATAGTGACTTAGAATTTGCTTTGAACAGGAACACAGATCATGCTACACAGTAATATAGACAGAAAAACACTCTCCACACCAAGCTCATGGCAACTGTATTTCTCAAAATGAAATTACACTGTACATATAGTTCTTCACTCAAGCAACCCGTGCATGACCCAGGTTGTCGTTGATGAGATGCGTGTCCCGTCGACTCGCCTCGTGGTGAGGCCAACTGATCCTTATCGACTGATAGGACCACAGTACAGTAAAATAGTGATTCTACTTTAATTTTAACTCTCTCTCTTAAAGTAGAGTCTACTTTTTATATAGTCATATACATAGCTTTAAAGTCAACAAACTTTAAGTACAGAAAGTTTTGATCTAAACTTATCAAACTTTTCTTTAACAAGTGGCTTAGTAAAAATATCAGCTAGTTCTTTTTATGTACTACAATGAACAACATGAATTTCATGACTCAGCAGCCTCTCACGTATAAAGTGATACTGAATCTCAATGTGTTTGGTTCTTGCATAGGACACTGGATTCTTTGTTAGCTGAATGCCACTCTGACAATCGCTATGTATAGTTGTGAGATTTTTCTGTTTCATGCCAACTTCTTCCAAGATCTGTCTCAACCATATAGCTTCATGTGCTGCACTACACATTGCCTTATACTCTGCTTCCGTGGTGGATAGAGCAATTGTACTTTGCTTCTGCTACCGCTTCAGCCCACAATACTCTTGGAGCTTTTGAGCAAGCCATCATACATCTGGTAGCTTCCATTAGAGTCCTATTCTTTCTTTTTGCAACACCGCTGTGCTGCGGTGTGTAAGATGCAGTCGTTCTGGTGAAGGGACGCGAATGGAGGAAGAGAGAAAAAAGTAGTTGCGGAGCAACTCTCCCGTTCTTACGGGCTGCTACTAGCAAACAACAGTCTAAAACGATTGTAGTTGCAAAAATAGACTCACAGCTCAAGTGTTCTCATTTACAGAATCTTAAAAATTAATTCATACTCAAATGGATGAATGCGTATGGTCCGCCGAAGAGATTAGTTATGGTGTGTGATATTACTGCAAATGGATTTAATAAGAAGTTCAAATCAGAATATCAAAGTGATAGAGCAGTATGATAATGCAAGTTTCTCAGGCGTCAAAGGCAACCATCGTATGAAAGTTAAAGATCCATAGATTATGAACTATGAAATTTTGTATTATGTAATACAATTTTTTGTATACATCATTTTTGAAAATATACGAACCACTTTTTCTATGAGGCTCTTTCATTTCTATGATCTCCATTTCCATGGTGCAAACACAATGTAATTGCAACTGGATAATATGAGTTTTCGATAGCCAAATTCATTGTCTCCTGCAGGAAATGCACTATCTCCATTGAGGAGATCTTCAGTCACTTGAACTCCAGTGATCACTACAATCGACGCTTGCCCTTGTTGATGTCTCATATATATCGGTTGTATTTTTGGTCTTTATTGCCTTGTTTTGTATTTTCTTTGTCTTGGCATATTTGGATATGCTCAGAAGATGAACTGATGAAAGCTTTGCTGTAACAAATCTAAGTTTGTTGCATGTTTGGATTGGTTGTGGCAAAGGTTCCATCAGATCATCTTTCTGAACTTATCCAAAAAAAACCCATGGTAAAGGCAAGGCAGACCAAGGCTATGAAAAACAAACATGTCGAAAAACCGAAGAAATTGATGATGAATGAATCATAACCTGAATTAATAACAGGAAAAAAAACAAGTTAGAACAACCATAGAAAAACTGTAAATATATTTCTATTAAGATTTTCTGTACATGTGTCTCATCCACTTCAAGTGAGACGAATATTTAATCAGTATCAACTATCTATGAAATGAGTTTTCGATAACAAGATTCATTGTGTCCTGCAAGAAATACACTATCTCCATTGGGGAGATCTTCAGTCACTTGAACTCCAGTGATCACTACAATCGACGCTTGCCCTTGTTGAAGTCTCGTATGTATCGGTTGTATTTTTGGTCTTCATTGCCTTGGTCTGTATTGTCTTGTCTTGGCATATTTGGATATGTTTAGATGATGATCTGATCAAAGCTTTGATGCAACAAATCTAAGTGAACTAATGTCGCATGTTTGGATTGGTTGTGACAAAGGTTCGATCAGATCATCATTTTGAACTTATCCTAAAAAGACCATGGTATAGGCAAGGCAGTCCAAGGCTATAAAAAACAAACATGTCAAAAAATAGTAGAAATTGAAGATGAATGAATCATAACATGAATTGATAAGAGGAAAAAAAACAAGTAAGAACAATCATAGAAAAACTGTAAGTATATTTCTATTAAAATTTTCTGTACATGTGTCTCATCCACATCAAGTGAGATGAATATTTAATCAATATCAACTATCTATGATCTCTAAATCCATTTCTCCAGTTGAAAGTAGCTTGGGTGGAGAACACTCGGCCATTGCAACTGGATATGAATTTTCGATCACAAGCTTTATGGCCTCCTGCCTGAAGTGCATTATCTCCATTGGGGAGACCTTCGGGCATTTAAACTGAAAAAATATATAAGCACAGTTAAATGTGATTAATCAAAGATCAATTAATAGGAATTTGTATATGAAAAAACAAAAACACAAGTAAAAGTAATCAATCAAATACCACCTCTTCCAGATTTGGAAGTCCATCTTGTAATGCAAAGCTCATTAAAAAAGTGTTTGGCATTGCATACGGTATACCAACCACAATTGATAGAATCAACTTGCTGGGAAGACTGCAGAATCCAAATTTGAACATTATGAGATATCGGATCAACGCACAGGATGTAAAAATAAAATCTACAACGGAAACAAGCGCGCGTCAAACCGATATAAAAAAAAAATTGATTGAATATCGGATCAGCGCGCACGTAATGAAAATAAACCAAACAATGACTACAAGGGCGCATTGAACCGATATTGAAAAATTTATACCTCTGCATCAACCATTTTTAGCTGTGAATATGCTTTTGCATTTGGTACTGAAAAGAGTTCTAGTATTTTTTGTATATTTTTGTGTGTGTGTGTGTGTGTGTGTGTGTGTGTGTGTGTAATAGAGTTCATCTTTAAACAAACTGGATTACACACACCCTCATCATTGACGTACAAGGACAACACATATAAGCTCCAATGATCACTGAAATCAGAAAACAATAAATTTATGAGAGTCGATGTGAAATCAAAATTCATATGAAAAATTCAATAAAATAAAATTTGAAAAATAGACACTTACTTTGTTATGTATGGCAGCACAAGAACTGGAGTCCCTAGTCTGATGTATGGGAGCATATCATTGTGAAAATTGTCAACATTTCCTAGCTAGTTTGAGGCCTAAATTGGCTAAAATTGTAAATAGTTTTGGTTCTGGAGTTTTGCACGTGTGAACCAGGCCACAATGTTTTTATTTACTGTATTTTTTCAGTATGATGAAGTGTCAAACTTCATACCCTTCAAAATGAGACCATTTTGATGTATTTTGGTCATATAAGCCATTTTTAGCTATTTTTCCTATATAGGGAATATCTAGGGTCAAGTACCTTCTAGAGAGAGGAGAGAGAGTCATCTTCCTCATCCATAAATAGTAGGGAAGTCGTGGAGAACAGGTTGGAGAAACCTTGTATGCTTCATTGAGATCAATAGATCATTGTCATTGTTTCTTCCTCCATTGAGAGCATTGTTGTGTGTATTGTCTTCAAGCTATTGTGTATGATCTTAGGTGCTTTCCAAAAGTGGTAGGCTGATGTATTATGGACTGTATAATGCCATTTTGGGCCGATATTGATGTTTATGGAAGTTTCCATTTGTGATAAATGCTTTTTGATCAAGTTCTTTGCATTCTAGGTAGCATAGAATGTGTTGCCAATTCCTAGCTTATGTAGTTTGGAGTGCAAGCATTCAAGCCAATGATCTTGGAGTTTAGATCCACTTAGGATCTGTATTTTTCACATGGTATCAGAGCTGGTTGGCTTCTATTTACAGTAAGTATTCCATTTTTGGTGATATTTGGATGTTTGATCAAGTTCTAGCATGATTTTGCATTGCTTTGTTGATCAAATCTTACTAACCTTTGTTTTGTGAGTTGAACTTGTGGATCAAAAGCATATTTCAGGTCTATTGAAGATCAGAGGCTGAAAAGAAACTATTTTGGATCAGATCATAACACCTAATCATTTGTGATTGTGAGGCTTGTGCATATTCAATACTAACAATGTTCTTTTCAATCCTATTGTTGACAATCTCCATTCTTGGATGAACACTCTCCTTAAGTGGATGAAACTTCTCCTTAAGTGGATGACAAATGCTCTTTTGAGTGAGTTGTAATTCTCCTAAAGGCTGAGCAAAGCTCCCATTTGGATGAAAGATCCCCTTTTTTGGGTGAACATATTGTAAGATCCATTGTGAAGAGCATATTGTAAAGATTGTCATCAATTTTGGCATAAATTTTGGTGTACTTTGTTGAGCATGTAAGTAACTCTCCTTATGTAATTTGATTGGAGCATTTGCTGGAAGGTGTTAACCATTATGCAAGTGTGTTTTCAGGTTCTTAACAGGTTGAGGAACATTCTCATGTGAAGTGATCTTAGATCTACATCTAAACACCAAGATTTGACAAGATAGTGAAGCTAGTCTTGTGATTCACTAAGTGTGCTCATTCATTCACCTCTAAATCTTGTATTTATCACTTGATGGAGTTTATAAACTTTTAGAAGTGTGGTTTACATGTGGTTTTACAGGTTGAATCAATATCTTAGTGTGTTGATCATATGTTGATCAAGTTTGTTCATTACTAGGTAATCTTGGCATCCTAGTTTTGGGTATTTTCTAAGAATGCAAGTAACTCTTCACACCATAACTTGATTTGGTCACTTGCTGGAAAGTTTGAGAGCTTAAGCAAGAGTGTGTTCAGGTTGGTTTGATTTTGTAATCCATTCTTAGTGTGTGCAAAGTGTTGCATGTGTTTCAATCTTCCTTTCTATGCTTGGAAACCATCTAGGTTCAAGATAGAAGTGTTTTAGGGTCCTAAATCTTCATAGATCTCTTTATCTATCATTTGTTGAGAGAAAAGTGAGTGCTAAGTGCTTTAGGACAGAACCTAAAAGTTGAAGAAACATTAGAATCATGGCTTCCAATGGTGGGATCATGCTAGAGTCTAGTGAAAGGTTGAGTTCATCAAACTACTCTACTTGGAAAGTGAGGATGGAGTCCTTACTTGAGTTGAATGAACTCATGGACATAGTTGCAGAAATTGAAGAGAGACCTCTCACACTTCAAGAGCAACAAAGGTTTGATAAGAAGGCCAAAAGGGCTCTTCATATCATTAAAATGAATGTTACAAATGAACTTCTCAAGGAAGTTGGAAAGTGTCAAAGTGCAAGTGAGGCATGGAATGCCTTAAAGAAGCTCTTTGAATCAAAGTCCACATCTAGGGTATTGACCCTAAGGAGACAAATATTTTCTAGTAGGCAAAGAGAGGGTGAAAGTGCTCATGCATTTATCTTGAGAGTTAAGTCCCTAAGTGATGATTTAGCATGCATTGATGAGAACATAAAAGATGGTGAAATAGTCCAAGTTATGTTGAATGGTTTGCTAAATGAACATGCTAACCTTGTGCAAAGTTTTGCCATTCAAAGAGTCTTGCCAAGTGTGGTTGACTTGCAAGAAATCTTATTGGCTGAAGAACATAGGTTGCAATCAAAGCTTGATGGTGCATCCTTGCAAGGTGGAGGTGAAGAGGCTTTCTTCACAAAAGGCAAATTCAAGGGCAAAGGTAAAGGCAAAGGGAAATGGTCCAAAGGTGGTAACTTTGATCATGATGATCACTCTTCCTCTTCCTCTTCTACTAAGAACAATAAGTCAAAGTTCAAGTGCTTTTATTGTGGGATAAAAGGTCATTTTGCAAATGAATGTTATAAGAAGAAAAGAGAGCAAGGAGAGAGGCAAGGAAATCTTACAATAGATGAGGAAGAACATAACACATGTGAATCACTTGTTATGACTTCAAGTTTGTTAGCCAACATAGATGATAATGATCCTTGGTGGATTGATAGTGGAGCCTCATCTCACATGACAAGACATAAGGAATACTTTACATCCTTATTGTCTTATGAGGGAGAAGGTAACATCATCTACACTGCAAATGATGGTCAATGTGACATCAAAGGCATAGGCACTATTCCTATTTCCCTTTCAACAAATAGGAAAGCAAATCTTGAAAATGTTTTGTACATTCCTTCAATCACTAAGAATTTGCTTAGTGTAAGTCAAATGATTGACAAAGGACTTGATGTGGAGTTCATTGGAGATGCATGTTTGATAAGTAAATGTGGATCCTTGATTGCTCAAGGTAGGAGGCATGGTAAACTTTTCAAGCTTGATGCATGTGTGATCTCTAATAATGAAGGATGTATGGCTAGGGAGCAATTGACAAACCAAGAAGTTTGGCACAAGAGGTTGGGCCATCCCAACTTCAAATCTTTGGAGGTAATGGCAAAGAAAGAGCTTGTTCTTGGTCTCCCTAAAAGTCTTGTTGCAAACAATAGTGTTTGTGAACATTGTGCCTTGTCCAAATCTCATAGACTTGCTTATTCTAGATCTACTTCTAGATCTAAAGAAGCTTTTCAACTTGTGCATTCTGATATTCATTCTTCTAGTACAACTAGCAATGGTGGGGCAAAGATGTATGCAACTTTCATTGATGACTTTAGTAGGTATACTTGGATCTATCTTCTTAAAAGTAAGGATGAAGTGTTTGCTGCATTTGTCAAGTTCAAGAATGAAATGGAAAACCAATTCAATACAAAGATCAAATGCTTAAGATCTGATAATGGAGGGGAATACACCTCAAATAGGTTCAAAGACTTTTGTATAGCACATGGGATTAAGAGGGAGATGTCTAGTCCTAGGACTCCACAACAAAATGGAGTGGCCGAGAGGAAGAATAGAACCCTTTGTGAATGTGCCAAGGCAATGAGACTACATGCTAATCTTGCTAAGTCTTTTTGGGGGGAAGCTTTAGCATGTGCTAACTATCTATGTAATAGATGGACAAGTGCTTCCTTGGATGGTAAAACTCCTCATGAGGTTCTTTATGGTAGAAGGCCGAGTGTCAAGCATTGTAGGATCTTTGGATGTACATGTTTTGTCAATATCACACTTGATGATAGAACTAAAGAAGATCCTTCATCAAAGAAGGGTGTGTTTGTTGGCTATAGTGAAGTAAGCAAGGCTTACAAAGTGTACATTCCTTCTACAAAGAAAGTTGTCATAAGTAGGGATGTCATCTTTCATGAAGAGAATGTTTCCAATGTTGTTGATGTTGATGTTGATGTGCCTACTAATCATCATGATGTGCAAGATGTCTTGGATGAAGATGGAGATGCCACTCCAAAGCAAACTTCAAGGAAGACTCAAAGGCAAAGGGCTAAGCCATCAAGGCTAACCTATGATAAAAAAGGAAAGCAAGTGGTGGACAACTCTAACTTTGCTTTTCTTACCTCTTTTGATGAACCAACTTGTGTAGGTGAAGCAATTCAAAAGAAGGAATGGATCCAAGCCATGGATCATGAGCATCAAGCACTCATCAAAAGCAACACATGGAGGTTGGTAAAGCTTCCAAAGGACAAGAAGGCAATTGGTTGTAAGTGGATCTTCAAGATCAAGACAAATCAAGATGGATCAATCAACAAGTACAAGGCAAGGTTGGTGGCAAAGGGGTATGCTCAAGAATATGGTATTGACTATGATGAGACCTTTGCACCCGTGGCAAAGATGGTAACTATTCGAATCCTAATCTCTCTTGCAACTCTTTATGATTGGGATATGTGGCAAATGGATGTTACTAATGCCTTCTTGAATGGTGATCTTGAAGAAGATATTTACATGGAGCAACCCGAGGGCTATGTTTCACATGATGAGCCTAATCATGTGTGCTATCTCCAAAAGAGTTTGTATGGGCTAAAGCAAGCACCAAGGAGTTGGTATGCTAAGCTCAATTCCTTCTTACTTTCTCAAAACTTTGTTATGAGTGAGTATGATCATTCTCTCTACTTTAGATTGAATGAAAATGATATCACTTTACTTTTGATCTATGTTGATGACATTATCTTAAGTGGTGGTAACAATCTAGATATAGATGAAATCAAGATGGCACTCAAAAGAGAGTTTGAAATTCAAGATCTTGGTAAACTTCATTATATCTTAGGAATAGAGATTATTAGAACTTCTAAATCTACATTCATATGTCAAGAAAAGTATGTTAACTCTATTCTAAAAAGGTTTCATATGGAAGATTGTAAAGTTGTTTCTACTCCTATGGAATCAAATGTAAAGCTAACTACAAGAAGTAATGAAAGATCCTTCAAGGACATTACTCTCTATAGAAAGCTAATAGGATCTCTTATATGGTTAACCATCACAAGACCTGATCTAAGCTTTGTGGTTGGTAAACTAAGTCAATTTATGCAAGATCCTAGTGAGGCTCATTGGAAGCTAGGAAAGAGAGTACTTAGATACATCTCGGGATCTAGAGATTTTGGCATCTTGTATGGAGGTACTACACCTAACCTTTGTGGATTTTCAGATTCAGATTTTGCAGGTGATCAAATGGATAGGAAGTCAACAAGTGCCTTTGCAATCTATCTTGGAGATGGAGTGGTCTCATGGCTATCAAAGAAGCAACCAACTATCTCTCTATCTTCCACCGAAGCCGAGTACAAGGCATTAACAACATGCACCAAGGAGATTCTTTGGATCAAGAGGATGTTATTGGATCTTCACTTGCTGGAACCAGAGAAGACTCCAATCATACTTTGTGATAACCTTTCAGCCCAAAGCTTGGCAAGCAATCCTGTTTTTCATGCAAGGAGCAAGCACATTGAGATTGCTCACCATTTTGTGAGAGATCAAGTCATTGCCAAAGAGGTGGAGCTTCAACATGTCTCTTCAAAGGAGTGTGTGGCTGATATCTTCACCAAACCATTGGGAAAGGACCTATATTTAATGCATAGATCTAATCTTGGAATGTGCTCAAAGACTATGTTGAAACTAGCATCCAATGTTGAAGAGGGAGTGTGAAAATTGTCAACATTTCCTAGCTAGTTTGAGGCCTAAATTGGCTAAAATTGTAAATAGTTTTGGTTCTGGAGTTTTGCACGTGTGAACCAGGCCACAATGTTTTTATTTACTGTATTTTTTCAGTATGATGAAGTGTCAAACTTCATACCCTTCAAAATGAGACCATTTTGATGTATTTTGGTCATATAAGCCATTTTTAGCTATTTTTCCTATATAGGGAATATCTAGGGTCAAGTACCTTCTAGAGAGAGGAGAGAGAGTCATCTTCCTCATCCATAAATAGTAGGGAAGTCGTGGAGAACAGGTTGGAGAAACCTTTTGTATGCTTCATTGAGATCAATAGATCATTGTCATTGTTTCTTCCTCCATTGAGAGCATTGTTGTGTGTATTGTCTTCAAGCTATTGTGTATGATCTTAGGTGCTTTCCAAAAGTGGTAGGCTGATGTATTATGGACTGTATAATGTTATTTTGGGCCGCACTTGATGTTTATGGAAGTTTCCATTTGTCATAAATGCTTTTTGATCAAGTTCTTTGCATTCTAGGTAGCATAGAATGTGTTGCCAATTCCTAGCTTATGTAGTTTGGAGTGCAAGCATTCAAGCCAATGATCTTGGAGTTTAGATCCACTTAGGATCTGTATTTTTCACAATCATCGTGCAGACTTTTGAAATCAGGGAAATCAAATACAGCCATGAATTGAAGGGGAAACAATGCAACATCTATAAACAATGGGGTCTGAAAGAACTCCATCTAGTATTGAATTGTCCCACCTCCTACATTGTCCCCTAGCATTTTATCCCTACTTTCTAATTCAACAGTATCTAAACTAGAAAGGGGGAGACCAACATTGGTCTTCGGCATCCTAAAACTGTATCGAGGACCTAATCCTTTAAGATACGTGTTTAACAATTGGTCATATTGTACATATTAAGGAGTATTTACAAAGGCAAGTGCAAGGGCTGACGGAAGTAATACTGATAAACCACATAAAGAATTGTCATTCAAAATTGATTCTACCTTTACACTAACAAAATCATCTAAATCGCTTCCAAGAACAGGAGGAGGGGAACTAATATTTAAAGATTTAGGAGGAGGAGATTTAGGAGGTGGAGATTTATTAGGAGAGGAAGATTTAGCAGAAGAAGTTAAAGATGGAATGGGAGGAGAAGAAGGAGAATTAGGAGGAGAATGCCTAGAAGAAAGTATAGTATTCAGAGGAAATGGCTTGGAAAAATCCCTCACTTTAGATGGAGGGTCAAGAGACCTCCTCTTCTTTGAAACACTCCCTCTCTGTATACGAATAACAAGCCGGGTTGGTTGAGATTGCCTTCGTTTTCTCCTCTCTGAATCTTGTTTTGGAGGAGAGGAGGGAGCAGGTCTAAAGTATTCAGCAAACTTGTCACATGTGTCCCGAAGCCTGAACACAATGTTGAAATCCTTGGGCATGATGGTCACCCTCTTGGCATGGACAATTGCAACAACAGTATCAGAAAAAAATTTCACCTAGAAATCCTCATATGTTGTGTGCAGCATCTCAATTGCCGTTACCGTCCATCTCACATCTGCTTTGAATTCGTTGGAAATGTACTCACCTCTACGATCTGTGCGAATTTGCTTCAACTTATTGTCTGTCTGCTTCTCAGCCCAATTTGTATACTTAACGAATTTCTCGAAAGCTTCAGATTTGGTATGAATAAAGTATACTACAGTGAACTTGCTAAAGTCATCAATAAATGTAATGAAGTACTTTGCATCACCCAACGACAATACTCCGAATGGTCCACAAATATCTGAATGCACAATTTCAAGTACCTTAGTTGTTTTATAAATATCCTTACTGAAAGGTGTTCTAGTCATCTTGTCTTTAAGACAGGATTCGCAGGTAGTTCGAATATCTCTACTTTTGATTTCGACTCCTTGAATTCTCTGACTTTTATTGGCTTGGTACAAGGCTTCCATGTTCATATGACATAGCCTTTTGTGCCACAGTACATCTGTTGATTCTTGAGTTTGATTTACTTGTTCAAATGTTCAGGTGATACAAATTTTCTTCTTTGTTTTCTTTAGCAACCAGGTTATCAGAATCTTCCTCGAACAATTTACAAGAGTTTGTAAAGGTTACTGACATGCCTGTATCGACTATCTTTGCTAGGGATAGAAGATCTTTGTCAAGAGTAGGGACATAGAGAACTTTCTCCAGTTTGTTGTCTCCCTGATTCGTGTCTAGACATAATACACCAGATCCATTAACCACATGTTTAGAACCATCTCCAAGTATAATGAATCTCGAATCGTTCGTCTTCTTGTACTGAGATAAAATTTGTTTCGAGAAAACAAAATGTGAGGTGGCTCCTGAATCAAGTACTACTTCTCGAATTGAATTAGATGAACAGTGTAGATCAGTACTGACATAAGCTGCTGAATTCCTTGTTGCCCTATCTTCTGCTGCTCTGGAGCATTCTACTTTGTCTTCGACATAGTTTGAATCTGAAGGTTCGCTTTGATTCTGTTCCTTTTTGTTTCTGGGATTCTGATAATAGTGTATTGCTGCATGACCCCGTTTATGACAATAAATGCATTCAATCTTTGGATTTAGCCAACACTTTTCTTCTGTGTGACCTGATCTTCTGCATCTGTTGCAGATCTCTTATCACCAAAATTCTTCTATTGTTTTCCAGATTGTTGTTTAGTAATCTTAGACTCATTCTTCTTAGACGACTCTCTCTTAAACTTAGACTTCTTAGAAGATTTATTCTTCAGAGTAAATAGAGCATTTTTTGAATCACCATTGTCGTCATAGCGTTCACGAGCTTCTACTTCCTCCTTCACTCCATCTATTGCCTTTTGAAGTGTCATTGTCGCATCTTTCGCCAATAAGGTTCGAGTTGTGTGTAATGACCTGGGTAGGGCTCGAAGAAAATAACTAAGCTATTTTTCCTTAGAAATTGTATTTTCTACACCAGAATTCTACAAGGAAATAAACCGATCTTTAATCTTTCGCACGAATGTGTTCAGGTCTTTGCCATCCCACTGTAGGTATGTTAATTGGTCTTTTAAAAACATGATTTGATTATAAGATCGAGTCTCATTCTTGGTTTGCAATTCTCCCCATAGATCCTTTGCGTTTGAAATTGATGTAAGATCTAGCATTATATTGTCATGCACTGATGACGCAATAATTGATATAACTTTGTCATTTTTTAAACTCCATTCTCGAAGTTCTTTGCCAAGAGAAGCTTCTGGCTTTTTCTCAATTGGTTCTACCCATTGCCATAGACCTTCGCCCTTCAACAAGAGTAAAGTCTTTAATTTCCAAATCAAGTAGTTTGAACCTTCTGGGTCCAAGATTGTTGTGATCTTAGCTCAAATATTGGTGATCGACGACATCTTCTGATTTTGAATAAGCTCCAGATAGCGGCTTACTGATGGATGTATGAAGAATGCTAAGAGGGATATGAAGATACCACTGTATCAACTTTAATTCCGTATGCTCTGACACCACTGTAGAAAAAATAACATTTATTCTTCCACAGAGAACACGACGCGAGTTCGAATAAATCAAACTAGTATCAGTGTCTTCAATCGCAACTTTATCTGATCTATGTACTAATAGAACAGTATTTATTCTGACCGGATATGCGTGTGAAAATTATATGTGGAAGTAAGATACTATATGCGAAAGTATGAGACAACTCAAGACCATTTAGACCCTAAGAAACTATTGATAAAAAAAAATGAATTTTTATAACTCTGAATCTGATTTATCAATATACATCTCTTGTTGTCTTATCTCGTTGTTGTGTCTCTGATTGAGTTAGTTTCAACGAGTAGTGCATACGTATTTATATTGTTACAAGACAAGTCTTTTGGCCTTTTATTTACAGGTCTTTTGGCCTTTTAATACTGTAACAGTAGAAATCTAACCATTTACGATGGTTGATATTCAAATAAACGCTCTCTTTCCAAGTTCGAATAAATTTTGTTCAAGAATATTTTGCGACAGTCTGTCTCTTCGTTTCAGCTTCGTGTTTCGCGAATTGTTCGCGACAGATGACAATTCTTGGGCTTAAAGAAAAGAAGCTAGAATATTTCGCAAACTATTCGAGATAGTTTTGCGACATGTGAGCTTGAAGAACAGTCTAGAAGATTTTCGCGAATTGTTCGCGACATCTGAGGCTTGAACAAGAAACAAAAATTTTTTGCGACAAGATTCTGTTCTCAAATCTTTCGAGCTTCAATCAAGAAAGCCACGAGCTTCCACAAGAAACTGTTTCGCGAATCTTTTGAATTGACTGCAAGACAAATTTCGCGAATTCTTCGCAAATCTTTTCGAGTTGGTCACGAATAGAAAAGTTTCGAGTTCGCGTTCATTTCTTTCTCATCCTTTGTCAAGTAAACTGCGCGTTTTGTTGGTAGAATCAAGATCTGTCTGATCAGTTGTTCTACACATCACTTCTCACATCAACAACTTCAAATCTTTGTTAGATCAATTATCAGTTGTAGAATGTGCTATTCAACTTGATGATGTTGTCATGACCTTGCTTTCTTCTCTACCAAAGTTCTACGAGCACTTTGTCATGATGATCTCCACACAATCTGACCTCACTCTTCAAAAGGTGATCAATCATCTTCTTCAAAAATAAATGCGGAGACAGACCAACGATCTGTCAGTCAAAGACAAGTCTTTGGTCCTATATATCCAGAAGAAAGACTATTAAAAGGTTTTGCAGATACTTTAAGAGGGCTAACCATGACATCAAGGAGTGTCGTATCCGCATCTACAACGAGGCAAAGAAACAACAACAACAACAGACAGACCCCTCCAATGCGGTGAAATTCAAGGAGCAAGATTCTGATGGAGACAAACCATCACACCTGTTAATGGTTTTCAACAAGTAGCTACCAAGACTACGACTAGTACCTGGACAATAGCATTACCACTTAACTCCTCGAAGAGAATAATTTATTGACTGTATAGTTTTAGCTACTACTTCTCATGAATATGTAAACGATCATGCTTTACTATGGCTTAGTCGTTTTGCACATGCCAATACAAAATGTTTTTCTTTACATGGATTGTAATAATTTAGTTGATGGATTGTATTTCTCTCTTTCATTAGATAGAAAATCATTATTCTGTGAATATTGCATTTATCTCAAGAAGCAGATTTCCCAGAATACATTCCATCAAAACAAAACATGTATTATATCTTGTACATATCTTTGCTATCCAAACTACCTGGTAGAACAACTTAGCCAGATCTATGCTACATCAAGCACATTTACCTTCAAAGTTCTGGGCAAAAGCTATTGCCACAACCTGTTATGAACAGAGCAGATCCAACACTAGAGTCGTCAACAACAAAAAACTCCTTACAAAGCATGGCATCAACACAAGCCTAGTGTCAGCCATTTGAAAATCCTTGGTTGTATATGTTTTGTTCATGGTCCTAAGCAACTTAAGAAAAAGCTGGACCAAAGGTCAAATAAATGCATTTTTCATTGGCTATCCTTATGAACATAAGGCTTATAAAGATTATGATCCATCCACCACCTATTAGTTAATTAGTTAATGGTTCATTTATACATAATGGTGAGTTCAAAGGTGGGATATAATGCTAGTCCTAAATACTGTCCTTGTCAGCATAACCGTAACTCCTTCAATTCCAGGTGAGTTCAATTCTCTCTCTCTCTCTCTGCTAAAAAAAGAGAGCAATTCTCGTTTATGCTTATGCTTTTGCTGCTGCCGCTGTATTTCGCTAGAATTTTCTTGATCGCCTCGGTTGCAGACGGACGAGCGGCGGGGAGGAGCATGCACGCAAGATTGTTGAGCTTGAGGACATGCTCTCAAGCACAAATCCGAGCAAGGGGTGAGGGACTTGGTGTTTGGCTGGGTGTAAAGGACAGCCCAAATGAACTCATCGGATGATGCAGATAGGTCGGACTCAAATTGCTACCAAGAGGGTTTGGAAGATAGCATACGCCGATGCGAAGAGCTCTTGTCTTATACTCCTTTGGCTTTCCTTCCCTCTCAAAGCAGAAGTAACTTCTTTTTGCCTTACTGCTTCTAGGCACAGATGTAGAGTAAAATGTAGGCAAATTATGTCCCACATTTACAGAATTAGGCTCCTTGCTGATAGAGCTCTGTTTAGAGTTGACCCATTTGTCTTTTTCTTACAGTTGGGGTTCGTGGAGCTGAAATCCTTTGTTCTTAGTAGCAGAAGTATCAGCTTCAACAAAGTATTGAAGTAGGATCTCCAGTTTCCATCTGTTTTCTAGATGTACACAACATTTTTGACCTAATTTCACAGAGTAAGGGGTCCTCTGAATATTTTTAAACTAAAATGAAAATCCATTCAATGGTGAAAAAGTCCTCTATGAGGAGGTCATATGAATCATCTAACATAATGGTATGTGAAGTGTAGCAAGGTGCTTCTTAGAGGCTTTAGATTACTGCTTAAAGCCAATTCCCTGGTCTCTGTGACATTGCTGCCGCACGGAGGGAGAAGCTATACCGATGCTTTACCCAGCTAAAGTTTCATTGATGTCCTCCAGCTCATTGTGCAATTGCCAGCTTAGTCGGATCCCTGAATTGAAATGCTATTGTTACTCCCAATAATTATTGCTTCCAGCTAGTATTTGAATCTGAATACCGTCATTGAAGTCTATGATATGGTGTGTTTTAATGAAACGTCATTTTTTATCAGAAGTGGAGAAAAGCGTAAGGGGTCAGTCTGACGATAGTTTATAACCATCGGTTCCAGAGATTGACCGACAAAGCTGGTGATAGAGGGAGAAACCCAGCTGACATGACGCTAAGATATTGCACAAAAAGATGCTGATTTAATATGTTGCCATAATGGAAGCAAAGTATATTGTTTTACATCCTCCATTCTGTAGGGCTGAAAGCACATGCATCTCTGCAAATTTCTATGTATCTCTTGTTGGAGGTTTTCATTAGGTTGTTAGAGATATGAAGCTGAAGTTAAGATGGCGAAGGTCTGTAGCTAGAAGTCATTATCCATATCATTGGAAGGCTGAGTCTAAGATACTACGATCAGACAGCAAATAAGACAGAATTTCATACAAAAGCAAGAACAGTTGGATAGATACCTTGCAAGTGAGGAATTTAAAAGATGTCGTGTATGGGCTCAATCGAGACAATTCATTTATCCTAATGTGATTCTTTCTTGTAGTTACTGTCGTCTTTTGAATCGAATCAAATGGGGCCTGAGTCAACAATCTGCTATGAAGGACTTAGGTGTGCTACAGTAGTTCCTGGGAATTCACGTAAGGAGGGACTGAGTCTGTACGAGGTTACTTCTCGATTGAGGAACTTGTGCAATGGTGAAAGAACTTGAGAAAGTGTTGGTTCTTAGATCCGCTTCTGGTCTTGAATCCGATTTTTGGACATACCATGCCTAGGAGACTGTCTCAGACTAGAACGTGGTTTTTGTAATCTAGAAGGTGGATGTTCTTCTCCTAGTTTCACACATCCTTTGGGCTGTGTCAGTGATATTTTTCTTCGAATTCGCTGATAAGGAAGCTGTTGTTGTATCCATCTGATCTGTATTCTTGCTTACTGTAAAAGCAGTTTCTTTGAAAGCTTATGTGCTGCATTGCTCCTGAGTAGGTGTACATCTTGGTGCTCATCATCGTCAATAGTTGTTCATGTCCTGCATGCACAAGGACGTTTGCTCTTTCTGCAGTCCTTCTGCATGTGTTCCATCTTGCCTGAACAGTGGCATGTTCCTTTAAAGCTCCACCTAACTTTAAACAAGTGAGCTAGAGTTTGATTGTATTTTCTTGTTTCTTCTTGTGCTTCTGTCCTGATCTCCTTTTCGTCCTTCTCTTGTTCAATATCAGATTTTGCCTTGCACATCTATGCATCGTCTTGTGCAGATCCCTTTGGCTTCTGTCTCATTTCTTCTTGGTTCACCATGTTTTCCTCAATTTGTGGAGACAGCTTCCCAATGCAATGGATAGAATCTCGAAGGTTGGGAGAAGGCCAGTAAGGAGGTTGCTGATCAAGTCATGATCTAAGAGTTTTGGGTGAGAACAGCTCCTGGAGCTCATTTCCTAGAAGGGGAGCGAAACTGGGTTGGTTCCCACTGCGGTAGAAAAGTGTGCAGTACCAAACCAACACAGCATTTTTGGACAAAGTGGCGGCGCTGAATTCCAGCAAAATTATGAGCAGACATGCAATTAGCAACTGCAAACTAGACAAGTTCCTAAAGATCAACTCAAGATCTTAGCTCCCTTTATCAGCACAAATTAGGCAAGCCACCCAACTCATGTTAGTCGTGTCGGAGATCAGTTAGTGTCAAATTGAATGTATCTTTTCATCATTAATCCATATAGATGAGCTCATTGAGGAACCGTGGTTGGTTTTACCTCTGCGCTAAGTCCAAGTTCAGGGGCCAATCACAACCTTTTTCTTGGGAACATGCCCGAGGGCGCCAGTGTGCGTACCTTCACTTGGACTGGTTGATTTGCTCAATCTTTGCTGTCAAGCTCAAAGTTAACCACCAAAAGGCTAATCTACAGTGGTTCCTATATTGGTTTTGCAAGACCTTTCCAAAGTTAAGGTTGTAGGATTTTGATTACTCTATGCTTGCCAAAAGAAGGGACAATCAACGACAAGGCACTTCTATACTAGAGTCCATATCTAGATCAATGCCAAGAGCAAATAGTTGGTGCTACATAAGGCCTTTAATGTGCTAGTCAAACAAAGGGGAGTCCAATTAGAGGAAGAAAAGCTTAGTGCCATGACAAAGTTAGATGAACTCCCAGCACTTGGGCCAAATGCTAAGGACTTTTGGATGCTGTGTGATTAGGCTAAGAACAAAGGAATTGTTATGCTTCAAGGAAATGGCATCAAAGTAGGAGCTCACAACAAAGCTTGTCTAGGAAGTTCACAACAAATTTGTGTCAAAAGCGAAAAATTTAGAGCTTAGGGAGCTCAATGCCTATTGTGCTAGGAAGGAGATCATTAGAGCTTGGGGAGCTAAATCAACAAGCAATGCTACCAAAGAAGGATTTGGAGCTTGAGGAGCTCACTTCACACTGCAAAAAAGGCAAATCTTAGCTCAGGGATTTGGATCAGAAGTTGTGCTTTGAAGGTGGATTTAGAGCTCAAAGATCTTTGCTTTATGGTGTGCCAAAAGATTGATCATCAACGTAGGGAGTTCAAAAAGAGGTTGCACATGGAAAAAAATTGAAATATTAGGAGCTCAAGGAGCTCAACCAAGCAAATGGGCGGCAAAGGGTATCTAGACAAAAGGGGCATCAACCTTTTCATTCATGCAAATAAATACACAAGTTTTATGTTAGTGAATTCTTATGTACACTTTTCATGTGCTAAATAGCTATAAAGTTTGGTGATGTGTTAAAATGGGCCAATCATTTAGATTTGACTCAACACCTTAGGGCTTTGTACTTTATTCAAGCCCATGCCTAAGCTCATAAAATATTGCCCCTGCTGAGGACATCAACTTTCAAAACGGTGGGGAGGATGTTGCAAAGCTAGCTTGGGAGCACCAAGACTCATTTGGGTGACAATCCCAATCGCAGAGAAAGTCTAGATGAACATGGTATGCCTCCAACTTGTGGATGAGCCAATGTATTTGTTGTAGTCAAGCTAGCTCTGGAGCTCAAGTATGGGCTATGATGGCCATTGGAGCTTGTTGCCCAAGAGTTGTATCAATAGTGCGTTGGTTTTCACATTCTGATGGAAAAATGTGTAAAGTATGAAATGGGAATAAGGTTTTTGGTTAGAGTAGGGGCCCAAATTCCAGTAAAACTGTGAGGGGAGAAACTGTGAATTAGACAGGTTCTAGAATCAGCTCCCTAATTAGCATGAGTCAGGCAACAAGTCTAGGCCCTAGTATCACGTAGAATGTACTCTCTCACCATTGATTATCACAGATGAGCCACTGGGACCATTGTAGGTTTCACCTTTGAGCCAAGTTCACATTGAAGGACCCAATCACAACCTTTTTTTTTGACAAAATGGCCGAGGGCACTCATGGGGATGCGTTTGCTTGCCGCTATGCTAATACTAATGAAACCATAAGTAAGACTTTTCGGCTAAGGTTTTATGTTTTTTATGCTGTTAATTTGATCTGGATTTTGTATTTTATTGCCTAGTGACAATCTTGACTTCCAAAATTGAAATTGTTGATCCAGATTTATTCCAATCTAACAAAAGATAGGACATTTTAATAGATATGAGATCTTGTTTTCTTGAGAAGCAGCTGTTTGAAGTTGGTAACAGTAATTTGTTACGAACACTATGTGGACAGAGTTGCCCTCAGAGAAATTGCCTTAGGACCTAAGTGCTATACCTTGATGTTTGAACAGTACTACTATAGGAAAAAAGTGTGATCTGACTTCACACCACTATTGTGCTCCAATAGAAAAAGGGTGGAATTCCAATCGATCCAGTAAGTAGATAATGGCTTCTGATTGAGGAACCAGTTGTTAAGATGCACCTGATTGTCGGCTTTCTCCATGGAGGTTAAACTGATATCTACGGTGATGTGGCCTTTGAAAATTTGCAATTTTTGTTGCTTCTAAGAATTGTACTTACCTGCAATTTTTCTGCATATTGTGTGCATGTTATATAGTATTGGTAGCTTGAGAAAGAAAGAAAGAAAGAGAGAAAGCTCCATTAATGTCTTTGAAATACACGAAAGTATATAAGAAGTACATGTCAAGTGTGTGTTAATCAGTAGGGAGCACAAATAGATCTCCATGAAAGAACAATGAAACAGATACATAAATGATTTACATTAAAAGACTGTAATTATAGCTGTGTGTGTGTGTGTGTGTGTGAGAGAGAGAGAGAGAGAGAGAGAGAGAGAGAGAGAGAGAGAGAGAGAGACAGAGAGAGAGAGCGGAATATCTATATTAATGTCCACTAAGATCAAAATAACGTGTATTGTAATGCTTAATACCATTGCTTCTGTAAACATGAAATGAAAGCATGTGAAACATAAGTAAACACCAAGTACACTACTCAATTGAAAAACGACATCAGTGCTACTTTTCTGTGATCGTGAGCTCTGAGGCTCTATCTTTCTATCTCATCCGTGATTTTCCAACCGCATCTGTTTCAGGTAAAGCAAATATTTCGAAAAAGACAAATACTGTTTCACCTATCAGTAAGTTAAGTAGTGTAAGAGTGAATGTAAATATAGAGAGGATTGCCATTCCAGAACTGGAGTGGAAAAAGAACATGGAGTTACTTGGTGGATCAAAAGGAATTTGCCTAAATAGTAAGTTTGATCCTCAAGAAAGTGCAGAAAGGTGTCAAAATTCTGATGCAGCAGGGATGGAGAGTGCAGCATGTCAGAAAGCAAAATTTAAGGTTAGAAATTTTCAAAAACTTTTTGTTAATGAGGTCATCCATAGGAAAAATGGAAGTGTGAAGAAGAGGTGGTCTAGGGAGAGCCAATGGTCTAGTACTTCAGATGATTGGACTTTTGAAAGCACGCAAGAGGGATGCACGTCATCAAGTTGCAGCCAAGACATGCTTCATAAAGAGTCCAGGTTCATTGCTTCGAAAGAAAACAATGAAAGTAAAAATAGAGGTTTAGAAGATGGAGTTTCTGTCCAACTGAGCCATGGGAACTATGGAAAGAAGAGAAAAGGTATTGAGGAACATGAGAAAGGTATCGTTGAAGATATTCATAGCAAAGAGGCCCATGAAAAAACATCATACATCTCTCAAGCTACCCCACAACAGTCTGCTGAGTCTTCTATAGGGGTGAACACAACTGGAAGGCTAATCATGTGCCAAAGCAATGAAGGGAATTCCAGTGCTGATGATCTTCATTCTTTTAAGTTCAACTTTCAAGAACCTCAAATCTTTGAAAGAATCTTCACTGGTGGTTTTGAAAAGAGTGGAAAATCTAAAGGTGATCTTCAAAATAGCTCAGGAGAGGAGGTCGAGGTTATTGTTAACTCTAGCTGGAAGGAGCATATTGGCACCTTGGATAACCCAAGTTCAACTGAATCAAGCTCAAAGTGCCTTCCATTGGTAAGGTTTTTTTAAAATACAATCATTTTTGAGGACTCAAAGCTTTTTAGGGGAAATGCAGGATGACGAGTTGAATACCAGAGCTTTTTCTTGCTTGAACGTGAATTATCACAATTTGATTTGTGATTGTGGCTTTGCTGCTGTCATTCTTCACCTATGATAATCAATCTTGTGCTTTTAGCAGGAAAGTGAGAGAACAATTTTGACACAAAGCATTGAGCATCCCAAGTGTTAAAACTAATTTCTGCTTTCAGTCTATATGCCTAGACTCTCTTTTTTATAAGTTTACACATCACAGACGTTTTCACAAGTATTACCTTATAATCCTTTATTAAATTGACCCAAGGGACAACACAGCCTGAGTATTTAACACTTAGCATTGTAGCCTTCTTCTGTTGAGATAGTAAGATTCTAACCCTTAGTATCGTAACCTGCTTAGCTGTAGATATGGTGAGATTTTCAAAAACCTTACTGTGGTTACATTTAAGCAAGATACAATGCCAAGTGTTAAGACTCAGCCCGTATCACTCCCTGGGTCAAATGCTAAAATAGGACTATAAGGTAACTCTTGGTAGTTTTTACATTTTTCAAATTTAGCTGCAAGTACTATGATACTATCAAATATGAAAAGTGCTAAAGTTTGGAAAAATTCACGGACTACAGTGACCTCATGAGACCAATGAAGCCATCAACAAAATTGCAAAAGCTGGAAAAGAACATTTCTTTCCAGACTATACTCGTTGAAAGATTGTATTAGCGATGCCATACTCTTTTTTATAATGGATGATTTCCCAATGAAAAGTGTAACGTATCTTGAATCTGTTTGGGTTTCAGAAGAATAGTCAAGTGCAATACTTCACATTTTTTAATGAATTAGCTGTGTACTAAAGCTTAGCTGTCCACATCATCTATTACTTTTTGGAGTTACGATTGTTAGCTGTCTACAAGTGTTTAGAAACTGAGGCCCTTAGAAGTTGGAATATCAGCTGGTGTCTAGAAAGGGTCCACAATTCCTCCGTTTGAACACCTTTCTTTGCGTAAAAATGTGATTTCAATTTTGGAGCACCATTTGCATTTCCATATAAATAGCACATGTTTTAGTTTTCTTCTTCTATAAGAACTTTAGGTCCACTAATGTTCTTACGTTCAGAGGTAAAAGCTAAATAGTTGAGCTTACTGGAAAATATTCAATGGATTTAAGAGCTAGTGGACAGGTCTTCTGCATTTGATTACCCATGTTATTTGATTTAACTTCATGCTATTGCATCCTTAATGATCTTCACACATGTATGGTAAGTGACGAAACATGGGTCATAACACAATGTTTAGATGTCTCTAGAACTGTCCTTGTGAAACCCACCAGCTTCCACATTTTAACTCAAAGAAATTCATGTGTTATAACATGTAGGCTGTTTCTTGTTGCATTGTTTCCTAACAGCGCAGACCGGTTGAACATTTGTCTTAAATCATGTGAGCCTTATGGTGAATCCCAAGAGAAGGAATGACCATGTAGGAGCTAGTAGTATTTTTAGGCAATGTAATAAATGCAAGTAGACTGTTAGGGACTCAACTCCCTTGGGTCTCAAACCCAAACTTGAGACTGGATGATGACTGGGCCTGTAGACTTGATTGGTGACTCGTGAACCTGCATGGTTGCCACGTGTCATGATCTAGGTGTGCACATGGCTTGGAGTCTCTCTCCTTGGAGGTATACAAGGGGTGGAGGACTCATTTGCCATCCATTATGTCTACCTAGGAGGAGGTGGCTGGAGAGCGTGTGCACGGCCAGGATGTTTGCTAGCATGAGGCAGGAGATGGCTGAGAGCCTAGGCAGTGGTATGGGATGCCGTCTGGGAGGGGAGTCGGATCCAACTTGATACGGTCACAGGCCAAGGCATGGTGGGTGGACCCCGATTAGGTCTTACGGCGGGGTGGAACGTGAATCGTTCGGTCTCTTGTGGTTAACCGACACCTGGAGGTTTGCAGTAATTAGGATTGTATGGTATCAAAGCCACTGTAAGCTGAAAGTAGGTGTGTTGATCCTTAGTAGTTTTCTTGTAACTTACGTTGCTTCTGACGGATTTCAAAACAGAATTGAAATGCATTTTTTCAAGGTTCTTTCCTTCCGCTGTTTTCTTACCTAAAATTGAAGAAAAATTTAAGAAACAAAACAGTATGGGGCCCATGGAAGCCCTGCCACATGGCATTGTCCAGGAAAGGACAGGTGGCGGTCCTTCCTAGACCTATTCCGCTCAGATTCAGGCGTTGATCTGATCGCGATGGGCCCTCCTCAGCTTAGTGTAAAAACTTAAAAATGGTCATCGCTGCTTGTCCAGCGTGGATCCTCGAAAAAGTGTTCAGGAATCTGCCACGTGGCATCTTTTGGGCCATGTGAGGTGGCAGCTGGCAGCGCCCTACTGTTGCGATGTCTTTCAGATCCTTAACTGAGAAAATCAGGGCTCTCCCTAAAAAATTAACTTGTTTGCCTTCTGCCTGTCCCTGTCTGCCAGCGATGGACAGTTCAAAGTAAACAAGAAAAATAAAAGGGGAAAAGGGGCTGTAGGCCAGCTGGCTGGTTGCCAGGGAGTGGCCAGTATGCTGAGGTGGAAGCTAGGTGGCAAGGCAAAGCCACTTGGCAAGAGGTAGGATGGCATGGAGAGGGAGGCATGCCTCTTCCATTTTGTGAAAAGAGGTGGAGGTGGTGGTGCATCCTTCTCTTTGCTCTCTCTTATTCCTCTTGGCAGCCATGGACAGTACCATTTGGTTTGTGGAGAAGCAAGAGTAGCGTTGTATCTACTTTCCTTGAGTAGTTCACCTCTCTTCTCCTTGTAAAAATGGAGCCTACTCCTACCACACAGCCTATGTCCCCTGTTCATGAGGCTACGGTATATGCCTCTGTTTTAGACCCTGATGCTTTGATGCTGGCTATTAACAGTTTACAACAACAGATTGTGGATATGCAAGCTAAGCACAGTCGGGATCAGTAGGATCTCAAGGAATTGACGTAGCTAAGGCAATTGGTGCATCAACCCTTGTTCACTCCTAAAGTTTTTGCTGGGGAAAAGAAGGATAGAACCCCGGAGGCGGTCTTGCAATGGCTGGATTGATGGAATTCGCACTTTTCCATGCGCGATTCATCCGAGGATAACAAGATCAATCAAGCCGTCATGTACCTGCGAGGTAAAGCATTTACCTGGTGGCAAGATATAAGGGGTAAGCCTGAAGTTCCTAGGAATTGGGAGGATTTTTGTAAGGCCTTTAAGGCGGCCTTCCTTCCTATTCTTGATGATTTTGAATTTTACCGTCAGTATGCAACGATCCATATGGGGAACCGGCCCCTGGATCAATAATTACAAGAGTTTCAGGAGGTCTATTCTCGTTTTGCAACTAGAATAGATCCTTTGCTAGTAAAGTTGCATTTCATACTAGGGTTGCCAAGAGACTACCAGCTAGAGGTCAGGAGGAACCAGCCTCTTACCCTCGAGGATGTTGTTCGCTTCGCCAGAATCTACGATGATACTCGTATGATGGCTAAGCCTGAGACTGGTGTCTTGCCCGACGTAAAGGGTAAGTAGCCTTTCTTTCCAAAGAAATCGAAAGACAAGGCAAAGGAAGGGGCTTCAGGTTCAGGGAAATCGAAGAAAAGATCTACCTTGGACCAGGAAACCTTCATGAAAGCCAGAAGCGACAATCTGTGCTTCAATTGCATGGAACCAGGTCATGTCGCGAAGGAATGTCCAAAGAAATGGAAAGCTAAAGGGGCATCTTTTAAGACGCCAGGTAACTCTAGCATATCTAGTGTAGATCTTTCCTTTGCTGGTAATTTTGTGTGTGAGCATTGTTGTTTTAATGTGGCTGTTTTTTGGCCCTCATGACCTCATTCGGATGAAGGGGGTTGTGGGTGGTCAAGCCGTAACTATTTTATATGACGATGGTTCCACACATAATTTTATTAATGCTAATTTGTTGCGGAAGCTAAAGGTGGAAACAAGGCAAAGTGACCACCGATACACAGTGAAGCTGGCAACTGGAGCAGAAAGCCAAGTTTGGGACCGGATAGTCCCATGTCTACCAATAGAGATTCAAGCCTATAAGGATAAATTAGACTTTCATATTATGAATCTAGATAGGGTAGATGTTATACTTGGTAAAGAGTGGTTCTATGAGAGGAATGAGTCTATGAAGAAAAACTATGTAACACACAGTTTGTCGTTTTTACATAACGGCTCACTCATAGAATTGAATGGAAATGTTGATATTTCTACTCCGTATATGCTTTCTGCTTTGGAAACTGTTAAATGTATGGATATTGTTGATTGCAGTTCTTATTTATGCTAGTTAAAATATTTTACTTACCATGAAGAACGCAGTTTGCAATTTTACAATCTCCAAATGGAACTAATGTCTAATAACCTAAAGCAAGAAAACTCACCAGAAGGTGAAATTTTTAGGAAACTTAGGCAAGAATTTAACGATGTGTTTGTTGAGCAGCTTCCTGAAGGTCTTCCCCCCTCAAGGGGTGTTGACCATGGTATTAACTGATTCCCGGTAGCTCTCCTATATCACGGTATCCATATAGGATTAGTACTACCGAAGAGGATGAGGTTTATAGGCAACTGCAAAATTACCTTAAGATGGGCCATGTTAGGCCTAGTAAATCTCCCTGGGGGGCACTTGTGCTCCTTGTTCATAAAAAAGACGGAGGTACTCGTCTTTGTGTGGACTTTAAAAAGTTGAATAAATTAACAAATAAAAACTGTTATCCTTTGTCGCGAGTGGATGAGCTGGTTGATCGATTGCATGGTGCAAAGTACTTCACCAAAATCGATTTGAGATCAGGGTATCATTAGATTTGCATAAAGACTGAGGATGTTGAAAAAACCGGGTTTAGAACTAGGTACGGACATTATGAATTTCTGGTTTTACCATTTGGCTTGACAAATGCTCCAGCGACTTTCCAACAGATGATGAACGATCTTCTTGGTCCATATCTGGGAAAGTTCGTAATAGTCTACTTAGATGATATTCTCATCTATAGTAAGACCTTGGAGGAGCATGAGGAACATCTCAGGACTGTCTTAAAGTTACTTAGACAGGAGAAGCTGTTTGCCAAGGAGTCTAAATGTGTGTTCTTCCAGAAAAGGTTGTTATACCTTGGTCACATTATTTCGGACCATGGGTTGGAAATTGACCCAAATAAAGTCCAACAAGTACGTGAATGGCCTATCCCTAAAACCATACGGGAGGTTAAGTCCTTTTTGGGCTTTACGGGGTTTTTTCATAGATTCATCTTGAACTATGCATTAATTGCATTGGCCTTGACGAATGTCCTCAAGGCGGCTAAAAGAGTTAGCTGGCACAGTAAGTTCAGTCCTCCGAATGTACTAGAAACGGATGCCAGTGACTATGCTATAAGCGCAGTCCCTATATCAGGATGGTAGACCGGTAGCTTTTGAAAGCAAAAAGTTGGACCCTGCTCAAAGGCGGTATTCCACCTATGACAAGGAACTTTTTGTTGTTATTCATGCCCTGAAAGTTTGGAGACATTATTTGTATGGCTCCCAGTTTACTATAGCTACTGACCATCAAGCGTTAAAGTATATTAACGATGCGTCGACCTTAGAGGTCGTAAGGCCAGATGGTCAGAGATGCTCCAAGAATTTCATTATGACATTGAGTACCGAAAGGGTACTTCTAATGGTGTCGCGGATGCCTTAAGCCGAATTGGAGAGGTTAATCAGTTAAGCTTTTCTGAGATCCAATCTGAGCTGTATTCGTCCTTAAGAGATTTGTGTAAGACCGATAGGTACTTCGGTCGTATTTGGCTAGACGTCCTGGCAGGTTCTTCTAGATCTAGTGATGAGCTTGGACTGCAGGATTCCAAGATTTCTCCTCAGGACAAGATACATAGAGACTATTCCATTAAGAATGGATTGCTTTTCCGGAATGGAAAAGTTTGTGTGCCAGAAAATGATGATATAAGGGCCCAAATCCTGCATGAATGTCATGACAGACCGTGTGGAGGGCACCCTGGCGCTCAAAGGACGCTTGGCTTAGTAAAAAGGAACTTTTACTGGCCAAATTAAAAAAGTCAAGTGGAGGCATATGTTCGTTTGAGTAGCTTTTGATTCTCTTCTATCTTCTCTTCTTAATTCACCTCTCTTCTCTCTGTAAAAATGGAGCCTACTCCTACTACACAGCCTATGTCCCCTGCTCATGATGCTACAATATTTGCGTCTGTCTTAGACCCTGATGCTTTGATGCTGGCTATTAACAGTCTACAGCAACAGATTGTGGATATGCAAGCAAAGCACAGTCGGGATCAGCAGGATCTCAAGGAATTGACGCAGCTAAGGCAATTGGTGCATCCTGAAGTTTTTGCTGGGGAAAAGAAGGATAGAACCCCGGAGGCGGTCTTGCAATGGCTGGATCGATGGAATTCGCACTTTTCCATGCACGATTCATCCGAGGACAACAAGATCAATCTCGCCGTCATGTATCCGCGAGGTAAAGCATTTACTTGGTGGCAAGATATAAGGGGTAAGCCTGAAGTTCCTAGGAATTGGGAGGATTTCTGTAAGGCCTTTAAGGCGGCCTTCCTTCCTATTCTTGATGATTTTGAGTTTTACCGTCAGTATGCGCGATATGCTTTCTGCTATGGAAACTGTTAAATGTATGGATATTGTGGATTGCAGTTCTTATTTATGTTGGTTAAAAGATTTTACTTACCATGAAGAATGTAGTTTACAATTTTACAATCTCCAGATGGAATTAATGTCTAATAACCTAAAACTAGAAAACTCACTGAAAGGTGAAATTTTTAGGAAACTGAGACATGAATTTAACGATGTTTTTCCTGAGCAGCTTCCTGAGGGTCTTCCCCCCTCTAGGGGTGTTGACCATGGTATTAAACTAATTCTTGGTAGTTCTCCTATATCACTGTATCCCTATAGGATGAGTACTACTGAGGAGGATGAAGTTTATAGGCAACTGCAAAATTACCTTAAGATGGGCCATGTAAGGCCTAGTAAATCTCCCTGGGGGGCACCTGTGCTCCTTGTTGATAAAAAAGACGGAGGTACTCGTCTTTGTGTGGACTTTAAAAAGTTGAATAAGTTAACGATTAAAAACCGTTATCCTTTACCGCGAATGGATGAACTGGTTGATCGATTGCATGGTGCAAAGTACTTCACCAAAATCGATTTGAGATCAGGGTATCATCAAATTCGCATAAAGACTGAGGATATTGAAAAAACCGGGTTTAGGACTAGGTACGGCCATTATGAGTTTCTGGTTTTACCATTTGGCTTGACAAATGCTCCAGTGACTTTCCAACAGATGATGAACGATCTTCTTCGTCCATATCTGGGAAAATTCGTGATAGTCTACTTAGATGATATTCTCATCTATAGTAAGACCTTGGAGGAGCATGAGGAACATCTCAGGACTGTCTTAAAGTTACTTAGACAGGAGAAGCTGTTTGCCAAGGAGTCCAAATGTGTGTTCTTCCAGAAAAGGTTGTTATACCTTGGTCACATTATTTCGGACCATGGGTTGGAAATTGACCCAAATAAAGTCCGACAAGTACGTGAGTGGCCTATCCCTAAAACCATACGGGAGGTTAAGTCCTTTTTGGGCTTTACGGGGTTTTTTCATAGATTCATCTTGAACTATGCATTAATTGCATTGGCCTTGACGAATGTCCTCAAGGCGGCTAAAAGAGTTAGCTGGCACAGTAAGTTCAGTCCTCCGAATGTACTAGAAACGGATGCCAGTGACTATGCTATAAGCGCAGTCCCTATATCAGGATGGTAGACCGGTAGCTTTTGAAAGCAAAAAGTTGGACCCTGCTCAAAGGCGGTATTCCACCTATGACAAGGAACTTTTTGTTGTTATTCATGCCCTGAAAGTTTGGAGACATTATTTGTATGGCTCCCAGTTTACTATAGCTACTGACCATCAAGCGTTAAAGTATATTAACGATGCGTCGACCTTAGAGGTCGTAAGGCCAGATGGTCAGAGATGCTCCAAGAATTTCATTATGACATTGAGTACCGAAAGGGTACTTCTAATGGTGTCGCGGATGCCTTAAGCCGGATTGGAGAGGTTAATCAGTTAAGCTTTTCTGAGATCCAATCTGAGCTGTATCTGTCCTTAAGAGATTTGTGTAAGACCGATAGGTACTTCGGTCGTATTTGGCTAGACGTCCTGGCAGGTTCTTCTAGATCTAGTGATGAGCTTGGACTGCAGGATTCCAAGATTTCTCCTCAGGACAAGATACATAGAGACTATTCCATTAAGAATGGATTGCTTTTCCGGAATGGAAAAGTTTGTGTGCCAGAAAATGATGATATAAGGGCCCAAATCCTGCATGAATGTCATGACAGACCGTGTGGAGGGCACCCTGGCGCTCAAAGGACGCTTGGCTTAGTAAAAAGGAACTTTTACTGGCCAAATTAAAAAAGTCAAGTGGAGGCATATGTTCGTTTGAGTAGCTTTTGATTCTCTTCTATCTTCTCTTCTTAATTCACCTCTCTTCTCTCTGTAAAAATGGAGCCTACTCCTACTACACAGCCTATGTCCCCTGCTCATGATGCTACAATATTTGCGTCTGTCTTAGACCCTGATGCTTTGATGCTGGCTATTAACAGTCTACAGCAACAGATTGTGGATATGCAAGCAAAGCACAGTCGGGATCAGCAGGATCTCAAGGAATTGACGCAGCTAAGGCAATTGGTGCATCCTGAAGTTTTTGCTGGGGAAAAGAAGGATAGAACCCCGGAGGCGGTCTTGCAATGGCTGGATCGATGGAATTCGCACTTTTCCATGCACGATTCATCCGAGGACAACAAGATCAATCTCGCCGTCATGTATCCGCGAGGTAAAGCATTTACTTGGTGGCAAGATATAAGGGGTAAGCCTGAAGTTCCTAGGAATTGGGAGGATTTCTGTAAGGCCTTTAAGGCGGCCTTCCTTCCTATTCTTGATGATTTTGAGTTTTACCGTCAGTATGCGCGATATGCTTTCTGCTATGGAAACTGTTAAATGTATGGATATTGTGGATTGCAGTTCTTATTTATGTTGGTTAAAAGATTTTACTTACCATGAAGAATGTAGTTTACAATTTTACAATCTCCAGATGGAATTAATGTCTAATAACCTAAAACTAGAAAACTCACTGAAAGGTGAAATTTTTAGGAAACTGAGACATGAATTTAACGATGTTTTTCCTGAGCAGCTTCCTGAGGGTCTTCCCCCCTCTAGGGGTGTTGACCATGGTATTAAACTAATTCTTGGTAGTTCTCCTATATCACTGTATCCCTATAGGATGAGTACTACTGAGGAGGATGAAGTTTATAGGCAACTGCAAAATTACCTTAAGATGGGCCATGTAAGGCCTAGTAAATCTCCCTGGGGGGCACCTGTGCTCCTTGTTGATAAAAAAGACGGAGGTACTCGTCTTTGTGTGGACTTTAAAAAGTTGAATAAGTTAACGATTAAAAACCGTTATCCTTTACCGCGAATGGATGAACTGGTTGATCGATTGCATGGTGCAAAGTACTTCACCAAAATCGATTTGAGATCAGGGTATCATCAAATTCGCATAAAGACTGAGGATATTGAAAAAACCGGGTTTAGGACTAGGTACGGCCATTATGAGTTTCTGGTTTTACCATTTGGCTTGACAAATGCTCCAGTGACTTTCCAACAGATGATGAACGATCTTCTTCGTCCATATCTGGGAAAATTCGTGATAGTCTACTTAGATGATATTCTCATCTATAGTAAGACCTTGGAGGAGCATGAGGAACATCTCAGGACTGTCTTAAAGTTACTTAGACAGGAGAAGCTGTTTGCCAAGGAGTCCAAATGTGTGTTCTTCCAGAAAAGGTTGTTATACCTTGGTCACATTATTTCGGACCATGGGTTGGAAATTGACCCAAATAAAGTCCGACAAGTACGTGAGTGGCCTATCCCTAAAACCATACGGGAGGTTAAGTCCTTTTTGGGCTTTACGGGGTTTTTTCATAGATTCATCTTGAACTATGCATTAATTGCATTGGCCTTGACGAATGTCCTCAAGGCGGCTAAAAGAGTTAGCTGGCACAGTAAGTTCAGTCCTCCGAATGTACTAGAAACGGATGCCAGTGACTATGCTATAAGCGCAGTCCCTATATCAGGATGGTAGACCGGTAGCTTTTGAAAGCAAAAAGTTGGACCCTGCTCAAAGGCGGTATTCCACCTATGACAAGGAACTTTTTGTTGTTATTCATGCCCTGAAAGTTTGGAGACATTATTTGTATGGCTCCCAGTTTACTATAGCTACTGACCATCAAGCGTTAAAGTATATTAACGATGCGTCGACCTTAGAGGTCGTAAGGCCAGATGGTCAGAGATGCTCCAAGAATTTCATTATGACATTGAGTACCGAAAGGGTACTTCTAATGGTGTCGCGGATGCCTTAAGCCGAATTGGAGAGGTTAATCAGTTAAGCTTTTCTGAGATCCAATCTGAGCTGTATTCGTCCTTAAGAGATTTGTGTAAGACCGATAGGTACTTCGGTCGTATTTGGCTAGACGTCCTGGCAGGTTCTTCTAGATCTAGTGATGAGCTTGGACTGCAGGATTCCAAGATTTCTCCTCAGGACAAGATACATAGAGACTATTCCATTAAGAATGGATTGCTTTTCCGGAATGGAAAAGTTTGTGTGCCAGAAAATGATGATATAAGGGCCCAAATCCTGCATGAATGTCATGACAGACCGTGTGGAGGGCACCCTGGCGCTCAAAGGACGCTTGGCTTAGTAAAAAGGAACTTTTACTGGCCAAATTAAAAAAGTCAAGTGGAGGCATATGTTCGTTTGAGTAGCTTTTGATTCTCTTCTATCTTCTCTTCTTAATTCACCTCTCTTCTCTCTGTAAAAATGGAGCCTACTCCTACTACACAGCCTATGTCCCCTGCTCATGATGCTACAGTATCTGCCTCTGTCTTAGACCCTGATGCTTTGATGCTGGCTATTAACAGTCTACAGCAACAGATTGTGGATATGCAAGCAAAGCACAGTCGGGATCAGCAGGATCTCAAGGAATTGACGCAGCTAAGGCAATTGGTGCATCCTGAAGTTTTTGCTGGGGAAAAGAAGGATAGAACCCCGGAGGCGGTCTTGCAATGGCTGGATCGATGGAATTCGCACTTTTCCATGCACGATTCATCCGAGGACAACAAGATCAATCTCGCCGTCATGTATCCGCGAGGTAAAGCATTTACTTGGTGGCAAGATATAAGGGGTAAGCCTGAAGTTCCTAGGAATTGGGAGGATTTCTGTAAGGCCTTTAAGGCGGCCTTCCTTCCTATTCTTGATGATTTTGAGTTTTACCGTCAGTATGCACGATATGCTTTCTGCTATGGAAACTGTTAAATGTATGGATATTGTGGATTGCAGTTCTTATTTATGTTGGTTAAAAGATTTTACTTACCATGAAGAATGTAGTTTACAATTTTACAATCTCCAGATGGAATTAATGTCTAATAACCTAAAACTAGAAAACTCACTGAAAGGTGAAATTTTTAGGAAACTGAGACATGAATTTAACGATGTTTTTCCTGAGCAGCTTCCTGAGGGTCTTCCCCCCTCTAGGGGTGTTGACCATGGTATTAAACTAATTCCTGGTAGTTCTCCTATATCACTGTATCTCTATAGGATAAGTACTACTGAGGAGGATGAAGTTTATAGGCAACTGCAAAATTACCTTAAGATGGGCCATGTAAGGCCTAGCAAATCTCCCTGGGGGGCACCTGTGCTCCTTGTTGATAAAAAAGACGGAGGTACTCGTCTTTGTGTGGACTTTAAAAAGTTGAATAAGTTAACGATTAAAAACCGTTATCCTTTACCGCGAATGGATGAACTGGTTGATCGATTGCATGGTGCAAAGTACTTCACCAAAATCGATTTGAGATCAGGATATCATCAAATTCGCATAAAGACTGAGGATATTGAAAAAACCGGGTTTAGGACTAGGTACGGCCATTATGAGTTTCTGGTTTTACCATTTGGCTTGACAAATGCTCCAGTGACTTTCCAACAGATGATGAACGATCTTCTTTGTCCATATCTGGGAAAATTCGTGATAGTCTACTTAGATGATATTCTCATCTATAGTAAGACCTTGGAGGAGCATGAGGAACATCTCAGGACTGTCTTAAAGTTACTTAGACAGGAGAAGCTGTTTGCCAAGGAGTCCAAATGTGTGTTCTTCCAGAAAAGGTTGTTATACCTTGGTCACATTATTTCGGACCATGGGTTGGAAATTGACCCAAATAAAGTCCGACAAGTACGTGAATGGCCTATCCCTAAAACCATCCGGGAGGTTAAGTCTTTTTTGGGCTTCACGGGGTTTTTTCACAGATTCATCTTGAACTATGCATTAATTGCATTGGCCTTGACGAATGTGCTCAAAGGGGCTAAAAGAATTAGCCGGCACAGTAAGTTCAGTCCTCCAGTTTCTTGGACTGAAGAGTTGAATCAAAGTTTTGAAAATCTCAAATACTGTGTAACTACAGCGCCTATTCTACACGTAGTGGATCCTAACAAGCCGTATGTACTTGAAACGGATTCCAGTGACTATGCTATAGGCGCAGTCCTATATCAGGATGGTAGACCGGTAGCTTTTGAAAGCAAGAAGTTGGATCCTGCTCAAAGGCGGTATTCCACCTATGACAAGGAACTTTTTGCTATCATTAATGCCCTAAAAGTTTGGAGACATTACTTGTATGGCTCCCAGTTTACTATAGTTACTGATCATCAAGCGTTAAAGTATATTAACGATGCGGTCGACCTTAGGGGTCGTAAGGCCAGATGGTCAGAGATGCTCCAAGAATTTCATTATGACATTGAGTACCGGAAGGGTACCTCTAACAGTGTCGCGGATGCCTTAAGCTGGATTGGAGAGGTTAATCAGTTAAGCTTTTCTGAGATCCAATCTGAGTTGTATCTGTCCTTAAGAGATTTGTGTAAGACCGATAGGTACTTCGGTCGTATTTGGCTAGATGTCTAGGCAGTTTCTCCTCAGGGCAAGATACAAAAAGACTATTCCATCAGGAATGGGTTACTTTTCCGGAATGGAAAAGTTTGTGTGCCAGAAAATAATGATATAAGGGCCCAAATCCTGCATGAATGTCATGACAGCCCGTGTGCAGGGCACCCTGGCGCTCAAAGGACACTTGACTTAGTAAAAAGGAACTTTTACTGGCCAAATTTAAAAAATCAAGTGGAGGCATATGTTCGCATGTGTGCGCAATGCCAAGTTAATAAAGCTGAAAGACTGAAGGCAGCTGGTTTGTTAATGCCCTTGGAAATTCCTAAATGATGCCATTTGGGTAATACTTGATAGGTTAACTAAAATGGCGCAGTTCATACCAACCAAGCAAACTGTCAAAGCTTCCGAACTTGCGCAGCTTTTCGTGGAAAAGTTGTTCAGGTTGTTTGGTTTGCCGAATGATATTGTTAGTGATCGAGATCCAAAGTTCACTGGCAAATTCTGGCAAGCGGTCTTTGAAAAATTAGAGACCACTCTAAGTTTGGGGTCATCAGATCATCCTGAATCGGATGGTCAGACAGAGAGGACAAACCAGTCTATGGAAGATATGCTTCGGGCATAAGTTTCCAGAAGACAGTCAGATTGGGAAAAGTACCTTCCAATGATTGAGTTTGCGTATAATAGCGCAAAGCACTCAGCGACGGGTTTTAGTCCATTTTCTCTGATGTATGGTTTCCAGCCTAGGGCTCCCATTTCAGTGGGCCTCAAAGGCCTCAAGGTTAAAGCAGCAGTAGATTTCCTGCATGATATGCAAGAAATGTTGCTTGTTGCTCGCGAAAACGTAGAAACAGCTCAGGATAGAGCCCAGTTTTACGCTAATCAAAAGCGACAACCTAGGGTTTTTGAGGAGGGGGCTTGGGTATATCTTAGAATTCCAAAAGATTCTAAGGTACTAAGGACTGGAAAATGTCCTAAGTTATCTCCTCGTTATGCAGGGCCATTCCGTATAGTAAAGAAACTCCATCGGAATGCGTACCAGCTAGAACTCCCTCAAGGTGTTAAGGTACATCCAGTTTTTCACATTAGTCGTTTAGAGGAACGACTTGGTGGAAAGGATGACTTAATGCCTCATGAGGACTTAGTTTGGCTGGAGGACCTATCATCCTTTGTACCTACAGAACCATAGGCCATTGTTGATGTACGTCAACGTGGACTCGGAAACCGGCAGGTAACTGAGTGCTTGGTTCGTTGGAAAGGAAATTCTGAGGACGATGACACTTGGGAAAAGGAATTTGACCTTAAACTAAGATTCCTGGGATTCCTTCCTTAGATAAGGAATATTTTAAGGAAGAGGGAATGTTAGAGACCCAACTCTCTTGGGTCCCAAACCCAGACTTGAGACCAGACGATGACTGGGCCTGTAGACTTGACTGGTGACTCGTGAACCTGCATGGTTGCCATGTGTCATGATCCAGGAGTGCACATGGCTTGGGGTCTCTCTCCTTGGAGATATACAAGGGGAGGAGGACTCATTTGCCATCCATTCTGTCTACCTAGGAGGTGGATGGAGAGCATGTGCAGGCGACAATCACGAGCAAGGTGGTCTGGACTCTTACAACGGAAACAAAGACGTTTCTGCTGAATGTCGGCAAACTCTGCGGAAGTGTAACGGCGGACAAAAGCAGGGCGAGGAATAGGAGGACGTGTGGTAGAAGGAGCAATAGAGGAGGAAGGAAGTGTAGGGGGTGGGAGTAGAAACTGAGGGGGGATGAGGGCGGAAAAAATGGAAAAATGGTGTATCAGGGTACTTATGCTGTAGAGTACTAGCAAGAGACATAGCATCAGAAAGAGTATGGGGTCGAAAAGATGCGACATCATAGCGTAAGGCACCTCGAAGTCCTGCAATGTAGCGTGAGATGAGCTCAGCAGGCTGTAAGTCTGAAAAGAGGTAAGATAGCTCTGTGAACTGATCTGTGTAGGAAGCCAGGTCGCTAGTATGAGTGAGATTACGAAAGAGATCACGCTGGCGACTCAGCCACTGAGGATCAATCATAGCATGGCGAAGGTCGAGGCGAAAAGATGGCCATAAATGCATCCCCTCTCGTTCGGGATCAGAACGAAAAACCCGCCACCAAGTGGCAGCCCGACCATCTAAATGTAAGGCGGCTAACTGGATCTTCTGAACATCAGTCTTAGGGTAGATCTGGAAATAAGTATCAAGCTTAGCAAACCAATTCTCTAGAAGATTCGCATCAGAGGAACCAGAATAGGTAGTAAGCTGTATCCGGTTGCAGAATTCACAAGCAAAGTGTGGCTCAGGACCTGTCGTACGTGAAAAGGGGTGAAATCTAGGAGGTGGAGGAGCCGGAATGGGAGGTCCACCAAAATGGCCACCGGGATAACTGGAGGACGACGGTGTCCCAAGGATAGGCATCATAGGAGCCTTGCCAGGACCATGGGGCTGTAGTGCGTCAATCTAGGACTGAAATGAGGCAAGATTGGTCATGACAGTATCTAAACGAGAAAGGCTAGAAATAGCAGCATCCATGGCCTGACGAATATGATCTGTCAAAGCATCCTGAGGGTGTTCACTCGTGGTCGGAGAATGAGCTTCCGACATACTGAAAGAGGAATGAAACTAGAGTAAGAGCGAGAGACGTACGGAATCCAATGGACGAACTGAAGGAGAGGACATAAGTCGTCGCCATCAAAAACACGTAAGTGACTCTCACAAGAACTCGTAGGTCCAATAGATCAATGCTTTAACCTGCTGTGTTCACCAATAGAGAAATCATCAATGGAAGCAGAGATCACTTTTGCATAAACAGAGAAATCCGAAAGCAGTATGAACTTCTGCAAAAAGTTGTTCTTGTGATTCTGGGTGAATGAGGAGGTGAATGAGGAGGGAGCAGGACAGCGAGGGAGGGGAGGGAATAGCGTGGAAGGTGAAGGAGGAGGGAGCAGGGGCAGCGATGGAGGTAGGGGGAGGGATAGCGTGGAGGTGAAGGAGGAGGGAGCAGGGGCAGCGAGGGGGTAGGGGGAGGGACAGCGTGGGAGCAGGGGTAGTGAGAGAGGAGGGAGCAGGACAGCGAGGGAGGGGAGGGAATAGCGTGGAAGGTGAAGGAGGAGGGAGCAGGGGTAGCGATGGAGGTAAGGGGAGGGATAGCGTGGGAGCAGGGGTAGCGAGAGAGGAGGGAGTAGGACAGCGAGCGAGGGTGGGTAAAGGGGTAGGGGCAGCGTGGGAGGTGGAGGGGCAGCGAGGTAGGCAGTGGGTGACGATCCACAAGTATGGGACAGCGATGGTGATTGAGGGACAGCGAGGGAGGGTGAAGGAGGGACAGCGATGGAGGGCAAGGAGTTAGGGTAAAGAGATAGGCGCGGTGGATGGGCGCTCTTTGGAAAAAAAAAATTGGCTCAGGAAAGTGCTCTGATGCCAAGTTACGAATAGATCCGCAAGTAACCCAACGCTAAACTAGAAAGTAGCATAAAAGCAAGACTTAATCCTAGAAAGCAAGACAGAGAGAGATTAAAGAGGCTAAAGGAGAGAGATCCATATCATCAGTTGAAAATGAAAGTGACACTGGAGTCCTACTTATACCCAATAGGAAGCCCTAAAAAGGGGTCCAGAGGATAAGAGTCAACTGGGAGGGAAAATAGTGCGCCCTCCAAGAGGGCCCCCCTCCAAGGTAATATCTCAATAAATGAATAATAGGGCCCAAGGCCAACCATACAGTCTAAATGTCAGTAAACAATAGAATAGAGGGCCCAAGGCCTGCTTATGCATAAAAGGTAACGGTAAAGTAGATGCAAGTGGACGTGACGAATGTAAATAGCCAAGTCCATAACTCCTCAGGAACCGGTAGGTAACTGAGTACTTGGTTCGTTGGAAAGGAAGTTCCGAGGACGATGATATTGGGAGAAAGAACATGACCTTAAACTGAGATTCCCTGGATTCCTTCCTTAGATAAGGAATTTTTTAAGGAAGAGGGAATGTTAGGGACCCAACTCCCTTGGGTCCCAAACCCAAACTTGAGACTGGATGATGACTGGGCATGTAGACTTGACTGGTGACTCGTGAACCTGCATGGTTGCCACGTGTCATGATCTCGGTGTGTACATGGCTTGGAGTCTCTCTCCTTGGAGGTATGCAAGGGGAGGAGGACTCATTTGCCATCCATTATGTCTACCTAGGAGGAGGTGGATGGAGAGCGTGTGCATGGCCAGGATGTTTGCTAGCATGAGGCAGGAGATGGCTGAGAGCCTAGGCGGTGGTATGGGACGCCGTCTGGGAGGGAGGTCGGATCCAGCTTGATACGGTCACAGGCCAGGGCATGGTGGGTGGACCCGGATTAGGTCCTACGGTAGGGTGGAACGTGAATCATTCGTCTTTTGTGGTTAACCGGCACCTGGAGGTTTGTAGTAATTAGGATTGTAACATAGACCCCTCTTATATAACTTAGAGTGAGCCACCTTTTGATGGTGACCTCTAGTGGAAGAGCTAATTCCACTTGGAATCTGTAAATTGGTGGGATTGCCACTTAGGCTCCACATGGGCAGCCTCTTGGGTTATTTAAGAGCCCCCCTCTCTTGTGAGGGAGCTTTACATGTAATGTCATTTTGCTCTTTAATTGAATAAGAAGATCTTCCATGAGTTGTGGCATTCTTGAAGCTCCTTGTTCATGATGGCTTTCTTGAGTGATTCTATTATGAGCATGGGCGTCCATTCCTTTGAGTGTGGTTGTGGATTAATTGTGGAATTAGATTAATTTCTTGCTTTCTTTATCTTGTAATGTGGATTAGTTGTGGATTAGATCTCTTGTTCCATGTTTTTAATGTAGATTTCAGCATACAAGTAAACTAAACAAGCTGGATTTGTGGAGTAAATCTTGCATATCCTTGACATTCTAGTTCTTGATGTTCTTGGGCTGTCCAAGAATCAAGAAATGAGTGTTTTGAGAAATGAGCGTTTCTTGATCCTTGGACTTTCAAAATACTGTTTAGTCTTTAGTTTCTTGCTCCGTCCTCAGCCGAGTCTTCAAGCTCCACACCTGGCCAAGTCCCACGACTTACGTCTAGACCAAGCCGAATTACATATTACATCTTGACCGAGTATCTGCGTTACATCTCGACCGACTCTCTCCAGTCAGATCTGGACCGAGTCCTCCAGATCGACCGAGTCCTCCAGTCAGATCTCGACCAAGTCCTTCAGTCAGATTTCGACTGAGTCTCTCCATTAGATCTCGATCGAGCCTCCGCGTTAGATCTCGATCGAGTCCTTCAGTCAGATCTCGACCGAGCCTCCGCGTCACCAAGTCCTTCAGTCAGATCTCGACCGAGACAATCACTCAGATCTCGACCAAGTCTTTGTCAAATCTCGACTGAATCCATCACTCACACCTCAACCCAGTCCTTGCAGTGTCATCTCGACTGAGCCCATTTTTCAATTCTCAACCAAGTCATTGCATTGACATCTCGACCGAGCCAAGCTCCTAAGTGAAAGTCAACTCCATCTTTGACTAGACTTTACACTGGCCAATTGCCACAAATATCATCTAACTCCTTTTTGCACTACCACTACCCTGAATATTGTGCCATTTAGATACACACACATTACCATACTCTGATTAATATACCTTAATATATTTTACATCTAGAGTGTGTAAAAAATAAAAATAAAAATAGAGCCCAAACCACACACTACCAAGGTACTCAAGACCTTCCACATGGATCGTCATTACGATCCCAATTCCACAGAGGACTATCCACTCAAGATGGTATCTCCTTCCACAGAGCAAGCCAGATATAATCGGTACTCTCGCATGAAATCACAAGTCCACGAGCCATCCACAAACCCTTTCGAGAGATGGGAACCAATGAGAGCTGAAGTTGCCTATGACCGACCACAATTTTATGCTGCTGAATCTTATCACGCAAGAGCTCACTTAAATGGGGCTTTTGCCAACCATGGTCCTCGTACTGAAAAACGCACACCCAAGCTAGACCTTCCTAAGTACGATGGAAATTCAAACCCTCAGAGATTTCTCCAGGTCTTTGAGAATGCTTGCGATGTCTATGGTGAGACATCTCCCGAAGCCATGGTCCAACTTTTCTAGAATGACATGATTGATCAAGCACGTGAATGGTTCTTCAACCTGGATCGTGAACATAAATGAGATTGGGCACTCTTGAAAGAGTTCTTCATCAAGCGATTCAAACCATTTCATTTGATAGAGAGTCCCATTGTCAAACTAAGTGATATCAAAATGACAAAGGATGAAAAAGTACGTGACTATATCGAATGATTTAAACGCTTAAAAAGTCAAGTACAAGAACAACCCACGGAATCGATGCCCATCATCTGGTTTCTAGTTGGACTTCCCAGATGGATCAGACGTGAACTTCGATCTAATGATGAATATACATCCTTAAAACAAGGCATGTATGATGCCATCCGTGAAGAAGACGAGGGATCGCGAACCTAGAGAATGGAGAGCACCGTGTTGTCCAGGAATCCAAACCGACCGACGAAACAAGAGAACAACTGTGGAAATCTCAGATGGAGTTGCTTAACTAGCAACACCAACAACAAATGGAGAAACTTACAAAACAGTTTTAGAACACCCTGCGGTCTATACAAAGTTCCATGCCAGGTCAGCTACCCACTGGCCGGATCCATCATAGATGTGACAATACCTGGTGCCCTCATTGTAGGGGTGCACACATTGGAAATGAATGCCCATCTTATCAACCGGTACCAGATACCTCTTTGATTAAATGCGAAATATGTGACTTCATGGGCCATTCCTCTTTTTACTGCTACTACAATCCAAGGAACCAGCATCACGACCAATCAGGAGGTCAATACCAGCCTCTTAGAAACCAATTTGCTTCACAGAACCCATCACATGAATATCCTCCATGAAACAATCCCCAAGTTCATATCCAAGAGTTGCCTAGACAACCCAAACACGAAACTCAGCCTCAACTGGCACTCTTAGGTCCACGGGCCATCCAGACTTAGGAGCACAAAAACATCGACCCCATAAAGAATCAGCTCAAACCCATCTTGTCGATCACTCCTATGATTCAACATACCATCAAGATACAACACCCACTTTTGGTAGTTCACCACACTATCATATGCAATTGCCCAAGGGCCCATGAACAACCGGTGTTTCATCTGTGGCAAAACGGGCCATTTCATGGTCGATTGTAAACTAAAAAACCAGTACCATGCCGAGTGTCCGGAGTGTGTTCGAAAACACAACTTCAAAGATTGCCCCAAGCAACCAAACAGGATCCTACCCACACAACACATCTCTTCCGAACCTATTAGAGTCCTCACTCGAGCTCAGCGCCAAAACTAGAAGAACCTGTTGACAATCCGGAAAGCTCTTTGACAGTTTCCACATTACCACGTGACTACCCAGACCCACGAGTGGAACAACGGCGATACAACGAATTCCGAGATGAGTTTTTGCAGGAAGAACAGAAAACGGACCGTCCATTATCTGCTCCGATCCTCACAAAAGAGCAACCCCTACAGGGACTCGAAGTTTTCTCCGAACACTGCAGGCTCAAATCACAGTGCCGTTCCATAGTGCCATGAAATCTTTCACTGGCCTCCAAAGCTATATCCATAAAAGTTTGCAGCTGCCCAATATCCCAGATGAACATAGAAAACCAGATGAGATTCCAGAAATTCCTCAGATTCCGATGAATATCGGGCGCACTATTTTCCCTCCACATTTTGCCTCCCTTTACTTTTGAATTCCTATTTTAGGGTTCATTGGTAGGGTATTTATAGGGGCATTTGTACACTTATTTTTCAGATTATTGATTGATATTGCTTGGGCTCTTCGTGGGAGTTCTATTGTCTTGTCTATTGCTTGTAGGGCTTTAGTCTATTGGTGTCTTTTATGCTTCATTGATTCCACACTGAGATTTTGATCATAAGTTGGTATTAGAGCACTTTCCTGATTGCTGAATTTCAGATCTGATTTTCTGATTGGGTGCCCATTTTCCTTGCTGATTTTTCTCTCTTTGCTGAGGGCTTTCGTCTCTTTGCTTCAGCAACATTCAGCACAGTTTGGAGGAGGACCAACTCCTATCGGAGCATTTTCCTTGGCGGAGCTTTAGCAGATAGTTAGCGGAAGTACTTCCGCTAAATTTGGCCGCCGGAAAATTTTTGTTTTTTTTTTTTTTGGGTAGATTATTTCCGGCGCCCAAGTTCCAAATCCTTTCCCTCTTTTTTTCTGAACCCTCCATTTGATTCAGGGAGAGGATTTCCAGCCATCTTTTCAGCATTGATTGGAGGCTGTCCAGCGCCCTACTTCATCACATTTTTCAGCCATTGTTCCAGCAGAGTTTTAGCCATATTTCAGTTTTGATTGGAGGCTGTCCATCCCCCTATTTCATCATGTTTTCCACATATTTCCAGCCATATTTTCAGCATTGATTGGAGGCTGTCCAGCGCCCACTTTCATTCTCCTTGTGGTCACATAGCCAGCTCTTCGCACAAGCTTGGAGCTCTATCGAGAGGTATCTTTGCTGGTTTTTCCTTGCTTTCCACACCTTTTCTTGACATTTGTCATTTCCTTTCTTGCTCTTAGTGTCGTTTGTGTACCTCAAGCGTATTTGGGGTGACGACAAAAGTCCACTCCCTCCGATATTAAGTTTTTCTTACACTCTCTTCACTTCCTGCATTCCTTGACCATGGATACTTCTCGTACGTCTTCTGAGCCTCGCATACCGTCTTCCACTTACCTTGACGAAGTACGGCATGAATTCCGAGATCATCTTAGGAAAGCCATGAGTGATGTACGCACTGATTTACGCCAGGAGGACGTTCACTGCTCTTTCTGCCCAGATTGCTACACTATCATTACAGTCCAGTGTTTCTGCACTATCTCAACATGTTACCCCACAGCGTACATTTCCACCACCCGAGACTCCTTCATCTTCTGGTCCTTTGCCACGAGACTTTAAGGATAAGGTTCAGCTTACTGTGTATTCTGGGTCATCCGATGGGAATGAACTCGAGAATTGGTATTCTAAGCTTGAGACCTACTTCCTTATGTTTCCTAAGACTGACATTCAGCGGATACATTTGGCTGCTTTACATTTGGAGGGCCGTGCTGCTACTTGGTGGCGCATGCTTCGCCAGACGGCTTCACACCCTGGCCTTGCTAGTTGGACAGAGTTTATGACAGCACTCCGCCTAGCGATGATTGATCCTCAGTGGCTTATTCGACGGCGCGACATCTTTCGCAGTTTATCTCACACTGGTGACTTGGCTGCTTATACGACACGGTTTACAGAGCTTTCCTATCTATTCTGAAATATTTCTACATTGGAGCTCATCTCTCGCTACGTTGCTGGTCTACGAGGCGCACTCAGGTATGATGTTTCTTCTTTTTTTCCACTCACTCTTTCTCATGCCATCTCCCTTGCTACCGCACTACAACACAAGTACTCTCCCATCTCTTCCTCTGTTTCTCGTCCTTCGCGTCCTTTCACACATCCTATTTTTTCCTCTCCATCCTTTGCTAGTCCCACATCTGTCAGTTCACCTTCGTCCACTCTTCCTTCTGCACCACGTCCTCCTTTTTCTCCTCGTCCTGTTTTTGTTCGTCGCTACTCACAGCCTGAGATGTCTGAGATTCGTGAAAAGCGCTTATGTTTCAACTGTAAGAGTCCTGATCATATCGCCCGTGATTGCCGACAGCCTGCCACTGCTACTGCCGTCTATTTCCATGATGCTGACACACCTGATGATAGTCCTGATTCTGCCATATGCCTTCATATTCTTGATGATGACCCACCTGTTGATCAGTTTGCCACACCCACTGAGCCTGTTCCTGATCCCCCTGATCTAGCTGTATGCCATGCTCAGCTTGCTTATGCTACCTGGGCCGGTAAGCCGGGTCCACGCCATATCCGTCTTCGCGTACGTATCACTGGTCGTGAGTTTATTGCCCTTGTTGACACAGGTCGCACTCACTCGTTTCTCAACAGTCATATTACTACACGCATTTGTGCTATGCCAGTCACTACGCCTCATCCCCTGTTGCCAGTGCACACTCTTTTCCTAGCACGTAGATGTATCAGCAGCTTTCATATCGGATTGGAGACTTCCTTGGTCAGGCAGATTTTCATATTATTCCACTTACACGGTACGATCTTATCCTCGGTGCTGATTGGTTTGCATCCCTTGGTGCGGTTACAGTAGACCTCCAACAACAGACATTGACATTCTCTCATGATGGTACTCAACATATATTTTCCGGTATTGATTCTCGGCAGGACTATCAGCTTATTTCCGGGAAGCAGTTCATACGGAGCCTCCCGAAGGCCCACTGTGCGGCTATTCTTTCTGTTCAGCCAGTTCAGCCTATTGCGGATGCACCACCTTTGCCACAGGTATTTTCTGAACTGTTGCATGAATTTGAGCATGTTTTTAGAGAGCCGACTCAGTTACCACCTTTACGAGATGTTAACCACCATATAGACCTTGTTTCCTCTGCATCACCTCCTTCTCGTCCTCCTTTTCGTATGTCTATTGTTGAGCGCGAGGAAGTCCAGCGTCAGGTGTCTGATTTATTACGTCAAGGCCTTATTGTTCCTAGCCACAGTCCTTTTGGTGCTCCTGTTTTACTTGTTGATAAGAAGGATGGTACTAAACGTCTATGTATTGATTATCGTGCTTTAAATATACTTACTATCCGTAATCAGTACCCTATCCCTCATATGGATGACCTGTTTGACCAGTTAGGCCAAGCCAAGATCTTTTCTAAACTTGACCTCCGTTCCGGTTATCACCAGATTCGTATGCATCCTCCTGATGAGCACAAGACAACTTTGCGTACCCACTTTGGTCTGTATGAGTTTCGTGTCCTTCCTTTTGGTGTTGCCAATGGCCCGCCCACTTTTCAGAATGTCATGAATAACATCTTTCGTCCTCTGCTTGGAAAGTGTGTCATTGTTTATTTTGACGATATCCTCATTTATAGCACCACTCTCTCTCTTCATGTTCAGCACGTTCGTTCTGTTTTTGTTTTGTTAGTTACTCATCATCTGTATGCTAAACGTTCTAAATGTTCTTTTGCTGTTGTACAAATCGAGTTTTTGGGCTTCTTTGTTACTAATGATACTGTTCGTCTCGACCCTCGTAAGGTCCGTTCTATTCTTTCATGGCCTGTGCCTGCTGATGTTCATGATGTTCGTATGTTTCTTGGTCTTGCTATCCATCTTCTTAAACCAGTTGCTCATTTTTCCACTCTTGCATCTCCTTTGCATGCTCTGTTGAAAAAGGAAACTTCGTTTGCTTGGACTCCCGCATGTCAGTCAGCTTTTGATACTTTGAAGGTTAAGCTTACCACTGCCCCTGTTTTATGTCTTCCAGATTTTTCCCAGCGTTTTGCTATTGAGATTGATGCTAGTTCCACAGGATTAGGTAATTTGTTACGTCAGCGTCAGTGTGTTATTGCATATGAATCCCGTCGTCTTCGTTCGTATGAGCAGCGCAATTCCACTCATGAAAAAGAGTTGCTTGCTATCATTTTTGCTTCAAAGAAGTGGCGTCATTATTTGTATCGTGTTCCGTTTGATGTTTTTACTGATCACCAGTCACTTCGTTATTTGTATACACAAAAGGATCTTAGTGATCGTCAATACCGTTGGCTTCAGTTTTTACAGTCCTTTCATTTTGATATTCATTATAAGCCTGGTAAAAGTAACGTTGCTGCTGATGCTTTGTCTCGTTTACCTGCTCTTACTTACAGTCTTGTTACGTCTCCCCACTCTTGGTATGATGATCTTCCTCAGGCTTATGCCACTTTCGTGATGTTATGTCGTCTGCCTCTCGTCCTTCCTCTCACCTTCACCAGGTTTATTCCATTGTTAATCATCGTTTGTTTCACTATGGTTCGTTATGTATTCCCAGCACTCTCGACATACGTCCACAGCTCCTTGATGCCCATTCCTCTCCTGTTGGTGGCCATTTTGGTTTTCAGAACATTTTTATTGGCCTTCCATGAAGCGTGAGCTTTCCCACCTTATTCATACTTGTGACTTTTGCCTTCGTAACAAGTATTCCCGTGAAAAACCCGGCGGTCTCCTTCAAAGTTGGCCTATTCCTTCCCGCTAGTGGACTGATATATCTATGGACTTCTTTTTTGGTCTTCCCCGTACTCAGCGTGGTCATGACTCTTGTTTGGTGGTAGTTGATAGGTTTTCTTAATAAGCTCATTTCATGCCAGTCAGACGTACTATTATGGCAGAGTAGTGTGGTCGTATATTTATTTCTGAGATTTTCCGCTTACATGGTCTCCCACGATCTATACTTACTGATCGGAATACCAAGTTTACATCAGGTTTTTGGACAGAGCTTATGCGTATCTTGGATGTTAGGATACTTATGGGCACTGCTTATCATTCTTCTGCGGATGGTCAATCTGAGGTTATTAACCGGGTATTGGAGGATTATTTACGACATTATGTTTCTCCTTCTGGTCGTGATTGAGATCAACATTTATGTTTGGCTGAGTATAGTTATAATAGTTCTGTTAGTTCCAGCACAGAGGTTTCTCCTTTCCTGCTTGCTCATGGATACTCACCAGTTCTACCCGGTATACCTGCTCCTCCAGATGATGCACCTGTTACTATTTCATCTTATCTTTCGAGTGCTCGGGAGATTATTACTAGAGCTGCTACTCATTTACAACATATTCAGCAACGGTATAGGACCATTGTTGATCGTCATCGGCGCCATGTTGAGTTTGCAGAGGGAGATATTGTTTTTCTCCGGTTACGCTTTGCTCGCCATCGTTTTGTACAGGGTCTTGCTTCTACTGAGAAGCTTGCGCCCCGCTATTATGGGCCTTTTCAGATTCCTTTGCGCCTCAGTCCAGTTACATATCGTCTTGAGTTACCTGCATCTACTCGGGCTTGTGATATCTTTCATGTCAGTTTATTGCGTGCTGCTATTGAGGATGATGCTCCTCGAGATTCCTCATTTTCTACAGATCCAGAGCTTTTTCCATTCCTGCCAGCTGCTATTTTACAGGTGCGCTTATTGCATAGTCGTCGCCATCGGCAGGTTCAGTTTTTGGTCCAGTGGGGTGGTCGTCCTATTGAGGAGGCTACTTGGGAGCCCATTGATGTTTTTTATCATACCCCTATCCTGGTTGATCAGGCTCGATCACTTGCAGCTACTATTGCTTCTCGGGATGCTCCAGCTTCTCTTCATGTTCCTTTCTCAGATGTGATATCTTGATGCAGTATTTTTCTCTGGCACTGGTTCTTATCTTATTTTGCCTACATTGGGGGCAATGTTCTTTATAGCCAGGGAGAGTTACGGACTACAGGATACAGGCCTATTGGGCTACTCTGCATATATTTCGCAGGCCTCTTTAGATTTACTGTCGGTTATGTATATTTTCGGTTACGCATTTTATATTAGTCATGTACAGGCCCCAGAGCCTTTTTATATGCTTATGACCCGCATTGGGTCCTTTTTTATGACATTGACTGGCCTTGGGCCCTTATTATATGGTTATATGTGGAGTGGGGGCCCGTAGGAGGGCGCACTATTTTCCCTCCACATTTTGCCTCCCTTTACTTTTGAATTCCTATTTTAGGGTTCATTGGTAGGGTATTTATAGGGGCATTTGTACACTCATTTTTTTAGATTATTGATTGGTTTTGCTTGGGCTCTTCGTGGGAGAACCTATTGTCTTGTCTATTGCTGTCTTTTATCCTTCATTGATTCAACACTTGAGATTTTGATCATAACTAGTAGTAACAGATGCTTAGTAACATCATGGAAATCCGATTGTTGTGAGGCTGTACTGGCATTAAAATCCCCGGTGAAAAATATATGTCCATGCTCTGCATATCTGACAACATCCATAGAAAAATCCAGAAAAGGTGAACTGGTACTATCAAAAAAGGAAATGGACCCTTGAGGAAAGTAGCAAGTTGCGGGGAATATGTCTCTGTCTAAGCCAATGTCGTGTCTATGAATACGGAGCCAAATGTAACGTGCATGCTTGTCATGTCTAACAAACTCAATGATAAATCGCAAGAACTCCTTGTATAAGCAAGCAACTCCACCTGAGCCTCTTCCAGTCATGGATCTAATCTCTAGCCTATTTGCCTCTTCAAGTGCATTTTGGCTATCTGTAATGCTGAGTACCCTAATGTTAGGGATTTATTTGCTCGAGACTTTTCTTTGGAGAGAGTAGCTGAAGTAACCAAAGTTGCAGTCCGCGTTCCCGAACACGACCGGAATGCATTCAGGAACACGATCCGGGATTTCCCATTAGGGTTTCTCGGAACTTAATTTTTTTTTTTTTGGATAGTTGCCAATATGGGTATCATGTGAAAGGATATCAAAAAAGCAATTGTTATGCAGATCTGTTGCTTGGTTTCAAATGGCTACAAGCTACATTCATAAGAAATCTGGACATCAGTAGATTTCCATAAACAAACTGGCTACATTTTCATATGGTTTCAGAAATTTGTACATCAGTAGATGGTTTTAGATGGTTTCAGCTATTCCACAAGAAGTATACAATTCCCGCCAGTCTAAGGAAGGCCACTTTTTCAAAACCGATTTCTGATATCTATTGGAAAAGCATGTCCAGCTTAAAAAAAAAAAAAATTGGCCATTACTCTTTTTTCCACAAAAACAAAAAGAAAAAGAAAAAATTTGCGATCCGGGTCACGGATCACTAATGTTCCGGATCGCACGAAACGGTTCGTTTTTGCAGCGGATCACCATCCGCTGCAACTCATGAAGTAACGGATGAAATGGGGTACTAAATAAAATGAAATCCTTTGATTACAATTCTATTTTTATTTATTTTAGGCCACGTTCTAGAACGGAATACATTCCATTCGGGAATGGGCAACTACGGTTTGTTGGCATCTTGATAAAAAAGTATATACAGCTTTTTATTGGCTTCTATCTTGACTACTTCGAATTTATATCATGTTTTGTTATTTGTTAAAAGAAACAAGTGAAGAACATTTTTCTATCAATTAAAAAAAGGACATTTTTCATTTTGTATTTCAAAATGGAGTGCTAGCTACAATTGTCTACTTTAGTTTTGGGATGCTGAAAGTCTAACAAGTGTACATCCTCATACATATCTATTTTTCTTTTGTAGTTCACACATGCTACTGATACTTTTCAAGGAACTCAAGAATTGCACAAACTTAGGTCATGTTTCATGTCATCCACAAATGATTTCTATAACAGCGAATTGAAAAAGGTAAAATTTTGTGTGTAGCTTGTAGTCGACTTTCTTTCTTGGGTTATAAAGACAACCATTATGTTTAGACTTAATGAAGGCATAACAAAAATAATTTTGATTTTCAAATATTCAAATTTATTTTATTTGAGTATTTTATCATCTCGTGATAAGCTTCAGATTGTAATTTGAAATTTGGGATGCTCAAGTCATTTTCAATTGTTCTCTAAAACCAACTACACAATGGAAAAGCTATTTATTTTTTATAATAGGTTTTGACTCATATTTTCATTCCATATCTCTTATGATAATTTATGATATCTTTTAGAGAAAATTCCAATTTTGACCACCAACTACACAATGGAAAAGTAATTAATTTTTTGTGATGGGTTTCATTTCATATTTTCATTCCATATCTCTTATAATAATTTAAGACATCTTTTAGGGAAAGTTCCTATTTTGAAATATTTTGAAGAGTGCACTCACAAATTTTTTTTCAACAACAACTTTATAAGTACAAAAACTAATCATGTGTTGGTTTCATTGCCTTGGAGTACAGGACCGACTCCATATTTTGGCAAAGCCCAAAACTGAATTCTATAAGAGGCTTGCAGAACTAAGGGCATATTCAGAAGCATGTCGGATTCAACAATGCTCATTCAAGGTGGTATTCCCTTCTTATCATACCCCATTATCTTGATCATGTTGGCCCCTATTGGATTTTATCAAATCATTTCATTTAATTGCATATACGAGTATTTCAGATGGGGGGGGGGCGAGAGAGAGAGAGAGAGAGAGAGAGAGAGAGAGAGAGAGAGAGAGAGAGAGAGCAGTTGATTTCATCGAGGTCATTATTCCCAAATGCTAATAATTTCACTATAGACTTTTGATGCATTCATCAATGAATCAGTTAATCAGCACATCAGGAATCAGGGAATCATGAATACCTAGTATTCAACAAAATCTTGCTCTGCAATGCATAAAAAAATTTGAAAAAATTATATTTGAACTCCCCATAAAAAAAATAAGAACTATCTGACACCCATATTGCAAAAAAAACAAAACAAAAAAAACAGTTCCGAGGTCACATTCCGGGAATGTGTTCCGAAATGCCTGCTATTGGTATAGATGCAGCATGAGGTATTGGTGCAGAGGGTATTGCTGCTGGGTCAGGTGTGGGTGTGGATCCAGGCTGTGGTATTGGTACAGGCTGGCTTGATTCCCAGGATGATGATGACTCTGATGACGTTGTTATTCCAGGGGGTCGACGAGTCCGTAGGAGGAATTGATGATCTATGGGATGATGATGATGATGAGGCAGGGTGGCCTGCTCCTGCCCCTGCTCGGGGAGCTACTACTGCTACTGCTTCTGCTACTGCTCTTGCACCTACACCTGCACCTGCTGCTGCTTTTCCTCCCCCAACTCCTGCTTTTCCTACCCCAGCTCCTGCTCCTGTCTTTACTGCTCCTACTCATGCATCACCCACTTTTCTTGCACCTCGCAACTTCACTCCTGCCTTCAGAGGACCTGCACCAGTGCGACCTCCTCACCAGGACATGTCACACATCCCACCTCCTATTCGGCCTCTTCCACCACCATCGGTTGGCAGCATTTTCCGTCCATTGTCCACACCTGTCACATACAGCTATGAGCCTCCCACATATCATTTGCCTAGTTCTCTGCGGAGGACTTATATATTTTACGGTGCACCTGCACCTGCATCACAGCCAGATGATGACTTTGAGCCCAGTGATACTTCTGTTCATAGACAACCTGGCAGACGACCATTGCACAGAGATTTCCAGAGCAGAGATTCCCAACGCAGAGGTTCCCAGGCTAGAGGTTCCCAGGCCAAAGGATCTAGAGGTGGCAGAGGTTCCAGAGGTGACAGAGCCCCCAGAGGTGGCAGAGGTTCCAGAGGTCGCGGAGGTTCTAGAGGTGGCAGAGGTTCTCGGTCTCGTACTGAGGCAGATATATTGGGCTCCTCTTATTTTTAGCACCCTGCGCACGCGTTAGGGTGGGCCAGGCAGGGAGGTTTTTTTTTTTTTTTTAAACTGCTTGCCCTGGTGCCACGTGTCGGGCACCAGGGTTTATCCCATAAGCAAATCTCTGAGATAAACCAGTACCTATATATAACTGAACCCACCTACTTACTCACATGTGTGCAGGTGGGTGTGAAGCTGCCCAGTGCCACCTGCGCTGCCTGCCCGGCGCCACCTGGGCCTCCCCGGCGCCACCCACCTGGCGCTGGTGCCCTTGCCCGGTGCCACCTGGGTGCTGCCTGCCCGGTGCCACCTGGGCCTGCCCAGCGCCACCCACTTGCCTGCCCGACGCCCCACCCACCTGGCGCCGGTGCCCCTGCCTGGCGCCACCTGGGCGCTGCCTGCCCCCTGGCGCCACGGCGCCTGCCTGCGCCTTTTTGGCCAGCCCCTGGCTGGCGCACTCTGACGCGCCAGGGTGCTACAATTATGTGGAGCCGATATATTGCATGAGTACAGTCAGGGCAGATGTTCCCGATGACTCTGAGACAACCATTTTGAGCTTAGTTTTACATTTATAGGTCTCTTTTATGGACCTATGTGTTTTTTAAATATGGATCTATACCTATTGAGACCAGGGTTTCTTATGAGTCTGACATGGAATGTTGTGTTAGATGTTGTGTGTGTGTGTGTGTGTGTGTGAGTGAGAGAGAGAGAGAGAGAGAGGAGAGAGAGAGAGAGAGAGCGCGAGAGCGAGCAAGAGGGGTACTTTTAAGTTTTAAAATATGGCCCTTTTAAAGTTTTTTTGGCCTTTTTAAAGTTTTTTTGCCCTAAAACCTAACAAAAAAAAAAATTGGACCCCCCCCCCACCTTTCCACATTAATTATAAGTAATTACTAATTTTTCGGCATTTTCTTTGGGTGAATAATGCGTTTTTTTTGGTGAAAAAACTCAAAAAATTAATTAATTAATAAATTTTTTTTACAAAAAGTGTTGTGGGTGCCGTGGATTTTTTGTCCACGGCACTTGTACGACACTTGGAACCATAGTGGCACGTGGTACCGCCATTATGGTACCGCGGTACCATAATGGTGGTACCGCGGTTATGGTGCCGCCCAAAAATCCGCAGTACCAGGGCGGCACCATAATATAAAAAAAAAAAATTTCCTGTGTTATTTTCGCAAAAAAAAAAAAATTTTTTTTTGGGTACCGCAGATCAGTATGGATCGCGGATCCTGGTACCACTGGATCTATGCTTGGAACTATGATATATTGATATATATATATATATATATATATATATATATATATATATATATATCATAGTACCCTCTGGTACCGCTGGTATGGTACCGCCGGTACCATATCAGTGGTACCGCCCTGGGATCCGCGGTACCAGGGCGGTACCATTTTTAATATTTTTTTTTATTTTTTAATATATTTTTAGTAATTTTTTTTTGCATATTAACTACCAAAAAAGGACAAAAAAAAGTAAAAAAAGGATGCGTCCGACCCCACGTCCGAGGGTCGGACTTGTCCGGGTCCGGACGCCGGACGCGGGCAATTCGGCCCGGACCCTCATGTCTGATATATATATATATATATATATATATATATATATATATATATATATATATAATAGTGGCACGTGGTACCGCCATTATGGTACCGCCGCGGTACCATAATGGTGGTACCGCGGTTATGGTGCCGTCCACAGACCAGCGGTACCAGGGCGGCAAAAATAATATTTTTTATTATTATTTAAAAAAAAAATAAAAACCCTTTTAACAGCCTAATACTAGGTAAAAAATTCAGGAAAAAAAAGGGCTACGGTTTAGA